>JAWNLU010000975.1:4625000-5825000 GCA_035042165.1 Drosophila kuntzei
ATCAAACTATGTGGGTGGTTCGATATGTATTTCGATGAATGTTAATCGATAAACATAACAACTTTTAAACTCAACTTCCGCCCACAAAAATTCAGATGAAATACTGAGAGCTTTCTCACGCCCACGCGTGCAACACGAATGAGCGTGTGAAATGTTGCAAGCTGCAATTGGTGGCAAGGTACATACATACATATTAAGGGTTAAGCTTGAGTGCAGCATCAGAAGAGATCGTGTCAATTGGCACACTGTAAGTCAGCCATCAATTAGGCTAAAGGCAGCGGTGTCAATCGTCTGAGATGTGTGGCATGCAACACATGTCGGTTGCGTTTCCGCTGTGACAGACAAGTTCAACATCCAACAGCTGAAATCATTAACCCACACACTGTCTGTCTGTCTATCTGTCTATCTGTCTGTCTGATTGATTCGTGTTTCTTATTTTGTCAACAGTCTTCAGTTCAGGGTGAGAGAGATTCGTGTTGAGCACGCGTCTTAACCCAGGGTCGCGGTCAGGGAGTGTTCACTGTAGGAAATGGTTTTCTGTTACGAGAACTATTTGCAGTGAGTTTTTTGTGTCGTGTCGGCGTCAATGACAGGAAGTCTGTGCAATGTGCGCATATCCGCCTCCGCCCGCGCACAGGATGCACAAAAGGAAACTCTGACACACACACATAGATACACAGATACATTCACAAGCGACAACAACTTGCAGATACAGATACAATTGCGGCAGTTTTAATTACGTTGACGTCTGCACTTTGCACTGTCGCTTGTTGTTGTTGTTGTTGTTGCTACTTAGTGGCAGCTACTATATAAACACTCACACACACACACACACACAGTTGTTTTTGCTTCTTCAAGTGTGCACAGACAACAACAACAACAAACAAGCAACAACAAAAACATCAACAGAAAACGACGAAACGTAAAATCGTAATTTGAAGTTCGTAAAAATGACGCGTTTCCTGTCATTTGGCGAGCTCTTTAAGTGCGTAATTTGCTCCCCACACACACACACACACACTCACACACACACACAGATACTAGTATATGTATATAAGTATATGTTGTGTGTATTTGTCTGTTGACGCCTCACATTTTTATCTGCAGGTCGCTTCCGTTTTTTGAAGAACTCATCTACCGCGAACTTTGCAAAGGCATCTTAAACTTTGCAGTCAGATTTGCTATACCCTGTAAATGACAATATGCTCAGGGTTGTTTGACAAATAAGCTAAATATTTAACAGATTGAAGGTTGAAATATTATCTAAGTTATCTAAAGATTTGTTATATTTAACAGATATCATTGACTGAACTAAATAATTCCTTAAGCCAAAATTAATTTTCTTACATATATATAATTTTCTTAAATATTACAGATTATCTCAAAATCTAAAAAGTTTTAGATTTTTTTATACAATTTTTCTTTATCACACATACCTCAAAAAACGGTTTTCTTTAACGATCTTAAAGTTAATAAAATCTAAGCCTAATTTCAATATTTCTATAGGGTATCTCAAAGTCTAAATAAACTAATTTTAGCTTACATATCAAATGCTTGACTAAGAAAACAAAAAGTCAACTATGTAAATTTGCTTTGCTGCCATTAATTTGATTACAATTTGAAGCATTTCAAGCTCTTGAGCATAGTATCTCACGGCTACGTGAATGTATCTCATAGATACACTTGCTGACTGCTAAATTATGCGCTTCCTCTTAAGCAAATTTCTTTTGTCGTTGCTTAGAACTGTGTAGAATTTCCAGTGAAATGCAACCAAGTGAAAAAAGGGACTATGACTACATAAGCAATATTTGCTTCGTTGAATTTACAAATTAGTTAATTAATTGAATTTGGTAAAATTTGTGGATTTCTTGGCTGCAATTCAAGGCAAATAAACTTGTTCATTCAATAACAAAAATTTCACAGAGTGCATACAACAACAACAACATTGAGAATGACAACAACAACAACGGACAACAGACTGAGGCAGACGACAGATGATAATCGGCTGAAAATTGTTAAAAATAAACATTTTGCCAGTCGCCAGTAACAACAACAACAAACCGGATTCCCATATATGAGTGTGTAGTATAGTGTAGTGTATGTATGTGTGTGTGTAGTGTGTGTGTTGTGTGTGTTGTGCTGATATTACAAATCATGTAACGCTGTCGCTGGCAACTTGCAACGTCGCGTCGTCTGCCTGACGTCTGCAAAAGCACAAGAGGGGGAACTAAAGAGGGGGAAAACTATAGAGGAAGGAATATGAAGAGGGGGAGCTGTAGATGAGGAATTGGCTGGTTGGGAACTGTAGCTCATAGCATTCCCATTCATCATTTCATGAGGGCGCACAGTTGATGGACGGATGTGTGACGACTTTTCCTCGTTTAAAAATAATACAAATGGCGCCAAATGAATTTTCCTTCTTCCCTCCTAGCAGGGGGAGTGTTTATAAATATTTAGTTGGAAATTAAATAAAAATGTAGTTGCAAATGCTTTGATGAACATCAACATCATGATGTTGTTTGGGAGTTTTGTAGATTGACGGAATCACAGGCGCTGTCTTTTCACGCCCCACACGTGTCGCGGGCAATGATGCATGCCCCCGACAAGGAGGAGCTGCCTCACGACACGCGCCATGCGGCACCACACAGCCGCAACTAAATAAGCTGACTTGCCCCCAAACAGCACATCACCTCTCCTCAATCTTAGCACGAAAATAAATCACAACTCGACTGGAATTGTGGAAATATTTTGTACTTCGATTTAAGTTGATAATTCTTGTAGAAATACAGTCTTTAATCGTTAAAATGAACTCAGCTCGAAATAAAGAAACAATTCTTAAACAAAAAAGACAAAGGGAAATCCTTAAAATTTGACAGAGAACAGAGACTTGTTTATTATAACTTGACACTGCATAAAGCTTTGTGTATTTCGATACATTTTAATAATATTTACAGGAATCCGGAAAATAAAGATAAATATCTTTACGAAAAAAAAGATTGAAATGTGAGTTTTCGTCAAAATTTTCAATTGAATACAGTAACTTGATACGAATGCATATATTTTTATTTATTTTGGAATTTTTTACAAAAGTACTGTAAAGATTTACTAAAATAAAAGAAAAAATAATATTAAGATTAAACTCCTAGCAATTAAATAAAAAGAAATGCAGCATATTCTCAAAATAAAAAAAAAAAAACATTAGAGAGTCTTTTAAGACTGCATAAAATTTCGATTTAGGAAGGAAATTTTAAATTGAAATTGGTTTTAAAATAATTTTAAAACAATATAGATAAGATGATCTAATAAAAGATAGGCCGAAATATGAGGTTTAGTGCAAGTATGCATCAAAATACAGTAAAGACTCGTTTGTTATTGCTTGCTTATATTTGTACTCGTATTTCCACTTATCTTGATCATTTTCATAGAAACATAAATCGCTATAAAGAACTCAAATTTATTGATAAAGCCCGCAATTTGGTGCAGAGATTTGTCTTTTATAGCTTAATTCTGTAAGATGATCAGAATGTATCTGATCTCAAATATCAAAGATAAAAAGGCTGTTTAAAAAGCCTTAAATAAATAAAATAAAAAGACTTAAATAAAAATTGTGCCATACAGACATGTTCTATGTAGCTTGTCAAGACTGTAGTATGGCCATCACGCCGTGTCACGACTGTAGTTTACTCCCAGCGCTCTACAAAAATCAAATTCGATTCGAGCAGGAAACTGACGCGACTCCGACAAACTCTTATCAGAATTGTCTAAGCAAATAGTAGTCGACATTGGCCCCCTCTCTTCCCTCCTCCCCCTAAGCGGTACCACTCCCCTTCCTCTGTATGACCAGCACCTTTTCATATCATAGTCGTATCTTCGAATTGCATTTAAAACTTGTTTGTTATTTCCTTTAGTGGGTCACTAACTGAATGTATGAATCAGCGAGAGAGATAGCGAGAAAGAGAGAGAGAGAGAGAGCGACAGACTGAGACAGAATTAATTAAGAATTTGTGTAGAGTTGTTGTGTTATTATGTTTTGTCGTGCTGCCAGGTGCGTTTTATACATATGTGCGACAGCAGCTGCAATGCGAGATTACACACAAAAGGCCAGAATAAGAGGTTCCAGAGGTTCCAAAGGCTTCCGAGATCCCAGAGGTTCCCTCAGTTTCAACTTATAGAGGCCTGACTCGGCCACATCCTTTTGCGCATGCGCGCGCATTCACAAAATGCGGGCAACAAAAGGGAAACAATCGCCCAAAATGCATTTAATTCCTCTCTCTCTCTCCCTCCCTCTCTCTCTCTCTCTCTCTCTCTCTCACTTCATCTGCCTTCTCTATCCGCTTGACTGGCTTAGCTTCTACTTTGTGCAGTTGAAATTGTGGCTCTGTTTCTGTTTCTGTTTCTTTTGCCGCTTTTTGCAGCTGCCGTTTTGGCATTTCGAGTGTCGCTTTGTTATTTGTGGTTTCTCTTCTATATTCTTCTCCCTTTGCTTCCCCCCCTCTGAGACGCTCTCAGCCACAACAGTTGCCAGTTATTCTCTTGACAATTCTGTTGTTAGTTTTTCATAACCAAAAACCTCTTAACTCGGTCATGGCGACTGCACATTGAGTCTAAGCCACAGTTAACAGTTTTGAAAGGGCTAGAATTGCTTGTCTGTTTTTATATCATTGTATCTTTGAGATACAATAGCAGGAACTGTTTTGACTATAACTTCAGTTGATCTTTCAATTGCGAAAACCCTTAGAATACTGTCAATTGAAAGAAATTTCAAGTGTTAGAATTAAAATTGGTTTAAAAGATTTTAGTTATTAAAGCTAAAGATCATGATCAGTTTTAAGAACTGCTTTGCAAGTTGACCTAGGATATTATATTTATTGACAGATATTATTGACTATAGTTTTTAATATAATAAAATGGACAATTTCTAAAATTATTCTAAAGATTTTCATTAAGTAGGTAAATAGTTATTACAAGTATCATGTTTTGATTGAATTCTTTATAATAATTCCAAAAATTTATTTTTGTAAGATAGGGTCGCATTATTGAAAATTGAACTAAAAATTCTCTATAATAACTCCCTTGCTTTCATTATTTTGTTCTTTTAAATTACAACATGATTGAATATTTATTTATACTACTATAAATCATTTTCAAAACTACCGCATACTTGCTTTTTAATCTATTAAATTTCATCTTCCGTCTTCTTACAAAAGGTAGACTTCAAAAAAACTCAGTTATATTTAAAGTCCTTGAGTTTGAAGTCAAGGTCTATGACTATAAATAGTAATACTATAGCTATACCACACATTCAATTATTGAAAACCATTTATTTTCCTATACTAACTCAAGGCCCATAACTGCTATATCATCTGCTTCAACCATCGATTGCCTTTCAATTTTTACAACAAATTTTGTTGATCGTTAAAGGTTTTCGTTTATGTTAATTTGAATGGTATATAGGAGGTATACCTATATGTATGTATGTGTATATAAAAAATTACGGAGCACCTTTTAGAGGTCAATTAGCAAGTCACAAAAAAAAAGAGACAAAAAAAACGAAACACGGCACAAGGCAAAAGAGATACATAAAAAAAAAATAAAAGACAACAACTATTGAGATTGAGCGCATTCTTCAACATGTCAAACAACGTTTAAACAACCTTTATAAAGCGAACAACAACAACAAAAACAACAATAATTATGATCATAATACTTAACCATATTGTTAACTTGTTTGTTTGTTGTTTTTGTTAATGAAACCTTCTCTTTAATTTGGACTTTCAATGGGGGGAGTTGGGAACTTGGGAACTTACCTAGTCTTAGGTTAATCCAAAATTGGGCGTCTCGTTTAACAGTTAGTTTATGAACTGTTTGTTGTTGTTGAAATCGACGACGACATCCGTTATAATATATCTTTTTTTGTATATATTCGATTAGCTTGGATTTGTTTATAAATTTCTTATTTCTTTTTTCTTTGTTTTTTGTTTATGGAACTTCCTGCGGTGCAATTTCAATTTTCTTTGTTGTTGTTGTTGTTGTTTTTGCTTTTCTCTTTTCGTATTTTTCGCGAAAAATAGAAATTGCACTTTGTTTCGTTTCGCTTTCGCTTAGCTTTTAGTCTCGTTTCTCTTTCTATCACGCGCGCACGCTCTCTCTCCCTTTCTCTCTATATATCACTGTATATTTCTATCTCAATTTGTATGTGTATCTTTTCGGTACTGCTCAGTGGGCGGTGGGCGGTGGGGGGAGGCGGGTGCTGGTTACACTAAGATATGTGGTTTTTTTTTTCACAATTTGCAACAACGATAACAACAACAAACAGCTGAACTACTTTTCTATATTGCTTGGCGTTGGATTTCGAAAGTTCGTTGTTGTTGTTGTTGATTTGTTTTTTTTTTCAAATTGTTGCAGCTTTATTTTTTGTTGTTGTTTTCAGCTTCAAGTTTCTTTAGTTTTTCACTTAACACACACTTAAAATGTTGCTTGCTAAATTCCAGTTTGCAGCTGCAATTCGCTTTGTTATTCTTCTTGTTGTATTTGTTGTTGTTGTTACTGTTGCGTACGAGTATCTCACACAATTTGTATCTGTATCTGTATCTGTAGCCTACGCTCAACTGACTCGACGTTCTGTGCACGCGCAGTTCACGTTCTCAACTGATTGCGATCGTTGCCGTGCATCGAGTTTTGTTGACTCAGTCGGACACAGCTCTCATTCTCATTCTCTCTCTCTCTCTCTCTCTCTCTATGTACGCTCTCTTCTGCTTACGCTCACTCAGCAATTCTCTCCCTATTTCTACATCTCTCTCACTCACATATTGTTTTACTGCTCTCTGTTACACTGCGCATAAACTTGAAGTAATTTCTTCACGAATTTATATTGTAAGAGTTGGAATTTTTAATACATTTTTAATTTATTAAAAAAATTTTAATATTTATGTATTTTAAGGTAAAAAAAATATATATTATATTTTTATATTAAATTACTAATTTATAATGCTTTGGGTACTTGCCCAACAAACAATTTAAAATTTAACAAAAATTTATATAACTTTTATTAAATGTGAGCATTATTTTAAAATTAAAATTAAATATATTGGTTGTAAGAAATTTTTAATATATGCTTTAGAAAATTAACTATTCTTAAAGAAGCTTTTCCTCAATCACGCTTCGAAATATATTAGGCTATACACATATAGTATATAATTATTGACTAGAAACATTTTTTTATAATTACAAATGATAAATAAATAGTCATTAGGAAATTAATAAAAAAATTTTTAAAAAATGGACTATACTTTGGACTATACTTTCGTTTCGAAATGTCTCAGACATTACAAAAATATCCAAAGTATATAATGATTTACCAGATCAACCTTATTTATAGGAACATATCATATTTTTTCTACATTATTTCTATTATTAAAATTATATATTAATTTTCTGCAGTGTACAGCAGTTAATGCTCTACCAAAAGCGCCTTACTGACAGCAATGGGCACATTTTTAGATCTTTCTTGTGTGACAACAAAAAGAAAAGAAATAATCTTTAATCTGTCAGACTTAGCATTGTAAAAATGCTTCTTAAAATCGAAGCAGATTTTCTAGAATATAATAAAGGAGTGATAAACATGCTGATGATGTTATTTCTTATAGAAACAATTTGTTGTTGATGAAGAAACAATTTACTTATATGAATGTTCTATTAAGTATGCATGGGTTTCATTTAAATCTATAATAAATTCCAATTTTCCTTTCTTTTCCGTTTTCCCGATGTCAATTAATCAACTCGCAGTTAATTTTCATTGAAATATCAGATGTACATATTAATAAACCATTCATTGAGCATTGACAACTATTTCGGTGGCAATCACGTGCTGTGTATGTGTGTGTGTTGACTAATTACACCCCTCCTAGACGACAGTGTAATTACAGGAAATCCTTTTTCCTTCTGGCTTCAGTTGCTGAAAGCAATGCTTAAATTTAAATTCGAATTGAGAATTTGAATTAACATTTTGAGACGACTTCCTTTTCAAAATGACAGGACGGCAGGATCATTTATTTGAGTCGAGTTCGGTGGCTGATCCTGCAACATATGTTAAGGATATTTGTATAGTGTATGTATAGGACCATATGTGTAAGTGTTTGAATCCTTTCGTCGATTTATAGACAAGCGTGAAGTGGAGTTTACTCGAGTTATGCAGACAGTTCGAGGGAAGGACAGAAAACTGCTGCCCCCACAAGAGGTTGCAACACGAGGCACGCTTATGCAGCCGCAGGACGTGCGTCCTGTTCGATGAGTTCAAATTGCAGCAGCTGCTGTCCTTTTGGGGCGGGGAAAATTCAGGGAAAAAAAAATTATCTAAGGCAAGGCGGGCACGCAATTATTGCTATTGGGTTTTCACTTAACGTTGCACCTTTTGTCTGTATCTGTATCTCGTAGATGCATCTGTCTGTCTGTTGTCTGCATCGTCCTGTCGCCTGTCTGCTTTGAAGCCTGCTCGCATTACGCTGAGACAGAAAGAAATAGATAATGAGAGTAAAAGAGAGAACTACATCTAATGGCTTCTTTATCAGTCACATCGATCGCTGGCCAAATAAATTAAGTGCTTTAATTGGCCGCCTAATTGATAACGGCGTCTCTTGGCCTAATGTTGCTGCAGCTGAGGCATGACCAGCTTCTTCTTCTTCTTCTTTTACTTCAACTTCAGCAATGTCCTTAAACCCACTGAGCCGATTTACACACATCCTGCCACTGACGTTGCCAATATATGTAGTTACAGTTAATCCTCCCGTCTGGCATCCTGTGCAGTTCATCAGACAGCTGCATTGTCCATTGTTTGGCTCGAGCAATGCACAATAAATGTAAATTCCTCACACATGATAAGCATCGACAGGAAGCCAGAGTTTTAGCCCAGTGTATTGGTCAAAAACTACAAATAAAAAGGATGTTTGCTTAGGCCCAATTGGCAGACAACATTCAATATCTAATTTTGCTGCCTTGTACGTGAGTTGTTGTTTGGTTTGTGCGTTAATAATTTAACATTTGCATACCCTGTACTCCGTATGAGTGTTGTTAAGCGGTATTCACGCTTGATCAATTAAATTTCTATCAGGCCGGTTTCGGTTTTCAGTCTTGACAAGATTTTTCGGAAGGGAATATCTTTAACCATTCATAATTTAAGTCTGATAAAGTGAAAAGCGATAGATTTTAAATGTTTCATCATTTTAAACTATTTTGATTTTAAATAAATGTATTACTAATCAGCAATTAATACAGGGCATCTTCTTAGTCAACCACTCCCTAGCATTCTATACATATTTTCTTACTTTTTTCCTAATTTTAGACGAATTTATTAGCCTGATTTTAATTAAATATATTATTAATCATCGCTTATTACAGGATATCTGTCTAGTCAACCACTCCCTATCATTCTTTACTTATTTTCTTACTTGTTTTTCTAATTTTCAACTATTTGCTTAGCCTGTTTACTTTCAATTACGACGTGACAGGGACAGGTAAACTTTCTGTGTCCACGCATAATTTAAGAACGCAGAGGAAATAAACTCTTAGCACGATCCTCATCCTTCAATCGATGATAGAAAATTTAAAATCATTTCAATATTCTCAACTCTCTGGCAGCTGGTTCCAAATGTCGATGATGTTGGGGGCGTGTACCGCAAATATATTGAGTTCCAAATTTAGCTCGAGGCATTTGAAAATTTTAGGGGAAACCCAAAGAGCAAATGCAGCTAATCAAATGTTATCATAAGTACCAGATAGGGCGACTATATATAGATGCATATATACGGGTATTAACTGCAGCCTAGACTAAACGATTTATGGCTAAGGGAAATACATTGGTGGAGCATCCACCCTACAAAACCGTCAGACAGTCATTAAAAACAATACGAAAATATACAGAATAGTGAATTTTATGAGTTTAAAAATGAGGGGGAGGAAAATCCCCCAAATACTCCAGCATATTATCCTAGGCAGACATCGTTTTTATTGGCACTTTCCCGAACTATAAATCAATAAACAGATGTGTCATAAACTTTTCAGCGTTCCTTGAAATTCCACAAAAAAATTGAGAGAGAGAGGGGAGTTCCAAGAGTTTGCCAAGTCTAGTTGCGGTAATTTGTTAGTTCGTCATAAATCGGAGACTGGCATCGTCTGTCATTTCGTGATGGCAGCTGACGCTTCGGCATGATGCCTCATAAAAATGATCATTAACACCAATTCTTGTGGAGCTCAAAACCCCACAGAAGACCTGTTCCCCCTCTCTCTCTCTACACTTCACACTCTAAGGTAGCGTCAAAATCGTAAATGTTTAAATCAATCGGTCGACAACGAAACGAAACTAACCGTAAAAAAAGCGATCGTAAAAACGAAAAAAAAAACAGATTCTAAAAGACATTCTAAATGCCACACAAACCGAAACCAAAAACCGAAATGATGCTTAAAGAGAGATGGAGATATATACAGAGATAGAGAGAAAGAGAGGTAGTTACAATGGGAAACAAGCCGCACAGACTTCCGCTTTCATTTCATAAATTCGGATTAAGGCATTTTCAAATGATAACAATGAAAAACGTAAAATAAAGAACGCAGTGTGGAAATGCGCCGTGAATCTGATTAACGGCAAACTACAACAAAGACAACAATAAAGATGACAACAACTCGGAAATGTGTCACGTAAATGGTTTGTTTCCCAAGTAAACCCACAACATGCCCAAAGAACAGAAGTAAAGCTCACAATTTGTGCTGTAAAGATCTGAAAATAACTGAGGATCCCATTGTATGACAATTGAGGTAGAGGTAGCCCCCATGTAAAGACCTAACGAAATCGTTAATGTTTATCAACTTACAAAATTATGCGATCTTAAGTTGCGGAAGTCTCTGTCACAAGATATTAACCGAAGGCAGTTACATATTCATATTTGATGTGGGCAGGTGGAATTAAAGAGCCCAATCTAGATAGTTATTATTTGGGGTAAAGATAGTTATTATATAGTTACAGATACTGTGGAATCAAAATAAATTATTAGAATTAAAGTAAATCCAGTGAATGAAAAAATAAAACTAAAAAAATCTTGTAAAACTTAGTAAATATAATAATAATAAATTTAATAATAATTCCCATAATGTTTAATAAAACGATTTTGTAATTCATAGCTTAAGTAGGGCAATAAATCTATTCAATGTTGTTTGCGTTTGTGACTGGTGCATTAATTTATAAGGATATCCTTGTAGCACTAGGAAATGGGATTAATAAATAAATAAATCGCAATAAGTAAATAATAAAATAAATATACTTATACTTAGAAGATACATACATACGTTATCAGGTGTTAGATAAGAATTTGCTTTAATTAATATATTTAGTTTAAACTTGGATACAGATTGTAGATCTGAAATTCCTAGTATTTAGGATAAGAAATTTGAAGATCACACTTCCTATTTATTTAGATTAAATTCTTAAGAAATGATTGCAAGAAGCTATTTTTATTGTTTCTAATATTATATAAGATAATATTAGATAACAAAATTAGCATGCATTCTATTTCTGAAAGAATAAAGATAACTTGGCTTGAACATAACCTATCTTAAGGGGGTAACTGTAGTCTGTGGAAACCCCCCTTTAGGTACATACTTAATTGATTTACTTTAGAGATTCCTTCAATTATATTGCTTTTTATTTATTAAGTTAAGTTGAAATTTTATTTTCTTAATCTATTTATATAAAAATAAATCTCTTTTCTAAATAAATAATTTCTTTGATTTAATATAAATATTTGATATTTAAATATATACATTACAGTTTTAATTTTAAAGTATGGCACATGATAATTATATAATAGTCCAGAATAAAATAAAGCTAGTCAGGATAATTTATAGCCTATGTTAACTAGAGTCTTTACACACTTGAGATTTACTTTAAGATACAATATCTGCATAATTCCATGTGTAGAAATCTCTATTTGTGTGTTAGATAGAAGATTACTGATAAACGGAATTTATTTTCTTAACAAAAGACGTTTAAGACAAGATCTAGCACGTTTTGCCAACATTTGCTCAAATTCAAAGATGGACAATTGCACATCCTGCATAAATGCATCCTGTATTGCATACAGCACATGGGCTTAAGCCAGGACAACAGGACAACAGACCGACGGGACGTGTCGTGGTCGGAGTCGGGGTCGGGGTCGGGGTCATATCATCTGTTGCTGCATCGGAAATTTACGAATGATGAGCGGAAACGCAGGAAAGGCGCGTACTTTGTACACAAACAGAGAATCGAATAACAGAAAAATACAGAGAGAGAGAGAGAGAGAGAGAGAGAGATGAGAAATGTTATTGGTAAACAACAAAAACAAGGAAAAGGATGTCCTGCTGCCACATTTAGCGGCAAGTGTGGAAAAGTGCCTTGTTGCAGTTGCAATTAACATTTTTCCGCTCTCGCTCGCAGCAGGACATGTGGCAAAGGAGGCAATTAAATGCTCGTCCTACGCAGTGTGAAATGCAGCGCAGGAAGCTGACGTCGCGCCCCATTGTATGATCACGTCCCAAAAGCAAATCCCATCCCTTTTCCATCCCTGTCACCAGGTAGAAAACTCTTCATAAATATTACTGCTGATTACTGGTGATCAGTGACTTTGCTAGTGACTGGCCAGGCATCAGGAAGAAGAAGACGGAGGAGAATAAGAAGAAGTTGATGCCCTGTGGCGTTAATTGTTTTGTTGTCTTGTTTGATTTGCGCCGCTCAGAAGTTAATCTGGGCCAACGGAAGTTGAGCAGGAAAAGCGGAAGCGGAAGTGCAAGTACCAAATACGAAATAAATGCAAAATCCACAATTAAAAATCCTTTGTTGAATATCGTGCCCGGTTTATTTTGTACTTTGTGCCAGAAATGTTTCGAATTTTCACGGAAATTTGTTTGAAACGCTATAAACCACCAGGCGCTTGATCAAAATTATGCATTATATGATCGCATACTATACAGATAGATATACATATATATAATTATGTATGATCTATATAATGCATAATTTGAAGACGTCAACGCCAAAACTGAAAGTTGCTCGCACATGGAAATCTGAAAGGCTGCATCGGATTTGGCATCGGTTGCAGCTGCGGCGGCTTTGATACCAACTCCTCCTCCCGCTGTGTCTCGTGGAGAGTTACCCCCGCGGCGGTGCGAACCAGACTGCGACGGACAAAGTCCCCATTGCGATAGAGCATACAATTCATGGGATAGAGATTAACGCCGGGTCGAAAATGCGCAATGGGATGCATATTCTCTCGGGCTGGAGGTGGCCTAGCAAAGTGGACACAGTTGGGACAACCTGGGCAGCCGTTACAACCCTGGCAGGATCTGGAGCAATGGGCACGACTTGGTTGATCTCCTGCACCGCCGCCATTCCGATCCATTTGCTTGCCAGCATTGTTGGCAGCCGGGGAGCAGGCACAACCATTGAGATTACCTTGACGACATCCACCAGCGAACCTAGTACAGTTGCCATTTGGACCTATGCAGCCGGAGACGCAGCCCGTATTCCTGGGGGAGGAGCAGGCTGCTTGACAATCATTGACACAGGCGGTCCGACGATACGGACATGATCCGGGATTTGATTTGGGCAGAAAGAACTTTGGTTCGACATCCTGCGTTTCAGCTTTTTCCTTGTTCTTTCTTTTCTTGCCTTTGCTCTTCTCTCCCTTGATTTTATCGTTGGACTTTTGCTTGACACTCTCTTTAGATTGAATACTCTCTTCATCTCTGGACTTTGGTTGAAATTTGTCTCGGTTTTTGTTGGTGTTGAACTTGGGATTGGAATATGTCTTTGCTCCCGGCTGAGCTTTGCGTGCCTTTCCCCTTGTCCGCCCTTTGGATGAGGTAGGAGCACTTTTACCTTTACTCTGCACTGAAGTGGAAGATGTCCTTCCTGCCAGTTTGGCTTTCCGTCCTTTGCTTCTACTCCGCACTGAGGTTGAGGAAGCCTTTGATCCCAAGGAGTATCGGCTACCTTTTCTACTTGCTTTGTTATCCGACTTGGATTTCCCCTTATCAGAGTTATTACTTCTTCCGGACAGTGAGTTATTCATAACAAATATCTCCAGAGCTTGAGCAATTAGCATCGGTAGCCTCAACGTATTCTCAAAACCCCGGCGACAAGCCTGACAATCGCAGGTACAGGTAAAGTTATCAGCTGCAATAGGATACTTTTAAATTAGAAGGTTAATCTAAAGAAATTGCACTATAATTGTTTTTCATTATCAATAAACAAATAATGATAATTGACATTGACAAAAGTAATTATAACAACACCAAAAATAAAATACCTAAACAATGATAAATAACTTCACGATCATTAAAAAAAATAATGCTAATGAAAATCTAATCTCGTTGTTACTGTACATATAAATTCTAATGAAATAATTTATAATTTAAATTACAAAGGTATAAAAATATTCTACAATATCAAATATATTATCAATAATTCAAAATAATAAGGAAAATGTAAATGGTATTTGTATTTATTTATTATTGCTGTTTTTGGTATATTTATTATTTAAGCAATATTAAAAAACCAACTTTACATTTAAGTAAATTAGAAATTTTTAAGATTTTAAATATTTAGTTTACCAACAATTTGAAGATTCATTAATTGATGCACATATTTGTTTATTAATTCATATCCCGTTTTTTTAAATTTCAATAAATTATATATATAAATGCTATTAACTATAATAAAGTTTTCATTATAATTACTTTATTTAAAGATAGTGAGATTTTATTTTTCTTAGTATTTCTTTTAGAAATTTTAGTAAAAAGAGATTAAAATGCATTAGAAAAATATTTAATTGGTACTATCACTGATAATAATCTCCAATAAATACAGGAGAGTAAAGATACTTACTCTTTTTCTCCACCTCAGTTGAAACTGCTTTCAATCCATTGTCGTATCCTGTGCGGACATAAACGCTATTAGGTGATTCATCTTTACCAGGATTGTGTTCATTAGAGTTGCGATTGGGATTGGGGGGCGCATTCCCTTCGGGCTGAGGCCGCTGCATGGGTGCATTTTCCTGTTGACAGCCGACAGTCAAGGCGGCTGTCAGTTGGTCTATCAAATTGTTATTATTGCAATCCTGCAGCACAATAATGCTAAACGGTTGCCCAGACTGCCCGGATTTCTCCCGTTCAAATCGTTCCTTCTCCGCCTGTCTCTGATTCTGCTGTCGCTGTTTTTCCTTGAATTTCCGCTCCTGTTTTTCCAGCTCCCGCTGATGTCTCCTGATTTCGCAGGAGCAGGGACTTTGGCAGCGACATCCCATTGATTTCTGTTGTTCCATGGCACCTTTAAGTCTCTCTCCCATCGGCACTTGCTGTTGTCCCTTGAAATTCTCCAGAGCTCCTTGAATCTTTGCATTGCACACCGCACAAATGCCATTGGTATTATTACCGGAATAAATCCGTTCCTGCCCACAAACCGCACAGAGTTTACAACCGCCGCCCAAATAACGCAACAGCTCTGGTTTCTTGGACTCCGCCGGAGTATTTAGGGTCATACCGTTGTAATTCCGATTGAGATTGGCGATATAATTGACATTATGTTGGTTCTTGCCAAGCACAAAGTGATTCGTCACGCTGGGATTGAGCTCTGGAAAAGAGACTCCGGTTTTTTGATTAGCCGGAACTTCGGCAATGACAGATGGTCGCGGTACAGTCCCAAAGAATGCCGTCCTCCTCATCTGCTGGCTGGAATTGTTGATCATTTTGTGGCGATCATCAGAGTTTATATAGTGGCTTATAATTTTTCGAATTCCAAAACGTGACATATTACAAAATTTCGATATTGTTTTGACATTCTGACAGGCTATGATCCAGTTGTCCTGGACTTGGCACTGAGCAACCAATTGGGGCAGAGCTTTCGCCAGCTCCAGCTATGTCGATGTGGCATTGCCTGGCCAATTTCTGGAATGGGGCTTACCCCAATGAAACCATTCATCTTACCCATGAATTTCCACTTATTGGGCACTATGAAACTGGAACCCTTTGGTATCGATCTCTTTAAGATCTGCGGTTGCACGCCATTCTGGGCAATCATGATTAGAGAACCGTGTGGTTTTGTTGAAGATTGATTTGATCTTTCATGTGGCATCGGTGAACGTATGGTCAAAAAGCTGCCCCGATAGAAGTGATGATTATCGTTCCCAATTACCGTATCGGGTTTATTCTTGGTTGACCCTGAAGACTGTGGCTTCTCAATCCTTTGCTCGGCAGTTTGTTTAAAGGTTATGGGTGCTTTGGATTGAGATCGGACTTCTTGGACCCTATTTGGTGAGACTTTACCCTTGGATTGACTTTGAGCTGGAGGTCTTGCCCCTTCCTGAACTTTGCTTGGAAAGGCATGTCCTACTTCTGGTTGGGTTGAAGCTCTATTGGATGTGGACCTTGTGTGCCCTTGGGATTGGCTTTGAGAAGAAGTCTGGACTCTGCTGGGTACAGACCTTGCATGCCCTTGGGATTGACTCTGAGTTGGAGCTCTTCCTCCCTCCTGAACTCTTTTGGGCAAGACATGTCCTGCCTCCGACTTTTCTGTTACATTCTGGACTCTATTGGACACAGCATGTCCACGGGATTGAGATTGAGCTGGAACTCTCTCCATCTCCTGGACTCTGTTGGGCTTTGTTATGGACTGGGCAGCACTTTGTTGCCTTGTTATCTGTGGAGCTGGTCCGACAATGTGTGATCTTCTAGGCACTGGATGTGATAATTCCTCAGTCACCTGTACGGGTCGATTCGATGTTGGGGCTGTTGGTTGATATCGTTGAGGGAGATCACGTCGAACTGATGGTTGCGTCATCCTAGCTCCCCCATAAGATGGTGTAGGGACTTGTCCTTGTTGTTGTGATCGATCACGGGTTGATTGCGAGACTCTACGTGGGGTACTTCTCGCAGTTACGAGGCTATTGGCACTATTGAGACGTTGATTGTCCCTCTGACGGGATTTAAGAACCCTTTGGTTTGTTGGAGTCAATTTACCACCCCGACAACGTGGGTAATATGTGCTAGGGTAGAGCTTGGCATTTCGCCGAGACATATTGAGTTTGGTAAGGGTTGGAAACGGTATCTGAGGGATATAGATAAAGTAAAAGATGGATTTATCTAAAGATGCTTACATTAAAGCCAGATCCAATTAGCATTTTCGATTCTACACCTCTAACACTGTCGCTTATCTATAAATACAGATAATTATATATAGATAGAACGAATAAAAGAGATAAGACAATTACACCACAGCCGGGTAAGCGGTTTTTCATTACAGAACCTTGTCCTCTGACTCCGTGCACGCTTTGAACCTGAAATATTGGAATTAATATCAGTTAAAGTATAAATAAATAGATGCTTACATTAAAGGCGGGATATTGTAACCTATTGCTGATGTTAGCCTTGATCTTGCGTCGTGTTCTGTGTATAGAAATCGCGGGTTTGACAGTAAACTAAATTAGAAAGAGGATTAATAATAAAGAAACCTCTTGTAGAATTTACTTACCCCTGAGCAGGAGCGACCTCTCCTAGTTTCTGTGTTGCGTTTCTTCCTAGCTGGACAAGATGTGGGGGCAAAACAACTCGGGGGCACGTAGCAAGTCCGATCGACTTGGAAGGGACGCTGTTGAAACTTTACGCAAGAATACTTTCTAGATGAAGCCTTTTTGGATCTATTTATCGGCTTGTTGCATTCCTTGCACTTTCGGGGAGGTTCCGGAGGCGCAAGTTTCTGTCTCGAGGGACAACAATAATTTTGGCATTTCACTTTCCGCTCATTCAACGTCTCGTTGGAGTAGCTCGGTGTCTTGGCCTGTTTGGGACAAGAACTGATCTTGACATTAGCGCTGGAAACGGTTAAGGTATTCCTCATAAAGACCCCGCTACTGTTCTGATGCTCCACATAATCCGAGGGAGAGCTATTTGTACAATACTCCTTTGTCGGTCTTGGAGGCGGCTGGGGGTCGATTGGTTTGGACTTGGATCGACTTGAGGTGCCGCACTCACAGGAGACCTGTGCCCTCGGAGAATGTCCACTGTACGCCGGACAGGGAGTAGACGGTTTACCATTATTAGATGAACGAGGCATTACTACTCTGGACCTAACCACCAAGGGATTACGACAGATCGGGGGCTTAAACTCCTTGTACTCGACATAATCTGAGTTACGTCTGGTCGGAGAATAACCTGATGGCTTTGGCTTGGTACAGGAACAAGTAGCTGGACGCGGCTTGGAAGGAGGTGGACGTCCGCAATCACAATTCGCCTTCGATTTAAGCTCAGGCTCGTGGCGAGGCTTTGAACGTGATTCGCATCGAGGATTGGGGTAAAGATCGCAGCTGGAATCGCATTGTTTGACATCACGCCGTGAATTTGAAGGAGGTTCGACATAAGGTTCACAATGGGATTTTACGCGAGATTCCCGGCGAGGCTTGGAAGGAGCTGCACAACAGGATTCACAGGAAATTTTCGGCCTGGACTTTAAAGGAGGTGGAGGTGCATCGTAGCAAGAATTACATGATTGTTTCGTGCGGGAATCATCATGGTATTTTGGTGCGGAATCACAATAAGTTTGCTGTCGATGATTGCGAGGTTCCCTGCGTGGTTTACGAGAGTCGTAGGGATCGCAACCACCACGACCAGACGCTTGACGTTGCTCGGGATTGTACCTCATTTCATGAATCTGACTGAACTGACCAAGATTATCCTTGACATAGTCGCTTCTGTTCACAATTGACTTGCGCAATATCTTGAATGAATTGAATCCATCTCTCCTTCTGTGGGAGTTCGGAATCGGCTGTCGGACTTCCTCTGGATTTACCCGACGGTACTGCTCCCTTCTCTCTGGAAATCTATTAGGCTCTGGCGGTTTTCTCTCCCGATAGGTGCGTAAATCTGGCGGATAATCGGCCTCCTGAGTTCGCGACGCAACAGTTTCGCTAGCGGAATCTTCATCTTCTTCCATCCAATGTGCGGATTCCTCAACACTTGACTGGCAAGACGCCCTGCCCCTTTGGTCCATTGCCGTACCTGTCTCTCAAGATGTTCTGGGGTTACATTATCTGGTAAACTACAAGTGTAGACACAGTAGAGTTATAAATAAAAAAAACTACGACCTACTTTGACATTTAGTTCAAATAACAAGAAATTTATGTCATTTATGATACCCTACAAAACCATGTATATTAAAAAAACACTCTGACATTGAAAATGTATCCATTTTTTTAACTTATTTAGTCAGGATGTATTGAATATAATTAAATATGCAATTGGTAAGTTTAGTTAAATCAATTTAGATAAACTAAAAAATCAATTTAGATAGTTAACTCGAACTTTATTTATCTTACAACTGAAATTACAATTTCCGACTAATACTTGAACAATTTTGAACAAATGGATTGCAAATAAGCACAGATCTTTGATAAAGTTCTAGCATTACAGCTTTATCGAGGATCTATTATTATTAACAATCAATGGAAGGGTAATTAAAATGGAGACTTGACTAGGACCAGCGATATTGGGACTTTCGGAGAGGTTGAGGATTTGTCAACCAGTTGAATTTACAAGAGGAATTCAATATCTTCTTTGTCTTCTTGGTGGATGCCTTGGAGAAGTCCGGTTTGGGCCAGTGTAACGGTTTCCTCGGTGGCAACGATGGATTCAAGTCGTGATCCTTATCACGTCTCTTGCGGAATAAAAGTCTCTTCTTCTTCTTGCGCACTTCCGGCAACTGTTGCAACTGATAAAAGTTGCCCGTGGGCTCTGCGAAATTCTCGGGCATTTTATAGTTCAAGCTACCAGGGATGCATGCAGCATAATTATTATTACTGTTCATTTGGGGTTGCATCAAATCGGACAGTTGCTGAATTTGCTGTGCATCTCTTGCCTCCGTTTCCGTATCGTTTTCATCATCGGAACTAACCATTAAATAAATAGAGTATTGCTTTGGTGGCTTCTCCCTGCTCTCATCCTTGTTCTCACACATGTGCGCCGCCAGCTGCATGAGAGTTTCCCACATGGCATTCGATTCCCCTCCCGGCAAATTCCCCTCCTGGAACCATTTGTTCAGGTTCAATTGTCGCTCATGTGAACTTTTTACAGATTCCGTTTGGGGTTGTCGCTCATTTGAACTCTTTTTAGTTAAGACTGATTCCATCTGAGCTAGTCGTTCATTTGAATTTTTCATTGCTGCAACTGATTCCGTTTGAACTAATCGTTCAAGTGAACTTCTGACAGATCCAACTGGTTCCGTTTGAGCATATCGTTCGTATGAACTTATTAGACTTTCAACTGATTCCGTTTGAGCTTCTCGATCAATTGATCTTCCAGCTGATTCCCTTTGGGGTTGTGGTACATGTGAACTTCTGGCAGCTCCAAGTGATTCCATTTGAGCTTGAGGTTCAGCTGAACTTTTCATAGCTCCAACTGATTCCATTTGAGCTTGTCGTTCATATGAACTGTTCATAGTTCCAACTGATTCCGGTTCCGGTTCCATTTTCGCTTCAGTTGGCGATTCCTGGGATTCACCGCCCTTGAGATGAATTCCTGGCTGGGAGTTTACACCAATTCGTTGTTGCAACAGGGTCGCCAGATAGTCGAGTTCCTTAGCATTTATTGGGGTTGCACCATTTTGTGGCAGTTGCAACTCCAAGAGTTGCCGTATGGCAGACAAATTCAAGTCAATATCTGTGGCAAGTTGATTCAAGCTCTCTTTGGATGCTCGTAAATTTATCTGATTGGACGTCTGCGCTGTGGTCGTCGTCTGATTGGAACTTTCTGATGTTTCTGCCTCGATTGAAGTGTTAGTTAAAGTTGTTGTGCTCGTTTCGTTGCTAGATGATAACAATTTCTTATCTAAGCTCACCGGCAATTCCTTCTTCTTCTTCCCGGGGGAATCTGTGGCAGGTTGCATCATTTGCTTTGCCACCTTCACATAACTGAAATCCTCGCAATGTTCCAGCGGTGTCTTATTGGAATTTTTCAATATGCTCACTGGCAACTTGCTACTTGCAACATTTGTGGCAGCAAATAGATTCGAATCGGATTGATGGAAATTCATAAAACTCTCGGCGCATTTTCCAAAATTAAAAGGTTGAAAATTGTTTTTCTCTTGTGTGGCAACAATTGCTGGTTGTTGTTGTTGTTGTCGCTGCCACCGCTGCTGTTGTTGCTGCTGCTGTTGCAGGTAGTGTTGCCGCTGCCACATTTGCAATTGTTGCTGCCGCTTCAATTGATTTTCAGCTAATTGCCGACTCTCCACAGTTCTTGCCACATTGCCACATCGCTGCCTGCCACGTTGTGGCACATCTGTGGCACGACACCAATGTGGCAATGTCACAGACTGTGACTGCGACTGCGGCAACTGGCAGGGCCGTCGTTGTGCCACATGTGGCACCTGTGGCACGTGTGGCACGTGTGGCAAGTGTATGACCTCTGGCTGCCAGCTCATGAGATTGCGACGCATGCGACTCAATTTGCGACTGCTGACCTCCGGTTGTGGCAAGGTCGGCAGACGGGGCATGCAACCGACCATCTTGTTGCACAGTCTGCTCATCATTGGCTGCGACTGTTGCTGCTGTTGCTGCCACTGCAACAACTGATAGTTGCTTGCCACATGCGGCGTGGATGCTTGCAACCAAGCGGTATATTGTGCCACAGACGGCGATGACGTCATCAGCTGCAACTGCAACTGATTGGCCAACCCACGTGCCACACTCCTCCGTCGCACCATCCTCGACTGTACTGTACTCCAAATTTAATCGGGTTCTTTTTTTGATTTTCAAATATTTTTAACGTATTCATTTAAAAATTTTGACAATATTGACAGAACAGATTTCAAGTTAATACAATTTACCTGACTTCTTTCTCTCTCTCTCACTCTTCACCTATTGCTGGCACCATTGTCCAGTTGGAATAGCTTCATTCCATGCAGCGTTCAAACTCCAATTGGAAGCTGATTTCCTTGCTATCCCTTTCTTTCACTCAGTTTGATTCAATAATCAATTTATTTGTTTTATCTCTCTCCCACCCAGCACCTGCTGACGTCATTCATATACCATATATCCCATTGGAAGAATTTCATTCATGCAACGCTTCCAGCTCAAAAACCAAACTCCAATTCTCTCGCTCTTACTCTCTTTCAACTAACAGCTTGGAGTATTAATACATTTCCCCTCTGACGTCATCTTTCTCTCTTTTACTTCTTCCATCACAAAGTTATATTTCCAGTTGGAAGTATTTCATTCATTGCACAGCTTCACTTTCCATCGCAGCTTTTAAGCTCCAATTGGAATCGAGCTTACTTAAACGCCAACTCTTTGACGTCATCTTTCTCTCTCTCGCACTCCCTCACTTTATATATCAACAACTTCCAATTGGAAGCATTTCATTCATTGCACAGCTTCAGTTTCCAGTGCAGTTTCCAAACTCCAATTGGAATCAGACTATCTCTCTCTCACTCCCTCTCTCTCTCTCTCTTTCAGTTCAATGTGAATCGAGTAGGCGCGCTTTTTGAAATTCAAATGTTAGAAGCCCGCAAAAGTATTTGAATTGTTCAGTTTCATATTATAGTCCTTGTGCTCGACATGTGAGGTGTTAACGTTTTATAAAAATTATTTCGTACCGTTTAATAAAAAGTACAGAAGTACAGAGCAAAATTCCAAACAAATTTTAATTAAACGCACTTCAATTTTATTCTCTTAACTTATAATTTAAAAAAAATCAACAAGAGAATGACGAACATCGGTTGTGTGGCCAAGTTACTGGGAAATTTTCAAATGAACAGCAATTATTGGGTGAAAAGAGTTAATCCAAATTGGTATGAAGCCCGTCAGGTGCCGATAACTTTATTAAGAGAAAAGTCCGTTGAAAATCACAAGTCTCGAAAAGCTGAAGAAAGATGTAAAAATCTCAGCATCTCACCGATATCCAGAAAATTAATCCGGCTGTAAAATGTATTAAATTATTTCATGTAAAGTTTGCATTTAATCTATTGGTGTTTTTGCATTTATCAAAATTTATTGAAATCATTTTACGTGTTTGAAATAAAAAATAATCGCGCTCAATTTTTAAACAGGGTTGTATAATTAAAAGTGAGCTGCCAACTTGGCGCATATAGTTTGTTAACAGAGAGCTGCTACACTTAACAGACAACTCGTTCGCTTAACAGCATATATCGATAACGACCAGAAAAGGAGTCAACGCTGTTTCTACTCTTCTTCTTATTCGATAACGTGAGCATGGAAGAGAGTAAGCGCAATGTGTGCGAAGAGAGCGATATCCCAATCAGTTGGTGCCGAGTTTTTGCTTCGTGAGCAGGTGGGCCGCGCATCGCGCTAATGTCGTATAAGAAGAATCGCCTCTTAAACAATATGAAAAAATTCCAATAGCCCGAAAGCAAAAGGCACACTTGATAATATAAATCGCGGCGCATGCGACGCCCACGCGTTCAAGTTCAGTGCAGCGAAAACAAGCAACAACCAAAAGCCAAAAAGGCAACAACAAGGCGCACAAGTGATAAGAAAGAGAATTCATATATATATATATGTAATACAAATTCAACGTGAAAAGAAATCTGTTGACGACAAAAAAATATAAAAATATAAATATATAAAAGATAGAAAGCAATCGTAATATGTGTAAGCAAACGAGACGGAGATTATACAAAGTGTATTTTGTATTTGAAGAGTGTTTGTTATTGTTGTTGCTGCTGCTGCTGCGGCTGGAGATTCAATGAAGAAATGTAAAAACAACAACAAAGAGTCAGAGTTGCAATGACAGCGGCACACACACACACACAAATATATATATGTGCATGTGTATTTGTACTTTCTCACATGATTTTTTGTTGTTGTAATTACATGCATGTGTGTGTGTGTGTGTGTGTACATGTGACATGCGGAAGCAAAAAACATTCATGAATGGCAATTATGCTGCTGCTGTTGCGGCAACTTTTTTTTTGTAGCCAACAGCAGCCAAAATGACGGCTAAAACTACGTACGCTTTTCCACTTGGAAGTCGTGACGTTTTTCGATTGCATAGCTACATACATATGTATATGTGCATGTGTGTGTGAGTGTGCGCGCTGCTCGCTCACTGTATTGGTGTGTGTGTGTTTGTTTGTTTGACTGCGAACGTCATAGCAACTCCAGTAAAACGCAAATAAGGCAAAGAAGAAGCAAAAAGAAGGAAAAAAAAAGCTAATTGCCGTTGAGTGGTCTAATTGGACACCTTGCGTTTGACTTTTTTATTCGCCCCGTTATCAATTGTATGGTGCTTTCTCTTTCTCGTATGTGTACGTGCATACATGTATAGATTTATACGAGTGGTTTATACATATGTATGTATGCGTGTGTCTGCTCGACCTCGACAAGTTTTCGTTTCATACACACATGCGAGACTGTGTGTATGTGTGTGTGTGTGTGTAATTGTCATCATGCTTCTACATATTGTAATTTCTGCTGTTGTTTTGCGAATTTCCTTGACTCCTTGAACCTTTCCTATACACACAGATTACATACAAACACACACACACACGCTTATGCTTATAAGCAACTCACACACGCATACAGTAACCTGTCTGCCCCGTAACTGTTGCTGCGCCCCCGCCGACTACACACACACACACACACACACACACCGTCACACACATACATATGTATGTAGCTAGAAGAGAGTCCGCCTTTTGCGCTCTCTGCTGCCCCTTCGTTTTGTTTGCCTTCTGCTCTCAGCGCTGGCGTTGGCGCTTCTGGGTTCCAATGATTTTTGTTGTTGTTGCTGCTGCTGCTGCTGCTGTCGTTGCTGTTGTTGTTGTTGTCTCTGCTTGCTGTCTGGCTGCTGTGTAAGTCAAAGTCGCGTTCTCTAGCTTTTGTTTTTCTGCTCTTTTATTTGTTGGCTCATTTATTTTACTTGTTTTTCTTATTTACTCGTATTTTTCGTGTGCGCGCGACTTTTGTTGTTGTTTCTTATTTTTTTTTTGGTTTTCTTTTGTTATTTTATTTCATTTTTTAAATCATTCTCGCTTTTTGCCTTCTCTGATTTTGCTGTCGTTTTTGTTGGTTTAAGAAGCAGGCAACAACAAAAAACAACAACAACTGAGGGCACGAGTGCGAACACAACAACTACAACAACAACAAAGCAACAACTACTGCGTTGCCTTTAGTTATCAGCAAAAACGCCAACAGATATGGCATACAGTATGTCAAGTAATTGTTTTCACAAAGTAAATACACACATAATTCTCAGATTTTATTTTGCAACAAATATGAATGGGTGAATGGAATAAGTTAAAAAAAATATCAGGAAATTAGATTTATAAAGTTTACGTATTGCAACAAATATTTTTCTTACTTTTCAAAATAAAAAAACAAATATCACTTATTATTTCCTTGTCAACACAATTACTTGACATTATTTGCAATATAAACTGATCTATCCCAATTGTGCATTTAATTCATTGTTAGTGAAATTTCCCCAACCCAATGCCACCCACATATTCCACTCCATTCACCTGCGTGTGCCGCCAATTGTGAATGACATACAAACATCGCATCACAATTTGATTCTGCGTCCTTCAGTTGCCGCTAGCTGCGACTGCGACTGCGACGCTTTATGACGTCTTTTACAGCTGTCTTCGTTTTCACATCATTCGCAACTCTCACACACTCTCATTCCTCACTCCCACACACACTTTCCTACTCTCACTATGGCTTTTGCTCTTTGTGCGTGCGTTGGAAGGCGACAAGAAATGCGTCCAGCTTCAAATTGCTTCCATTTTGGAAGTTCATTCAGCTTTGATTCGTTCCTTTCCAGTCCACAGGTCGTCGTCGCCTCCATTAACTGAGAGCAGTCGCCGTCGCAGTCGCGGCCGCAGTTGTCGTCGTAGTCTGTTGATTTTTACTCATTGAGTTTGACTTTGTATTTTTATTCCCCCGTTTTCTTCTCTCCTCTCTCTGTGTGCTGCTGGCAACTGTTTTGTGTCTATTGCTTGATTAATAAATATAAACAATAAATGTTCAATTGGTATTTGATTAAATTTATTTTTTTTATTCATCGCACACTGTGAAATTTTCAAGAAACGTGAAAATGTGCAAACGAAATGCGAATTGGAAAATGAAAACCACTTAAAAATCGCTTTTGCATTGTTCACCAGCTGCCGTTGCTCTTTTCGCACCGACAAATTGTTTACAATTTCTACGTCACATGTGTGTGTGAGTGTGTCGAAAGTGTGTGTGTGTGTTTGATGAGTTTCAATGTGTTCTACCCTGTAACGCCGTTAGCCATAAAAGGGCATGTTAAGTGGTGACTAATAAGAGATTTTACAACGATTACATTTACTTACATTCCACAAAGTGCGCATAGCATGGAGCTTTTGTCACAGCTTCGCTAAAAGTGCAATTTGTTGTTGCAAATTTAAAACAATTAAATGATGCTGCAAGTTTTTTATTATTTACTAATAAGTAAACAATTTTCTAGTTAAAAACAAATCATTTACTTTATTACAAGCTGTTTTATTTTATAGGGCATTTGAAAGCTGCGCAATTGTTTGATCTCAACTTTTTTTTCTAGTGTGCTTCAATTGGCATTAGAATTGATGCGTATGTGTGTGTGTGTGTGTGTCTCGTACTTGTTATGCTTCCTCTTTCTACAGTTTCGCACAGTTTCTGCCTTAAATTGATTTCAATAAGAATTTGACGACTTGAGCTTGGGCCACACTCTATTTCTCTGTCTCTCTCTCACTCACATGCTTGCTTTGTACATATGTGTGTGTGCGTGAGTCTGGCCACGCGACCTTGATACTGTACATTAACCCATTAAGTTTTGTCGTGGTCACAATGCACACAGGAGGAGGGGCGTCATGTAGCTGGCGGCGACAGGAGGAAGTAGTTGGAGAAGCGATCATCTTACAACACCCAGAGAGTAAGGGATAGAGAGCAAGAGAGCAGGAGTTAATGGGATCTCTTGAAAAAGGGGGAGAGAGAGAGGTAGACACGTTTTTGTAGTTACACTGACAGCTAAAAGTTGTCGCCTGACAGTTGTGGCAGGTGGGCGTAAAATAAAAACAAGTTGGCAGCACCAGCAATAAACAGTGATAAACAAATGTTCAAATACGTATGAAAAAATTAAATTAATTGACTTACAATTACAAAAAATAATTAATAACTGCAAATAATTTATAAATTAAATAATTAATAATTGTAAATAAAATAATTAATACTTGAAATATAAATAGTTGTCCCAGCTTAAAATGTGAAAAGAGAAACGTTGAAGAAGTGGAAAACGCACAAGCAATAAAGCTTAAACCATAAATAATAAAGAAAAGCAGCCATTAAAGTGACTCTTAACAGTGACCCAAAGAAACAGTGACTGCAAGAAGGAGACGTCACGTGCTCAAAGCGCTGGCCACGTGGTCAAGTCCAATGGCCCAGTCGACGCCGGGAGCAGGAGCAGCCGAAGTGACGACGAAGCCGACAACAACAACAACGAGTGGAAAAACGAAGCTGCCGTTGACCTCATCGTCATCCTCAACCTCAACCTCATCCTTATACTCATTCTCAAGCTCATTTCATCAGCTTGAAACGCGCTCGTAATTGCAACAATTCAATTTATGCTCGAATCGAATTAAATTCAGTTTTTTTTATTATTGCTGGCGGCGCTGCTGCTGCTGTTCAAAGTAGTCCGTAGTCGTTGTCGTTGTCGTCATCATCCGCCGTATATTTCTATCTGTATCTGTGTCCGCGTGTGTGTGTCTGTGTGTGTGTGTATCTGTGTGTCTGCGCCGCCAGCAGCAGCAGGCATGAATAGCAAATGAATTCAAACTCGGCAAACAAAAGAAAATGCATCTTAAGTGAACTTCCTGCGTTGACAACAAACACAACAACGACAACAACCGGGAGGTGGAGGTGGGAGGAGGCAACGCAACTTTAGCCAATTACCACAACAACCAAAAAAAAACACCAACAACGATAAGAATAAGAAAAAGAAAGTTGGAAAGTAGCCAGTGCAATGGCTGCCTCCACATCAACACCACAAAACTACAAAGTGCCATCGACGAGCAAAATATCCGTGGATAAACTTTTACGCGTCGGATACTATGAGCTGGAGAAGACAATTGGCAAGGGCAACTTTGCCGTTGTCAAGCTGGCCACAAACATTGTGACCAAGACAAAGGTAAGCACTGCTAATTTTAAGCCAAGTTTCGAATAAGTTAAAAAGGCGTATTCTCTGAGATTGAGTAATTATTAAATTGAGATTGACTTTCCAGCTGAAAAGACTTTTCCATTCTTAGTTAAAGATATTCTTGAAGAAAAGTTTCAGCATTCTACCTGATTAGATATTTTTCAAGAATTTTATTTAAGGATATAGAGTAATTATTAAATTCAGATTGACTTGCCTTCTAAAGAGATATTTCCATTCTTAGTTATAAATACTCTTCAGTTAAAGCTTTAGTATTCTACTTGATTGGGTATTTTTCAAGAATTTTATTTAAACATTCTCTAAGAAAATATTCTTGTGCTAAAGCTTCAATATTCTACTTGATGAGTTACTTTTTAAAGATTTTATTTCAGGATTCTCTCAGATAATATTTCTATTAAGATACAAAGATAGAAAACTTTTGTTGTTGTTTAGTCCTATAGTTATTGATCGGAAATTCAATTCTATAGAATTTATTTCTTATCCCCTTAATCTTAAACATCTTAAAAGAAATTGGAGTTACATATAGGGATCTTATTATTTATCAGATTTTCTGAGATAATTATAATAGAATATTGATCTATTGATTTTTGCTCAGCTTTCCTTTTTAAAATTATAGATAGAATTTCTAAAGATTGAGAGGAGATATATATAGAAGATTTTATTTTAGTTCAAGCAGTAAAGAGAACTGTAAAGTTTTCCCTAAGCTTTTCTTTAGATATTAACACTGCTGACTTAAACCAGATTTTATGATTTATATTTATACGGCATTACATTAAATACGTAATCAACTAGTTAATTTATAAAAATCTTAAAAATTTCAAAATGTGGGCACAATATATACCTTTTTAAAAGACTTTATCAAAGGGATTTGCAATGAAGAATTTTAGAGAAGTATAATTATATTCTTCAAATTCTCAATTAATTGAGTGTTAATAATTACTTGAGAATATTTATAAGAGTATAAAATTTTCGTAGCATATGCTTACATACGTATGTAAATATAGTATATGTACTACAAAATCTATAGTAATTCGATGTCAAAAATTGTTTTCTTATTTGCAAATCGCATTTTTGTAGTCGTTGGCCATTTGTTCCGTTAGGTCGGCTGCGCATTTGGTTTAATCAAATTGATTTTAGTGATTATGATTCTTTTGTTGTTTTGTTTATTGCCGCGTAAATATGTGCGCATAGTATACTGTAGTGTTTACACAATCTATTGACAATACATATTTACAATACATTGAAATTGGCAATACTCGTGGAGTGGAGTGGAGTTGAGTATAGTATAATATTGTTTGCCCCATGTTTACCTTCAATTGACGGCTTGTGGCGCATGGAGCAGCTGCTCAGACTCGATTGATGATGCTAATTGAAACGCATTTTGAAGCGTGTTTCAACTAAACTTTCATCTCACTCTTACCTCTCTGTCTCTGTCTCACTCTCCTCACACTTAAACTGAGGGCAAGTCAGAGCCCTCTATACTTGTTAATGGCATCCCTCTCTCTCTCTCTCTCTCTCTCTCTCTTTCTCTTTCTTTTTTTTGCATCTTTCTCATCTGTCTGTGTTTGAGGAAGTAATTAATTTTGAAGATCATCGCGATTGTTGTTGTGGTTTTTGCTGCTGCTTTCAAATGTAATTTGCATTTACAAATTATTTTCAGAACTTCCTTAAAAGTTATCAGCAAATGCATATCTATAACGTATGGCAGCTCTTAATTTTGATATTTAATTAGTTGGCAACGTAATCACATTTCATCTTGTTTATTGCACTTACAATACACGCTTTTAAATACCCTGTAACTGAGACTGACACACTGAATTTGATAGCAAATATAAATGCTAGAAAAACATGTTTTTCTTTAATATATTAAGTTATTGGAGGGTAACTAATAGGTTGATAATACATAGAAGAAGATATGTTTAAGCCTTTAATATTGATGTATTATTAAGCAATATACACAGCAGGGATAATTACAGGGTATATATTATATTAAAGGAGAAGTAGATCTAATATATTGCAGTTGAAGTAGCGAGACAAATTACAGAGTATCTTAAATTCGAGCTCACTAGAGGGTTATATCTATTAAACGAGATATACATAAAAAAACTTTGTAGTAGATGTAATATATTGAAGTTGAAGACAAATTACAGGGCATTCTGTATTCAAACAAAATAAGAAATTCCTTTACATATTGGGAATCAATTTCAAAAGTAACTTAATGTCAACACAAGACGCTGAAGATGTTTATACATGTATTCTAGGGTAGTCTAAAGTCGATCAGCTTAGCTTCTACTTTTATTGGCCACTTGTTCTCTATCAGCTGAGCGACAGCTTCTTCTTAGCATTCTGTATTATAAATTCCGAATGCATTTCACAGCAACTAGAAGAGATAATGAGTCACCTTCAGCTGGGCAACGGGCTGAGGGCAAACACATGAATACACAACACTCAACACACAAAGAGAGTGAGGTAAAGAGAGATAGATAGAGAGTGGGGGTGAGGAAGAGTGAGAGTGAGAGAGAGAGAGAGAGAGGGTAAAGTCACAATACAGTTGTCACAGTTGCAGTTACAACTGCTGATAATTGGGGCTGTCAAGTGACACAGCTGAACCGCACAACAAACAACAACACAAACAATTGTAAACAACAACCGCAACAACAACTACACAATCAACAACTAAAACTATAACTAAAATATGTATGTATGTATGTATGTATGTGACTTAATAGTTTATCACAACATCAAATGGGGCATAAGTGTAAATTTGTAGGCCAAACACAAAAAAAGTTCTACTCATATGTCTAATTGAGCAGAAAGCACTACTTATAACAGTTTATGAAAGCTTAAATACCCTAGAAATTATTGCCAAGGCAGTGACTTTAAATATTTCATATATACTTTATCGCTTATAGTCCACAGATCTTATTTAATTTGACTCTGTCTCATTAGAAACTTTGAAATATTAAATGTTATTCATCAATTTTATTTTATTGAAGTAGTAATTATATAGATGAGAGATTTTAGGATAATATAGATATTTTAAATATCTAATATAATATATTAACTATTTTGTATCTTTCTTTATCATTCTGAACTTTTACAAAAACCTGAAATGATTTCTGTGATGAGATCGAAAAAAATAAATCATAATAAAAGTTATTAAATAAACTTTTGAAAATACACTTTATAAAGAAAAACTCAGCATGATTGTTAACTCTTTATAGACTTTGGAGAGATTTAAATGTATGTCTCTTTATTATTATAACAGGGTGATAATACAGAATGATAATTAATTGATTAATTGAATAATTGATGCTGTTGTTATTTTATTATTAATTTCATTATTAATATTTCTTTAAATTGTTTATACATTTTTTTGGCAACTATAAATTAAATAAATAAATATTATTTGATTCTAAATATCTATGTTATACGATCTATAATTTGTATATATTACATGTTCCTACAACATCCTTAACTTTCTTAAACTAATTTCAATAAAAATAACACAAAATAGTTATCGTAGTAGAATGATAAAACACTCTACAAAAAAGTCTTTGTAGAATTTGAGTGGAGAGCTTTGAAATCATTTCCATTTCAAGTTTGAGAAAAGTCATATATCAGAATGATAATACCTCTACAAAGAAAGACAGCAATGCTGTCAACTTTGGTGTGTAGACTCACACAATGAGTGTAGAGATTTATGTATGTATCTTAACTATGTATGTCTGAGTACAGCACGTGTCATTATTCAATATGGCGTCTGTTAAGGAAACTTACATGCGACGCGTCATTTTTGATTAAATTTTATTTCATTTTCATATTAATTTCGTTTGATGTTTACAAAATTCTTTTGTTTTTTTTTATCTTCTTTTTTTGGTTATATTTTTGCCTGATAAGAAAGAGAGAGAGAGAGAGGGAGACACAGCTGTTTGTCAATTTTCAAGGTCCACTTGCGTTCACTTATCTTATTTGGCATTCACAATGGACTCATGTGTATGTGTGTGTGTGTGTTGTGTGTGTTTGTTGAATGCAATGTACAAGTACAACACGAAGCTAGTTGGATTATTATGTACCTATAGCCTTAGCTTATCTACTAAGCGCATTTGCCCAATAATTACTATTATCAATTATCAATCGGCAATATGTACAATGTACAATGTCCCTAATAGAACATTATCATTATTATTATTACGATGTGCAAACAATATCGATAAGAATGGACGATTGTTATGCTTAAGACTCATAACACACACCCACACATACACTAAATTACCCTAAAACCATTTCAAATAACATTAAACTTTACCTTTTTTATCTAAGAAAGTAAGCAAGATTGTGCTAGTGAAGAATGCTCGACTAGAAGATGCCCTGCAGCTTTTCTTTTGGCCTTGATTATTGATAATACTTTATTGGTCAACTTCATTGTTAGAAAACATTTATTAAAGTTAGATTAGTATTTTTAAAAAATGTAGTAAATTAATAAATTCAGTAAACAATCCAATCTTAATTTAAAGCAAGACTATAAGTCACTACTTTCAAAGAATAAAAAATATAGCAAGATTTAAATATCTCTGAGTTTGATTTATTATACAAGAAGTGTTAAAATTAAAGCTACTTTTCTTCCAGTTAAGATTAAAATTATAAAATAGACAGGGAAATAGTATTTTCATTATTAAAGCTAAACCTACTTTACGTATATTTAATATTAATAAATAATTCGCTTTAAAATTCATTTATTGAATATTTATTCTTTTGCAATCATATTCTTAGGCATACTTTTCTCCCAGTTAAGATTCAATTTAAAAAAGAGAAAGTGAAAGATTATTTTCATTATTAAATATAAACCAACTTTACTATTACTAAAGTATATTTAATATAAATAAATGATGCATATAATAAATATATTATGGAACCTGTCTTCAAATTCAACTATTAAAAAATTGCTCTTTTGCCATTAAATGTTGTAAACTCCTTTCAAAGATATTTTTCTTTTTAATTTTGTAATTGTCTGCACAGTTCTCTGAACTGATCGAACTGTAAGATTTATCTAAATTCGAGGGAATTTCGCTGTTGTATCCAATTGAATTGAGTTAAGAGATGGCGCGTGGTTTTGTTTTTCTTTCCACTTTATTAACGCTCCAATTGATGCAATTAAGCACCGACAACCAGCAGGAGGCGGCTCTAACTTGATTTTCAGTTTTGGGCTTCAACTAACTAACTTTAAAAAGCATTTCGCTCGACTAATCAGTGGCAACATTTGATTGATCATTCGCCATGGCCAAAAACAAAATAAAATAAAAATAAAACAAAATATTTAACTTGAGCTCACGCTGTCTGGGCACGATTCGATCTTAGTCAGAGTCAGAGACAGAAAAAAACTTGTTGCTGAGCACTCACAGATTCCCAAGAAGATATACACAACTGTATATACATATATATATACATATATATACTATATAACTTATATATGTATGTAGGATTTGTATGTTGCTTTACGACTCAGTCGCATGGCTGCCCAAATCGTTTAAAATTTTTATTTACTTTTTCATTAACTATTTCGCGGCTTTTGTTGTACGCTTTTTTTCGTATTCTTTTTTTTTTTTTGCTTCTCCTTCTTCTTATTGTCTTCTTCTTCTTCCTCTTCTGCTTCGTTTGTTAACTGTCTGGCGGTTTTATTTTTTTTCCTTCGTGTTTACCTTTAATTTTTAAGCCCCAACGCAAAAGTTGAAGACGTATTCGCTGTCTCTGTCGCACAGGTTCGCCGTCTGTCTGTAAGCGATAGTGAAAATTCAATTGTCTCATATACCCTGTAATTATGACAGCTGAAAGTTAGTTGACTGCAAGCAGTTTGTTGCGACTTTTAATACACTTTCTTATATTTTTAAGGAGAACTAAGTAGAGTTTTAAATAGAAAAATCTTAATTATTTCAATAGTGTAATATTATTTTTTAAAAATTTGCAACTGTCATAGAGTATTTATTTCGAAATCTAGTTTTTTTTGCTAGTCTTCTGGAGTATTTTATTATACTTATTATCTTTAAACTTCAATTCTTATACCGAAAATTCCTTAAAATAATTTGTAAAATATATTCATATAAATATTAATTTATATATTTAAATTGTAAATCATGAATTTTAGTTAACTTTAAATTTATATTGTTGCTTGGCAATAAATCAAGACTAATAAATGAACTATTTGTGCTTATCCCATCTACAATAACATATTGATAGATTTCCAGAGTACTTTATTATATTTATTATATTTAAACATCAATTCTTAGACTGAAAATACCTTAAATTACTTTATAAAAGGACATTTAAATATATTTTTTTGTGTATTAAAATTGTAAATCATGATATTTATTTAACTTTAAATTTACATTGCTGCTTGGCAATAAATTAAAAGAAATAAATAAACTATTTGTGCTTATCATAGAGTGTTGACTTTGTCTTTAGTACCAAAGTATATTTAAACTTTTTATCAAGTCATCGTTTCATATTTTAATGGATGGTTCAAAAACCTTAAGGAATTAATTCTCTTACTTATCTAAATTTTTACAGGATATCAGCTAGTTCAGTTTGTCACTTAAAAAGTCGAATTTATTTGTTGATTTGCGCTTGAATTTGTCTTTCGTCTGCTACTTGATTTTAGTTGTTGTTGTTGTTGTTGTTGCTGCTGCATAGACACACACATACACACAGACACACACACTCGATAAACATTCGCATTCATATGATAACAAGCGCGTTATCAAAACGCTCCCAGTTGTGAATTAGCAACAAAAACAAGCACGTAAACAACCCAGCGTATCAATCACGTGCGCACTCTCTCTCCCTCTCCCTCTCTCTCTCTCTGTCCTTATCTGTCTCTCTTTGGTTAAGCATTCCTTAAACTCAACTTAGCCAGGTCAGTCAAGTGTTGACTCGATATTAATCTCTTTACAGCTTTCCACACGCTTTTCACATTTCAATTTTCCAAGTTGTTGACCTGCCTGACGCCCACGTGTCACGCCCCCTGACACGTGCTAATAAGTAGGCCATAGGCATGAAAAATTATTTAAATCGATTTTCCATTTCCCAAAGAAATTGTGAAAATTTTAAAATGCCGTTTCAAGTGAAACCCCAATAAAGTTTAGCGACCCTTGGCATAAATATCCCTTAAAGAGTAGAGAAGGGAAAGCAGAGAGAGAGAGAGAGAGAGGAGTGAAGAGAAGAGAGAGACAGCGATTGCAGCAGCCTGCGACGACTATTGATTAAACACGTGAGGTTTAAAGGGGGGCAACTTGCACACGCCGAAGGGGAAACAGGTGAGCAAGAGGGGAGAGAGTGGAGGAAGGGGTAGGAGGTTAAGGGCTGAGGGGGTGTTGGGCTGGCAACACACGTTTGATTACCGCGTGTAAACAGCAGCAGGGAAAACTTTGTTGCAAGGATTCGATTCGTTTCATTTTCTTGGCTCTGTGCATTGTGCAACTTGGTGGCACAACAGGAGCTGCTGCTGTTGCTGCAAGAGTCACATGTCTAGGGACGCCACAACAGTGCCACGCCCACCACCGAAACCCCTGCGGGGGAAGAGGAAACCAACTGCCACGCCCACCAGCATGCTGTGTGAACTGATGCGTCTTAAAGCACAACAAAAGTATCTCGAATGCAATCAAATCAAATTGAATGCCAGCAATTTTCTCGACGACCCTGGCGAACGGCAGGGAAATCACGAGGACTCGGACGAGGGCATTGAGGGTGCGACCCCAGCGACAAGTCGGAGACCTTCAAGCGGTCCCAAAGTCACCGGTCTCATCAATGACATCGATCGCCTTAAGCTTGAACTCGATGAGAAGCTGCAAAAGCATCGCATCGATAAACGTGGCCAATTGCAGGACATGTGGCATTACATGAAGACCCTCAAAGAGGATGTCTTCAGGCCGGAACGACTCAGCCAATACACGGTGAATGCTGTCAGGGAACGCATCGTGGGCATCAATGGGCAGCTGGAGCGTCTCAATGCCCAGAACTCCAAGGAGCTCGAAATGTTGAGGCAGGACTATCAGAAAATGGAACGCGAGAATGAATTCGTGTGGAAAGGAAGCATGTGAGAAGATTGACCATATAAGAAAGTAAAATATAATTTAAAAAAAGAAATACAAACAAAAAAATAAAAAAGAACTAGTTCTATACTTAAAATGAACTAGTTCAATCTGTGAGTTTGATTTTTGAAGGGAAGCTTGTGAAAAGATTGACCATAGAAGAAAGTTAAATTAAATTAAAAAAAGGATTAAAAAAAATAATTGTATAAAAAGAACTAGTTCAATACTTAAAATGAACTAGTTTAATATGTGACTTGAATTTATTTTCCTTTATTATGTTTCTGATGTTCGAGCGAACAAGTTTTACTATTACAAAGAACTAGCTATTTTTTTATTTTATTTATATTGTGTGGAAAAATTAATAGTTACATTTTTATGATTATACACATTAGTTTATTTTTCAGTATATATTTTTATTTGAATATTTAGTTTAATTTTTTACTGAGCAAGTTTTGAATTTAAGTGGTACCATTTATAATTACATTTTCATAAGGAAGCACACTAGTTCTATTTTCAATTGTCCTAAATTGATCATTATTGAATATACATTTTTATTGAAATATTTTCTTTTATTAAATGATCATCATATTTTCGTTAGGAACTTCGTTTCAAAGGAACTAGTTCCAGCTTTGCTGTGTTTCATAAATTCAAGTTATAGTTCAATTTACAACCCGATTATATATGATAAATGAATGTAATTGAATATCAGAGAATGTTTAGCTTTAAAGTGAATCTTCGACTAAAACCATGAGTCAGCTTTTGGGGTATTAAATGGAATTTACATTGTGAAATATCGTTGAGGAAAGTCGCAATCAAATTTGTAGTCCTTGCCTTTAAATCAATACACGAGCCAAGGAGCAGACTTATAGCCTTTTAGCCTCTTAGCCTTACAACCATTCGCCTTGGTTTTTTCTGTTATGCCAACCGAAGGATTTACAAATGTGACATTGTTGCTGTTGTTCCTTTTTTTGTTGTTGTTCTCGCGCTTTGAATGTCTCATTTACGAGCAATTGTTCTTAAGGTTCATCGCATTCGTGGCAAAAGGTCAAAATGGCACGTGGCAATGGCTTTTATTATTTTTTTTTTGTGCTTTTTGCAACGACAACTCATTTTTCTCCCTTTCTCTGTCTCTCTTTCTCTCTCGTCTCTCTTTATTGTCGTTCATCATTTTCATATTTAAAACAATATATTTATACTTGGAAAGCATTTGGTACGCTGCTCACGTGGCTTTGGCATTTCGAGGAATCGGCAATTATATAAAATAATATTACGCATACGCCGCGTACTGCATGCTAGAAATTTGTTTGTCGAAATTGCACTTGCAATTGATATTTGCCAAAAGGAAATGCAAATCAATTTAAATTTCAATTATTTAATGCAAATTGTTAATGGAAATTATTTATTTATTTATTTCACATAAATTGTTGATGGCAGTAGTAATTGAAATTATTATTTATCTAATATTAAAATTGTTGATTGTTGCAAAATGGCCACAAAATCAATTTGTTTAAATGCTGTGGCAGTAATAATATTTATAATAACAACAACCGCAGCAACAACAGCATCTGAAAAACCAGTGTGCGGATCATCATCATGATGATACTTATGATAATGATGATGATGTTGTTATTGTTGTTGTTGCTGAGGCGAACAAGTGATCTCTCTCTCTCTCTTCTCTGGCTTTTCTCTCTCTTTCTGTTAAACATTCTGTTTATGCTTTATTGTTGTTAATTATTTCAGCTTTTGTTAAATTATTATTGAAATGCTTGGCAAAAACACAAAAGCTAAACAACAACAACCACAACAACAACGAAAGTCGTGTGCTAAGAATGCTTGTTGTCTTGTCTATCCCAGTGCTTCTCTCTTCTCTCTTCCCTCTTAACTCTTTCCCCTTCCCTCACAGCGCCAGCAACCCCAACAACGAGAACAACATCATCATCATCATCATCATCATTGCCTCAAACAGAACCGAACACTCGCGCCATCTTTGGCGTTGTTGTCGTGGTTGTTTTGTTGTTATTGCTATTGTTGCTGCTGTTGTTGCTGCTGTTATTGCTGCTGTTGTTGCTGCTGTTGTTGCTGCTGTTGTTGCTGCTGTGACTGCAGACAGTGCGCCACCTACCACCTAAAACCCCAGCAGCATTAAACAACAAGCTAAAGAGAGACACGTTTCATACGTGTGCTCTTAGAAATAAAGAAAGGGTATATTAGCTATGCCCACTAATATGTCACATAAAATAATTCAATGAAATTAATTTTATATATATTTATAATTTTTAATTATATAATATAATAGGAATCAACAATTTAGTTTCATTAGTTAGTCAATTTATTTAATTATTTCATTTAAAGAATGTGTATTTAAACGAGTTGTATTTGAAAGAAATAAATATTAGCTATGTCAACTACTATGTCACATAATAATGCAAGCTAAAAATAATTTAACTGATTATGTTTGCACTAATAATCGAAATATTATATGCTAAAATATTTATAATATTTAATTTTTTAATAGGAATCAACAATTTAGTTTCATTAGTTAGCTAATTTGTTTAAATATTTAATTTAAAGAATATGTATTTAAAGAGAGTTGTATTTGTAGACTTTTGAATCTTTTAAAATAAATAATGGGCTTATTAGCTATGCCAACTAAAAGTAATAAAAAAAATGGCACTAATGATAGAAATTTTATTTGCTAAATAGTTATTTATAATATTAAATTATTTAAAGGGGATGAACAATATTGTTTCATTTTTTAATCAATTTAGTTAATTATATAAAATAAAGAATATGTGTTTTAGGGGTGCCATGATAAAGGAGAACAGTCATGAATATAATAATAATAAATATATACACAGCGTCAATGTATCATGAATGTGTTTTTAAATTCGAAAAGAAAAAAATGAAATAATAATATGTATTTAACCAGACTACTTAAACTTCTAATATTGAACCAAAATATTGAAAGAGAAGATTATGTAGTTCTTGTATACCCTACTAAAAAGTTAGAGTATTTTTTAACTACAGATAGTTGTGATCCCAGAAAATATGTCAATATTTTTTGCTTTACTTAGTTTAACGTAACCAACACTAAAGGCTTATTTATATTTACTACCTTAAGAAATGCATTTAGCGTATTTAATATTCGTTGCGAACCGAGTTAAACATTTATTTCATTGTCGGGGATTTGCTCTTAATACTGGGGAGACAACGACGGCGTCTTCAACCCACACACAGCTTGAATTTCGTTTCTTCTCGTTGTTGTTGTTGTCTCTTTAAGTTGTCGCAGTTCTACATTCTCCGTTCTCCTCTGTTTTGGTTCGTTCACCTTCGTGCCAAACCCAAAAAATTGCCAACAGTATCCGAAAACGTTTAATATCAGAGAGATCATTGAAAGCGAAAGAGAGAGAGAGAGAAAGAGAAAGAGAGTAACCTTTTGCTTCCTGTTCTGACCTGTTTTAAATTCTTTATTTCCATTTCAATTTCCAGGTGGCCATCAAGATCATTGATAAGACGTGCCTCAATGAGGAATACCTGAGTAAAACTTTCCGGGAGATTGCAATATTAAAATCGCTGCGTCATTCGCATATAACACGCCTCTATGAGGTGATGGAATCACAGTCAATGATCTACCTAGTGACGGAGTATGCACCCAACGGCGAGATCTTTGATCATCTGGTGGCCAACGGACGCATGAAGGAACCGGAGGCAGCACGTGTCTTTACCCAGCTCATCTCGGCGGTCCATTATTGCCATTTGCGTGGTGTGGTGCATCGTGATCTCAAGGCCGAGAATGTCCTGCTCGATAAGGATATGAATATTAAGGTAAACAAATTGAGTATTATGAATTTATAAAGAACCTTTTTATACCATTGCAGAGGGTATTAAAATTCGATCACAAAATATGTACAATATTAAGAAAAGCAGTGCAAGGTATATAAATTTCTGATCAGGTTGATAATAGAACTATGCCAATTAATCTCTCAGATTCAAAGCCATGTTAATTTTACTTGTTTTAAGTTTGTCTTTTTGCTGTAGACAGTATGCCGACATATGCCGAAAGTAAACTGATCTATTAACAATATCATATAGCTGAAAAACTGTGTTGTTTCTTGAGATACCTCAATCAAACTCCTGTACATCCTGAATAACTTTTTCTTTAAATCGGACTACTATATCATTGAAACGAACGGTCGAAAATCAACCTTTACTATAAAAACCTAGTTTATTTCTTGAGATATCTCAATTAAACTCTTTTAATATTTTTTGGTGTTGTCTTATACATCTTTCAAAAACTTTTTTAAAATCGGACTACTATATCATATAGTTGTTATAGAAACAATATGTGAAAAATCAACCATTAGTATAAAAAACTTTCTTGTTTCTTGAGACATCTCAATTAAACTCACAGATAGTCTATTTGGTACTGTTTTATAAATCCAGATCAAATTGTATAAAAATCGGACTGAATTATATCGAAATATCGTTCGAAATTTTAATTTTCTTTGAAATTCCATATCGTTTAAATAATACAATAAATTCTGATCTTTTGGGAAATAATTACTGAATGTTACTTTATAAAGTGTATATCAATAAGTTTATTAAATAGGTCTACAATGGTATCCAATCTTCGTAACTTTCATTCTTGCTTATTTAGGAATTTACTTATTTGTTAATTTATTGATTTTTATATTTATCTATTTATTAATTAATATATTTATTGATTTATCTATTTACATATTTAATTGCAGCTTGCAGATTTTGGCTTTAGTAATCATTACGAGGAAGGCAGTCCGCTGCGCACGTGGTGTGGTTCTCCTCCTTATGCCGCTCCTGAGGTATTTCAGGGCCTGGAATACGATGGACCCAAGTCGGATATCTGGAGTTTGGGCGTTGTGCTCTATGCGCTCGTCTGTGGCGCTTTACCCTTCGATGGGAAGACGATATTGGAGCTGAAAAGTCGCGTTGTGTTGGGCAAATTCCGCATACCCTTTTTCATGTCCCAAGGTGAGTTTGTGATGAGACCAACAAATTAAATATGGAAACTAATTTGATTTACTTGCAGAATGTGAGCATCTCATTAGGAATATGTTGGTTGTGGAGCCGGATCGTCGTTATACCATCAAACAGATCATCAAGCATCGCTGGCTGAGCGATTGGCAAGCGGAATTGCAGCAGGAGGAGCGCTTGGAAGCCACAACGTTGCCATTTGGAGCAACTGGAGTGGGAGCAACGACACAGTTATCCAATTCCAATTCCCTCAGCGGTTCGACGTCATCGTTGTCTGGCATTGAAGCTGGAGAAGCTGCCACGGCACCACAACTCGATGCTGTGGTTATGACGCACATGCTCCAGTTGCCCGGCCTGACGGCGGACATGATTGCGCAGTCGGTGCACGAGCAGCGCTTTGATAACATCTATGCCATATATAATCTGCTGCAGGATAAGCTGCTACAGAAACGACGCGAAAACCAAAGACTGCAGCATCATGCTAACCTGGCCTATTCGAGATCCCGCAAGACGAGCATCACCACCGGCATCGTGGATCGATCGGAGCCCGTCAAACAGGAATCCCTCGATCGTCTCAGTCCCCTCAGCAATGCGAATGCCTCCAATACAGCGCTGGGATTCGGCTGGTGTGCCGATGTCGGTGTCGACCTGGAGAAATTTGGCGACTTTGAACTCGAGTGCCTGGCGCGAACCAACGAGGTGAGTTTTAACAGTTTCTGCACAATTGTAAATTCCATATTAGTTATTTATTTAATTAACGTCAACTTAAAGCAGAAATACTAGAATATTACTTAAATTTATTCATACATTTTAAAATTATTTCTAAATAATAAAAATTAAATAAATAGACAATTTTACAAAGTATTTTAAATTCATTTTAAATAACAAATTAATGAAAAACTTTAAATTTTAAAAGATAATATGTTAAAACTATTATTCTTATAGCAAAAATTAAATAAATAGAAAATTTATTTTAAATTAATTTTAAATAAATTATTCAAAAAGCATCGTCGGAAAATCGTTGCACTGATTTATGCACAGTGTATTTTTTCCGATTGTTAATTAAAGTTTCGATAGCCATGAATTGATTTCATAAGATTTGCTGTTCAGTTAAAATATCTGATTTTAAATATCTGCGTTTTTTGCTAAATAACATATTAAATAACTAATTTAAATTAATTTTATTTTATGAATACATTTTTTTAAGTGAACAAAATTATGAATAAATAATATAAAAATAAGGAATACATAATTATAATTTGGATAGTTTTCTAGAAAAATAATAATAGTTATATTTATTTTCTTTTTAAAACACAAATAATTATTAAATTTGATTTATACAGTAAATGTCTTTAAATAACCATTAAAATGATTTTTGCTTATTCTTTATGATTCCTGGTATTTTGATTATTTTTTATGTTTTGTTTTAGTTTATAAACAAAGGATTATAAATTGACTATATTTAACTTTTTAAAATAAATCGATTATTAATATTAAATTTTTGCTGTTTTTTAATATGTTAAAAATCAAATTCTCAATATTTCATCTATAAATATAACAATATATCAATCTCCAATTTATCTCCCTTAGCCACCTGTTAACCCGCAGCATCTGAGCGCCACAGCGGGTGGTGTCAGCGGTGCCAACACCCGACGACATACAGTGGGACCTGGGGATGTGGCACACGAACAGGCGCTGGCCAATCCTCATGTGCCTCCGATCGACTTCAAGTGTGCGCCGCAGTGCAATGATGCTGGCCAGGCCACGCCCTATTATCCCATGAATCTGCCCATGCTGCAGAATCAGCCGCTGCACAATTTGACCATCAAGGATCAGCATCTGCTCAAGCCGCCCGTTGTCATGGGTGCCAGTAAGTGGAATCTCTTTCAGATTTACTGATTTACAATTTAAATCAATTGTTCCCTTCCTCTATTCGTTAGGTTCCTTTGGACGACGTGCCTCGGATGGTGGTGCCAATCTGCATATATATTATCCCGCCAGTGTTCCAGTTGGTGGCAATGCCGCAGCAGTGGCGTCTGGTCAGCAGATGGACACCTCTGGTTACTACATGAATCCCAGCCTGAATCCCACGCCCGGCACCACAGAACTATCGCCTCTAAACGAACAGTCAACGGGTCAACTGCATTGTTGCCCCGAAAACAGCGGCGAGGAATGCAGCGAGGAGATCCAACGGTCAGTTGAAACTAAGCTTCCTGCTCTAAGAGGAGATATCTAATCTTTACTGTTTCTATTTTTTAGTTATATGCAGAAACGCGGCTGTGTTAAACGCCACACGGTGGGCTGCACCGAGGATCTCTCAGTCAGCCACAGTCCCGGCGAGTTGGGCCACCTCCAGGTGCCACCGGGTGGTCAGCCACAGACGCCCAGTGGCAACGGCTCCGCCGGTGGCAACATGCGCACTCGACGCACGGGTCTACTCACCGTCACAGAACGACCGCCAGGTAGGTTTCAGATGATATCCTAGAGGAAAGTCTTGTTTTTATTGTGAATGCAGACTGAGTTAAACGCTAAGAAAGATGCAGACATATAAGGACAGGGAGAAGTCAGAGAAAGAGGGATACTCAGCGAGAAGAGAGTGAAGAATAGCTGAATAATATTCAAGAAAGAAAGAAGTACAAGGAAATACTACAAAAGAATGCAAATTATATTCAAATATATCACTGCTAAACTACTGAACCTTTATTTTCAACCAATCGTTTCTATGGAAGGTATATGATATTGTGGTCCGATCCAAAACTGAAAATAAACTTAATCTGAAATCCTGGAAGCTACATACCAAATTTAAGGTCTCTAGTTCTTATAGTCTCTGAGATCGACGCTTAATTCGATGGTCTATTGAAAATTAAGATATAAGTTTTTTGTGAATAAGTCTAGAGTTAAATGTGGGAAAGGAAAGCAAAAGTTTAAAAGAATTCAGCAACTGAAAATATAAATAAAAGAAAGGGAATGAAAGAAAATCAGGATTTTAAAAGAATTCAGCAACTGAAAATAGAAGTTAAAGAAAAGGAGAGAAAGAAAGAATATCAGGGGTGTTCCAGAAATACAAAACAAACGAAAAACAACCAAAAACCCATCATTTTTTTTGTTGTTTTTTAAATGGTTTACATTACTGGAACATCCCTTTATTAGCGAAAGTGTTTTAAAAGTCTGCTATAAGTCTGAATTGCAGTCGATTCCAAATTCCCTAAACTCCTTTTTAAAAGTAGAAGTACAATTTTTAGTTTAATTTATTTAACCAAACTGAACAATTTGCTAATTTTAATTTAAGTGCGCTAATTTCTATATAATTTTATAATTTTTGTTTAATTGATTTTGGTTTTTGTATTTTTTCGTTTTAATTTCTTTTTATGATTTATTGCGGATTTTTTGGTTGCATTTTGCCTTTGCACAACAACAACAACAACAATAACAACAACCGCTGCTGCTGCCGCTGCTCGCTTGACACCTATTGCCACGCCCATAACCGCCCATAACGCCAGTCATTTGCCCCGAGCTAATACGCGAAGTTGAATCTCGCATGAATCGCGATTATTTGCCGCCCACACTCAAATCTCTGAGTCAATCCCCGCCAAATGCGCCCAGCTTTGGTCTGCCCGTAGGCATGGGCGTAGGCATGGGGGCTGTTGCGGTTGGGGGCATGTCAGTTGCCCAATCGCCACATTCATTGCCACTTAGTGCCGCTGGTGGCAGCAACTCGGTGCCACTTGTTGTGGCACCCACAACGGCGGCAAACAATCGACGCGCCTATCGCGCTGCCCACTGTAAATTGCCCACTGTGCAGGAGGGTGGTAAGTTTTATGATTTATTCTATAATTTACTTAAGCTTGAGTTGCGTTATAAATTCCACGCCTAACACAACAACCAGAGTGGGAGAATCTTCCACTGTTAATACTCTTTAAAGATCTCTACTAATATTTTTCCATATTTTCCTTTTCTTCTCTTTTATTCCTCGTCCCGCCCACGTTAGCGACCATAGGACGCTACAGTCCCGTGCGTCGCGCCTCGGAAGGTTCACGTTCACAGTTCCAGGGACCGCTGCAGGAATGCCAATCCTTGCAAAAAGGTATCGCACAGAGAAATTTTTTGGTTGCACCCAGTCCGCCGCTTTTAGAAAATTCGATCAGTCTGCCAGGTAAGCGAAATCTCGAAAAATCTCACGCTCTCAGCACAGCAAGTGGACACCTTAAGCTATAACTTTTCAGGAAACTACAATTTTTAAATTATATTTTAATTAAATTTTGTCAGACTTAAATTTTTGGGTTTTATCTTTTTAGCAGGGACCGTAAAGATTCTTATTTTATAAAATAAAGATAAAATAATATTGATTTTAATTTTAAAAAGTCTTTTTTGCAACTGCATTTATAAAATTGATAAAAATAATACAGAAAGTTCAATGTTTATTTAAAAATGAAATTACAACTCATATTTACATAAATAAAATAATAAAATTAAAGTTTTTTTATTAGATATATTTAAAATACGAGTTATTTTCCGATATATAAGTAAAAACTCAAACTACATTATTATTTAATTATTATTTCAAATCTTTTTATTAGAAAAATTATTTAAAAATATGTTGGAAATATCACATCCCATAAAAGTATCTCCGGAATTTTGTTATTCTTACAGATACAATTTTAGATGGTTGATTTTTTTAAACATAGTTTTAGTTTAAATTGCATTATAATATTATTAGGATTTCTTTTTTGAAACTTTTGTTATTCTGGTATCTTTTATTTTTTAATATTTAATCATTTCTTGTTGACGTTTAATAAATAAACAATTTTTGTGAATTTCCTTAGCTTCTCCTATACATGGGAAACCAACGAATCTTCAGCTGGCTTTGAGACGAGGTCATGATATCGAGGTGCCACCGGAGGCGATCAAGAGTTTGATGCCCGCGTTGGATCGTTTGGTGAAGGAGCAACGTGTCAGCTTTGAGATCGCCAACAAGATAATCTCATCGAATGTGGTGCCCATTGATTTGGCACCCCAACTGGGATTGGCGGCGCATGCGGCAAGTGCCGCTGTGAGTGGTGGACACTTGGATCAGTCGCATCTGTTGCATCAACAGCAGCCGATGCACAGTTATAGCGTCTCGCCACTGAACTTGCCACATGGCCCGAATGCCTCGTTGACATCCGCCAAGCAGATGTTTGGCCAGCCCATCTGTGGTTATCCGACCATGACGGGATTAACGCTTCCACTGCAGCCCCAACATTTGGTGGGTCAATTCAGCAGCATCAATTTGGGAGCAAGCAACTCGAACAACAGCAGCGGATGCCAATCGCCCGTTTATTGCAACAGCAACAGCATCAGCATCAGCAATAGTGGCAGTGGATTCAGTGGCAGCTGCTCCCCCAATCCCATTCCCTATTTGCCCGGAACGGGACCATTTAATCCCTGTGCCGGCAGCTCCTCTCCGCTGCATCAGATTACGAAGGGGATTTCCGGTCTGAGCACGGGTTGTGCTGGTGGTTCCATTACCCGTGGCACCTCCGCCGCCAGCGAGGGAGTCGCCGCTGCCCAGCAGCCCCTGGATCTGTCCATGGATGTCTGCAGTGTCAGTGTGATGGGTGAACAGCCTGCGGATTATGGAGCGCCCAATTGGTTTATGCCCACGGCAGCATATTACGATCTGAAGCCATTGAATCTGTCGCCCGCTCAGCCAGTGCGTGTGGTGCCAACGCCTCCGGCATCCCCAAATCTGTGCATCATTCAGGAGGAGAATGGCAATGGCCAAATGTGTCACACGATTAGCACGGGAACACCTTATGCCGGCTGCACGGGCGGCATTACGCCACAGATTTGCCTCACCGATGTCCTCGGCAGTGAGATCACCCTCGTCGCTCTCTCCTCCGACAACAGTCGCGACAGCGAGGACTCCCTGGAACCCCATACGCCCATCATGTCCCTTCAGGTGAGCACAGTCTTAAAATAAATGAAAACAGTGTAATACTTGCTAGAAAAATAGATTAAGGAGTAGCAAAACTTTGTGTAAAAGGAGACAACTCCGATATATTTAAAAAAGAAGAGTATGATATGTTTAGTAGTATAATTATTAGTAGAAAGTGTAGAATTTAATATTGAATTAATAGAGTAGTAAGTAGTAATTTAATTATTAGTAGCAATTGCAGAATTAGCAATATAAGTAATAGTAGAATTATATGTTTAATAAGTACTTATAAGTAGTAGTTACTACTATTAGTAGAATTAGTATTAAAAATAGTTGTAGAGCTATGTAGTAGTTGACGTTAGAGTAGATTTATAGCAGAAGTAGTAGTAGAATTTGTATTAAAATTAAATGTAGTATTAAGTAGTAGTAAATGTAGAAGTAGTAGTAATTGTAAAAGTAGTATTAGTATTACAAGTAGAATTAGTAGTAGAGTTGGTAGTAAAATTCACAGTAAAAATAATAGTAGTAGAATTGGTAATAGAATTGGGAGTAAATATAGTTGTAGAGCTAGTAGTCGAATTAGTAGTACAATTAGTAACTGGAACTATTTATTAATATATTTATCTAACGTCAGTCGTTATTGCATTTTTTATTTTATTTAAATTTAAATAGATTTAAATAGCTATAAAATAAGAATATAAAAATATAAATTAAATAATATTAAAAATAATTTTAATTTAGAACTGAAAAGTTAAAAAAAAAGTTAAATTAAATTAGATTAGAATTAGTAGTAAAATTGGTAGTAGAAAAAGTAAAAAAAAATGAAATATATAAAAGAAAAATATACTTTTGTAGTTTATAATATGTTTATATGTTTATAGTTTTTAATATGTTTATATTTATGAGTCTGCAAATAAATGTTTGGCTAGCGAGTATTTCAAAGTGGAGCACACTCGACTGTACTGTTCTTACATGTTCTAATACTCATTACTCTCTTTTATAACAGGGTCTGATAATCACAGAGCCCAGCAGCGATATGCCTTCCATCACCCGAGGAATTGGACGCAAGGCGAGCTTAGATTGTGAACCCGGAAGTTCGAATCATGCGTCGAGCAGTTGCAATGCGAATTCGAATGCGAATTCGAGTGCGAATGCGGAGGCGCATAGGCGTGGCAGTGACAAGTCGCTGGGATTCTCGGATGATTCGCTGAGCAACGATTCGAATAATCTGTCGCCATCGTGCCAGGAGCCTTCGGCCAGTTCTGGCTTCAAATCCGATTCACATTCCGAAATGGGGGATCACACTGAATGTGGACATTTGACGCCGGATTCGATGTGCGATTCACGTCGCATGTCGGATGAAATGTGCTACGAGGTGCCGTTGCCACATGAATGCTCCAATTTGGATTCGACGCGCATACTGGAGATGGTCAAACAAACGATAGACTCGACAATGCCACCCAAGGGATTTGTGCTCCATAAGGGGAGTATAAGTTCCGAGGATAGTGGCGCCGAATCCCGTCACAGCAGTGCCTCCAATGCCTCCAGCGAACTGACTGCCAATCCCAATCCAATGCCAGCAGCTGCCTGCAACTATGGTGAACCCACCACAAATCTCAGTCTGGAGTACTCGGGCGGACTGCAGATCGAGCTGCAGGTGTGCGAGGGTCGCAGTCGGGATCATCATGGTGCCGCCAAGGGCATCAAATTGCGTCGCATTTCTGGAGATCAATTCGAGTACGGCAAGATTTGTCAGCAGCTCATCAGCACGATAACCATGCAACAGGTGGCAGGATAAAGGACAGCCGGACTGTCCAACTGCCAATTACACCTGTGTGTGTAATTGTATCTGTGTGTCCTCTGTATTCTACAAAGCAAATCCACATATGTAAATGACTCGCCTTGCCTATAAACTCTGCATAGCTGTGATCTAAGCCGATATATATATATATATCTTTATCCTTGTAAAACTATCTGTATCTGTGTGTGTGAGTGTTTAGTTAATGCATGTAAACGAATCAAACAGTCGACATAAGCAATTCAAAAGAAAAAGATATATTATATCTTAAATTTGACTTTATTTTAATATTTCAAATTCCTAACTTAATCAAAATTTTACTAAGCGATATATAGATATTCCAAAATCCAATTCATGGCGAGCATTTCATTACCAAAAACTGTCAAACAAATCTAGGCTATATACAATAGATGCACTAAACAAACAGTTAACACACACACACACACACACACACACCTCACACACAACCACATAGATATTGAGTGTAGAGTGCAGCAAGCGGCAGTTTTTGAATTTGGATACCAGGAATCCTGAACTGTTTTTTCATAATTCGACTTTAAACAAGTTAAATGCATTCCAGTAGCAAATTTTTATTGTTCATACATTTTTTCAGACGTTCTAGCTATATCAAACTACGAGTATCTAATATGTAGAACTAGATAAAAACAAACATAAACTTATGTAATTTTTACTCTGTGCAATCCGACAAATTTGTATAGCGCTCAGATTGGCACGATTTCAAATTCAAACACTTTTGTTTTCTATAAATATATTCGAAGCGTATATCTATATATATGATATGATATGATATGATAATGATAATGATAAAAAAAAACTAGTGTCTGTAGTTAGTATGCAGTTTTTGCTCCGTTATATTGTAAGCAATATTTGTAAGTTCTTTAATTCCGTTAAATTTAAAAAAAAGATGAATTCTTTTATGTATGTAGTAAAACTTTGTTCATTTGTTAATGGTTAGAAGAGGCGCCTTCGATACGCGTTCAAATTGATTAAACACAAATTGAGAAATCTATTATTAAAAGACTGCTGTGATTTTAAATATAATTACTTATTTAGTTCAGAATGAAAAACAAACAAATATGTAAAGAAACAAAACAAAAAGAAGAAACCAACAAATAAACAACAAGAACTTAGTTATACATATGATAATATAATAATTAATTCAAATTTATCTTAAATAAATTATCAATTCTCCAAACATAATAAATGTTTCTAAATGCTGCTTCATTTTAAATTTGTAAAAAAATCTTAAGCAATTTCAAATTTAGCGCCCACATTTTACTTGAGAAGGCGCCACCTAGCGGAAATGTGGTAAACTATGTTCACTTAACAGAATATCGTGCTAACAGTTCGGAGCTAAAAGTGGATATCGTCCTTTTTCTGGAAGCCAAGGCTGCCACACTGTTTTATTGTACGCAAGGTTGCCACGCCGGTTGGCTGACTTATTTTGTGTTTCGTTTGATGTTGTTGTAATTTTCAACAATTTTTTGTGATTTCTCGTGAAACATTTAATGGAATAAACAGTGCAAAAATGATTTGCCGTCTGTGCCTCAACAGCGCCAACGACACAATTCAAATATTTGATGGCGTTGGCTTGTCCCTAAACGTTGCCACGGTGCTGGCCAAGTATTTTTGGTTCCAGGTATTTGTACCCGCTGTTCCTCAACATCTATTTCTGTTTACATTATTTATAAACAAATGAAATGTTGTAGCCAAAAAACGATGATCCAATATCGACTGCCATTTGTGTGGGCTGCTGGACACACGTTACCGACTTCAATGAGTTCTACTGCAATGTGGAAAAGGCGCATCGTCTCCTCACCGAACGTTTCTCGCTGAAAGGCGGCGAGCAGCAGGAGAAGATTAACAAAGATGCGGCAGGAGAAGAACAGAAGCAGGAACAGTCCGACAACTCAAAGGAGTTTCTGGATAATAGCGATGATGACGTTGACTTGGACCAGGATAATGATAATGCTGTCGAGGATTCATATGCCAGCGAAAGTGAAGCAGCTGCATCCTTTAGCAACGAGCAGTTTCTCCACGATGTGCTGACCCAGCAAGTAGCTGACGAATCAATAGCTGTCACGGAGCCACCCAACGAGCTGGAAAATGTCATGGTCAAGCAGGAAATCGGAGTTGCTGCTGGGCAGGAACGTCGAGAGACACGTGCCACGCGTGCCAAAAGCAAAGCGAATCAATTGCTCGCTCATGAATCTCCGCCAGCTGATAAAGCCACACCCGCCAAGCGCAGGGGCAGATCAAAGACAGAGAAACACGACTCCAGTGTCGAGGATGGAGTGAAGAGTAAACGTTACGTGGATTATAAGAAATCCATGTGGGAGATTGATGAGAAGATAGCGCAGCACATGCGACTCACCTGCAGCATTTGCCACGAGGGCCAGGAGACGTTTCTGTTGCTCTGCAAGCATATGCAGCAGGTGCATCATCGCAAGGGTTACGCCGTCTGTTGCAACAAGAAATTCTACAAACGATCCTTTCTCACCGATCACATCGATCGTCATAATAATCCCGAGAAATTCAAGTGAGTGGTAAAGTGAAGGAACCAGTTGCAAATCCCCCAGTAGCAAAGAGTGCCATTGTTATTAATTGCTCCACCTTTTCTTAGATGCAATCTCTGTGGCAGAACCTTTGCGGATAAGCAGTGTCTGCGCAATCATGAGCTGCTCAAGCATCAGCCCGATGAGGTGAAGACATTCATCTGTGAGCACTGTCCGAAGAGATATACCAAGCAGTATTTATTGGATCAGCATAGGATTATACACAAGGAACGCAATGTACCATGCGATCTGTGCGACAGGCGGTGAGGGAATTGCAGATAACTACTCTCAATTCCCAACTAATTGATGGCTTCTCTTCTTCATCCGTAGATTCCCCAACGTCTCTATGCTCTGTACGCATGTGAAAATGGTGCACGGCAATTATGGCACAATGTGCGATATTTGTGCCCAGGTGATAAGAGGACAGGCTGCCTTTCAGCGCCATCAGCTGGAGCACGCTGGCATTACGGAGCCCAAGGTGCAGTGTGACATTTGCGGATCGTGGCACAAAAACAAATACAGCTTGAAGAAGCATGTGATTCGACACAACGGCTCCTCGGTGGAGAGCACCTGCAACATCTGTGGCAAAGTGTCGCCCAATCGCAGCGCCATGTTAAGTCATCAGCGTTATGTGCACACTGCGGATCGTGTCCATGGCTGCAGTGTGTGCAACAAGAAGTTCAAGAAGGCCATCAATCTAAAGGAGCACATGGCCACACATACGGGTGAAGTGCTATACAAGTGTCCACATTGCCCCAAGACCTTCAATTCGAATGCCAACCAGCATTCGCATAGGAAGAAGAGTCATCCCAAGGAGTTTGAGGAGGCGCGTAAGGCGCGTCTACAGAATCGCATGGCGCCGCCGAGTGCAAATGAGAGCAAAGCCAAGGCAAGCATGATTACAATAACCACGTCAGGAGACACAGATGGGGAGATGGAGACGCACAACATTCTGGTAACGACGGCGGAGCAGAGCGATGAGGAGGAATTCAAAGGCGAGGACATTGAGTTTATGCTCACCCTCAGTCCACAGCCAACGGAATAAAGAGACAATCCTGTATATAATTTGTGTAGTTGTTTATTATGTCAAGTCCTTAGGCTAGCAATGAATAACAAAATTAAATAGACAGACAAATATTAAAGCCAGGAATGTTGCAAATACAATTATAGTTTTTAGTTAAAGTCAATGTTTTGGAGTACTACTAACCACGCTCGCAAATGATCTCCACGGCATTGGGCTCCATCAACACGGACTCCAGACAACGATGCACCGCCGAGCCAAGTATCTCGTCCAGCAGAAAGTTAACCAGGCTGAAACGATTTAATTTATTAACCATTGCATTTAGTTAATTACTGACTTACTTCTCATCGCTGACGAAGCGCCAGAGATTCATTTGCAGGTAGTGTGCATCCACCTGGATCTGTTGCAGTCCAAACTTGCTAAACGTTCGCAGACGCACGCACTCCAGGAGCGTCTATAAACACAGATTAAGGAAGGGATCATAAAAAATATCAAATTATTTACTGATATTTAATAAACTAAAAAATTCAACTCACTTTCTTAGCTAAATAAAAAAGTTATCAAATAATAATTTAATTAAATTTTTTTATAGTAAATAAACGTTTAATTTTTAAATTTTAAAATAAAAGTTGAATTACAAATTAAATGACTAAATTTTAAAAAACTTACTCATTTTTATATACCAAATATAAAACTAGCATTAAAATTCGTATATAAAAATTACAAATTTTTCTAGCAATAAATTTGGTATATAAAAATTAATAATTTTTCAAAATTTAGTCATTCAATTTACATTATTAACATTAAAAGTGAGATTATAATTTTTAAGTAAAAGTTGAAATTTAAATATTATTTCAAAGCTATTTTTTTAAAATCAAACTAAGAGTTAAAATTAGTCTCTTTAAAAAATATGTATACTATTTCGGGATACCCTATTTCAAAAAAGTATAACTGGAATTTTTACATTTATATAAAACCTTTTTTTCGAGTTTAAATTTAAGGAGTTGTTTTAAAATAAGTTTGAATTGGATTTCTCTTACCTTCAGACCAATTTTAATGATGCCCATGACAATGGAGGTCTTGGTAAACTCCACGGAGGTGAAGATGTCCACGCGCTCGGAGAACAGACGATGTATATTGGACACATAGCTCGACTCGAGCTGTGAGGGCGTATAATTGGACCAGTTGGAACGATATTGTGGCTTTGTGGCATTAAAGTTACTAAAGTAGGTTTTCCGACTGGAATCGCTGCTGGCCGTGGTACGAAATCCTGGATTGCCAGTGGTATCATATAAGCTGGCCACAACTGTTTCAATGCTGCCAAGTTCCTCCACGACGCGCTTCATCACAGCACGCACGGATCGTGGTTCCAGGCAGTTGAGCCAATCCCGCGTCTCGACGCTTTTGCGCAACATCTGCGAGATGTTTGTGCCTTGCAAGCGGACGTAGGCATCCAGCAGCGATTGTGCCGTCTCTCGCATCTCCGCACAGATCTCCGTCTCATGGGTGAGCGTGGCGCTGTTCTCCGAGTCAATCTCATACAGATCATCGACTAGTGCTATCTGCAAAGTATTAAAAATTACATTATTATATAAATTCTTTGAGGGAATCATAGTTTATGTTGACTTGCCAATATGTGCACGCCCTGCTGCTCCAGTTCGAGGCAAGTCTTCGATAATACCAGCAGCAAATTGGGCGGACTGGAGCTGGAGGTGTCGGCAAAGCCGCACATCATCTTGGATATGTGACGCAGAAAGCCAATAAGTAGATGCTCCCTAATCCCCTCCACACACAACGCGCCCTTGTGCTCGGCCTTGATGTTGAAGGACCAATCGGTGCGTAGAAATATTAACAGATCCTGCAGCACGCCCTTGATCTTCTCCAGCATGGCCACATATAGATTACTGATGAGATCGTTGAGATTCACGCCCGTGGCCACATCGCTTTTGGCCGAAACGAGGGACAAACGCACCGCACTGAGACTGTCCGCAAAGTGATCCCTTAGGTTTTTGCCATGTGCATCGCAGAGTTGATGAGCTGCTGCAATGATGATGTCCAGCGTGTTGCGCTGCACTTGAAGGCCACGGCAGATGTTGCGCATTGCCTGCAGCCGACGATGGAGTCGATCCAGAGCACGGAGCATGACCTGCGTGTCGCCGTAGCCAATGTCGGATTCAACGCGATCCTGCACCAGGCTGAGGTAATTGTCAATGTTCTGGTTGAGGAAGATGTTTAGCTCATTGAGCGCATTCTCCTGGAAGTCATCGCTGTGATATAAAAGTGGGATTAGTAAGTGGTTCAGGAGGAGGAGGACAAGAAACTCGTTTACCGTTCATGCTCATAGTGCTTGGCCACAAACATATCAAAATAGGAGGTGACTACCAATGCCAGATCGTTGAGGAAACCCTCGATGCCCATGTCCACAAATTCGAGCATATCCCGCTCCGTCTGATCCTGCAGCATGGCAATCTGTTCATGCAATCGCTTGCCAGCACATCGCAGCATCTCGCTGGCCAAATCCGAGGTCTTCTCGTCCAGCTGCAACAGCAGCTCACCAATTTCTGTCAGGGATTGCGCGGTATTCCCCGCCCTTTGGAAGTCCTGACGCAGACGCTCCTTCAGCTCGGCCATTATGGCATCGCAGTCACGCTGGATGCCATCGAAGGAGGGCTGTCTGCCGTATTGGGCGAACACCTTCTGGGCATGCAGATAATCCTGCACGGCCTGTGCATAATTCTGCTCCTCAATCAACGTCTTCAGCTTCGCCGGCAGCGTGGACAGAAACTGCAAGCGCTTGAGCAGCGAATGCTTCTCGGACAGGCGACAGAGTTGGGAGCGTGTTCCTTGGAGTGTGCCTGTAATTTGCTCACTGAATGTGGTTATCGATTGCATCTTGGTCATGAGCAGATTCACATCCGTCTCCATCTGCTTGAAGTCGTCCTTCATCTTGCGTATCGTGTCCGTCGCCGAGATGAACTTGTTGTAGTTCTCGTACACAAGTGTCTGCATATCCGAGTGCAATGTTTGTGTATCCTTCACAACGGCCGCCTCCGTGTCCATGATCTGCTTTAGTGAGCAATCCTTCAGCAACTTCTCCAGATATCTGTCCGAATCGAAGCTAGAGCTGTCCATATCAAATGGATTATCTTTTTCATCCATTGCGATTGCAATTTATTGTCAACAGATGCAAATCAATTGTTTATTTTCACTTTTGTCGACTCTTCAATTTGATAAATTTGGAAACAGCTGACTTAACAGTGTGCTGCCATCCACATATTTAACATTTTGTCATGTCTGTTATTAACAGAGAGCATTACCATCCACAGCTGACTTAAATATTTAGCATCCACAGAGTTAACATGACTGTAAACTGTTATTAATTTATTGTTTCTATTTAAATGAATTTAAAAACTAAATCTTTTCATTAACGATAAGCTACGATGAACGATCGACCAATTTAGATAATTTTCATTTCCTTTTTAAAAAACGTAGAACTCCCATAACTTTATCAAAACTCTACCGATTTTCATGCGGAATACCATTTTAATCAAGGTTTAAGCTCTTTATCAATTCTGCATTTAAATATTGTTTTTTTCGAAAATTATTTTTTTTTTTGTTCTTTGTCCACTTTTTCTATACTTACCCCTTGACATTTTTTCGAAAACTTTGAACTCTCATAACTTTGTAAAAACTTAACTAATTTTCAAGCGGAATATCATTTGTATCATGGTTTGAACTCTTAATTGATTCTGCACCTAAATATTGTTAGTTTTAAGAACTTTAATTTTCAAAAAAAAAATTTCGTTTATTCTGAATAATATAAATTAATAACATTATAGCGAACTAAGCTTGTGGTGTAGTTGTTTATGTGCTTTTACATTAATGTAATTCATTGGTGTGATTATTTCTTATCATTCTGAAAAAGTATATGCAATGGATCGCATCAATAATTTCTTTGTGCTAGCCGCTTGGATGCTAATTGCATTAATTTGCAGTGTTCCTCCAGGTAATTTAATTTATTGTAATATGTTAGCTCAATTTGACCAATTTAATTTGTTTTTTTTATTATGTGCAGCTTGCGAAATAAGTCCCGAGTCGACACTTTGTCTATTGGATCCAAATATTTAAAATATATCAACCAATTAAAATATATCAATATAAAATGCTACTGTACAACAAATAATACATTTATCTCAGTCCTTAACACAAATAAATTACAAAGCAATTACTAATTCATGAGATCGCGAATTACAGAATCAAAAAAAACAATTTATTTATTCTTAATTAATTTATTGTTTCATCGTCTTTAAATTTTTGTAAGTTGTAATGTTGATCGACAATCGATATTTTTTATCGTGTACCGGTTATCAATACTGTGGATGTTGTTGATTCTGTAAAGTGGCCGTTACTTATCGGCCGACCTCCACATTTCTGTTTTAACCGCGAACAATTTGAATTGAGTTAAAAAAATAATTTGCATAAGTGTATGTATAGATTAAACATCGATATCGACACAGTTGCATGATGCGTATTCTACTGATAAGCAGGTCAATGGGTTTATTTCGCGTTATTCGTACGAATATTTCCTATCATTATAGAAAGTTATATTAAATGGATCGCATCGCAAATATTTTTGTGCTGGCCGCTTGGTTGCTGATTGCATCAATTTGCGCTGTTGCTGCAGGTAATTAAATTAATTTATTACATTGTAAGTGAAAGTGACGAGATTAATGTTTATAATGTTTTGAACAGATTGCCAAACGGATCCGGAGTCGATGCTTTGCACATTGGATCCGGATTATTCAAAATAATAATCAATGAATGCAAAATAAATAAAACAAACTAAATTTGTAGTACATTTATTTCTTCTAAAACCCAAATAGATATTATAATTAAAGTACTTCTGGCGCCACGTTGCGAATACGTAATATGAAATCTCAGAGCTGCTTACAGGGTATCTGAGGTAGGGTAACTGGGTATTCAGCTGCAGTCTTTATAATTCCTGTTTTTCTATTTCCTTATCAACTGTAAACTGGGTTTTTCCACACCGCCTAGAAAAATAATTTTTAATGGATCGCATGCTAATGTTTTTTGTGATGATAACTGATGGCATTTGTAAAGCTGTTGCTGGTAATTAAAGTAATTTTGTTGAAAGCTTATTGCAGTTGATTAGTTATCAATAAATGGCAAACAGAATGCGTGACAGATCAGCAATCATTGTATATAGCATACATATATTTTTTCCCTACTTATCGCCGAGTTCATAATGTTATTAAATGACTAAAGTGTTTATGAATTAATAATGGAACATTGTACTCGTTTCGCAATGTGCTACTTATTGGAACCTGGGCGTTTCCCTCCCTGTACCGAAATCCAAGTTGACGGCACACAAAAAATCCTGTCTACGTGTGGCAAATCGCATTATACGCCTACGCCAATGTTGACGCCCACGACCATGCCCACCTCTTGATGTGGACCAAGGACAAGACATGCTGGTATTGCTGGTGTTCGAGCACCATGTGCGATTGTCCGGCCACTTGTAGACACTGGACCACATTTTCTCCTTCTTCTTCTTGTTGTTGTTGTTCGTGTTGTTGTTGTTGTTCTTGTTGTTGTCTTGCGTTGTCTGCCTGTTGGGCATGTCGAGATGGATGAATGAACATGGACAAGTTTTCCACTTTGCTCTGTCTGTTTGCTCGGGGCGAGGGCAACAGGGCAATGAGCCCACAAATAAAAAAAACACAAGAAGAAACGTAAGAACTCTAGAGGCGAGTAACCGACTTGCAGATACCCGGTACTCAATTTAAGTAAATATAAATTTTTTGTATGTAATTAAAAATTCAAATAGTATAATATTTATTATTATTTAAGCATTACCACTTAAAATTGTCATATTTTTTGTTATATATTAAATCCGTGATAAGGTAATATGATTATTAATGGTAAAATTAAATCTTCTCTCTTGAAATAATTATTCTATTTTAATTTATTCTCTGGTGGGATACAATTAAATAAGTTTATCTGATATCTGTGGGAATTATACGAATCTATATACTTATTTTAGAACCTCTAGATCTTAAAGTGCAACTGCTACTGAGTGTAAAAAAACTTGGTAACAATTTTAAGCAAACATGATCTGCATGGGGCTCATAGAAGTATGTATGCCAAATTTAATGGCTCTAGCTCTTAAGATTCTCTCTGAGATTCAGCTGTTGGTCAGAACGGCTGTTGATTCTTTTTAAAAATATATATACTTTACAGGGTCTTATGGGTCTATTTAGCTTCCTACCTTTCCTAAAATATATCCTTATATATCATAGAGTGTACCGGGTATTCAAAAAAAAGGAATTCAAAGAGAATGTGAGGTAGAGGACGAAAAGTAAAAGTTTCTGTGCCGTATCTCTCTCATCTGGTGTTTGGCGTTGCCTCATTTCAAATACATTAACATTTTGACCTTTCGGAATGTTGAGCATTTACCGAATTTAATTTCAAGTTGTGTGCGAATTCTCTTCCTCTTCCTCTCCCTCCTTCCCCTCTCTTTAGCCACTCTGTATAAAGTATTGCAAGCAAATTGGAATAAAGTAAAAGGCATTGCATAGCTGCAGGCTCAACTGGCAATTGCAGGCACTCCAAATATCACGCGCACACCTACACACACACCCACACACACCCACACACACTCACACACAACCTTCTCCCACACACACTCACATTTCCACAAGGTTTACATTCATCAAACTGAAAATTCAATTTACGTAATCCAAGCGAATGTCAAAAAGACGCCTACGATGGGAAGCCCCCTCTTCCTCTGGGCCCGTAGGGGGGGGGGGAAAGTAGAACGTGTCAAGGTCAAGTTACACACTTACATCCATTGTCGACTTTTGTCTTCCTGTTGTCACATGCCCCCCACTTCCCACTTCCCTCTTCCCCCGCCTCCCTACTTAAATGAGCGTGCAACAGGAACAACTTGCCATGTCAAATTTTTTCGGGCTCTCCAACTGTGTGTGTGTGTGTGTGTGCGTATGTGTATCTATGTGTGTGTTTATCTGTATATTTGTGTGTGTGTGTGTGTGTGTGTGATGTTAAAGTGCGCCAAGTCGTTAAATGAATTTCAGTGCTGCATTGAGCACACTTAGAGTAGTGGAGCCAAGTGGATGAGCACTGCCAACATTTCAGCTAAACGAGGGCAGTTTCTATAGTTTATAGAAACATACATTTCATTGTTGCAATCTACACAGAAAATCTATTTGCATTGATTCAACTTTTAACACTTTGTGTTGCTTCTATGAACAGCTAAAATCAGTGAAAATCGTTAAAAAGTCAAGAAAATATTGAAAATATTGAAATATTGAAAATTGTGAAAGCCAATAATATATTTAATAAAAATACACATAAAATGTTACTTAATGTTTTAGAATTTATACTTTTAATTATATTTTCTTATATGATTTTTTGAAATTTTTTTAAAAGTAATTAAATGATTTTTAATATTTCTAAAATATTGTTATGAAAAATACAAACAAAATATAACTTATAAATATATATTTACTTAACTTAAATAAAAAATTGTATGAAATATTATCAATTTCAAGTTCTAATTGATGTATTTTTAAAATTTCTATACTTTGAAAATAAAATAAACAATATATAAATTTTATTCTATCAACTGAACTTTGGTAAAGATTGGTATTATAGCAAAAATCAATCTACATTTTATTCTAGATTACAAATCTTCGTTTTTTTATATACTACAATAATTTCTAAGAAAGAAAGAAAGAAAATATATAAAAATACAAACTTAAGTAATACTTATTTGTGCTTAAGAAATAGACATATTATTGTATACCATATTTATACCAGATTATCGAAGCAACACTTAAAATTTTTCAAGTTTTTTCATAACATTTCCACTCCTATTCTATCACAATGGTTTTAAGAACTTTTCATGCGGCCCACGTTGCGTACATTTTAATGGATTATATACGGAGAATTGGACGCTTGGCGGGGATTACTGGCAAGTGGCGCAGTCAAGTGAGGCGTTCCTGTGTGGACAGCAAATGAAAGCCAAACAAGTTGACTTTGTATGACATAACTGTAAGCTGTAACTGTAACTACACTCTGCAACACAAAAACCAATTTTCAGTGTGTGTGTGTGTGTGTGTGTGTGTCGACAGCTTTATCAGCTGCTTATGAAAAATTTAAAAGTGGTTGCAAGCTGCGAGTTGAGGCATTTTTCCTCCTTTCTGCCAATATTTGGTCATAAATCTGCGGGCAAAGTGCTTCCGGAAAATGTGAAAAGTGTGCATGTGGCTGCCGCCAGGGGGCGCTTTAATAATACTAAAATGCGGCCACAGCTGTGCAGGTGGTGCAGTGTAGAGAGGGGGGTAGAAAGGGGGAGGTGGTTGCCTAACAATGCAAATGCAAAGCAATTTCGACTGTGCTGCACTCTTAGCGCATCCTTTAAGGACAACAATGTCTCGAAACTGTGTCAACTGATAGGAATAGACAGCATCCCCGCGGCGGACTGAGAGGGGGAGAGAAAGAGTGGGAGACAGAGTGGGAGAGTGAGAGAGAGAGGGGTTGTTGTAAAATTCAGCTGCTAAAACTTTTCGGGCGTCGCTTTTTTGACGTTGTCAATTTTTTATTGCCCTTTGGCAGCGGCGGAGATTGCGAAAAGAGGCGGCGACGCAGGCTGAGACGGTTTTTGGGGCGTGGCAGCCAAGTTACAGTCAGAGACGGCAGCATTTTTAAGGTTAGCGGGTCACGTGCTCTTCAGCCATATATATATATATATATATACACTAAATATATACATAGGTATATATAAGCGAAATATATTTATTTAAGACTCGTCTTATGAAATCAGTGCGGCATCTTTCGCAGCGAGCCAATTGAATTCAAATGAAGCCATGTTGGCCCAAATGCGTTGCCATAAATCAGGCATCAAAATTGACATTAATGTTGCCCCCGAGAGGCAGCTTGCCACGTTTGCCACAACGCTGCGTTGCGTGCTGCGCATTGAATTCAATTCCATGGCTTCATCTTCATTTTCCTCTTCATCATCATCATCTTCATCATCATCATCTTCATCATCTTCATGGCTCTGAGCTCTGTGCATCGATCACGCATGGAATTTTCAAGTGACAATCTCCTGCTCCCGATGTTCCTCTTGTCACTCCTCCCCTCCCTCGCAGCAGTTCCCTGGGCTGTGGCACGTATTTTGTTGCAAATGCAAAATAAACAACCATTTGCCACACTGACAAAGCTGATTGTGTAATCCGTAATCTGCTCGAAAAAGTGAAACACCTGTCAGCTGGCTAACAAGAGAGAGGGAAATGAAAGTGAGGAGAGGAGGGGGGAACAGTTGCAACAGGGAGGGGGGGGGGTGGTGTGGCAAAGGGAGTTAATTGGATTGAAAATGCATGAATTATTTAGCTGCGGTTTGTTCTGAATTAGCGTCTCTAATTTCGCATCTGTATTTGATTCCAATTTGCATATGAGATTAATGTGCACACACACACACACACACACACACACACACGCGAATAAATTTAAACATGCATGATACAACGGATGAATTCAATTAATTACAATCTGCGGTTTGTTTTATGCCACGTGCCACACAACAAACACCAAAACCAAAACCCACAACGCTAGATTATATACCCTGTAAATAGTTGCAGTAATGAGAGTTTCATAAATTTATAAAACTGTCACTTATTGATTGATTTTATTAAGTTAATGTGTAATACACATATTTTAAGCCCGCTTTTGATTTAATTTTCACCTAAAATGTATTTGAAAATTTGAAATTATACTACGAAGCTAATTTCTATATATAATTCAAGTAAAAATTTGTATATAAAGTATAAATAGGAATCATCTCAGAAGTGGAAAATTCCATTAATATTTTGTGTTTTTTATTAAAGTATAAATGAACTTTTATTCAAAATTGTTTTAAAAGTAGTATAAATTTGCGAAATGTGTAAAATTACAAAACCAATTATTGCTCTATTCATTAAAATTATATTGAATTCAAATGAAAGTGAAATGCAATTAAATTCTTGGATCTATATTAATTTTATAATTCAATTTTTAGTGGAAAATGTATTTTTTTTACAATGGAATTTCCTTAAATATTTATTTCTATATTGATTTAAATAGAGAAATTTAATTGAAATTTGTGTGGAATTTAAAACACACTCTTGTTCTTTTATTAAAATTTGTGTTGCCTACTTTTGAGCGCCAGCATAAATATCTATGTATATAATGATATATTACACAATGAATACTCTTTTGTAGGGTATGATAACCACAACCACAATAACTAACAATAACTAACCATAACAACAGCAACAACAACTGGGGCGACAAACAACTGTTAACCACTATTTAGTGAGTTAAATTGGTCAATGAAACGAAATGCTTTTAAGCGCGCACATACTATATTTGGACCAGAAAAGGGTTTCCTTTGGGGAATGAAGGGAAGGATAAGGACGAGGTCGAATTTGCTATCAACCCTTTGGGGATACGGGCTAGTCTATTCCCCAATGTCTGTACGTACATTAAATTATCGACTCTATACGAAAATAAACCATTCAACTCACTCCAATGGTGTGGGTGTGTGTGTGTGTGTGAGTGTGTGTCGATTTCATTGTGTGTACGCGAGAGTCGCATACATTTCATAGCATACATTTCAGCGCCCCAAAAGCAACGACTCCATTTTGTCACATTTTATGGCAGCACTCAAAGCTCTGCCATGAAATTTGCATGCCACTGAGAAAACGTACCGAAAATTTGTCGTCCAAGTGAAATGGGGCAGGGGAATGGAGAGGAGGAAAGGAGTGAGGTAGAAGGTGTTGGTCGTTTTGCATCTGGTTGCAGTTTTGAACTTTTCAGCATTCAGCTTTCGCTTCTCGTAATGTCATTACGAGGCGCAGCAGCTCAACAAAATATGCAAACACACAAAGACATACAACAAAAACACACACACACACACACAAAAACACATATCTAAACTCACACACATTTAGCCATGTTCCATCAACTTGTAACAACCCAAAAACTATTTTTGTTGCTTCTGAAACCAACTTTGATTACTTTCAAATACCAAAATATTTGTCAAAAGATTTTATAATATTTACAATTTTTGAATTCAATTAAATTCATTTGGAAAAATAACAAAATGACATGAAATACGTTTTAAATGAATTTATTTTGTTTAAATTCATTTGGAAAAATAACTAAAAGGCATAAAATACATTTTAATTGAATTTATTTAATAATAATTTTGTTGAAATTTGAAATTAATATTTGAATTCTTTAAAAGTTAAATTAAAAGACATAAAAATCAATTATATTGAATTTTAAATTTATAAAGAAGTAAATTGAATATATTTATTACATAAAATATAAAAATAATTAATAGTTTTGTTGGAATTTGAAATAAATATTTATCAGGCAATTTTTGTGACTTCCAAAAATTGTCAGCAAATTTAAATCTCTTAGAATTTTAGAAGCAGCGAAATTTTGTTCGTTAGTTTTTAAGTCTCTAGAGATTTGTGGAACACACCTGATACACATTGTCAAGAGCAGAAACCGAATTTGGTTGTTTGGCCCGAACCGCAAAACGTCGCATGAAATCAACAGTTTACCTTGACGTGGTCCAGGCCTAAATGGCTGGCAAACTAACCGTAATGCACACAGCGTTGCCAGACAGCCAGAGAGAGAGAGAGAGAGAGAGAGATAGAGAGAGTGATAGAGAGAGAGAGAGAGACATGCACAAGAGCAATTACTCATGGCAATAGTTGGGATAAGGGAGCATAAGGGAATAGCTGACATATGAGTTACGACCCAGACATATCCGTTGCCACATCCCCCCTCCTATAACCAATCCCCCCTCCCCCTTGTTGTCTGTATACTTTGGTTTCCATGTGCTGCATGTGTTTATTTGTTTGGCTAAAATCAAAGCCTTTGTTTACGCTATTTTTGGGCAACATTTTTGAAACATCTCTTGAACAGTTGAACAATTGAACAGGTGAACATTTACTAATTGGCAGCAGTGTAACTTGCATATTTTTGCTGCTTAACAAAATGCAAATCAGTATGCAGCTACCGACTTTTGTAATGTTGCAATGTTGCAAGCATGCTTGAGACCACATGACAATCAGCATGCATGATTTAACATGACTCCAGCAAATGTAAAATGGCAGCTGCAACACACTTACACTCACACACACACACACAGACAAACACATAGACTCATGTACAGTGAGAAAAATGGCGTGTTAAAATAAAATTAAAATTAACTTGAATTAAGTATTTTCAAAACATAGAATTTATACTTGATATCATTACGAATTATTGAAAATGGGCAAGTACTAACAATCTTGATATAATAATAAAGAATCTTGAAGCAAGTAAAACGCTAAAATTACTAGAAGATTACGAAAATTGCTTACTTAAATTCGGAACTTAGGGATCCACTCACAGATCAAATTTGTAAAATCTTAAATAAAGGTTTTAAATTCTAATAATAAATAATATTTTGATTTAAATCTGCAGTATGATTATATATTCATATATTCATATATTAACCTGATTTTGTGCTCAGTTCCAGATTTAAAAGGATTTGGATCAAGTTAGAAGTTTACTTAAATAAAGTACTTTTTAAAAAGTTTAAGTTTCAAATTACTGAAACACTTAAATTTCGTACTAGAAATAAGTTTGAAGTACTCGGCTATATTAACTTAAATCTTAGTGAGAAATCAAGTTGGAAATGTCGCGTATACTTGATTTTTTCCCGCTGTGTATGAACTGGATATGCGAAGTGTTCCCAAAATGGATGGAAGTCGCAAAAAAAATAAACAAAATAAGAAGAAGGAGGTTGAGATAGAGATGGAGATGAAGACGGAGGTACCACAAAATAAGCATAACTGCCTGGGGAAGCATCTGGGGCATATTTTGCGCCAATTTCCATAGACAAGCAACATGAATTCTGCCGATCGCTAGCAAGCAGTTGCCATAGTTCCCAGCAGACCCCCTCCTCCCTTCTGCTCCCCCTACTTCCACAACTCTCCCCTCTTGGATGCCATGAATGAAAACTGCAATGCTAAACAAGCAAAAGCGGCAGAAAAACAAAAGCAACGTGCAACAGAATAAAAAAAAACAAAAACACAACAACACTAAAGCCAACAGCGAAAAGAAAATTAAAAAGTAAACACAAAAGTTCACGTGCTATGCATGAGGCAGCACCAAGGAATAAGGTGTAGTTGAGGTAGAAGGGGGTGTAAGTAGAAGCAGAGTGGGCAAAAGCTAAAGAAATCATCAAGAAGCTGCGCATTGAGCGAATACGTGAGAGCGCATGAGCGAGTGCAAAACCAAAGAGAGTGAGAGAGAGTGAGACCGAAAGTTGTTGTTTTTATTTTGTGTATTTGCATGGGTATTTCTCTCCTGCGATTTGTTTACTGTTATGATTGCAGATGGCATTAATAAGGCATAGTAGACCATTGAATACCTTTCAATAAAATTGATAAGAGAAATTAATAAAATAATCAAATTAAATACATCAAATAACAACATCAGTAAGTCCTTAAAGAGTTGTATAATAATCTTGTAATTGTTAAAAATGCAGCAGATTTTATAATGTAATTATTATAAATATTGTGTCTAAATGCTGCCACAGTCTTCAGAGCCTCTTCATTTATGTAGTGTATAACACTCTTTCTCTCTTTCTGTCTCCCACACCTGAGAGTAAGGATTTACTTTGTAGTGAGAGCAACTGTTACTTCTTTGACCGTCCTCTCCCACAAAGACACGTGCGTGTTATTTATGCGTAGACATTCTGTCGCCGTCAGTTATGCTCTGCTCCATAACCACAAACACAAAGAGTGCACGCAAAGACAGAGAGCAAAGTCAACTGCAAAGCCACAGATTCTGACCGAGCCATGTGAGAGAGCCAGATAGCAAGAGAGTGTATGCTACGCAAGGAAATCAAACGTAAACATTTTGTGAAACGCGCGCTCTCAGAAATGTGTGAAGAGCCGTGGCGAGCGGACGTGCGCTGCGCCCGTTGACCGCATCGAGCAACTACTATTTGATTTTCCACCTGCTACACATACATACGCACACATGGAGCGCGCGCAAAAATGGAATGAAAAGCAATCAAAACGAAATGAAAAACGCGCTTACAAAAGTTTCACGTGAAATTGTGCATACGAATTCAATCGAAATTAAATGCTATATAAATTAATGTTAAGTGAAAAATCAATGCGCGACCAAAAGTCGAAAAACGAAAACTGACGACGCACAGACACAGATACATATACACACACAGACAGGAATTGGCTGCAGCCACGCACACGTGTGCTAACAAATACACAGAAACACGGACACACACACAGACACGCACAGGCACAGACGAAAGCAGGCGAAAGCCTAACAAAGTGAAAGTAACGAAATTAGCAACACAATAGAAAAACAAACAGTGAAAGGAAGCGGATAAAAAATGCACACGAGCGGGTTAAGTGCTTTACTATATAGCGTAAGCGAAAGAGAAATAACGAGTGAAAGTGTAATTAATTTAATGTTGCATACTTTCGGCCTGCACTGTGGTCATTTCTTAAACAAATTGTGATGGTGATTGCCACAGTTACTGTAACTGTTACTCTTACTAAAAGCGTGATTTAAGTCGGTCATACTAAAGAAAAACATGCAAAAATAACACGCAAAAGAGGCTGAATAAGAACAACAAAAACAAAAACAAAAGCGACAACAAGAACAACAAGAACAACAACAACAACAGGCGGCAACAGCAGCCGCTGAAACGTGAGCAAGATAAACACGCAAAACAAAGCGAATTGGGTCAGTGTGTGAGAAGGAGTGGCGAAAGGAGAGGAGGAGGAGGTGTGGGAGGAGACTGAGGCAAGGCGACGCTTGCATGCAAATATGTGTTGCATGCTTAATGAGCGAAGACGCAGCAGCAACAACAACAACACAAGCGGTAAGTTAACTTTAAGTGGCCAATCACACACACATCCCTCTGGTAGAGCTCACTGGTGAGAAATTGGTGAGCTCACTGGTTACCATTCATTACCATAGCTTACCCGTCAAATTAACTCATTGGGGAATCTAACATGGTGATGCATTACCAATCACCAGTGAATTCACCAACATACCAGTCACTAGTGAATACCTTTCCTCGGTGAATTCACTGCGTTGCAAAATTGCATTACCTATCGTTGGTGAATTCACTACTTAGTTTTGAATAGTACTAGAGGGTTAAGTCTCTGTATGTATGTGTAAGTGTATGTGTTTGTTTGACACGCAAATCCTTGCGCACCTCAACAAAATCCGATACGCATATTTACCCTTGAAAAATTTGTACGGCAAACAAAGCGGCAGCGACGTCAACGTCAACGTCACTGTCAGCGGCGGCGTCGCTGGTTTAACGGCGATTTGGCGGCGAAAACTGAAGTTAACGGCGAAAGCGAGTGAGAGCGAGAGAGAGAGAGCGGCAGTTGTTGGGTTAAAGCAGCGGCAATTTGACGAACAAAAGAAGAGGAATAGAAAGAACAACAACAACAATTGTGAAAGTAGACGCCGTAAATAAGTGAGCAAAGGAGTAAAGAAGGAAGAAACAGAAGCAGGAGTCAAAAGTAAATGGCCATCGAATGCCGTAAAGAGAGCGGAAAGGGAGGGGGTGAGAGGGAGCAAAACAAAAATGGCAAACAAAAATAACAGTAAAATAAAATATCCTTGTGAATGTTGCGCTTGCAGGCGCACACACACACGCCCACATAACCCTGCAATACGAACACGCAGCGCTCGCAATTTTTATTCCCCTCCCCCCACCTCCCACGACCTACACTTCTCCCCTCTCATTCTGTCTGTGGATTCCTGATGTGGGTCATAAATGTTACTCCATTTTTATGACCAACTTGCACACAACGCGCAGTCAAAAGAGAGAAGCGAAAAAAAAAGCAAATGAAAGAGCTGCGAGCATAACCAAATAGCAATTTCTAAGGACCCGAGGGGAGAAAGAGGAGAGTGAGAGGAGCAGAGGAGCAGAAATGGTAACCAGAAGCGAAAAAAGGCATTAAATAGCTTACCGGGCAGCGTCAGTTGCACATTGGGATTGCTGATTTGTTTGTGTATCTGTGTATTTGTGTGTGTGTGTGTTTGCGAGGGTGACTTCAATAACAAACTAAAGCCATTAGAATATAATATGTATGCATGGGAAAAGCTTCTCTAATTGACTGACTGACAAGAGCATAAATACATATGTACATACATTCGATATAATGAAAAAATATATATATTCTCTAATAAATATTGAAATAAAAGTTATATTTAGCGCTTAGAAACATAAGTATCAGTTAATGCTGAAACCCTTTTCTTTCGCTACTGTTGATCTGGCAACTCTCTGTCGCTTTTTTCATGTGACATCCTAATCCCAACTTTCTAATTGACTGACTGACAACAGCATTAATACTTAATTAAGTAAATAGTTACATCAATCTTATATTTAGTGATTAGAAATTTCAGTTTCAGTAAATTTACAAAAATACAATAGAGAAAGAAATGTAATAAAAAAAAATATAAAAGAAAAGCAAATACCAATTAATTAGTTGTGAATTGATTTAATTGTCATAATTTAATAATTATGCTAATAAACTTAGTGGGTAGTGGTATGTTTTATATTTATTTTATAAATAATCTTTATAATTGTAGCTATTAAAATATTGATATTAATTACAATTATTATTATTATTGATATTAAGCATTATTATGCTGTAATCCATTTTGTTGTCTGCTGTTGATCTGGCAACCCTCTGTCGCTCTCTTCATTTGACGTCATTATCCCAACTGTTGTTTCGGCTGCTCGCTTTTGGATTTTTGCTCCTTTACTCCTTTGCTTCTTTGCACCGTTTTTGTGCTCGCTCTTTGCTCGCACATTTTGCTTTCAGTTCATTTTTTCTTCTGCTCCCATTTTTGCTATGACTCTGCGTGTTTAACCGTTATTATATTGCATGTTTGCTGCCTGGCCGCCAAAAAGCAGCGACCGATAGCGAGATTTACTTGCTCCTTTTTACTCTTACTGCTCTCTCTCTCTCTCTTTCATCTCTTGCATCTCTCTCTGTTTTGTTGCATTTGTTCGAGTGCCAATTAGGAAAAAACTTTGCGACAGTTTTCTGACATTTCGGTTTTGCGATTTGACAGTACAACAAATGCATATCGTACATATTACTTATGAATGTTATGTATGTATGTAATTTTCATACATATGTTTGCTTGTAAACCGAACTCTCTCTTCTTGCTTTTCTTCTCCTCCTCTTCCCCCCCCTTTGCCACCCACTGTCATTTTGTAGCTGGCGTTGGCGTGACCTTGGAAGTGTGTGCAGCGCATGGAATGCAAATCCATTGAAAGCGTCAGGCTGCAGTTCAAGGCTACTTTTACGTTACGCAAGCGTCACACACACACACACACACACACACACAGTGTGTACATTGTATATGTGTGTGTGTATCCTTGAGCGGCCTCCATGTTGCATTGCATTGCGTTGACATTTGCAACCGCCGCTGACAGCTAAAAGAGAGAAAGAAACAGAGAGATAGGGAGAATTTTCGACTCTTTCTTTTTGGCTTATGCAATCGCAGTGATAACTCTTTAATTAGCCAGCAGAAAGTAGCTGTAAACGGATACGGAACTGCAACCGGAAACGGAAACGTATCTTCATTTAAATATTATGCAATTATCGTTGATAGAATTGAATTTGACCTTTGCAGTGAGTGCAACACAAGATGTCATATCCTTGCAGCTTGTCATGTGTGCGTGCCACATTGTGACACACATGCCACCTTAACTTGCCTCGCCTTGACTTGCGGCTGGCTTTTGTCTTTGCCTCAATGTCAATGCATATTTGAGTGGGTTTGTTTAATCGAAGCGCGCTTCTTTCACATGTGTGTGTAGGTGAGTGTGTATGTGTGTGTGTATGTGTGTTGGGGTGTGTGTGGGTGTGCCTGCCTGTGAGCCCATGAATATGACATAAGTCAGCGCATATTAAAGTTGCCACAGTTGCCACATTGGCAACGGGCCACGCAATAATTTGCTTAGTTGATCGTTGATTGCGACCACGCCCTAACGCCCACTGCCACACACAGTGACTGTGTTGTTGTTGTTGTTGTTTTTCACATTCATTTCAATTTCTGACGCAATTTCAATGCAATTTGTCAGCTCGTAAAACTGAAATTGATATTTGTTGCATAGAGAATGTCAAATGTCAACTTGACAGCTGACACAAATGCACAAAACGCAGCAGCAACCAATTTGCATTACAACCAGAACTGATAAAGAAGAGAAAGATGGAAAAAGATAGGAGATTCCCATGAGAATTACGGATGGCTGAGAAATGAGAGACGTTTCATAATTGTGTTTGGCAAAAAGGAAGATGGAAATAAAACTCGATTGAAACCAAATAAAGTTAAGTTGGCTGCTTATTAGGCGGCCATTTTTAAAGTTGCCACTTCAGCGTTGCCAGTGAGTTGTATTTTTTACAGAATGAGAATTACAAATGTTTGAAAAATGGTAGACGATTCATATTTGTTAGAATAAAGGTAGACGGAGACTTAATTCGATTGAAACTACCTAATATGACGTTGGCAGATAGTAAGGCAGCCATTATTAGAGTTGCCACTAGAGCGTTGCCAATTGGCATATATTTTTTTTTAGAATAAGAATGGTAAATGGATAGAAATTATTAATGATTGTGGTTAACTCGATTGAAACAAACTATAATTAAGTTGGCCGCTCATTAGACAGCCATTTTTAGAGCTGCCACTTTAGCGTTGCCAATGAAATCTAATTTTATTAGAATGAGAATTGCAACTGGTTGAAAAATAGTGGAATATTCATAGTTGTTAAATTAAATTCGATTGAAACTACCTAAGATGAATGCCAGATAATTAGGCAGCCATTTTTAGAGTTGCCACTAGAGCGTGGCCAATTGGTTTATTTTATTTTGTACTATTAGAATGGTAAATGGATGAAAATATTAATGTTTTTGTTAATTCGATTGAAACCAACAAAAATTAAGTTGACTGCTCATTAGGCAGCCATTTTAAGAGCTGCCACTTTAGCGTTGCCAAATGGTTGCGGTTTTTTTAGAACGCAGTTAGCAGCTTGCATTTTGATTTTGATTTCATTAAAAACTTGTGCACCAAAAAGTTGCAAATATAATGCCCTTAAGTGAGAGGCACTGTAAAGCTGTAAAGCAACTGCGAACCAGGACACAGCAACAACAACAATGCTAACAACCCAACAACAACAACAACAATAGGGGTTGAATGAACAAAGAGTAGAAGCAGAACAAAAAGCTGCATCCACATCGACTAATTTAGTTGTTGCTATAATAGTTGTTGTTGTTTTTGTTGTTGGTACTGTCCCGGGCGCCATTTTGAAAACTCTCGCACGTGCCTTGTGACCTCGTCCATTTCTTTTGTTATTCGAGCGTTTGGAAAAGTTTTTGCTGCTGACTGCATTTTCATGTTTGCGCATTTTATACCCTGCATAACGCAGCAAATAAATGTTTATTTGAGAACCAGAAAAAGGCGTATCTAATTATAGTTATCATAGCGAGGTATCTCAAAGTCGAGCGGTGCTTCAATTGCTTTCATTAGCTGCCGCTAATGATGAAGATAGTCCAAGCATTTCCCACCTCGGGGGACAAGCGAACTGAAATATGTCCGGTGTCGACATAATCTATTGCATAAGTCATTCCCTTAACTATATTCATTTATTCTCCATCCAAATTACACTGCAAACAGAAAATATTTATCCATATTTTATGAACTCAACGCCAGCACACGCCATTTTTATTTGCATAGGAGTTACGATGGATATTAAGAGGCCAGTAATATCCCAACGGGGCATGGGAAAGTCGTAAAAGTAATTATGAAACTTGATCGCTGATGACGTTTTAATATATTATATATATTTTATTACGAGTATATGCAAGAAAATGCAAATAGACAGAGCGGAAAATTGCATAAAACCCGCAATTGAAACTCAACGCAGCAAAAAAACACAAATAAGAACAAGAAAAAGGAAAAAAATCACAGGATGTGGAATAGAAATATAAATAGGAAGAAAAATAAAAAAGGAACCTGAAACGACGGCAAACTAAAAACAATTTGCCGTAATCAAAACGAAATCAGTAAAGCGCAAGCCTCAGCGTCGCAACGGAAAATGGGAAAAACTGGAGCAGCAGCGGCAAATAATAGTGCGAAAAACATGAGAAAATAATAGGCATACACATAGATACCCTAGCATATATTCAGGCGGGTTCTACAAATCTTTTACAACCCAAAGGCTTATTTAGCTTTTAAATGTATAAACAATTGCTGAGAGTTTTTAGAAAGCTTATAATTTTTTGAACAAGATTAAATTTATTTTTAAGTCAAAAAATAATGATTTATATAATTATTATATAAAGTATACCAATTTTATGAGAAGTTGGGGATTAACATTGAAAATATGTCCGTTAAAAGAAATTTCGAGCTTTTTCGGATCACGGACGTTTTATTGCGGTTGCTTTCCAAACCAATTGTCATTAAATTTCTAGAGATTCGTGGAACATTTTTGATTTCCAGAATTTTAAAGCATACTTTTAGGAGCAAGCGATTATTAACTTTATTCTGCCCATAAAAGTGTGCTATAAAAATTATAAAGGAATTTCTTTCATTTTAATGTAATTCAGAATAGGTTTATTAGAGTAGTAGAGTGTTAACTTTCTAGAAGAATTTCCAATCTCAGACATTAACATATTCATTTGCACAAGTTTTACGACAAAGTTGTTTTATCTACTGATAGAGCATTTAAAAAAAGAAAATGGAAAAGCAATGAATGCAGTCAACAAACGACAGGTACAACTGCCAGGTTGCTGAGAAAAGGAGAGGGAGTGTGGAGAATGGACGGGACAGGAATACAAATAGGATAGAAGAGAGTTAAGAGGGTGAGAGAGGTCATTATATATTTGTTGTCACTGGAAAAATATTTGTGCTTTGCGCTTGATTTATGCGCTTGGCAGAGGTTGCGAATGGAGCAGCGCAAAGCAAACAATGCGGTAAGAAGCGATGGGATCGCAAAAGGGGGGAAAGGTGAGCAGGAAACGGAATGAAAACAGGAACGGAAACTGTATAGTAGCCCAGAATATGCAAATGGTGGCAGAGAAATGGCTAGAAATAGCAATGGAGGCTGTACTAGTATAGATAAAGTAAACTTTCAAAGTTTTATTGTCTTTGTCTTTTTTTTTTTTTTGTAGAAAAACATTGTTTCAATTGCCACAAACTGTTGCAGTTCGATGGGGCAACAATGTCAATTGTTGTCAGTGACAGGCCATGTTTATGTAGCGCGCACAAAAGCCTTAACAAAATGTAGGATAAAAAGGTTCGCAGAGAAAGAAAGTTGAAAAAAAGAAGAAGAATAGATCGCAAATGATGTAAAAAGGGTAAGCAAAAATTAACAATTCAATTTAAAACGAGAGCACAAAAGCATGACAAGGGGACACACGCACAAAGCAAGCGACAGAGATAGAGACAGAGAGTGAGAGAGAGAGAGAGAGAGAGAGGCAGCCAGACAGAGAGACACGTTTAGAGGCAATGCCCACAGGCGGGTTCAAAGGTTGACGCACACACTTGACAATGACAATCGTTTGTTTTGCTGTCAATTGTTGCTGTTGTTGTGCGACACACACACACACACACACACACACACTTACTCACACGCTCTGACAATTTAATAAAGGCTTAAAGAAATGCAGAAAAAAAAGGGAAAACTTTTTGCCATTTGGCAGTCAAGCAAAATGAAAAATAAAAGTGAAAACTTTGCCGTCGTCGTTGACGTTGTTGGTGTTGTTTGTGTTGTTGCCACGCCTACATTGCGTGCACAAACTCTTTGACATTGTCATAGTCTGTATGCCTCGTCCTTTCCCTTATATCTCCTGCTTCTCTTTCTCCATCTCCTTCTCCTTCGACTTGTCTACGTCTTCGTCTTTGTGTGTGGTCTTTAGTCTGATGCCTTGTCGTGTATATTTAGGGACAACCTTTATTAAATTTGCGCTTTGCTTATAATTCAAAATGAAAGCAGACTGTATGTGTATGTGTGCACTGATAAAAAATGTTCGAAAATTAAGATTTTGGTCTCAGAACTTAGACCTTAAGTTCTTAAATTTTGAAAACACATCTTGATTTTAAGAACATTCCAGATAAGAATAAGTTCTTAATTTAAAACCAAACAGTCTTAAATTCTCATACCGAAAATAAAAAAATAAGGTAATAAGGTAATAATAAGGACTTAAACTTCAAACTTTTTTTTTTTATTATATACTTTTTATTATATGTTTTTTCCTTGGTTTCGATCGCTCGGACTTGTAACTAAAGTGAAGCGGCGACTCTAACCATAGTCATATTTATATTTAAGACTTTTAATTCTTATATTAAGAACAGCGAATTTTTAGATTAATATTCTTAGTTTTTTTAATTTGGTCTTAAAATGGTCTTATTTTAAGAACAATATATTTAAGATGAATGTTCATGATTTTAGAAGTTGGTCTTTTTTTTCAGTGTGGAGGCGTGGCAGTTGCGTAGGGAAAGGAGGGGGGGGGGAGCAATTCACAACGCCTTTTGTTCTGGTTGCCCCGTGGCGCAGACGTCGCCGTCATTTGGTTGGCGTATTTAGATTTTAATTTGCGATAGCAAACTTCTTAATAGGATTTCACTGTCGCTGCTTTTCTGTATTCCCCTCTCGCTCTCGCTCTCACTCCTCTCTCTTCTTCTTAGCTAACACCTCACACACACGCATTTAGATATAGATAGACATTAGCAGACATGGCAAATATTTTCGACATTATTCGCATTATGTTGTCAGCACGCATGTGGAAACTCCTTTAAGTATTCTCTATTAAATTCTGCAGTTGACGGCACATTATGTAGAACAGACACGCTCTCCCCTCCCTCCCCTCTCCACTCCTCAACCAATCTTTCTGCTTAGTTGCCTGGGAGTGGCCAAGAGAAGGAGCGGCTTTTGTGTCTAAGAATTGAGGCAGCTCTTAAGGCTTTTAGGCCATCTTAATTGTTTGACTTTACTTTTTTGTAGGCTCCTGTGGTCAGTCGACCAGTTCAAGCTCCAGCTGCAGGTCTACGGTCTACAGGTTAACAGCACCCTTATATATTTATATATATATTCCCTCAAAGAACCTGCCCCGTCTCAAGGGCAACTCTCGTTTGGTCTTCGATTTTGTGTTGCTTTCGCTTTTTTTTTGCTGACATTGTTGAACAACATTCATTTAGTTTATCTTCACGGTAACTGCCCTTGCTTTTACTATTGTTGTTGTTATTGTTATTCTTGAATTATGTAATAAGCGTAATTGGCTTCAGAAGCAGAGACGAAACCCAGGGACATTCCAGAGAGGGGGAGAGGGGCACCAGCGTGGGCATCCATCAGAGTCGACGTCTTTAATTTATTGTGACGCTGATAAGCGGCAAACGCCTCGTAAATGCCATAAATTAGATAATAAAACAAGTTAGAACATTATAGGCGGATTCCTGACTCTAAGATACCTTTACTCTATATAAACATATGTTAATTATATGTATAAATTTTAAACTGTAATGGCATAAAAAATGTTGCATAACTTTAGGCGCTTACGTTGATTGAAAACCTAAAACAGCCATAAATATTGTTATAGTTATTCGATCTGAAGCGGATTAAATGGGATGATTGAAATTTATGTAAAATATGATGTAAAATAAAGACTATCGGTGTGGTCAAATTATAAAATAGCTAGAATGTTCGTGGTATAAATGCGCCTATCAATATTCACTAATTTTAGTGTGTCTAGCTCATATCGCTTAAGTGGGAGCCGTGTTAAAAATAAGAAACATTCTTAACCTACGTAGGGCTTAGAGAAATCTGTGTGTCCAATTTAGTTGCTCTAGCTCTTGAAACCTATAAAATTTAACCGACTTGGCTGTATATGCTGATCAATTTATAATTTATTTTATATTCACTTATATTGTCAGCCTCTTATAAAGTTGCATCAAATCATGAAACCCTTTGTTGCCCAGGGTATAACAAGCAGACATAATTTTCTGCTGTTTAGACAGCTGATTCACTTAGTGACTAATCAGATAATGCATATTTAAACATCACTTGGCTAATTACCAAGTAGTTAAGCAAGTTGCCAACACAACTATTTCAATTAATTTGTAATGACAGGGTATGTGGATAAGGTCAAACTTCTTTAGCACACTCAGGATACACGTCCAAACCTTTTGGTTTATCGATCTTCAGAAATGCTTAAACTATAATGCAATTAAATTTCAATTGCTATACACTTAACTTGTCTTTTGACTAGAGACAGCAGCTACAACAAGGTAAACAATTTTTTGGGGGGGAGGAAAGTGGACAGCACATGATATTAAGTATACGACACGTTGTTGACTGGCAGCAAACAGTCAGCAGATTTTCAAGCAGAACATGATAAACGTTTTAGGTTCAATTGAATGCTACGAGTCTCATGTGCTGGCTGCACTTGCTACACTTGCCTCATGCCTCATGCCACATGCCACTCACTATATAAGGCCAATAGAAGAAAAAGAGAAAGAAGATGAGTTTTATCAACAACATTTTTGCCATAAATTCTGTGAGCAAGAGTCAATTTCATATTCATAATCAAAAAAGGTAACTGAAGTCAGCAAAGCAGAGAAAAAACTTGAATTTGTCGTTCAGGTAACTCGCAGTCGCAGTCGCAGCTGGCGTCGCAGTTGGCGTCGGCGTCGCTGCAGTCACAGATGTTCTTTAGCTTTGACTCAACAACTCGAGCCACTTTACATAAATGGATGCAGAAATTGGATGAATGGCCAGTCAACTGTGGACAGCTGGGGCTCTTGTCTAATGTAAATGTATGTGTCTGTCTATCTATGTGTGAGTGTGTTGTGTGTGTGTGTGTGTGTGTGTGTCTGACAGCTGCACGAATATGAAGCATACTTTATGGCTGAGCTAAAGCATTTTGAACTGACAAGCTTTACCCGTTACTAATAAGGCATGCTAGCGCATATGTGTGTGTGTGTGCGTGTCAGTGTGTGAGAGAGTGTATAGGTGTGTGTGCCTGTGTGTGAGTGTATCTATGTATGCTGTGTGAGTTTGTCTGCCCTTTTGCTGGTGACGCCCCTCGTTCGGAAAAAGTATGTCAAGATTTACGCGCATCGTTAGAGCTATAAAGCAAAGCAGAAAAAAAACACAATCAGAATTACCTCAGCTCAGAGACACCCTGTAAAAGCAGAGAAGTATTCATAAACTTGGTATTACAATGTATTTTTCATATAAAGTCTATAAGAATTATCCTATAAAAACAATTACTTATATTTTTCTAAAAAAATTAACTAGAAATTTAAAAAAATGCCTTTTCGGCACTTTTGAATTTATAAAAAAATCCTGTACAAAGGTAAAGAGTAGCTAAACTTGTACATGACAGCTTATTGAATGCTTTAAAAACCCTGTAGCAGCTAAAACGATAGTTTTCTATGTAAAGTATAAGAATATTATCCATCTGCAATTTTTTAGTTATGGAAAGTCGAATATCTAATTATGCATTGATGGTATATTTCTAGTAAACTTATATCTTGTTCAAACTATTACTCAAAGTAATTAAATCATTTAAATTAATCATTAAGTTAAGGAAATACCCCAAAGAAAGTCAAAGAGTAGCTCAAACTATTCATTGGCGATGTGTTGACTGCATTTAGATACCCTTTAAAAAGCGAATTTTTATTTTATTTAGTTATTGAACTCTTTTGTTGAAAGATATCCTGTAGAAAGATTGAAAGCAGCTTTTAGATACCCTCTTTGGTTAGGTTTGACAAATTGAACGTTCTTAAATTTTTTTTGGTAGCCGTTTTGCAATTTTTTAACTTGGATATACCCTGTAAAATAGTAATTAGTGAAAAGTTTATAGGTTCCCTGTAAAATAGTTTTGAAATGAATTCATCTATAGCTTTTGTTGTGCCCTTTCGATAACTCTTTAGTTACAGGGTATTTAAGAACGCAACCAACATGGCGTTTCTTTCTATTTGTGTGTGTGCGTTTGTTGTGTGTGTGTGTGTGTGGGTTTGTGTGTGTGTGAGTGTGCTAGTTACTGTTGTGGGTGTGCCAGCTGTGGAAAGACACGCAATGTCAGTTGGTTGTGACGTTGCTGGGCACACACACTTCACGGCTAACAACGCGTCAGTCAAAGTCAACATACACTTCAATTTGTTCTTGTCTCTCTTACTGTTGTTGTTGTAGTTGTTGCTGTTGTTGTTAAAAGCGACAACAACAAATGAAAAAAATTTAACACTGTCACTTTTTGACAACTGATGCGCATAACAACACACATACAAATACACACACACACAAACACACACGCAGTTGCAGTTGCAAAATGGACGACAAACTCGGAAAAGCATTTCGCACGCTTCGCTTTTGCATATTTACATTTCAACTTTGTCACACAAACACACACACAATTACACTCATACAAAGTACACAGAAAAAATTCTGGGATTCTGGGATAAAATCAATCCATGCGGAGTCAGAATAAACTTGATTCAAGCACAACTTTTCTTCGTAATATTTTTATGTTGGGAGTTCTATAATTTTTTTTAATGTATCAAATATTTCAAGCTTTTTTGACTTTTTAATGTCGTTGATATTTTTAGGACATATTGTCTTAATTAAATTAATAATATCCTGAATACAAATTTAAAAATTTCATGCTACAATCAAGAAGTTTTAACATTAATTTTGGAATAATTTTTTCTCTGTGTACATACACTCATTCACAACCAGAATACTGTGCGGCATTTGATTTGTGACCCAGCAGCTTTTGCCTTCTTCTCTCTACATCTCTTTCATCCTCTAGCTTCCTTTCTCTATCTCTTTCTCTCTCTTCAGTTCTCTTGCCCTCCCTCTCTCTCTCTCTCTTTCGCTCGTTGTCACACTCTAAATGAGCACGTTGAACAACAGCTAGGAAAATGTTTTATTTATGTTCCGTTCACTTTACTCGCTTGTGTTCATTTGATATTTGCGCATTTCCGCATTGCCAACATGTCTGACATTTCAAGCACACACAAAGCGCAGCTTCAGTTGCAGCTTCATGCTCCACCCATTGACTTGCCACATGATGTGGCACAAGCTTCGCCCAGGGGTAATTAAAAGCATTGCAATATCTACAGTTGACTCGTTTCCATTTGCTGTTTGTGGCAGTTGCAATTTGAGTTAATGATAAATGAACTCTATGCTTTTAGTTTATATAAGCAATGTCATAACATTGCATCTTTATTATTAAAGTATTCTAAAATTGAATCTACACACATTGCGTATACGCAACGTTTCCTCGTCCTCTCAGCTATTCGTGTGCCATTTGTGCATTGGCGGGTCCCCAGCTCTCAGCAGGTTTGCTGGCAGCACAAAGCCCCTGCAATTGAAAACACACACACACATTGATTACTTGAAATCCCACGGATAATTGCAACAGCTGAACTCGACTTACTTGCCACAAACTGTCGCCGGTGTTGCGACGCTTGTAGACGGCATACAAAGCCCAGCCGGGCAGCTGCAACAGACCAAATGCAGCCAGGCAACAGCCAAACACTGTAAAAATATCAAAATAAATAAAGTAAGATAATAGAAAAATATGTAAGTTGTTTACCTGACTAACAGTTATCCTGTAAATTGTTATCAAACAGCCAAACTTCTTATATCTTATTCATATTTATAAACTAAACTCAATTTTCTTAGTTATGCTGCTTACTGCAAGTATTTGTTATATTTTAAAATTCCTTTTTATGCATTTGACATGTCTACAGGGTATAACTTTCTAAAGTAACCTCAAATCGTTTATTTTCTGGCCTTCTTACAAATATTGGCTCTACTTTAAAAAACATATATAATGTGATATATTTCACTTGATCAGCTTACAGCTATCCTGTAAATTGCTTTGTAGCAGAGATGTTTAAACTATTTCATTATTTAATTTAGTTAATTTAACTTTCTTACGGTTGTGCATTTAGATATAGCGTGCTTTGTGTTACGATAACGTAAACACTGATATTTTGAGAGTCGATTGTTCCACATTATTTATTCTATATCGCACACACATTTACACGTTTACAGGGTATATAAATGTTGTGCATTTAGATATAACGCGCTTTGTGTTACGATAACGTAAACTCTGCTATTTTGAGAGTCGATTGTTCCACATTATTTATTCTATAAAGCAATGTTTACACTTTGCCAAAGTGAAAAAATGGGGCACAAAAAAATAGTATATACAAATATTATAAAACATAGAATGTTTAAAATGGCAGGATAAAAAAATTTTAAAAGCAGACGTTAGCTAAAGATCAAATTGTAATTTGTGGAATTATGACAAGGTTAAAAAAACATGAAACTAAGAAAATAACATTAACTGTACTTTATAGTATTTTAAATTTTAGATTTGGTATTTTAAAATATTGTGGAATTGAATATTTCACGATTAATTATATTTTAAATTGTATGTATGTTTGAGTTCTCGATTGGAACTGCCGTCTGTAGTACTTAATTTTAAAATATAAATAATCGTGGAATATTCAGTGTTCTATTCAATAATATTTATAATTTCTGCTTTAGTATATTTTTACTTATTTTCAAATTTGTACTTAAAATTAATAAATAAATTGTTAAGCTTATTTTCTAAGGTGTAAGCAATCTAAGATAAGTTAGTTAATTATCTTACCATGTGCTAGTTGTGGATATGCCACGCCCTTGTACGTTAGGGCAGACATGTCGAACAGCGTGTAAAGCAGGACGGTCGTCATGAGTCCGGGTGTAATATAGGCCCAACAGAGGCGCCAATACCATCCGGTTTCAATGCCCATCATGTATTTGATATCAGCGCAAAAGCGACGCACACCTTTTAAATAGAAAGGCAGCAGTTAAAGGAAATACAAAAAAGGATATCAGCTTTTGTGTCTACCATAGAACCAGGAGACGGCGAGAAGTTCGCCAATGGCGAGTATCAATGCCGTAAAGGAGACGCCATAGAAATCGACCAGATTGAGGATGAATTGACCACCGGGTGTCATGTACACGATGCTCACACCAAAGCCCAGCGTTGCCAGACCGCCAGCCAGCGCCCAACTGGGTCCGGCCCTTTTTCCAAATTGGTCACGTAGGACGCGAAGGATGCAGGATCCCATGCCGACCGTGCTGCCGATGCCTAGGACAAAGAGCATGAGGAAGAAAAGGACCGCGAACATCTTTAGGTAGTTGTGCTTTAGAGCGCACACGGCGCAAAGATTTCTCGATAGCTTACCTGTGGCACATACTCGAACTTGGCAATCGCCTCCGGATACGAGATGAAAGCCAATCCAGCACCACCCTTGACCACACTGCCAATGTCTGTGATGCCCGTCTGCTTGGCCAAATTGCCCAAAATGCCAAAGGTAATGCAACCAGCAATTATGGAGGAACACGAATCCATGGTTGTGATGATGACAATGTCGCTATAGGATTGAAAATGGTTCAAAATTCAAAATGATCTTAAATGATCCATCACAACTTTACTTACTTGTAGACATTTCTATTGAAGTTGTTATACGAAGCATAGGTGATCAATGTGCCAAAGCAAATGGCCAACGAGAAGAAAACTTGGGTAACAGCAGCATACCAAACAAGTGGATTGAGCAACTCTCGCCATTGGGGCTTAAAAAAGTATACAATTCCATCCCAGGCACCAGGCAAAGTCACCGCACGTAGCAATAATATCAAAAGCACAACATATGGAAACACTCCCAGAAAATAGGCGACTTTTCCACTGCTCTTAATACCACGTATGAGGACGCCGCCAATGATCAGCCAGGCAACCGCTAGACAGGCAACTAGCTGCCAATTGGGCAGGCCAAGACCATTGTTAATGTTGGGCAACTCATGCAGAATCTCACGCCTTAAAAAGAATGAAAAAAAGTGAAAAACAATTAGTTAATATCAGTGTATTATATAAATTAATTTATATAAAATAACAATGACATAATTGGTTATTTTGTTTAAAGTATACTGAAAAACACAAATGTTTTTAATACGATAATTAAATTATTATAGAAGTCAACTTTTGATTAAATTTAATAAAAATGTGCATCATCTTCAGCAATTAAATTTGTGATTGAAAAATGTTGGAAAGAGCTTTAACTACCTTGAAGGGGAAAAATACAAACATGTACTTGTAGAGTATTTATAAAATTAATTTTAAGAAGAATTAGAACTATATGTAGTTTTCATTTAAAGTTTCCCAAAATATAATTTAGTAATATAATTTATAATATAGATAAGTGCCATAATTGATAAGCTTTAGCTTGTAGCACTAGGATATTAAACAAGCAAATAATTTGTGAGTTTGAAAGGCATAATTTAAGACAACAAAAAAATTCTTCAAGAGTATTTAATGGAATTTGACTTACTCGAAGTACAGCTGAGCAGGTGACATTTTTCCTGTGGCATTGAGAGAGCTGTCATCATGACAATCGTTGCCCCAACTCTCGTGGCAGCTGCTCCAGGGCAGCACCGAACTGAATGAGGCAAGCAGAAAGCGCAGAGTCAAGGCCATAATGCTCGAATAATAAGTTATGGAAGCGCCAGTTGCAAGAACTTGTCCAGCTGCCACGCCCTTAAGAATTGGAGCTAGATCGAAGGCACGCAAGACGCCGCCGCCACGGAACTGACCCAACGAAATCTCCAAATAGTAAACAGGTCTTCCAATCACCAGTAATGCAATAAGATAGGGTATCACAAAGGTGCCGCCGCCATTCTGAAATGTAATGTAGGGAAATCGCCAGATATTTCCCAATCCAACCGACAATGAGATGCAGGAAAACAGAAATTCTAATCCATTGCCCCACTCCTCCTTCGGTTTCTCCTTTGATTCGATCTGTAGTTTGGTCTGCGTCATCTTACACTTGAACTGCACACTCTGAGATTCCACACTCAACTGATGTCACCGCACATTGAGTGACCGCAACCGCCTGAGATTTCTGTGGCAGATTTTAGTGACATTCAGCATTGTGAAATTGTTTTTCCGGCTTATCTGGTTCGGTCTGGTTTACTGTTTATCTTTATCTCGACGTCTATTTGTAGAATTACATTTAATTGGCACTAATAAAAGGTGCTAAGTGCATTTGCAGTCATCTTAATACTAGAGACACTCAGAAGAAACCACAGTAGCTGCTACTATATGATGTGCAAATTAGTTACGTTCTATTTATTAGTATTCCTGTGCTGATTGCGTGTTTAAACTGATGAATGAAGCGTCAAATTGTGAACAATGACAGAGGGTACAAAATTCATTTGATGTCAATCAAATTTTTTAAATGAAATTGCTTTAAAAATAATTATAAAAAGCAAAGAAAATACTGTTTCTTATTTAATTTGTCATTCAGTTATTTAATTCGACTAACTGGCAGCACTGGCCATTTCTAAAGTCTTAAGTTATGCATGAGGCAATCATATTCAGGCGGAAACCCATTCAAACTTACTATAAACTTTGTTGCTCTGTGTAATGATTTAAGTATCTGGCAACACTGGCAATTAAGTAGTGCATATAATGAAAGTAACCAAATACAACATAATATTACGTATACGTACGAGTATCATGCAGGAACTAAGGGATTGATAATACGTTGCGTTGGGCAAGAAGGGAAGAAACCTGTGCAAAACTTTTAAGTATCTGGCAACACTGGCAGCAGAGGAAAAAGGAAGTGAAGGAAGCGCCGCCTCCTTTCACAGCAGACAGCAAAAGTTGACAACTCTTTTCGTCCAACAGACAACCACGAAAGTTTTTAATAATTTTCAAGAGTTTTCTAATTAACATCCCCAGTGAAAGGCTGCCAGGCTGACAAGTTGCAAGCTGCTGCTGCAGCCATTTTTGCACTTTCAAGAGACGAGCAGAGTTGCCACAGAGCGTCGAGAAAGGAAAATAAGAGGATAAGAAAGAGAAAGGAACGGAAAGATGAGAATCAAAGTGCTGGAAATGTTGAGCGTTCATTACGGTGACAGTTTTAAATGGGTTTTTAACAACTTTTGCCAGATTTATGAGAATTAAATGGCTTTGATAACGCTGATTGCAAACGCTCACTGGAAATTGAGGGTAATTCATGCCTCTCACAAACTGTTCCCTTCCCCCCCCCCTTACTTTTTCATTACTCTGCCTTTTCGCATTTAAGCGATTATTAACGCACATAAATTGCCATTAGCTGCAGCTACAAAATAAGTTTTTGGCGGAGTTCATTAAAGTGCAGTGCGTTAGACAGGAACAGGAACAGGGAAAGCGACGTGCTGTAAGAGAGGGGGGCACTGGCTTTTAATTGCTGCTGCAAGCGTTGCTGCAACTTTACCGTGCCACAACACGCAGATTCCAACAGCCAAACAATGTGCACAAAATGAGGCAAATAAATTTTGTAAAACTTTTTGCTAAGGGCAGAGACGCTAATGGGGCGCATCTGGAGCACGTACATACATAAGTGCTATACACATATGTATATATATATATACTACAAATATATATATACTAAATATATAGATATGTTTATGTATGTGTACAACAATCGATAACAGCCACTGTTACAAGCAGCACAACAATGGCAACTTTCATTGCAACAATAACTACATTTCGCAGGCCCATTAACAACAAAAGCAACTACACGACTAAAACAGCTAATGTCGAGTCTGCATGACTTGCAGATGACCTGTAAAATATTCGAAAATAAAATATATTCCTTGCAGGGAATAAAACCTTAACCAAAACCGTAACCTTTAACCGGTAAAAAACGATTGCAATTTGTAGCGGTAACTGAAAATATAATCGAAAAAAACGGTTTTCGCTGTATCAAAACTCATAAACCGAAACTCTTTAAACCGAAATAACCGATTAGTAACCGATTCATTTATAAGGGTTAATTTCGGTTCTGACCGTCGCAGCCCCTGAGCAACTTTGATATCTTTGAACTGTCATAACTTTGTCAAAACTCAATCAATTTCCATGCGCAATGTAAATTTAATCATGATTTTACTTCTAAATTCGATCTGCATTTAAATTTTGTTCATTTAGAAAATTCCAAATTTTCGAAATTTTTCGAAAAATGACAACACTGTAAAATTTCTAAAAAAATCGAATTTTCAAAAATTTTGAAAATGAAAAACTTTTAAATGCAGAACGAATTTAGAGGTAAAATCATGCTCAAATTTACATTGCGCATGGAAATTGATTGACCATTAACCAAGTTATGGCCGTTCGAAGTTATTAAAAATCAGTAAAATCAAAATAATTGAAATGTTCAAACTAAATTAATCAAATTTATAAGAGATTAAATTATAATAAAATCGACATTGCTCTGGAATATTCCAGTAACCAGATAACATTATTTTCCAGGCTCAAAAGAGCATTAAGTCTTTTTGCATGTAAAATACCGGTATTTTTAAGCCGAAACTTATAAAAACCGATAACCGCTACGAAACAGATACTCCAAGATTTTGCATAACCGATAACCGAAGACCTTAATTCGAGTATAACCGAATTCGTAACTTAAACCGATATTTGTCTCGGTTTTAATCCCTGGTTCCTTGTAAAATTAAAAGTTGATTGTCAATATATTTTTCATATTTTATTGTTATAGATTTTTCATATTATACGATCATACCTATAATGGAACTTTTTAGGTACTTTTAGAATATTTTGTATATACATATAATATATTTCCAGCAATAATTTACAATAGCACAAATGGAAAATCATTCATAAAAGTTGAAAATGTTGTTTTTGAAAAGATTAATATATTCCAATTATCTTTGATTAATCTTATTTATTGTAAATATTATTTAGGATCGAATTTTCAAAGTCCAGTTAATGTATTATTAAATTCTCTATTAATTTTAATAAATTTTAAGTGAAAATATCTTTTAGTTAATTAATTGAGACCTTAGCTAGATATTGAGAAACTCCACTAGATCGATTTCTATACAAAGAACGACCCCATTCGGTAAATAAGTAAATAGTGGGCATAATGAGCATTGCAATTAGTTTTGCTTTTTCACTTCTTGTTCATGTTGTTTTTGTTGTAATTGTTGCTGTAACTTGTAACAAGTTTACCTTTAAAATTGATTTCAACGGACTTTGGAACAACTTCCGTTTCCGCTTGAGTTGCCTCGTGTACTTATTAGTCAGCATTGTATAAGTTCCTCAATATGTATTTTATACGTATGTATGTATGTGCGTGAGTGTAAGTGTGAGTATGTGTGTGTGTGGCAACTTTTGCCAATTGCCAAGTGTATTTTTGTTGGGTGGTTAGGTGGGTCACTTGTGGTTGTATGCGATTTCAAAATGTGTCGAATTTGTACGTTAGCTGACAGCTTTTAACTACCTCATTTAACCCAGTGATATTTCATGTCAATAATCTCATCGCATCCCATACTCCCATTGGAAATAGCAATTTCATTGAGCGCACATTTAATTTGAAATTAATTTTTAATCAGCTTCAATTGAATTAAACTGCCAAATGAAACATAAATGAAATTGTGTTTTTCGTTGGTTTACAAAGCTTATTTTCCCAGGGAAATTTGCGGTTTTGTATTATATATAAATAAATGAAGCGCTATGAAATATGAACTATTAAATGCGTATTATGAATTATAAATTATAGTTATTGCGACAGCAGAGACAAAGTGAGAAATGGAGAGAGAGCGAAAGTTTGGAGTTGATTTTCCAAATATTTATGATTATCAGAATTTGTTGTTCAATTATGAAGGTGCAACACAAAAGTTGCAAGCAACTGTCAAATGTCAAGGGATGTGAAAGGGAAGTCCTTAACCCAGTTGGCAACCTCTTTTTTTTGGTAGTTACCACACCATTGTTGCCATTGTCGATTGCAGTCTCGTTGTTAGCTTGTTTGCCGCACGTAATTGTTGCCACACTTTGTTGCAGCTACGTTTGTTGCGCTCTGCAGAAAAAAGTTATTAAAATAAAAAGGCAACAGGGAAAAAAGGGAAAAGCAAAAGCAAAAGCAAACCTAAAACCAAATCGATTATACCACATAGCTTAGCACTGGCCCTAGTCTTAGCCAAATTCCCATCCTCTGTCTCCCTTTTATCCTTATTCTTGGCCCCGTTTGTAGCCGGCAGCTGCGTCCCTAACAATGCGAAAAACTTTTGCGCTGAAACTTTATCCGGCTACAATAAAAAAGTAAACTTTAAATTGACATCGAATAGCAAAACCAAAGCTGTTACGCATGCCACCATCAGTAGAAGCAACAACAACAACAACAAACCACATTCGCATTCACAACGACAAAGTGAAAAGTTTTTTGTGAGCCAAGTTTTTTGGCTAAGCTTTAGAATAACCTAAAAAAGTAGAGAAAGAAGAGGGCAAATAATGATAAGTTGCAGCCTTAGCTTAGCTATTTGTGTACCCTGTAAAAGTAAATACTAAAAGCAGGGTATAATCAAGCTGGGCAATAGGTTTGAGTAAATAAAGACAACAGATCTGAAGAGAACTTGTTGTCTTTCATGCTAGATCTTTTTGATATATGTAAATTAGTTAGACAAAAATGTCTTTAAGTACTTAATATTTATTATCTAAAAGGAATTTGATGATTTTTCACTTTAAGTTGCTTACTATTGGTATTTATTGATTTCTTCAGATTAAAATTTAAAATTCTGTAGATTTTAATTGAATGCCTTAAATCTTATTTTATTTTTAAATCGAAATATTTGTTTTGCCAACTGCTTTTAGTTAAAAAATTAAATAAATACCCTGTAAAAGTGAATTCTTGAATACCTATTTTAGGTATTTTACCAGCTGAAAAGCCTTGAAAATAAGCCTTTAATGTAAGCCAATGTGCCTTAATATTCTAGGGTAACTGCTAGTTGATCATTCTCGATTCCCTACACAGTTCTGCATTTCCATTTAGACATTTTTCGATTAAAGGCAGCAACTGTGACAACGCAAGCAAAGTTGCTGCAACAAATTGCGTACCACGCGGCGCATGAGTAACGAAAATTTGTTGTTGTTGTCCTAAAGTTGTTGTTGTTGTTATTGTGCTGCTGTTGCTGCATGTGGCATGTCTCTGAGTCGCATTTGCTGCTCTTAATGTGAGTTTAACAAGTGAATTGTTGGCTGACACTCAAATTTGCTACACAATTTGCATTTTTTGCACCCCCAAAAGTCTGTCTATGTGTGTGTGTAAGTATGTGTGTGTGTGTGTGTCTTGTACAATTTATGCAAATAAAAAGCATTTGCTGTCTCCATTACTTGCTTAGCTTTGTTCAAGTCCAAGTTTTGCCAAGAATTTGCCAGATCTTTGCGCCTTTTCGTGTTTGAGTTGCCAGTTGGTTGTTGACAGGTGGCAGTTGGCAGGTGGCAGGTGGCATGTGGCAGGTGGCATGTGGCAGGCAATTTCAATTGCCATTTCAACTTTAAGTTTTTCTTTAATTCCAAGTGACACTTTGTGTGCACTCGGTTGCAACAACTATTAAATATGAAAAGCCATTTTCATTGTTTGCCCAGGCGACATTTTATAGTTGAACATAAAGAAAGACTAGTAGGAAATCTACAGTACAGCATGCTATACTGGAAGAGACCCTGTACTTATTAATTAATAATAAAAAATTAATATAAATAGTATTTAAATAATAATTTTTAAATACATTAACTTTTTAACATAAAGAAAGACTGGTAGGAAATCTAGAGTGCAGCCAGCTAGACCGGAAGAGACCCTGTATTTATTAAGTAAATAATGCAAATAATTAAAGATTAACACAAATAGTATTTAAATAATAAGTGTTAAAAGCGTAAGCTTTTGAAGCAGAATTTTAACTTCTTTTGCACATTTATTTTTTAACAAACTTAATAGACCCTTTGTACTTTGTGCAGGGTCTATTAAATTAAAATGTGCCACATTTCAGATTGCCTTATCAGCTGGCCGCAGGAAACGACCGGCAACTACTTGAAAGAAAGCCAGAGTGAAAGGCAAAAGGCCAATTTGCATGAAGGAGTTGCCACAGCTGCAACAACTGCTGCGGCAAGTCAACATTTTGTAGCAAAAGCTCTGATTTGTTCAGCCAAAGAAAATTTCGCATTCATTGAAACTGTCAGTCGTCGGTTCGCGGACACACACACACACACACTCACACAGACACAGCAGCGGTCAAAGTGCAACATTTGTTGCAATTTACTTTTAACTGGCACAATGACAGCGTACATTTTTGCAGCTATTGAAGTGGTTGCCTTCTCCAGATACTTCTCCTGCTCCCACTAACCACAATCCCGTTTAGAATCACAAGTGACGAGGATAACGAGCAACACAATGAGATATAAGCTTGAGAAAATTGACAAGCTTGCTACCATTTGTTGCAACATCAAGTGGAGAAAAGACTGAAGATAGACACAACGAGCTACAATTTGGTAGATTGTTGTGGGTGACTCAAGATACATCTAAAAAGTTTAAAACAAATTTTGATGTAGCTGAAATATAATGTTATATATAGGGAATTTGTCAGTCTGTAACTTTGAACTTTGGTCAACTTTACTAAAATGTAGGAGAGTTAAAATCTCTAGGGTATGTGCTAGTTTGTCATATGTGTGCTTTATTCAACTTAACAAATTTGTAGCTAACTTGTGCCAATATCTTCCCATCAAATAATTTGTATATATCAGGGATTAAAACCTTAACCGGAACCGTAACCTTTAACCGATGTAAACTGATTGAAATTATAACCGTAACTGAAATCGTAACCGAAAACAATTTTTTCTGCTGTACCGAAACCCATAAGCCGTAACTTTTTAAACCGAAATAACCGTTTAGATTCATTTATAAGGGTTAATTTCGGTCGCAGCTAATGAGCAACTTCGAACTGCCAGAACATTGTCAAAACTCAATCAATTTCCATGTGCAATACAAATTTGAGCAAGATCTTACCTCTAAATTCGTTCTGCATTTAAATTTTGTTCATTTTAAAAATTCGAAATTTTCGAAATTTTTGAAAAATGATAAGGGGTAACACTGTAAAATTTCTAAAATTTTCGAAATTTCGAAATGTTTAAAATGAACAAGATTTAAATGCAGAATGAATTTAGAAGTAAAATCGTGCTCAAATTTACATTGCGCATGGAATTTGGTTGAGTTTTAACCAAGTTATGTGAATTCAAAGTTATTAAAAATCAGTAAAATCAAAATAATCGAAATTTTCAAACCAAATGAACCAAATTTATATGGGTCAAATTATAATAGAATCGAATTTACGTTTGACCATTCCAGTAATCAGATGACATTGTTTTCCAGGCTAAAAAATGCATTACGTCTTATTTTTGTCAACCAAAAAACTTAATTTTTTTTTGTGAACCGAAACCATAGTTTTAAACCATTAACCGAAAACCTTAATTTGAGCATAACCGAATTCGTAACTAAAAGCGATTTTCGTTTCGGTTTTAATCCCTGGAATAAATTAATAAAAAGAAGAACTAAACTATATTGCACTGTAACTTGTAGGATATCTGCTAGTTCATCACTATCGAACTGTATCATAAGAGAACAGTGGCGTAACTGTTTCCACACTGGCATCTATAGGGTATAATTAAGTCAATCACATGCGTATTTCAGCAAATGTATCCAATCTGTAGCGTAATTGCCTGTTGAAGTTGTGCATTGTCAATGTGGCGTATGCGTAATATTGTAGAAAATTGTGTGAAATGAGAAAATTTGGGCACAGAGTGGAGTCAACACTGTGCCACATGCCACACAGCGTGGCATGTTGTGCGTCTGGTGCGTCTGTTGTGTCTGACAGGCGTTAACTGACACTCGGGCGCCACGTTAATGTCGTTTAGCATACTAAGGCCATAAATGGCATTTATTTGCAGCTCAGCTCAGCTCAACTTAGCTGACACTCTGCACTCTCTGTGTGTGACAAGTGGCAAGTAGCAAGTGGCAAGTGGTAAAGTGGCAAAGTGGCAACTTTGATATTGTCAAAAAGCGAGACGGACAGCCTAAAGTGGCTTTACCGCAGTCAAACAAAATGACGCCCAAATTGAAGGAATTGAGAATTGAGAGGGACGAGAAATAAGTTGGCCAAAAAAGCCAAAAGCATGAGACGGGGTTAAAGTGTGAACTCAACAGACACTAAGTGGATTTTATCAAAGGCCTATATATGTGTGTATGGGCTTTTGTTTTGTGTGTGTGTTGTGTGTGGGTGTGTGTGTGGCATGTGGCAAGTGTTTGTGAATGCAGGAATACGAGCATGACAAATACCACAGATTACAGGCCACAATTATGATTTTGTGGCGCTTTTGCTGCCCAAATGTAAAGTTAATGACTGTTATTAAAGCAGCGAAAGAGACGAGCGGAACGGTGTGAAAGAGACAGGAGTGAGAGAGAGTGTGAGAGAAAGAGAAAAGTTTACATCTCTAATAAATATGCTGTTTGGTTAAAGTTAAGTCAACTTTCATTTGCATTCAGTGTCCATTTGAATAAGTTCACTTTGTTGGCTAATGGCTCTAATCCTCTCCCTCTCCCTCTCTGTCTTTCTCTCCCTCTCTGTCTATCTCTCCCTCTCTTTCTCTACCTTGCTATTTTTATGAAGAAGTGTTGTCAATTTAGCTATTTACTGGATAGATTTGTCCATTCTTAAACTACTTCTGCTTTCGATTTGCATTTTCCAATATTTTGACCTATTCTAGAATTTTAGTAATTAATTATTGTAATAATTTGACATTGCTTTTATTTTGTAATATGACGTATTATGAATTTCTTTTCATTCCTATGGAATTTAAAATCATATTTTAGAATATCATGACGTAAAATCGAACCCAGTTATTTTACAAAAAAATTAAGCTCTAGTTGCGTGACAGGTTGGCGACTATAACTAGAGAGTCACGGAGTATACATACTAATATTAAATTAGGTAGTTTTCGTATTTCAAATATAGAAAATTCAGAATAAATTCTAAAATATATTCAATCCGTGTACAATTGAACACAAAAAAAGAATAACATACATTTAGGTAAATTAAAGTAATGAAACAGGATATATATTTAATCCTATGCTAAAGAAAAAAATACTCAGGATTATCATTAACGAAAGCATACTTAAATTTGTAAAATTATATATATTACTTTGAAGGACAACAATTAGTACTGCTTTCAGTTCTTTTTTTCAACATATTTATATTTCTTATCCTTTTTTTCTGGTTGAATTTTCCTGCTATTATTTTTGGGGGAGTGTTTGGCATCTCTGATGTGTTGTCAATTTCGAGCGTGAAAATTGCCGCGAGTGGAAAACTCCTCCCTCTCTTTTCAGTTGCAAATGAAGTTGTGTGCGAGTCTCGAGTCTCTCCTGTTGTTTGTTTTGTCTCAAACTTGTCACGAATACAGTCACAGTGTCTCTGTGTGTGTGTGTGTGTGTGTGTGTGTAGCTGCAGGTGCTGTTAATTTGTAGGTGTGTGCGTAGTTTTGTTGCTGCTGTCGTCGTGCAGTGTCAACAACAGCAACAGCAGCAACAACAACCAGCACTTGATTTTATGCACAAACAACACGTAATTCATGCTCTCTCATTCATATACTCTCTCTCTCTCTCTCTCTCGCTCGCTTGTACAGCGACTAGCCGTCTCTCTTTAGTCATTTACTGTGGATATAATTACAGTTGTTGTCTCTGTCGAATTGTTGGCGGTGCGTGTTTTGTTTCAAGTGCCATTTGTTTTAATTAAAAATTATTTAAAGCGTTTTAACAGTAAAGTGCCTCGACACAATTGAGAAAGGGAGACAGAGACAGAGACAGTTACAACACAAAAAAGAGACAGCTGGAGTTGGAGTAATAGACAGAGATGAATCACTTGAAATCTACGTGAAAACTCAATGCAAATAAAAACAGAAAAAATATACAATGTAAACTGAAATTAAATAAAATAAACAATAAATATGAATGTGAGTATGTACTCGTACTATATACTCTATATATCCTACTATATATATGACATTTGTTCGCTTGCAATATTTAAATGTGACCAACATAAACAAAGAAATGAAATCCAAATAATGTAATGTTGTTTGTATCAATTGTGCTTTGAAATGTGAACGAAATGTGAATACTCAAATGGACATCAATACGAATACGTGTATATTCAAAAACTGTACAAATATTTATATGTTTTTGCTGTCGATTCTTGTTATGCGTCTGTCATTTTATAGTTCAACTATAAAAAACAAGGGCAGTATAAATACTATGACAACATGATTGTAAAGCTCGCTTCAGACGAGCAATTTTCACTGTCTTCGAATTTGCCATTCACATTTTACGTATCGATTGTCAGACAAAAGTCCCATCGGTTTAAGTTCTCACAGAATCTGGTCACACTTTTAACAAAAAGTGTCGGTGAAAAATGGTCGTTTGAAGCAGGCTTAAAAACAGACAAGATAACAACTGTGCAAATTGAACTAATATAATTTAAAGACAGTAGAGCCTGTTGTTTCCATTTTCATTTCTAATTCGCAATCAGTTTAAGCATAATATTAGCTATATATGTTGCCTGTTGCTTTTATATTCATTTGTAATTCGCAATCAGTTTAAACATAAAGTTAGCTATATTTGAGAGTAGTTCTTGGAGGTAAAATAGATGATCGGAGATACGAGTATGTCTCAATTTGCACTAGTTATTTGGAAACTAGTTATGTTTGTAAATTGTGTGTTATCGGTTATCATCTTTGAGGTTTTGAAGGGTATTACAGCTGCGACGTGTTTTGTACGCCTTTAATGTTTTATTTCTGTGATTGTGTTGTGGTTATTGTGTAGCTGATTTGTTTGCCAAAAATCGTTTTTATTTTGCGGTACACACAGACACACACACACACATACACACACACATACATACTCATAGCCACAACAGACACTTAACAACGGGTCGCAAGCTTATACTCTGTTTGTGCACCCCCCAAAATGAGAACCAGCAACGTGGCAACCATAAAGCTCAACCACACACACCCACACACACCTACACACACACACCCACACTTACACATGTTGTACATTTTCATGTTTGTACAATAAAATTTCAACAATATACGCGACAGGGTCTTTGTACTTGAGTAAATTGGATCTGTGCAGCGGGGCATACGTTGACGTAGGGACAGAGGGGCCAGTGAGATAGAGATACAGAGACAGAGAGAGAGAAAGTAGGGGGAGGTGAAGCTAACAAAAATTAAATAAATATCTGTCTTAAAGCAAATTTAAAGCAACACCCACAGCTGGCAACGAGGCAGAATAAGAAACGTAGTCAGCTTTCAGATCCCCTTCCGACCCTTAGCCTCCGCTCCTAGCTCCTGTCTCCTATCTCGTCGCTCGTAGCTTATAGCCCCTGTCCTCTGGTCCCGATTCCGATCCCGGCCTCTGACTTCTCTTGACTTGCCCAAGCAGCATTTTAGGTATTCATGTGTAATCCATTTCGAAATTTGCATGTTTAATGCGCTGTGAGGAATTCTTTTTTCTCTTCTCCCTTCTCTATTATTTTCTACAATTTTTTTTTTGTTTTTAATTTTTGTTTCTTTTTTATTTTTTTGCTTGATTTAAGCAAAGACTAGCAAATTTAGTAACCCTGACATTTTCGTTGACTTCACAATGTGCAATGTACCCTGCACGCATTATTATTGAGCAGTCTGATCGACTTGTGCAACTGTTTGTAACTAGGGAAAAAAATGTAGATATTCAAATTAATAAATATAAATTTATAAAAATATATTGTATGACTTTCCTATTCGTTTATTCAGCTAAAATATCAAATTTAAATGAACAATTAAAGTAAATTACAAAAAATGTGATATAAATGAAATTTCTTTATTTCCTATTAAATATTCATAAATTCAATCTTCGTATTTCGCGATAAAAAAAAATAGATTTAGAATTTATTCCCTCAGATATTTATATGCAACTCGACAAAATGTGATCGAAATGGGATTTCTTTATTCTAGAGTATTAAGTCTTTTCCAACTCAAAATACATAAATTCCTTGTTCGGGTTATTACCATATATACTTTATTTATTTTGTGGAACATTGAATTGCATAGAAACCGTATAGTGGGTTATAAATAGCAAACAGCTGCGCAATTCGGAGTGTCAGCTGGGGCCATTATATAAAAAGTGAAAGGAAAAGATTTGCATTCAATAAAAATGTAGACATACTCACAGTTCTGTTCTGTTGTTAAAATAATATATATGCACTTGATTCCATTGCTTTTCGGCCCTATATAAGTCGAGATATCAGTCAGATACTCGAGAATCAGAAATTCAACAAGATGAAAGTTTATTTTTTGGCTGCATTTTTAATAATTTCCCTGTTTGCTCTCGGCCATGGTGAGGGGATCAAAAGGAGTCACAGCGTTACGTGGGGAGCACGTGTGTTTCGGGACACGCATCTCGAGAGGGTTATCATTAATGAAAAGTCCAAATTTTTGCGAGTGGTGACACGTGATTATACTTTCAAGCAGCAGGTGCGTTTCTCACTTAAAATAATCTTCTTAATTCGTATATTAATTGGTGAAACTCTCTTTGATAGAACTTCTATCGTAAAATCACTCAAATTGTGATTACGGATCAAAACAAGGATGGAAAGGGGGCTATGCACATCTGAGAGAAGGTGGACCAGGTGCAACATTTGTCCACATTCATTTCAAGAGTCAACGCAACAACGGAATTAATTTCATTGTCGACATTTATGGTCTTTAAATTTTGTTAATTAACAATGCTTTCATAATACCATTTTTAATTACAATTTACTTAACATTTATATGTATGTATGTGTGTGTGTGTGTGTGTGTATCACTTTAATCAGCATAATGAGCAGATTATTCCCCTCGGATTCACTCGTATCTCTCACTCTATCTCCTTTTCTCTACCTTTCTCTCTTTCTGTGTTTATTTGCATAGATTGCGCATTGCTATTGTTCTTTTTGTTTGTTTGTTTATTTGCTGGCATTCAATATTTATAATTCACAAACAGCCAGCAAACTTTATGTAGTCGCATGTTTTATAAACAACGCAAAAACTGTTGACTCAATGAGGAGTCCGGGGGGCAACTGAGAGAGGGTCGAATAATCATTATTTTCCACATTAAATGCTTTGTTAGCGACTCATCTATTTGTTTCTGGCTGTCTGCATAGTTATAGTACTTTTATCTAATTTCTAGTTAAACAAGCTTTCTCATTATCAATCATTTTCGCATAATGAAAATGATTTCAATTCATTATTTAACTAATTTTAGTATGTGACCTGTCGAAGCAAATATAAAGTGAAATATACATAGGTAATCAATACAAAATTTATGAATATATCTATGTTTATAACTGAAGAAATACATATTTATTAATTTAAAAATTAAGTAAATGCACAAATTTACTCTCGATAATTTTAAAATCGTGATTAACAATTCTATCGATATAATTATCGATGTGTAACGAGAGATGACATATTTTTCATAGGTTTTTAATTGATAAATATAATAGGAAATCTAGTTAATAAATTCTATTTACTTTATTTTCTATAAAGATACAAATATGCAATAGCATGATTTTATCATGGATATATACGTTTATTATAATGAACTTTACAATGCAAAGAAATGTGCTTAAGTTAAACTATCGATATATTTATCGATCTTTAGAGAACTTAACTCTAATGTCCTGCTCTGAAATGCATCATGTCGTTTGAATTTCTATGTGCATGCACTGCATTTCAGAGTGTCAGGACTTGAAGGCCATGTATAAAGGTCACTGAGCATTTCGAGTTAACAGACAAGGCCAGTAATAGATACAGCTACCAAATAATATACACAGTTACGAATTTGGCCAAGTAGAAACAGCAGTAGTTATTTTAATGCCTTTGACTTTTGCTTTTTGCCTTAATTAATCATTTAAAATAGTACTGAATATGTGTGCGTTGGCAACTCAAAAGCAGTTGCCATTTCATTAAGCACAGAGGGATAAGGAGAAAGTGTAAGAGAAGTGGTAAGAGAAAGAGATTTGAATGAATGGATACAGAGGCATAATTAAGGCATACATTAAATTAAACGATGCAGCCGCAATTTGGTCGTGCAAATGGGAAATTATTAGCACGAGCTTGAAAGTAGGCTCTTTGGCATTTACCAAATGCCAGGCACTTAACCTCCTTATCCTATATGTAGGTCTTTCCTCCCCCGCTCTAAAACTCAAACAAATCCAATCAATGTAACACACAGTCACAGTCCCTGTGTGTGTGTTGTGTGTGTGCTTAGTCATATGCAAATAAGTGTTGGGTATAAAATTTAATGTATTGCCTGCTCCGAGTTCTACTTCTTTCTCTTTCTCCCTCTAATTTCTCTCTCTCTCTCTCTTTCTGCCTGTTGACAACATCCACCATTGATGCGTGTGTGGCCCATCAATCGTTGAGAATTAAGATTTTATTACCAGACCTTCGTATATTACGTATACGTAATATTACACTTGGCACATTGCGTATACGCCATGAGTGTCGGCCATAGAAGAATACTATATTTGCCAATGAACATTTAAATGCAAATGCATTTGCATTTGCGCAAATCCAAAATTGTTGGCCGCATTTAAGACGCTGTCTGAGCCAAGTTAACAGGCAGGCCATTAACCATTAAGCGGCAAGGCCAAAAATGCTGGCAATAAAGCGTAAATGGTTGCAGTTAACTGCAGCTGAAGCAACAGTGCAGCACTAGAGTTAGATATTTTTATTGGCAGCTTGTCCTTGCAGCACACACACACACAAACACACACACACACACACTAATACAGCTCAAGTGAGAGCGTTTTTTCATGCACTTTTGGATCGGATTCAAGGATAATGCAGGCAGCGAGTGTGCAAGTATTTTATAGATTGCAACTTGTAACACACACACACATACATACATACGCACGGTTGGTGCCACTTTGTGACCCCATCGTTCAATAACAACAATGTGCTTTATCCCCTCCTTCCTTTCCCTTCCTCTATTTCAGTTAGTTCCTGTTGTTGGTATAAAGAGCCATACATTATGCAGGTTGTTTGTTATCGTTCGATAGAGTGTAAATTATGGCACAGTTGCCGGCGGCATTCACATTCACGTACCTGGCTTACCTGGTTGCATGCCACACACACACACACACACACATATAAGTAAATATATATATATATTTATAGAGAAAACCATACAATATGTGTGCATTGTGACTGCAACTACTCCAAACTTTACATATATTAATTGAGGGCAGCAGCTTGTTGGATCTAAATGGAATTTATGTAAGCATATTAATTCCAATTAAGTCACAACCCCACTCTACTCCTTACCCTTCCCCTATCCCACTTACATAACAGACATTTCAATATATGTATGTATTTTTTTCTGTTTAATGCAGAAATCCGATTAAATGTGCAAGAGCTGAAGAGCTGAAGAGCTAAAAAGATATTTGTATCTATATCTATGCTTTTCCGATTGCTGTTTTGCTTGGGGAAATTGAAAGGAAAACTTTTCTATGGCTTTTCCTTTAGATCTTGCAGCGCTTATCAATGAATTTTGAAGGGTTTTCATGCAGATTTCCATTTGACTTTGTCTCAAATGTGCACACACAAAAGATAAAAACCACACACACTCACACACACTCAGACACCCTTCGTCCCTCCATTTGCAATCTATGCTGACCATGTCGACATGACCTCGATGCGGTTCTTCTTCTTCTCCTTTTCTATTTGTTTCCCTTTACTGTTTTCTTTTTTGCTGTCAACGCCTCTGCTTTAGTGTCTTTGTTAAGCGCATAAAGTGTGAAAGTACAAGAAAAAGGATTTTCGTTCTGACAGACTTTTGTTTTTAAGCCCTGTATTTTAAAAATATAAAGGGTATATTCATTTTATAAATAAAAACTCTGAACAACAGGCAGAAGGCGACGTTGGTATATTTAGAGATTGTAGGAGTCGAATCGAATTTGGTGAGAATAATTCTATAGTGTGTACGTAATTCAAGTTTGCTTTGAAAATGATTAAAAAAGAACTAAAACTGATTTTTAAAATTAAAAAGCCTCGAATTTTGGCACACATGTTAAGTATCTTAGTTTCGATCGGTTCTAAAAATTTCATTACGATCTAATAATAAAACCGGAAGTTATGCAAGAAAGAATTTTATGCGATGTCAGGTTAAAGGAAGAATATAGAAACCAGGTTCATTTTTTATGTCGGGTTTGTAATAATCAGGCCTGTTCCGGTATTCACTTTATATTTTAAGGGAATTAATAAAATTATGCAAGGTATTTAAATTTATCGTTTTTAACTTTGTCGGTCTTAAATTCACCAACTTAAAGTCAATTAAATCTGCAAAATTTCAAATTAGAAAATGTTAAAGGTATTCACTTTTGGTCTGTATTTCAGTTCTTAAGATCCTGAGTACCGGGCATCTCGCAGTCGAGCAGACTCAACGTTATCGTGCTTACTGGTTCATTTTTCAATTGCCATTTGCCATATTTGCGGCAATTGTTTCTTGGCATCAAATGCAATTGTTGCAGCTTTCGAGGCGACAACAAACGTACTCCAAATTTCCGGCTTAACTTTGACTCGCTTCGGATTGTAGAAGAAACAAAATAGAAGCTTTCGCTACAGTTATTATGCTCCCGGCTGTCTTATCAGTCGTTATTCGAAGTTGGAACAGCTTCAATGGTGCATGGTAAAAACGGAGTTAAGAAGAAAGAAGAGGGAACCTGTCAGCTTGTTATGTGCATTCGCTCGTTGCACATTGTTAGATTCAGTTGCCACTTTTTGAATCGTGCTTCAACGCTTTTCCCATCTTCTCCCTTTCTTCCATCAATTGTGGAATTGCCTACAGCGGTTTTTTCATTCACATGGTAAAGTACATTTCCCTCGAAAATGCTCGAAAATGGAATGAATTTTAAGACTGTCCCCGCTATAGAATTATCAATACAAAACGCAAAAGTTTGAGCAAGAATCACTTTAAAATTCCATCCAAATGCAAATGGAACCTTAAATCGTTTGTAGACCGACACGTTTTGAACCTTATGTCATGTTATAAGTGGCACATGTACTAAATGAACACATTACAAAACATTGATATAGAAATGGCCTTTATTCACATAATTGAACACTTTGAAATTTCAAGACTGCAATACTCTAATTCGACTTACTCCGTTGCTTTGGCCGAATGTAGGCCTTTCTGTAAAAATTCCCAAACATATACATCATGACTATAGCCTGGATGATCTGAACCCATAGAAGAATCCGTGGAAAGCCGCATCCTTTCGAGAACAGCAATACGTAAGCGGCATACAGAAAGATGCAAATAAACTGAAGAAGTTGTGAGATCGTTATGTACTTCTTCCACCAGATGCTGGCCTTAATTCCAGGATATAGCGCCGATAGGAAGTAGTAGAAGTACATCACGGTATGCACAAGAGAGTTGAGCACGCCAAGAATATTAAAGTGTCCTCCAGTTCCATAGAATCGCATCACCAGATAGCATCCCAGAACCATCATAATATGATGATAAACATGAAGGAAACTTATCTGCTTGTAACTCTTGCGTAGAACAAAGAACACGGTATCCAAGAGATCAAGGATCTTGTTGATGAAATATGCATAGTGCATATATCGTTCCAAATTCTTTCTCTCGTGACCAAAGGGAAAGTTTTCCATGCATTCAAAGTTGCAAATTTTTACAATGAAAATGTAATAAAATATCTAAAATAATATGAAAATATTGCTAAAAAACTCACTTCATTCGAGAAAAGTTTTTACTTACAATTGCAAAATATATTCCATTGTATGCAATCTGTGCAAGGTTGTAGATATATAATACTCTCCTTAAATTGTAGGGCTCACGATTTGCCATAAAAGTTCTGCCAAATTTGAAGACGAACATAAAATAACCGACGAGTATCAGGAAAACTGGCCATGGTGAGTTGGTCAACGGCATCTGATTAGGATCTGCAAAAATACCTCATATGATGATCATCTATGTATCAGTTTTGTGGGGTATATGTTACCCGGTAGAGGTATTTCGAATATCCCGAACATGACTTCAGACTGAAGCTTGAATTCCCCGTCTTCTTATATCGAAAGTAACTTTGCGAATGAATGCGACTGTCAAACTGTTTCAATATGCAGCCAATTAAAAAAATTCAAATTGGTTTTGAATTGATTATTTTCAGTTTCTGTTTTGTTTCTGCTTCTGTTTGTCAAATAAAACGAATGCAAAGAGAAATGAAGAAGAGAAAGAAAAAAGCACAAAAATTTGTTAGGAATTAAGAGTATATATTTTAATTATGCAAAAGCTTAAACCAAATCGTGAAAGCTCATTTTATAAATTGACCACATTGTGTTATGTAAAACCTTTTATAATACAGAAAACTTTGTGAGTACTAAAGAGAACAGCCCAAAGAGAACATACCAAACAATCGCATTTAAATTCTGAACTTTGGTTAACCGTGAAGACAATTTATTATATACATTTTGAAATTGAATATCAACCTAGTCTAACCCTGCTTTTGGCGCTGAGTCGGTCGTATATACGTCTTAACATAGAAATTGCTGAACATATACATCATGAGCACGGCCTGAAGAATCTGCATCAAGAGAATACTGCTCGGGAAGTCACAATCCTTGGAGAGCAATACGTAGGAGGTGTACACGAATATGATAACAAATTGAAATAGCTGAGTCAATGTTATGTACTTCTTCCACCAGAGACTGGCTTTGACTCCAGGATATCTCGCGGAAAGGAAGTAATAGAAGTACATCACAGTATGCACAAAGGAGTTGATCATTCCCACGGAGTTTAAATGCCCTCCAGTTCCATAGAATCGCATTATAAAATGACAGACAAAGACCATCATCACATGGTGATAAACATGAAGGAAACTGATTTGTTTATAACTCTTGCGTAGAACAAAGAACACGGTGTCCAAAAGATCGAGAATCTTATTGATGAAATATGAATAGTGCACAAATCGTTCCAGATTCTTTCTCTCATGGCCCTCAGGAAAAGTCGTCATGCAATGCAGATCGCAAATTTGTACGATTATCAGATAATAAAAGGTCTGAAAGATGTTCAAGAGTTGTAAAAAGAGTTCCATTTCAATCTCAACCACTTACAATTCCAAAGAATATTCCATTGTATGCCACTTGTCCTAGATTGTAGACACTTAATACTCTTCTTAGATCGTAGGGCTGTCGATTCTTCATAAAAATCTTTCCAAGTTTTAAAACGAATACCAAGTACACAGCTAGTATTATTAAAACCGGCCAAGATTCATTTATCATTGGCAGCTGGTGATAAACTGTGGAAAAAGTAGGAATATATTATTTTGCAAATATTAGATTATAAGCTAATCAAACCTGATTCAGGATTGTCAAATATTGCGAGCATTTTGTGCGTTGTTTTATCGATCCAATGGACTCTACGACTGCAGTCAAAATTGCAATGGCTAATCAATATGTAATTGGAATTTCCACTCGATTTTGAATTCTCTTTCACCTACTCATTTGGTAAAACGTGAACATGTGAGTTGCATTTCGAATAATTTGACGTGGGGAATGAAAATAATAGAAATGCATAAATTAATGTAAGTGCAAATGCATTAATATAGAAGGTGCAAAACTGCAAAACTCAATGAAATGTTGAGAAGGTCAGGTTCGAACTCTCAAGCCATAGAACACCTAAATCCAAGGTATTGGTTCTAGTATCATTGCCATTAATAAAAGCATATTTTTATATTTTTTATATTTGTTTTAATTTTTAGCTTATTGCAAATTGTTGTTCAAAAACTACATTGTATTTTACCATTTGCCTAGTGTCATTTTATTATGCTCAGAGTCAATCAGGAACTATGGGAATGAATAAAACATAAAATTAAACTTGTATTTGCATATGTAGATACATAGTTCGGCACGCTTTAGACTATGATTGAAGGCTACGACAATTATTCAAAGTGAGACTGCTCAACTAGCGAATACTCGGTAAATTCGAATCAGAATTCAATTATTTATTTTTCCAAATTATTGCTACAATCAATCTTATATTATATTAAATTCTATTTTATTTCTAAATTCTAAGCTCCAAAAAGATTTGAATTCTCTATAATCTGCAGAAATTTGCAGTTCCCCTTAGATTTATTTTATTATAGATTAATATTATATTATAATATTTTAGTACTTATGGTAGTAGTATTATCTTTTCTCTTTTACGATCATTCTTACTTATTGTATTTTCTGACTGCGAGTACAATATGCCCTAAAATAGAATTTACCAAACATAACAATCATAGCTACTGCCTGAAAAACCTGCATGTATTGCATAAAGATCGGAAACTTACACGCGGAATTGAATAATAACACATGCAATGCCTGAATTAGCAATATTAGAAACTGTAATAGTTGTAGCTTTGTGATGTACTTCTTCCACCAAAGATTACCCCTAAGTTCCGGATACATGGCCGAGATGAAATAATAAAAGTACATGAAGGTATGGATAAAGCTGTTAAGTAATCCCATTGTACCATACTGTCCACCAAATCCGTAGAATCGTATAACCCAATAGCAGGTGTAAACCATCATCACATGATGATAGATATGAAGCACGGTAATCTGTTTGTAGCTCTTGCGAAGAACGAAGAAGACGGTATCCAAGAGATCAATTACCTTATTAATAAAGAAAACATAGCATATCCAGCGTTCCGCATTTTTATCAGGATGGTCAAGAGAAAGGGCTTCCATGCAACGTAAGTTATAAGACCGTGCGACACAAACATAATAGACTATAAAAAATAAAGTTGGCAATCTAATTTGTGTATTATATGTATATATGTAATACTTACAGATAAAGGAAAACATTAACGCGTTGTAGATCACCTGACACAGATTATAGACGATTATAATCTTTTTTATATTGTACGGCTTGCGGTGCTCCATAAACTTTTTACCAAATTTCAGGACAAATAATAGATAGACTAAAAGTATGATTGTAGTATTCCAAGCGGATCCCAAAAGTGGAAACCTCTTTGCCTCAGGATCTGCAAACGATCAATGGAATATGTATGACAACAAAATTAGAGAATAGATCACTTAGTTAATTTACCAGCTGCAGGACGATCAAGCACGGAAATTACTTTTAAAAACATTTCGAATAAAATAAATAAATAAAACAACGTCCGGTTCTGTGTACGATAAAATTAGAGTGTGGAAACTATTCCAAATTCGGCACCATCATAGTTCGTAATTGTAATTGCTAAATAAATTCGGTATTTGTACCCTAGCAATGGGTATTATAATTTTTTCACGAAATGTGTAATGCACAAAAAATATATATTCTTGAGAAGTACATTACTTGATCTTTGATCAATGTAACATATAACTTCATTAGAAACGATCGGTAAAAGATCAACCTATAGTAAGAATCTTTTTTGGTAATCAGTTAAGAATTCAATACCGGACTTTGCAAGGGTATTAAATCATCGATGTGCCGAAAATAACCACAATTACTTGTTTTTATTATGGATCGACTCCCATGGGGTCTTTAGTTTTGGAGGCATGATTTAAATGGACTTTGTTTAATTTTTTTTCCCACTTTGATGAGTAGCCCAAGTGAAAATTGGGTCATTCCTAAAGTACCTAAGAGTCTAAAGTAAAAGTTTTAAAATATATAATATATAATAGTAGAGGTTAATTAAATCGGATTTTGTGTGGCTTTAACTGCATATCGAATTCAGCTAATAAAACTAGTAATTATTCAATTATGTTTTAAAAATATATATACAGTTTGTTAATAACTAGAAAAAAATTGATAAAATTCAGCTATTAGGCTGCGCAAATTTCTAATATTCTATAAATGATATATGTATATATTCGAGTATAGAAAACTGAACTATAATCTTTGCAATCTTATAAGTCGGGCGTTTTTTAATTTTGCTGAAATTATTTCCTTTTATATTGATACAAGTTTGTTTATTTGTGTGTATTTATTTATTTGAATTTACAATTTTATTTATTTTAAAAAGCACCGATGGAAAGGTATCATAGAGTGAAGTTCAGAGTATTCTTACTGTTGTTTCTCAAGTTTCTGAGGCTTAGGCTTCACATATGCATGGTAATAAAAATTACTGAACATAACAATCATGGTTATAGCCTGAAAACACTGAAGATATTGCAGGAAGAGGGGAAATTTGCAACTTGGGTTAAAAGCAAGTACATGAAGTGATTGAAAAAGCAACACAATAAACTGTAATAATTGTAGTTTTGTTATATACTGCTTCCACCAAAGATTGCCTTTAAGATCCGGATAAACGGCCGAGATGAGATAGTAGAAGTACATGACGGTGTGGACAAAACTGTTGAATAATCCCATTGTAACATACTGTCCACCAAATCCGTAGAGGTGGAGAACCCAATACATGAGATAAGTCATCATTACATGATGATAGACATGAAGTACGGTAATTTGCTTGTAGCTCTTGCGGAGAACGAAGAAGACCGTATCGAGGAGATCGACTATCTTGTTGATAAAATACCCATAAGTTAGACAGCGTTCCACTTGCTTAAGGGGATGATCAAAAGGGAGGTGTATTATGCATCTTCTGTCATATGTCGGATTGATGATGATATAATAAAAGGCCTGTAAAATATAATACCTTATAGTCTGCTTAAGATTTTGAGCATGTTGACCTTTTTGAACTTACAAACCCAAAAATAGTTCCATTATAGATAACCTGTAAAATATTATAAGCAATTATGACGTTCTTAATGTTGTATGGCTTGCGATGTTCCATAAAAATTCTGCCAATCTTCAGAACGAATAGTAAATATCCTACAGTAATCGCAGTGATAGGCCATTGCGAATTCAAAAGTGGGAAATACCTCCTAATGGGATCTGTTTAAAAATAATTGTTAAAGTTTTATGACGAAGTCCTTTTAAAAAAAATTCGATTACCTGGTTGAGGTAATTCAAAGAATGAAATCAACGTTGAGTTCATTTTATTGACTTAGGTCTGCGTGCGATAGCATTAAAAATACGACTGCGAAATTCGTTGCGATTTGAGCACTAAGAATTCTTGTCTTCGTTGTGGCTAAAAATTATGCAATTCAATTATTTAAATATTCTGATCATTAGCTTAAAGTCACACAGTGAAAATTTGTTGTTCATTTGTTAGCATGCTAGAGAGAAAGAGCAAACGATAGTGCGAAGCAGCGTTTATGTATACATACTATGTATGTGCATATAAATGTAAGTTCAAGATGTTTTACATATCGCACTCATTTAATGAATGTATCACAAATGAACATTTGCAGCAAGCGCATAAAACTGTAGTTTATAAAAATGCTCTGCTAATGGAAATCGGTTTAATGAAAAAATCATATGCTTTGAATTGGTAGTTATATATCTATTTAATAGCTTAAGCAAGTAAGCATGACTATAAGATACCCCATTACTCATTTCAAATGTATCTAAGAATTTTTCGCACTATCGGCATAAAAATTACTGCATACATTTAGGCACTCGCATTTACAAAATCTTAAAATTGTCATTGCTATCGTATTAATTAACAGATCTTCATCCTATTTTTTTATCTCTAATCCGCGTCCGAGTCTTTTAGTAGCAACGACCAGAGCTTCTATGAGGGAGAAATTAACCATGAATTAATGGGAGGGTAACCCAATCCGTATTTAATTAGGTTTGCAATTTGGGTGTAAAAATTTGATTGTTTTATTTATTTAATATTTCCCAAGGGGAAATTTATAATCGTACTCCGTATTTTTTAAAACTGTATTACATTAAATTCAGTTTGCAATTTGGGTGTAAAAAATTGATTGTTTTTTAATATTTCCTAACCTATTATTTATTATCTTATTCAGTTTTCTTTAAAACTGTATTAAAATAAATTACGTTTGAAATTTGGGTGTAAGAAATTGATAGTTTTATTTATTTAATATTTCCCAACCTAATATTTTTAATCGTATTCAGTTTTTTTATTGCTCTCTCACTCATTCTGAGTGTTGTTTTTGAAGTTTCTGAGGCTTAACCTTTAAATATGCATGATAATAGAAATTACTGAACATAACAAGCATTGTTATAGCCTGGAGAGCTTGAGAGAATTGCACGAAGAGTGGAAATTTGCAAGTAGGATTGAAAATAAGTACATGAAGTGGTTGAAGAAGCAACAGAATGAACTGTAATATTTGTAGTTTTGTTATATACTTTTTCCACCAAAGATTGCCTTTAAGATCCGGATAAATGGCCGCGATGAGATAGTAGAAATACATGACGGTGTGCACGAAAGTGTTTAGGAATCCCACCGTAGTGATTTGCCCACCGAATCCGTAATATCGAATTCCCCAATAGAGGGCATAAGTCATCATTATATGATGATAGATATGAAGCGCGGTTATCTGCTTGTAGCTTTTGCGGAGAACGAAGAAGACCGTTTCGAGGAGATCGATAATCTTGTTGATAAAATATACATATGTTAACAAACGTTCCTTGTACTTCTCGGGATGATCAAGGGGAAGTTGCATCATGCAGCTTCTGTCGTACCTCGGACTGATGATCATGTAATAAAAACCCTGTAAAATATAATATCTTGCAGTTTTATATGCCCTTAAGCTATAGCACGTTTAGGTTTTTGAACTTACAAATCCAAACATAATCGTATTATAGATCACCTGAAAGATGTTATAGGCGATTATGACTTTCTTAATATTGTATGGCTTGCGATGTTCCATAAATTTTTTGCCAACTTTCAGAACGAATAAAAGATATGCCACAAGAATCGTAGTGAGAGGCCAGTGCGAGCCCAAAAGTGGATAATAATGTCTAATAGGATCTGTTAAGAAATAATTGTTAGAGATTAGTTGATTGCAAAAATGAAATCCTTTGGATAATGCGATTACCTGGAGGGGAAGGTAAATCAAATAATGAAATCAAGGCTGGGTTCATTTTGTTGTCTAAGGTCTGGATGAGGATCCAGAATAAATACGACTGTGAAATTCAATTGGAATTGAGCACAAAGAAAGCTCAAATGCTGTTTCAAAATAAGCAATATAATTATTTAAATAGTTTAATCATTTGCTTAAAGTCACCTAGATTAATTGCTCTCTTATTGTTTGTTTTTTCCAAATTACTCTATTAAAATGTCAGACTTTTGTACTTTTATTTTCAGTCGACCTTGACAGTTGCCGAACATGAAGTGCGAATGTGGCAACAACAGAAGCATCGACAGTTTTGGTGTTGGTGTTACTTGCAACACCATGTGGCAAGCACTTGGAATAAAGTGACCTCGTTTATGATCAAGCAGCAAATCTAATTACAAAGCAACAATAAAGCTGTTGTTTCTTTTCCTGATGATGATGATGATGAGCTTCCTTAACGTTCTTATTTTTTGGGGCCAAGCGGAAATGAGCAAAGCTTTTGTTTGTGCCTCTGGCGTTAACCAAATTGAATATGAGTTTGGAATGAGTTGGAATTGCTTGAAAAATTAAAGGCACCACAATAACAAAAAGAAGAGTTTAAAGTTCAACTACAGCTGCTCGGAATTTAATTAAGCGCACAAAGAGGGAAGATTCCTGTTGCCATAAATCAGCTGCAACTGCAACTGCAACCCGTTTTTCTTTTATTCGAGTCGAGTTTTAATACAAAAAAGAACATATAGAGCAGTCAAGGGAAAGCAGAGGCGTAGGCCGAGAGACGGAAGAGGGGGAGGAAGAGGCTGGTCGAGAACGTGACCAATTAGTTGCCGCCTCCAACAGGCAGTGGTAATAATTTTGGCTCCATTGAACGTCAGTTGGCTGCCACACTGATGACTGCCGCCAAGAGACGTGCGGCAAGCGGCAGCAGCAGCAACAGCAGCAACAACAGCAACGAGCAACAGCCATTGCAGCAGCAACAACAGCAACAACAGCAGCAACATCTACAGCAGCAACAGCACCATCATCATCATCATTCTCATCATCATCAGGATGGGCATCGGGAGGCAAACGAATATCAACATCTGCTGCAGCATCAACACCATCAGCACCCGCACCACCATCCACAGCAATATCACCAGAGACAGCAGCAACATACGCCTCAACAGCAGCAGCAGCAGCAACAACAACAACATCAGCAACAACATCAACATCCACATCAGACATCCACATCAGCAACGGCGACGCTACGCGATTGTTCTGTCAAATTGCCGCTGGACATCCTGTGAGTATACCAACAAAACCAGCGACCATTAAGAGCTTGGCATTGGGATTGGGATTGGGTTTAAGTTTCGGATTTGAGTTTGGGTGTCTCCTCCGCAGACTAGGGTCATATTCCCCTGAGGTAACTGCTGCTTTTCCCACACCCAAGCGCCATTTCAGCTTCTTATAGACTATACCCTGTGCTGTAGTCTACAGCGGGTATAACGCATTTTTTTTATTTATTTATTAATATTTTAAATCATTTATTTATTCATTTTTATTTATTTTTTCTTTTTTTTAAATTGAATTATTAATGATTAAATATAAATAGACCAGGGATTAAAACCACATATAAATTTGGTTAATTTGGTTTGAACATTTCGATTATTTTAATTTTATTGATTTTTAATAACTTCGAACTGTCATAACTTTGTCAAAAGTCAATCGATTTCCATGCGCAATGTAAATTTGAGCTTGATTTTACCTTTAAATTCGTTCTGCGTTTAAATTTTGTTCATTTTGAAAATTCTAAATTTTTCGAAAAAATCAAAAAAGAGAAAGGGGTAACACTGTAAAATTTCAAAAAAATTTGATTTTCAAAAATTTTTGAAAATGAACAAAATTGTAATGCAGATCGAATTTAGAGGTAAAATCTTGATCAACTTTACATTGTGCATGGAAATTGATTGAGTTTTGACAAAGTTATGGCAGTTCAAAGTTATCAAAATTGCTTATTACCTGCGACGGCCAGAACCGAAATCAACCCTTATAATGAATCGGTTACTAAACGGTTATTTTGGTTTAAAGAGTTTCGGGTAATGGGTTTCGGTACAGCGGAAAAAACCGAAATTTTTTCGGTTACGGTTTCAGTTACGGTTACAAATTTCAATCGGTTTTTATCGGTTAAAGGTTACGGTTTCGGTTAAGGTCCTAATCCCTGGAATAGACTATTTGAAAAATTCATAAAGTGGAATTTAAAATTAAAGTAAAATTACACAATTTAAGGTTTAATATTATTATTAATATGTAGATTAAAATTTAGAACTTATGGAGTTCACCAGGTGTAGATATTCTTTATTTAACTAATGAGAAGCTTTCAATTTATATTTTTCCTAATTTTTGATTTTTATTTTCGGAAACTTTGGTATGGTGAAATTGCTAAATTTTTCTTAAAGTTAAGTATATCCAAGTATACAATATCCTCTTTAATAAGAATTAAATATCTGATATCTTTCTCTACTTCTTTAAAAATGTTAATCAGCATAATTTCTTGTATTTTTTATCAAACCTAAACAGATTTAGTTCTTTAAGTGTTTAATTAAATTCTGCAGGGTATGCAATAGCACATATATTAAATGTTTACACCAGACTTGACGCACTCTGCGCTGATGCTTTAATGAAATTTACATTTGAACGACACAAATAAAATTTATATGCATTCGAATGTCTGGACAATGTTGCGACTTTTGTGTTATACTGCATATTGCTCGTTGTACATGCTTCAATTAACTTCCTGTATTATTAAGTACTCGTACAATTCAATGCATTACGTGACAGATTTGATGTCTTTAAATATGTATCTAATATACAATATTCTCCCCTCAAATCGATGCCTTGAAAAAAATAATAATCTTGAAAATTTTCAATATTATAAATTAATATGATATAGAACCAAACAATCTGAATGTTTCATTTGCAGAACTAGTTTTAAAGAATTTTAGGTGAAATTAATGTTTTCTGTACATTTCATTATGATTTATGAATTGCATTAGCATACATTATATTTTTTTTCTTACTTCATATTCTACAGCATTCTGTATAATTCTTAAGCATATTTTATTATTATCCTCGAGCTCTGCAAAAAGTCACATAATTTTTCAGCATTAATTTAGAAGCTCTTAAAATGATTTTTAGCTTTGAGTTAGATAAATGTGGCAAGTGGCAAGTTGCAATTGTTGAGCAGTGAGAGTGAGTGTGTTAATACCATTTGAGAGGTTGGTTTAAGCTTTTAAGCCGCTTCCAGCTGGCCCATTAGTTGTAGAATGCTTTAAAACAAAGTCAACTTGGCCAGGATTTAAGCCGGTTTAAGCTGGTTGCCGCCGGGCAGCTTTAGCGAGAGAAAAAAGGGTCTGACTACATTTGCCGAGACGGCGCTGTCAGCTTGAATGCGTGACAGCAGCAAACAACAACAACAGCAACAACAACAACAATAACAACAACAACAATGAGAAAACACCGTCAAAGGGAACGTTGCGTTTATGCAGATGCCAAGTCAAGTGGCAGCCGCCTCCTGTGGGCTATGAAATGAGGCCAGACTCGGGCTGAAATGCAGCTGCAAATAGAAAACTTAAAGTGTGGCACACACGCGAAGAGAGTGAGAGAGAGTGAGGAAGAGAGAGAGAGAGTGAGGAAGAGAGAGTGAGACGTGTGAAGTGACTCTACACTGTGCTCAGTGTCGTTACTTTTAACGAGGTGTCGCATGCGAAAGTCGGCCAGGCCAACAGGATGGAACGTTGCCAGGCTGCCAACTGCCTGTTGCAGCACTCTCCCTCCCCACTCTCTCTCTCTCTCCCTGCACTCTCTCCCTACACCTCTCTGCACTCTGACTGTCTATGAAAATGCACTTAGCCGCCGGCTGCCTTAGCTTCCATCTACTGCTGTTGCGGCATTCTGCAAATGAAGTCATCCATTAGACGACGACGACTACGACGAAGACGATATTACGTATACGCCGCCTGGGCTGCAGCTCATAATGCGGTCCGTGTTTGTTGCGGTTTAAGAGGAAACGTTTATAATGGAATTCGTTTAAGCGCTGACAAGGCACAGCCTGTGGGCAGCAGAGAACAGGAATAGGGGATAGGGAAGGGTCCAACTTCTGACCCCGGTCAGGTGTCGCCGCGCTAATTTTGCAACAGTTTTGGTTCGTGAGTCACGGCTTCAAGTTGCCAAAGTTGTCGTTTGGGCCTTCACTTTAATTACTCAACGGCAGTCGAAACGGCAATCTAATTAGCTTGCCTCTTGCCTCCTGCTTGCCTGCCACATGCCACTTGCCACTCGACTACTTGGCTACTTGGCTACTTGGCTAGTCGGCTAGTCGGCTACTAGGGCGTCTCTTGCCTGACGACGCCTATTGAATGTGGCGTCCATTAGATTAATTGAGCACAGGAAAAGTGCCAAGCAAAGGACAATCTATACTAATCTCATGACCTTTTGATTTTCCCCTTCCACCTACATTTTCTCTCTTTTTTTTTACCAGAAGCGTATTTTATGAGTGACAGAATTTGTCATGACAGACAAAATAACGTATATATATTCTGGAGCAGCATCAAAAGTCTGTCGGTCTGAGAGACATTAAGAGCTAGAGTAAGCAAATTTAGCATGCAGAATTCCACATAGATCCCAGCAATTCATTAAATCTTTCTAGAACGTGTTATATAAGAAATAGAAACTCATTTATCTTAATGGAGGTGTGTTTTAAAACTTTGTTCCCCATAAACCGGAAAAGACTCTACCGAATCCACAGTTTTTAAGATATAACATTCTTTTTGATGGTTAATATTTTGTTTATTGTTACAATTAATATACATTTGAATTAAGTAACGGGTATTTTATAGTCAGTAACTCGACTATTGACTGAATCTTACTCTCTCATTTCATTTCTTTCTCTATCTCTTTCGTTCTCCCTTTTAGTTGGCTGCCCAAATCGGCAATGCGACCAGTTGGAGCTGATGCCTCGCACACGGATTGCATCTTAGTTGTTGGCGTCTCCCGTCCAAAGCTGGCCGTAGTCTTTCTCACGGTCATGCTGATCTCATTGTTCCTTACCTTTCACGTGCTGTACGACAGTGCCGTCTACAATATACAGGCAGCACAGGCGGTCCACGAACGTCATCGTCTCTCCCTTGCCGCATCTGCGTCGGCGGCAGCAGCAGCTTCTCCGTATTCCTCGAATCCGAATCATTTGCCAGTGTTTGTAAAACCGGTGGCAAGTTCAAATCAGCTGAGTCATCCCATGGTTTTTCCCTCCAGTCGCGTGCACTTTCCCAAGACAAGTCGACGATTGCCACAGGTAAGTAATGGAGTTCTACTTTCTCCATCTCCATTCTCCTCTCGCTAATTGCCGCAATTTGCATTTGCAACGCTTCATTTCAGGCACTGATAATTGGCGTACGCAAGTGCGGAACGAGGGCATTACTCGAGATGTTGTATCTGCATCCGCGCATTCAGAAGGCCGGCGGGGAGGTGCACTTCTTCGACCGGGACGAGAATTACCTGAAGGGTCTCGAATGGTATCGCAAGAAGATGCCCCACTCGTTTCGTGGCCAAATTACCATCGAGAAGAGTCCCAGCTATTTTGTTTCACCCGAGGTGAGAATTCAGCAACCCTCCATCAACCCTGCAACCCCTTCAGGCCCTTCTTTCCCCATGCAACCCATCTTCCTAACTAAACATTATACAATTCTGCACTCGCTTTGATGTCTAATTGGCAATTAGGCTCGTCCGCTGCACATGGTCGACTGTAATTATTAATTAACTGTCCGCTTGCAGAAGAACATGAAGAAGAAGAGCGACTGCATCGACATCTATCAAATTAAAGCGAAACGTTTTTCATCCTCCTCCTACACCCTATTCCTATGCCCCTTTATGTGTTTCTACTCTGCCAATTTCCGTCGGCCATTTCCCTGTCCATGTCCGTGTCCGTATCCAACCAATTTTGGCAGCGGAAATGTTTGCAAATTCATTTGCCAAACGGCGTCATCTAACACACATCGCTCCACATATTCCTCCCTGTTTCCCTGCCTTCCTCCCCCTTTCACTCTCCCTTTTCCCACTCGAAAATATCCTGAAAGTGCTGCAGTTTTTGGTCCAAAGTCAGTTTTATTAGTGTTTCTATACCCTGTATAAATTGTGAGGGTAAATTTTGGTTAAAGCTTTAAATTCTCAAAGTTTAAGATTATTTTTATTGTTCTTATCTATGAAAATTTAAGGAAGTTTACATTTTTAAGTATTTTTAAACATGAATTTTTATTTAAGTGAACCATAAATAATTTTGTTTAGTCACATAATAAGAATTTCAGTTTGAAAAATAACAGTTTGAATAAATAACTGCCATGTAAAAGTCTGGAAAATACTTGTCTTGTAAAATTCCTGCTATGTCATGTAAACAAAATAGTCAAACATTAAATTGTTTAAACATGAACTAAAAAAATATTAAACAATTTTTATTTATTGCTTTATCTCAAATATCTCATATTTCAATTTTTTAGTATTTTTAAATATTTCAATTTTAATTTTATTGATTAATCCAGGCTAACGTAGCATTTTGATTTTTTTTAAATTTACAGGATAACTGTCAGTGAATCAAGACATATTCTTAAAAATTTATGATGATTCCTTTCTTTTTTTATTAAGTATTTTTTGTTTTTGTTTTATTTGTCGCCTGTTGCCCGCAGAGTGTCCCTGCTGTTGTCGCTGCCGCTGCCGCTGATGCAATTTGATGGTCGAGCCGGAAGTTGCATGTATCAGTGAAATTGAAGCCTTCAGGTGGCAACTGGCAACTGTAGACTGTAGAATCTGGCAATTGGGAAATGGGTAATGGGAACTGGGAACTGGGAAGCTGATAGCTGGAAAGTCAAATAATGGTTGCGGTGTTTTGCGTATGCAATAATTCATTCAGTTGTGCTTTCAATTTGTGGCTGAACTGCAGCTGTTCTTCCGTTTGTTAAATCTACATTAATGTCATTATTAATATTTATTGATATCCCTACCTCTCCCCTCTGGAGACTCTCTGTCTGTTCAGTTCTTAATGCTCGTATTAATATATTTCATTTAAATGATGTGCAAAATTTAATGTAACAGTTTCAGCTTTAAATTAGCCTCGCGTCCCATAAATAATGCAGGTCCCAACGGTGTGCTTTTGTCTCCAGCTGCAACCAGAGGGGGTACAGAAGGGAAACAGAGGGGTGTGAGAGAGGTGTATATATTTACCAGGGCATATGCTATATACAATGTATAAGTACTTGTTGTAACTGAGTTTATTTAGCTCGTTTGCTGGCATAGTTTAAACAAAATTCCGTCATTTTCTGGTTCATCACGATGAAAGTTTGCCAACAGTCGCTTGTTGCACTTGTTGCACACATTATAGGAGGGGCCCCCATTGAAATTGATTAACTTTATTTAGTTCGCCACGTTGGCTTTACATACCCTTTACAAAATGACAAAGACTGGGAGGGTATATAAGACTACAACAACAAAGATGATACTAAATTTAAGGACGCTTAAAAGTTCTCATTTCTTTTTTGTGGTACTTCGGAAATTAGCATTCCCTTTAAATAATACATGTCAAAGCGAGGGTAGATTAGACTATATATTGCATTAGTATCTTATTTTTAGAGAGCTTAAAAGTATGCTTTACTTTTTGTAAAATAAAAAAGCTTTCATAAATTTTAAAAATAATCGTAGACTGAAAAGCACCTAATATATTTAAATAATCTCATATAAATTTGGTTCATTTGGTTTGAAAATTTAGATTATTTTGATTTTACTGATTTTTAATAACTTTGAACTGCCATAACTTTGTCAAAAGTCAATCAATTTCCATGCGTAATGTAAATTTAATCATGATTTTATTTCTAAATTCGATCTGCATTTAAATTTTCATTTCATTCATTCATTTCATTTTGAAAATTCGAAAATTTCGAATTTTTTAGAAATTTTACAGTGTTACCCCTTATCATTTTTCGAAAAATATCAAAAATTTTGAATTTTCAAAATGAACAAAATTTAAATGCAGATCGAATTTAGAAATAAAATCATGATTAAATTTACATTACGCATGGAAATTGATTGACTTTTGACAAAGTTATGGCAGTTCAAAGTTATTAAAAATCAGTAAAATCAAAATAATCTAAATTTTCAAACCAAATGAACCAAATTTATATGAGATTATTTAAATATATTAGGTGCTTTTCAGTCTACGATTATTTTTAACATTTATGAATTGATTGAGTTTTGACAAAGTTATGGCAGTTCAAAGTTATAAAAGGTGCTCAGTAACTGCGACGGTCAGAACCGAAATTAACCCATATAAAAGAATCGGTTACTAAACGGTTATTTCGGCTTAAAGACTTTCGGTTTATGGGTTTCGGTACAGCGGAAAAAATAGTTTTCGGTTACGGTTTCAGTTACGGTTACAAATTTCAATAGGTTTTTATCGGTTAAAGGTTACGGTTTCGGTAAAGTTTTTAATCCCTGATTTAAAGTCAATTTAAAATAAAATTTAAAAATTTGATTTGATGTAAAGATTAACATCAATTATTTATAAAAATAAATTTGAAACAGAAACGTTGAACAAGATTAGATTAGATATAAAAAGTATAAGCTTAAAGTATCTTTCAATTTAGCAGGGTATTTAGTAGTACAACATTCGACCCTTATTATGTTATACCATGCCTCAATTGCACGGCTCTGCGACTACGGCATTGTAGGGCCATATTTTCCGTTTAAATGAAATTGTTCACTGCACAGTGGCTGCAATGGGGCAGCAAAAGAGGCGATAAAGGAGGCTGACAGCATACTGCTGTGCCCGACTGTAAATTCATTAGCTGCTTATCTTATGGCCCTGTCATAACTTGGCATTATTCGAGGCTCGACTTGACTTAACCCCAGTCTCGATTCTCATTTCTCCTTTTTCCTTTTTCCTTTCTCATTTCTCCTGTTTCTTTATTTTTGCAGGTTCCCGAGCGAGTGCGTGCCATGAATGCGAGCATCAAGTTGTTGCTCATTGTCCGTGAGCCCGTGACCAGAGCTATATCGGACTATACCCAGTTGCGTAGCCATGCGGCGACTGCAATATTGCCGCTGGCTGAGAATACTGCTCCTGGTTCGGGCTCAGGTTCGGGTTCAAGCTCGAGCTCGAGCTATGGAGTGAGGATGCCAACGCAATCGACACTTTATGCCAAGTTGCAGGCGGCACATGGCTATGACAATGCGCTGGGAAGCGGAGCTGGAGCCAAGGAGACGGCAACGGGGCACACGGGAACAGGAACGGGAACGAGACGTGCAGCCACAACAACAACCACGCCCACTCCCAGTGCCGCCCAATTGGCCGCCAAGTAAGTGGAGCCAATGCAAAAGGCTGAAACTTAAAATGAAAATGGAACAAGAAATAAAAGTTTTCTTCGGCATGTCGAACTTTTGATACTCTCGCAAAACGCAGTTGATTTACATTTTTAAATTAGTTTCTATAATTAAATTAAAATGAAAATATAATAGTTCTTACTTCCCTTAGTTAATCTTATTTAAAAACAAAAAGGATTTCCATAAAGAAATTAATTTTTCGAACAAATGTGAACTATATGTTTAAGAAATACAAAATAATACTCTTGAAAAGTCAAGTAGATCTTTATTTATAAATTACCATAAAATAATACAAGTTTTTATTTCAGTTAGTTAAATTTCTTTGAAATAGAGATACAGATTTTCATAAAAGAATTAATTTTTCAAGCGATTGTTTCTATAAGAACTACATGATAATGAAATTCAATTTGAATAAAATTTGAACAGGATGCTTAAAACAATACCAATTACACAATCTGTGAGATTGTTTAAGAGTGTTAAAAAATGCTAATATCCTGTGTTAGGGTATAAAATGAAACTGATGCCACAGCCAATTTATGTTAAAATATTTTAATTTTGCAGGTCCTTTGAGGAGCTGGCCATATTTCCCAATGGCACTGTGAATGAGGCATATCGTCCACTGAGCATATCCATGTACCATGTGCATCTGCATCGCTGGCTGGAGGTTTTTCCGCGTGAGCAGCTGCTGGTGGTGAACGGTGATCGTCTTATCGAGGATCCACTCTCCCAGTTAAAACGCATCGAGGCATTTCTGGGTAAGTAGAGAAACTCTTAATCTAAATTCTATAAATGTAAACCTCTATTTCCTATCATAAATTCAGGCATTGAGCATCGCGTGAGAAGTGAACATTTTTACTTTAATGAGACAAAGGGTTTCTATTGTCTGCGTTATGATAATGGAGATCGTTGTCTGCGTGAGACGAAGGGAAGGAAACACCCGCATGTGGATCCTGTTGTGGTGTCCAGATTACGCAAGTTCTTTGCCGAATATAATCAGCGATTCTATGAGCTCGTTGGCGAGGATCTGGGCTGGCCTGAGGAGTAGTTTGAGAAACATGGACTGATGATGATTAATACGAAAACTTCAACATTTTTTCACTTTGTTTGCTGCAACATTTAATTACGAGGAAAACAAACAATCAAGCTGAAAACTGCGTGCAGAGCGAACAGCATGAATAGCAAGCAGAAGAATGGAGAAGAATGGAGAAGGATGCAGAAGGACTCACAGTTTCCACTCGTGGCATGGCGCCATATTTCTGCCTGTCTGCCAGCTGGCTGACAGTTCAATTATGCGAACTTTGGCGCCACCAAAAACTCCCCACAAGCCCCAAACCCAAACCCAATCCCCACCCAAAACCCCCTTTAACTCAACCAAGTGCAGCGTAGAAAAATGAAACGGAGAAAAAATGAAAGAAAAAAAGAGTAAATAGCATATACGAAGTGCAGGAGGAGGCCATGAAAATCTATGGGAAATCCAGGGGAAAAAAATAAAAAAAAATAAGAAAACCGAAACGAGAAAAACAAAAAGCAATATCTACATGATGTACGAAGTTTGCCCATTGTCTGAGTGTGTGTGCGAGTGTATTGGAGTGTGTGTGTGTGTGTGTGTGTATTTGTGTGTTGAGAGAGCATAAAAATTAATTAAGCAACTAAATGTGATTTTATAGCATATAAGCGATACGAGCAAATTGAAATTGAAATGAATGCGTCTCGAGATTAATTAATAAATGGGGCAATTAAATGTATTTACACAGAATCGTCGGCTGAATTAAAAGTGTGCATAAAACATCAACTAAACGTACTTCAAAAAACAGAAAATAATAAACTAAAGTATATATATATATATATATCTAGCATATCGCTTACATATCTGAGCTACTCAACCTATATATACCATATTATAAAATAAATAAATATTTAATTAAATTACTGAGTCTAAGCAATGGTCACATATCAAAAGGGAAACTGAAAGGAAATCAATTTTGAACTCAAAACATATCATTCAAATGTTTGAAAACTAGTCTATAAGTAACTATATTTAGTACATACATATAGTATATATTATTAAATGATATACAATTAAATGTTAATTGTTTTGTTAATTTCAATTGCATTTTTTATAGCAAGAATTGCACTTGAATTAAATTGAATTAATTTGTTTTAGTTTGTTATTAGCATATAAATAAACCAAGTCCTTAGACAAATTACTAGTTGAATGCACTGCCTACAAATATTAAATATATATATTGTGCACCTCTCCTAAGTAAGTTTTTTAATGCATTTTTTAGCAAATTATTTGTAATTGCTAGATTTAATGAATTAAGCTAAAAATAACTATGTATACATGTATCAAGATCAGATTAGCTATTTATAAATATTACTTATACATATACAAAGATTTCATGTACTTTCGACTATGTACTAATTGTAATTGTGAAGGAAAAAGGAAAATGGAAAATACCAAACATATCAACTCAATGTGAGCAATTTCACTTAGGTTAATACCAAATCCCAAGTAAACTAACTAACTAACTATCCGTAACTACTATAAATGTGTGTGTTTAATACCTAATGATCAAACGATGATAATGATGATGACCCAACGTATCTTAACTTTTGTTAATTCAATTGCCTTGGTTCCCATCATAGTTCCAGTTCTTAGGGATCTTCAGCACTCAGAACTCAGTACTCAAGATGCGCTTAATACGTAATTCATGAGTAAATAGAACTACAAAATGTTAAACAATCCATGTGATTTATCACAGTCTCAACTAATGCATATCAAATTCCAAAATATCAACTGTGACAAGTGAACCACATGAAAAGGAATCTAATCAAGCAATATTAATTCAAAAGAAAAATAAAGAAAAATAAAACAAAGACTGAAGGTCCTCCGCAGAATGTTTTCTCAATGATTTATGTTTCGAAAATACCAAAAAAAAAAAAAAAAATACAACAACAAATAAATTAAAGATATAGAAACACCAAACTAAAAACCAATCAACCAAATACACGTATAAGTAGCATGAGACAACGAACGTTTATAATTTGTTATATTTTTATACAAAATGAAACCGAATGAAACCGACACGAAAAATACCGTTCAAGTTTGTTTTTATGTGCTGAATTTAATTGTATATAATACTTATATACACAAAACTATATACGATCTGTAGTTATCAATTTACCTTTAACTACGCCAATTTCAATCGAAACATATCAAATACATATCAAGTGTTTAAATTCACAAAAGAAAAAAACTTAAACGCCTCCATTGACATATCGATATATTGATGTATTGTCTACTTACATTTAATGTGTATGAGTATGTGTATGTGTTATTTAATGAAAATCACATACATAAGCATACAACTTGCTAATCTATAATGTACCTTATCAAAAAAAAACAAAGAAAATCTACATATGTATATTTCTTTAACTCTCAACTCTCTTGACTCTTATTCAAATTTTCAATGTACATGTCATACATACTATACATACATACATAGCAACAAACGGAAACGATCATTCAATAACAAATTCAACAAATTGTATGAATCCAAAGAGAAAGAAAATATGAAATGAAATGAAAAACAAAATCAACATTTTAAACTTTAAAACAATTTTACGCATGCAATGAATAAATGTAATAAAAAAATGCAAAGTTGTAGTTTCATTATTAATAATAATGTACATATATTTTAATAAATTTGTTAATGTTTTTTTTTAAGTTTTTAAGTCTATGATCCTTTTTATTTAAATATAATTTAAAAATTACATTTTATTTTTGTAATTTAAATATACATTATTGTGTCGGCTGTTTATAGCTTAGCAATTAATAAATAATTTCTGAAGCTCAATTTTTATTTCAAATAATTAATATACATATTTAAAGTGTATTTTTTTATTTAAATAATATGCAAAGTTGTGGTTTCAGTGCTAATAATGAAGTACATTTTATTTTAATAAATTTGTTAATGTTTTTAAGCACTTAAATTTGTATTTTAAAAAATTAATATATTTAAAATGTATTCTTTAATTGCACAGTTTGCTGCCAAGGGTTAAACTTGAGTCAGAAGTGAAAAGTTTACTTACAAATCAGTTGCACAAACCAACATCAAAGCTTTGCAGTAAAAAGCTTTTGTCAAAAGCTTATGCTATGTAAAAATGTAAGTCAATTTTTATATTAACGTGTAATTGACGTTGTAAGTAGAGCAGCGAATTTAGTCATTGCTTGCATTCTGTGGGCAACGGTTGTTGTAGGTGATAAACTATTCATCTATATATCATAATTTATATATGATAGTATAGTTTAAAGTGTTAACGTTATGTGGAGAATTATGGGAAGTTATTATTCTCACGCCCCTGGGCAACAGCTGAGCGTTAAACGGTTGCTATTTGTGGGCAGGACGCTTGAGCAGCAGCAGGTGAGTGACAGCTGAGAGAGAGAGAGAGCGAGAGAGTATGCAACTAAGAGCGAGAGAGTATGTAAGAGCTTTGTTTACAAACAATCGTACCCTGTTGGAAATTTACTTAAACTAAGGCTCATTTGGATCTGTTGGACACATCGCCACCACGCACAGATGAGGATTGGCTGGGAGCAAAGCCCTACCAGGAAGTTCCAGGACCGAGCACTTTCCGTGTACTGTCCTACTTTTTACCAGGCGGTAAGTACACTCAAAAATTCTTTACTTTTTCCATATTTTAGACAATTTTATATCAAATTTAAATTGTCAAAAGAATAAAGACATAATTAAAATAGAAAGAATTATTATAAATAATTTTTTTAATAGTAAAAATAATTTTAAAAAATTCTTCTAAGCCAAATATTAATTATTACCCTATGATTTTCCTAACTTTTGGGGTTTTTAGAGAAAGAATTTTTTTTGGGTATATACATATGTAAAATTCCAGATAATATCCAATACTTACTTTCAAATCTTTATTCCCAGGAAAGTTGTATAATATGAATCTTATACAAATGAATCGTCGAATGCGTGAGATGTACGGCGATATTTATCGTTTTCCGGGTTTGATGGGCAAATCGGATGTGATTTTTACCTACAATCCATTGGACTTTGAACTTGCTTATAGAAACGAGGGACTTTGGCCCATACGCATAGGATTAGAGAGTTTCACATATTATCGCAAGGTTCATCGCCCGGATATATTTGGTGGCATCGGTGGACTAGTCTCAGAGTAGGCTGATCTGGACTCCCAAGACTTCCCCAACTAATTATTTATTATTTGTATAGGCAAGGCAAATCTTGGGCTGATATACGCAATAAAGTGAATCCAGTGTTGATGAAAGTTCAAAATGTCAGACAGAACCTGCCACAAATCGATCGAATTGCAATGGAGTTTATAGACAAGTGAGATATCAATTCTTATCCTAACTTTTCCAATTAATTCTGAACCTATATCTTCATTTCAGATTGGAAACGTTGCGTGATCCGGAGTCACACACTCTGAGCGCCGACTTTCACGATCAGCTCAAGATGTGGGCCTTTGAATCGATTAGTTTTGTAGCCCTTAACACTCGCATGGGATTACTAACCGATCATCCAGATCCGAATGCTGCTCTACTGGCCAAGCATATGACGGACTTTTTTAACAACAGCTTTAAATATGATGTACAACCCTCGATCTGGCCCTATTACAAGACACCCGGTTTCAAGAAGTTTCTTCAGACATACGATCACATTACAGAGATCACAACGAATTATATTGACGAGGCGATAAGACGCTTTGAGCTGGAAGATAATCAGAATCGGCATCGGAATCGGGATAATAAATGTGTTCTGGAACAGCTGTTGGCATTGGACAAGAAGGTGGCTGTGGTGATGGCGATGGATATGTTGATGGCAGGCATAGATACGGTAGGAGAGATCTCTTCCTGAATACCTGATTTCTATCGCAGTTCTGTTTACAGACCTCTTCGGCATTTGTGACCATACTCTATCATCTGTCCCGCAATCCCACGAAGCAAGCCAAGTTACATAAGGAGCTGCAGGGGATTCTCAGTGATTCCTCTGCTCCCCTCACCGCTGAGAACACCAAGAATATGCCTTATTTGCGTGCCTGCATCAAGGAGGGATTACGCATCACCTCTATTACACCGGGAAACTTTCGCATTACGACCAAGGATCTCATACTCTCTGGTTATCGTGTGCCTCGTGGCACGGGCGTGCTTATGGGTGTCCTGGAGTTATCCAACAGTGACCGATACTTTCCACAAAGTGAGAAATTCATGCCGGAACGTTGGCTGAAAGAGGACTCAGCCTGTCCCGAAGCCCGTTCCCGCAATCCTTTCGTCTACCTGCCCTTCGGATTCGGACCACGCACTTGCATTGGGAAACGCATTGCCGAACTGGAGATGGAGACGCTGCTGGCACGTCTATTGAGATGCTACCAGGTCACCTGGCTGGCAGAGACGGCTTTAGAGTACGAGAGCACCATTATCCTGTCACCGCACGGCGATATACGCTTCAAGTTCGAGCCAATTGTTTAAGCTCAGTGTAATTCTAACAATTATGGGAAATATAACGAATGTATATATGTTTTATATAGAAAGTATATATGATATATATGTAGATATATTTAGAGGGTGTTCTAGCGTCGGTTACGCCCACGGAAACGCTGATGAGATTGATGATTGAATTGCCGCTGTTGTTGTTGTTGTTGTTGTTGTTGTGGTTGTTGCTGCTTATTGGGTTGAGTCACTTGGGGAGGTGTATCCAGGAAAACTCCTTGAGGGGCCAGAAGGATGCTCTGCCTGGTGGCTTCCTCCAGATCCGAAGCAGCGGAATGGACATCCTCCAGCTCAGAATTGGGCGTGGAATGAGCTAAATTATAAGAAAAGATTCAAGTCAAATAAGAAAGAAAAATTATCTTTGGCATTTCAAAGATTTAATACCATTGCAGAGCTAATTAAAACTGTAATAACTTAAAGTAAAATAGAAGTTAATTATTATTTTCACAGAAAAAAATAAAATAATACGTTTTTTTTTCAATTTCGGACGATCGTTCCTATGACAGCTATATGATATAGTAGTCCGATTTAAGTCAAAATTGTTCAGAATGTAGAAGACTAAATTTTATTATAATTTGATCTCATATAAATTTGGTTAATTTGGTTTAAAAAACTCTTTGATTTTGATTTTACTAATTTTTAATAACTTCGAACTGCCATAAATTTGTCAAAACTCAATCAATTTCCATGCGCAATGTAAATTTGAGCATGATTTTACCTCTAAATTCGTTCTGCATTTAAATTTTGTTCATTTTGAAAAATTGAAATTTTCGAAATTTTTCGAAAAATGATAAGGGGTAACACTGTAAAATTTCAAAAAAATTCGATTTTCAAAATTTTTTAAAATTGAACAAAATTTTAATACAGATCGAATTTAGAGGTAAAATCATGATCAAATTTACATTGCGCATGGAAATTGATGGAGTTTTGACAAAGTTATGACAGTTCAAAGTTATCAAAATTGCTTAGTACCTGCGACGGCCAGAACCGAAATAAACCCTTATAAATGAATCGGTTACTCGACGGTTATTTCGGTTAAAAGAGTTTCGGCTTATGGGTTTCGGTACAGCGGAACAATTATTTTCGGTTACGGTTTCAGGTTCGGTTTCAGTTAAAGGTTACGGTTTCGGATAAGGTTTTAATCCCTGATTATAACAATATAACTATAATATTTATTACAATACCCTCTGCAAGTGTGTAAAGAGTTTAACGATACTTACTGGCAACCGAATTGATGGTGACATTATTCAGTGGAGTCATGGGTCCAAAGCAGCTATTGAAATTGTTGGGAGAACCTGTCGAATCGGAAGAATAGACATTGATTAAATTGATACAAGTGATAAAGATCCATGCAGAGGTTAGAAAAGGATAAATGGAGGATAACAAACCGATGGGACTATAGAAAACATCTTCAGAGGATGTGGCTGGCGTTAGAGTCTCAATTGTGGAATGAATCTGTTGATTGGATTCATATTCATATTCATATTCAGATACAGATTCAGATTCAGAGATTATCGTTGTCGTACTATCATCAGTGTCGGTGTTGGGATCGAGGTTGTTATCGGGATGGGATGTGGAATTGGACTGGAGTTGGTCAATGCTGACTGTTGTGTTTGAACACATGCACAGAGTAACAGAAACAAAGGCAAAATACTAACGTTAAATTGTTAATTGGCATCCCAGTTAGGATATCTAGGTAAGGGAATTATTCTGCAGTTACCTGCGGCAGCTGTATTATTGTAAACGGATGTTTTCATCAAGGCGGCACTCATGTGACCCGGTGTGGACTTCCATTCCTCCTCCTTCACTGCATCCATTCGATGAGCTGAAAATATTAAAAAAAACAGAGAGAGAGAGAGAGAAAGAAAGAGAGAGAAGGTCAGGGGCTGATTGCGGAAGGTTTAGGCCAAACTCACAATATAAATGCAATTTCGAATTTGGATTTGGTTTGGACAAAAGACAAAAGAATGACTTTTAACTGTTTAGAGGCTCAAGTAAGTGTATTCTATATTTCAGTTTCAGTTTTGGTTTCGGTTTCAACTACCAACTTCAATCTTAGGCTTAAATCGTTATTCGTTAATCGTTAATCGATACTTTCAGTTAGATCGTTAATCTAGAACTTAGACTTAGTTGTAAGTCTATCGAATGGTAAGTCTAATAACAGTTCAATGTCCATTACCAACTTCCGTCTCCGTCGGCTGCATCTCGTTGCTGCTGCCATTGCTCGTCGTTGTTGTTGTTGTTGTCGTTGTCTTTGCCTTCTTCTCCTGCTCTTGCTCCTTATCCTTATTCTTATCCTTATCCATCTGAGACTCCGACTTGTTATGTTGCACGCCATTGTTTGATTTATACTGCAGTTGCTCAACAGTTAGCTATAGATTTGGACAATTGTGTCTACTTTATCACTTACCTTTTCCACATTCTCCTGCTCCTCATTGCTGCTGAAATCATCGCTGCTCTTCGAATCGGAACTTTCACTGGAGCTGCTCTCGCTCTCATCCTCCGGATTGGGCACAAAGTCAGAGTCATCCTCAGAGTTCTCATTCGCAAACTTGTTCAACATTTCATCAATGGTCAAATTCAATTGCTCACAGCCTTCTTCCTCCCGCGATCGCTTGGAGACGCTTTGATTTTGATGATTGGACTGTCGAAATGGATTTTTTATTATTATATTATTAAATTTAATTTCAATTCTGAATTAATATAAAAATTAAGATTATAAAATATTTTAAATATTTATAAATTTGTATATAGTTATAAATTTAAAATATTTCTATCTAATTTTATATTAAATATTTCATCTAAAAATACAGTTTTTATGTTATTGAATTTAAATTTTAATTTAAAATCTTATTTCTAACTTTATTTTACAGCTTTCAAATATTTTTTTAAATTTAATTGTAAATTTAAAATCTTATTTTCTAACTTTATATAACAAGTTTCATATGTTATAATGTTTTATGTTATTGAATTTAATGGTTAATTAAGAATCTTCTTTTTTAACGTTATTTGAAATCTAATATATTTTTTTAATAGTTTATATAATTTAATATAATTGCAAATTAGAAATCTTATTTTCAAAGTATATTTTGAATTAATTTATTTATTTATTTATACTCGACTAAAAGAAGTCTGCAAAAAAAAATTAAGTGTTTAAAAAATTAAAATAAAAATTGAACTAAAAATTATATTAAATACTAACAGTTAAATTGATATTAAATTTAAATTATATATTTTATTACATGTGTTACATATTTAATTTTTGTATAATTAGCTTTAATTATTTATTAAAAATCATAATTTCTAACTTAATTTAAAATGTAACATAATTTTGTAGTACTTTATGTTATTGAATTTAATTGTAAATTCGAAATCAGATCGTCTAACTATATTTTAAATGTTACATAATTTTTGTTAAATAAAAAAATAAATATATTTGTTTGATATTTATCAGTTATGATTTAGACTTACCTTTGGTTGAGCACTGAACTGAATCCGACCGCTGTTTGCCCGCTGCACACCTGGTCGGCATATAGCACGAGATAACCACTGATTGAGTTGTTGAATGAAACTCTTGGCTCCCGAGCTGGTTGCCTCCTGCTGGCGATGCCTCATCACCTTCAGTCCATGAACGCGTATGGCACGCAACTTGCGGCGACGCGTCTGTATAAAGTAAATCATATCCGTGGGCGAGACGGGTCCATTGCCAATCATCAGAGCACCCAAGGATACCCAGATCCTTGCCAGGCGCAACATGATGATCAGCAGCAAGAAGGGCACCCAGGGCAATGGACGTTCCAGCACAACGGTACTCGAGTTCTTCTCTGTGAAAGATCATACGCAATTTGGAAACTTTGCATCTATAAAGTTTAAAGTGGCAATTTACCCTGTGGCAGACTCCATTTGGTGGTATCCTCGATCAGTTTGAGGGCACGATCGGCACGCTCAATCGCAAATTGGCCAAAACGTGTGCAGGCAAAACGCTCCGCCTGCTCACGCACCTTCTGATAGAAGCTGGGAGGTCTCTGCAGTTCGCTGACTTCATCATCCCCGATATGATCGTGCTGCGTATTTTGATCCTTAACCCCCGTTTCTGTCACTTGTGCCATATTTATGCTGATTCGCTTCGCTTGATTAATTGCAAATGTTGAAATATATAAACAAAATTCATTTATTTACTTGCTATGATTGTTCTTTTTTTAATTTCGATTTTTTTGGTTTTGGTTTTCGATTTTGATATTCTTTGGGAGCTGATCATCAAGGTACGTCCCATTCTCAGCGTGATTTGTTGCTGACAACCCGAAAGTACAAATAGACCTGGTCTACTTATAAGACCGACGATTATAAGCAAAAGTGCGATCTTATACATATGTACTATATGTAGAACTGACACCGTCTGACATCGAGATCTCATTGCCATCTATTATCGATTATCAGCTGGCATCATCGCATCGCACTTTCTATACACTTTACTACATTTTAGTTTATTTTATTTTTGTACTTTTTTTCTTCTTCTTTTTTTTGGCGACTGTCTAGCAAAACTTATACATAGGTGATCTATTCATTATCTATTTATTTTTTGCATTCCCGCACAGTGACTAACGACAAAAAAATCAAAACAAACTACTAACGACTATTATACAATTTGAGCACTTGGACTTTGTTCATCATTAGGGATTTCTAATAGTTTCAATTGCTTTTCTTGATGATAAGCAAATCGGACGAGAAACTACTCAGAACTAAGATCATCTTCTATTAAGTGACACTATCTCAAATATTTATTCTATGTAAAAGAATTTTCTATTCATCATCATAAACTAATCGACTCTTAACTAGATCTGTTCTGTCTCTACTTTCAGGTATTAGTTATGATATGCGGTATATTATAGTATTATGAAAAAATGTTGAATATTAATATTTAGATTAAATGTAAAATAAAATAAATCAGTTTGTATGTTATAGACTTGGATATTTTCAAATTGCAGCCATATAAGAATGTGTTCGGCATTGTGAGCCTAAATTATTTCAAAACAAATACAAAACATATTTATTATAAACATTTGCACATGCATGGCATTTAATTTGATATTTATAGCGCTTATTGCATCGTCAAATAAAAAGAAAAAAAAAGAGAAAGATTCAAAAAAAAAATGAATGAAAAACGAAATAATAAAATTATCAAAAATTTATTGGTGCTCGGGATCAAAAGTGTATCGATACTCTATGCAAAAGACGACGACTGCAAACACACACACACACACACACACACACATACACATACATAGAGTGAAGAGATGGCAAACAGAAGATAGAAGAAAGAGGACGAAAGAAGGAATGCAGGAAGGAATGAAGAAACGCTAAAACTAACTGCGACGTTGAACCCGATGAAGAGAACTCGAGTCGAGGTCTTAACCCTTCCCCTCTCCACCGCCTACACACAGAGATAACGGTTTGCGGCGATTAAATGGCGCTCAAAAGAACAAAGTGCACAGACGATTAAAACATGACTTACCGGTCTCCCTTTTCCACTTGCACCTTTTCCTCTTATCTGAAGATTTTCGTATGCTTCTTTTTTTTAAATTAGTGTATTTTATAGCCGAAACTTTCGAACTAGCCGAAATATTTGACAGATTTGTTATAAAAAAAATAAAATTTTATTTAATAGGGCGAATTCACAAGTAAACTGCTAAGTGACCAACGAGCGGCTGCACAACTCCCGAGTGACTGACCACGAGAGCTTGAGACGAATGCCCTGGAAGCGGTTAGTCAACGATCCGTAGCTTCGATTGTCGTTATCAGCTGTTATCGAAGAGAGCGCAGGCGAAAGTAAAAAAAGAGAGTAAGAATGAGGGGGCTGCTCTCTTAATGAGCTGCTCTCACAAATATACACAGTTAATGGTCCCAGCCTAAAGGGAAATATTATCAACATAGCAGGAATTAAGTTTTGTTATCTTTGTCGCTTTGCGTTTATTTACACTCGGCATCAAATTATTGGAGCGTAGTCAAAGCAGAGCACTTGGACTTGAGTGTAAAGTGCTCAAAGGGATGCTTGAAATGTTCCACACAGTTAAGCACAACACTTTTACTAAAAGATGCTGGAATATGTAGTCTAAAAATAATTAAAATGGACTGATAAATTTACATACAAACTATATAATTATTTAAGTAATCACATTGTAATATAATCATTTGATAAGCAACGCAATTTGTCAAACTGAACAAGGGCATAAGCTTTGGCTCATCCTGTTGCCAATTATTATCCCGTTAACAGCCCACAGTCAAAATCACTCAAGGCTTTTCGACAAGGCAACCACTCAATTGCTGCGCTGCTGCTGCGCTGCTGCTGCGCTGCTGCGTCGCTGCTCTCAGCGCAAAAACACACAAACAACTTGCCCAGAGAGCTTTTCACTCGTGGTGCGAGCGACAAAAAGCTTGAAACAAAATTTCAGTTTTAGTTGCGCAAAAACTCTCCAAGTTAGCGGACGCAGCAACGCGGCGAAACGAAACGCGACGAAGTGAAGGCGAAAAACGAAGCGAAACGAAACGAAGCGAAGCGAAGAGAAAACGCGTGCAGGCAACTTTACGCAGAGTGAAGAAGAAGAAGAGGAAGACGCGACTCAAACCGCCATTCATCTCGCGTGCTGCAGCAAACGGGGCAGGTTGCAAGTTGCAACTACTGTGAACGCGTGTGTGTGTGTGTGTGTCAGTGTGTTAGTGTGTTATTTGTGGCAATTATTGTGTGGCTTGCATAAAAGTCAAAGCCAACTGTGCAAAGCAAAAGCAGTGGGAGTGAAGGGAGGAAAAGGAGCTGAAGGAGCAGGGGAAGGAGAAGGCGCGGAAAAAAAGCCCGAAATGCGATGTAATCAGAAAGTAACGAAGAAGAAGCGAGCTGCCAACTGAGCGGGCATTTTGATATCGCAACACATGACTTCAAAACTGTAATACACTTGTATTGGTGTTGTCACACACACACACACACGCACACCTAAGGCTACAAATATGCGTAAGTACACAGAAAAAAATCGGAGATTCCGGGATAAAACCAATCCAATGCGGATTTTCTTCAACCATGTACAAAATAATTGATTCCAGCACGATTTCTCTCAGTAATGTTATAATATTCGGGGCTCTGTACTTTTTTTTTAGTTACATTAAATATTTTAAGCTCCTTTGACTTTTTAATATTGGATCGTTGCCATTTTATCCGCATATTGTCCTAATTTAACAATAATTTGCTTTAAAAATGACATATAAAATCTAGAATTTTTAACTTGAATTATAGAATGTTTTTTTTGTTCAGTGTAATAAGCGACACACACAAGTATACATCAAAAATATTGTTTCCGTTGCCAAAATTGATAAGCATCCTGTGACTTTCTCTCTCTATAAAAAGCTGTATTACAATGTTCTCTAAATAGGATGCCTCTGCCACGGTTTAGCGTATTTTTAAGCAGCTTTTAGGCCTCCTCGTATCCCGTTATCCTTTTGGCCCCAACCGGTTAACACTTGACTCGCCTCACCTGTCACTGAGCCCCACTTGAGTGTGTGGCATCATTTCAGTGGGCTATTTTTACATACTCGTACATACATCGTGCCTCGTGCATATGCGAGTACGAGTCTAAACTCTGCTTTGGCGAAATTAGTTGGCGCATAAATTTGTTGCACGGGGGTTGATTACAGAGTTGCGGAAAAAACCAAAACAAACGAAGAAAAATATTATTAAATTGAGAATATATTTAAATATATTACCCCAATCTTTAACTAGTATTTTTTACCTTTTGAGGTTCGAGAAGTACTTCTGATCCAAACATAACTTTTCAGTTGCACTATAAACTGTTGCCTGATTTTTTGCTAGTTAGTTTGAGCAACAGCTTAGTGTGAACTAGTATTTCTAAATCTCTAATGTACATATTGTAACAAAAATTTCTAATCATATCTGAATTATTCTGAACTGATTTTTGAACTATAATTGTAGTTCAAAATTAAGATACATATAAATTTAAAAAGGAATTCAACATGTTTGCCTTATTAATTATGTGTTTAATTTTATATATATTATTTTTTTAATCGTTGTGTTTCACTCAAATTTATTATTTATTCAATTATGTAATTTAAGTATGACAATTATAAATGACTACAATTTTTCATGCCATTCAATAAATATTATTTGAACTGTTGGAACTGCCCTCGCTGTTATTTTGGCGCCATGTCGGCAACGAGTTGGACGCTCTGGCGATTCCACGCACGGTCTTACGGATGTTGTTCGTCATGGGGTTATGGCACCTTTGCATGCCGCTGCGCTTCCGCTTCACACACACACACACTCTCACACACACACATATGCACACTCTCACATTCACAAGTTGAGTGTGATAGAATGTGAGACACGCAACAACTTTTATGCTGTTCGTTTCTCACACACACAACCGCGGTCACTTCTACTGGGTAATATACAAATACATATATAAGTACACACTCTGCAACACTTTCCTCTCCTCTCTCTCTACCCCATCCCTATACTCTTCCCCTCTGTCCAAGTGCAGGCAAAGCTCTGTAGATGTCGCGTGTCGTTTGGCTTGAAATAAAATATATATACCCTGTATATTTTGAACTTTGCTATAAAGGGGTATTTATGTTTTACAGGATAAGTGTGCATTTAGAATTCCAGAGAGTAGACTATATTTATATATCTATATATATTTATATTTATATATATATCTATATAAATCTAAATTCAAATAAATAATTTAAAATATGTCGAATAAAATAAATAAATAATAAAATAAAACAAATGAAATTTCTAAATATTTAGAATGCGATTTTAATGCTTTGTAGCAAATGTGTATTTGTCTTTCCTTATATTTGAACTAGTAATAAATGAATTAATAATGAAATAAACAAATTAAATTAAAAATTAAATAAATATTAATTTTAAAATGTCTAACAGTTCTGTTGAAAAGTTAATGATATTAATTATTTTAAATACAAATTAAGTAAATAATTAAAAAAGAATATATATTAACAGGAGGTTAAGAAGCGCTCTAGAGTGTATACCCAATTCGATATGATATACCACATATGACAAATCGTTTCAGTTGTAACCAATGTAAGAAAGTTGCAAATCTAGGTTGATCCTTAACTATGAATCTGCAACCTTTACAAGTTCAAGTATCCACTCAGTATTAATTTAAAAAGGGACTGTTTATAGGGTATCTGTGTAGTTTAACGACAGCATTCTCGCTTGTTAATTATTGCTTTGGGGACCATTTGCCGCATATGCCACAGCGAGTAGATAAATTGTGGCATTAGTTAGACGAAATTTTCTCTTTTCTTTTATGGCTATTTATGCGTCTATTTGACTTGTCAGCATCTTGGCGGGAACAAGGGATAAGAAGAAAGGGACACGGGGCAGGGAATGAGGCAACTATGTCGCCGCCATTGCCCTTGAGGCGTCGTCTGATGTCTGCCGACTGCTGTGGAAGCTGCCCCGCTGTTTATGTCGCGCAGCATGCCACACACAGGGAGCGAGCTCTATGAACTTGCCCCTAACTGCCGTGTGGCAACTGCTCGAATTAGTTGATTGAAATTGCAGTCCATCCGCAAATTGGTTGCATGATAAATTCAAAATTCGCTGGGGTCGCATGAAATATAATCTCATTATCGCTGATCAATTTGGAAAGATGAGGCAAGAAGGCAGCTGCCACAAGTTGACAAATTGGAGGCAGCAAAGTTTAAAATTTACCAGTTGACATTTGCAGGCGCCTCCCAACAGACATTCATTTTAATTTGGGTTTGTGCAACACCCGGTTGCACGTTGCGAGTTGTTTGGTGTCCAAACTTTTAATTAGTTTCTGTAGAGTGCGGCATAAAGTTAATTAAAATGAGAGCTAATGTCCCAACCTCCCATTTCATGTACAACTGGAGAGTACACAACTCTCACCTCTCACACACCTTTCACACACACACACACACACACACACACGTGTGTCAAAAACCCATAAACCTGTCCATCAAGTGTCGCTGCTTGCACTGGTTTTTAGGGATCCTTAAAGGAATCCTTTTAAGCTCGGCCATTAACCCCGCCACTCACACCTAATTAAGACATTAAGCCTTGAATCGTTTTGGCACAAAACACGCGAATCTTTTGGGGTCAGAGTTGCAGAGATTTTGTGGCTGGCCAAGTTAATTAACTTCTGCAATTGACCAACATTGCTGCAATAATGCTTTCAGTTTCATATGCATCTTTAATGACACGGGCTGCGGTTAATGTCCACAATCAACGAGCGACTTTGTTCAGCGATTAAAGCAAATGAAATGCATAAAATATGAGTTTACTATGAGCTTATCGTATGTATCTTAATTGCAAACAACAAAGCTGCCCTCAAGCTTTAATATACTACTAAAGCTTCATTTTCCACTCACTGAAAGACAACTTTAATTTGAATCATCAAAATAAAACATCAAATGTAGAATGAAGTTTCCATATTTTGAAAGCTTTTCTATTTCTAATTAAATACCTTTACAAGAAAGCATCTACAAAGAAGTTTGCCTAAAAATTAAATTGTTTTTAAAAGTATATTGATGGTATTATTGAGTTTTAATCGTACATATATTCTTTAATTTTAATATTAAATCTTTAGGCATTTTGTAGAAAAATGTAGAATTCTCTGAATTAGTATTATTTAAATCAGGGTTATGCTCGAATTAAGGTTTTCGGTTTTGTTTTGAAAATCTCGATTATTTTGATTATACTGATTTTTAATAAATTCGAACTGCCATAACTTTGTCAAAACTCAATCAATTTCCATGCGCAATGTAAAATTGAGCATAATTTAACTTATAAATTCGTTCTGCATTTAAATTTTGTTCATTTTGAAAATTTGAAATTTTTTGAAAAAATCAAAAAAGACAAAGGGGTAACACTGTAAAATTTCTAAAAAATTCGATTTTGAAAAATTTTTAAAATTGAACAAAATTTTAATGCAGATCGAATTTAGAGGTAAAATCATGATCAAATTTACATTTCGCATTGAATTTGATGGAGTTTTGACAAAGTTATTGCAGTTTGAAGTTGCTCAGTAACTGCGACGGTCAGAACCGAAATTAACCCTTATAAATTAATCGGTCACTAAACGGTTATTTCGGTTTAATGAGTTTCGGTTTCAGTTTCGGTTACAAATTTCAATCGGTTTTTATCGGTTAGAGGTTACGGTTTCGGTTAAGGTTTTAATCCCCGATTTAAATGCATAATCACTTATGTGGTCAAACAATGATTAAAATGACATTGTTCATTAAAATCAGTAGATTCAGACCTCGTAGTTTTGTAAAATATTATACAATAGGGGTCTAACGCAATCTTTCGTGCTTTCATTCACACTTGCCTAATATAAATATTTTCTGTTATAATTATATTGAAATAATAATTTAAGCTGTAGCTAACATTATTGATAATTTCGCAATTTATTTTTAAATGTCTCCCAACCAAATTGAATTTTGCTTATAATTTATTTTGTCGCAATAGCTGGATTTAATTTATATGACTGGCTTTTGTCTAATTGCCATTGATAAAGCTTGTTTTTCTGGATTTATACAGTTCAATTGCTGGCTGATTTGTTGCTCATTCGAGCAGAACATAATGCAAACAAATTTATATTACGTATACGACCCGTATACACTATGACTTGCTGTGGCATCACAGTTGCTGTTTAATTGACTTTTACACGCTATGCCACGCCCCACGCAACATCGTTCTCTCTCTCTCTCTCTCTCTCTTCTCTTTCTCTGTATGTTGCAACTGTCATGCATTTTAGGACGACACAGCTGCCACACAGTGTGGCACGCATCTAAATTTTCGACAATTTGTGCATAATTGATTTTTGTTCACATTTTCGTGAGCTGCGTAAACAAGAATAAAGAGGCTTTCCAGAGGGGGATTTTTCTCTTTTCTGCTCTCGGAATGGCAAGAAGCAATTGCCATGAATAATTCAAAAGTCGAGGGAACCAAAGGAAAAATCATTTACGCAGCACTTGACAGCAAAGTGGAAAGCGGCAAGAGGCAAGAGGCAGGAGGAAATTACCAACAGCTGAGATGAGTTGCCAACTTTTCTCAACTGTTTTTGTTTGTTCTAGCTGTCGGCCTGTTCGATAAGTTTGAAAATACATAAGATCCCGAAATGAAATGTGTTAATTTCTTATGTGATAGCATCATAAATATGAATAGATATCGCCTCCCTCCAGATGGCAAACAGCTGAATAAAATTGCAAATTATTCTGGAAATTGTTATTCAAATATTTGTGTATTATTTTAAGCAGCCAAAGCTTTTTTTTTATCTATATTGTGTTTTGCTTTATAACATCATTTAAAAACAATTCTGATAATTTTATTCACACCGCAAAATACTTGAAATTTCTATGGAAATAAAACTCTGTATTTTTTGTCGAGTCTATAAATGTTTCTATGTCTCTGATAAGTTTGCGTGTTGGCCAAACATGGGAATTAAAACACCACCAATAACAACAATAACAACAACTGGAACAACCCATAACAATAGTGACTTAGATTGCCCCAAAGAGTGAAAGAATGAGTGATGATAGTCTTTGAGATATCCATTAATTATTAAAGGGGAGAAGGAAATAATATAGATTGCTATTTGTATAAAATAAATAAATTATACTGGCAAAATCTATAAATGTCTAATAATTGATTAATAATTATGTTGAAATTAGAAATAAATTTATGCCAATCGCTTTTTAATTTTTTGGTATATTACATCTCTTTACTATATTTGGTTGAAGGTATAATATTATTTTTAAATCCAACTGAAAAGTCGAAAACCAAGTTATTAAGATTTCAAAATTAAGTGAACAAGTAAGATTTAAATGAACAATTAAATTAAATAATAAGATTAATTACTTAAATAATAATTTGGGATCTAAAGTGTATATATTACAGGTGATTCTGATAATAACTAGAAAAATTAAATTATGATGTATCAACAAGATCAATTATTAAAATAAAATTATGGAACGCACCTGTAATAAATACAATTCAAATTCCGCATTCATTATAAATAAGCCAGAGTTTTGTATGTCCTTATAGCTTGCTTTTGACTACAGGGTATCAGTAGTGTTAGCAAGAACAACGCAAAATCTTAACTTGTTTCTGGCAACTCGTTTAACGACGGGTGTTGTGCGTCGCTAGACAGTCGCATGACGCCAGTTCCCGTTGTCGCTGTTTGGGGTAACAACAACAACAACAATAACAACAACAAAATAATAACAACAACTGTCACAATCACAGTCAAACAACAATGACGTCACCAGCGGCTGCCCGGCAACAAAAGCAAAGTTGAATGAACAACAAGAACAGAGAGAGTGCAAATAAACAGAAGCTAGAAGCAAAGCAACAAACTAAATACAAAAGACGCACCACACCCCACCACACCGCACCACCGCACCACCATCAACAACACCTCTGAAAGCGACAGCACATTGAACTAGAAATAACATCTAAAATGTCGACATTGACTTCAACAGGTGAGCGACAAAGGAACAAAAACATAAAACTTATAAAGGGGAAAACACAAATTACGGAAATGTTGTTTTTGGCTCATGTACGTGCACTTGCCACACATAGGCTGCCACATATGCCACACACATACATATATCACACGAGTATCAGCTGCTAAATAATTGATTATTGTCCTCGAGCTTGATTTATTGGCTAAACTAACGTTAAAAGTCAACGACAAAAATAAATACAAGTATATATATTAAATAAAGGGGCATATTGCATATGTACTATATTCATATTTGATAGGGGGCATGTGGCATGTGGCAGTGAATGTCGTTGCTCTTGCATTACTTGATTGCTTTGACAATTTTCGATTTAGATATGAAACTCGAAATGTACTCCAAGTAATAATGATATAGATACTTTATGTTGCACGCATTTACAAGGCACTGTGGCAATGTGGCACAGGGAAACAGGCAATAAAATACTAATGGCAATTTCATTCATGTACTTTCCTTTTGACCAAATCAAATAAAATGCCATAAAAACGCAGTCATTAAATGGCACAAAATGTTGCCAGTCATAAAGTCACCAGACGCCAGCTTTTCCTTTAAGCCAACTTTTCCTTTTGCAATTTCCGATTTGTCGTTTTGTATTTTGCTCTCTATTTTTGCTTTGGCCAACGTTGCGTATGTGTGTTAATCGCAAACTTTTTTCCGCCACTGTAAAGTTTTAACAGCAAGCTCAGCTGAATCACGAACTGAAAACTTTGTTTTGGTATTTTCAAAGTTGGCTAATTGCAGCCAAAAGCTGCAGTTAAAAAGTTGCTGAGATTTGATAGAAACTGCTGGAGTAGCAGTTACCCTGTAGGAGGGTTTTCTATTAATTAATTTATGTATTAGAGTAATTAATTAATTAATATTTAAATATTTAAATAATAAGTATTCTTAAATGAAAACTATAGAAATACAAAATTTTTTCCGCTGTACCGAAACCTATAAACCGAAATAACCGTTTAGTAACCGATTCATTTATAAGGGTTAATTTCGGTTCTCTCCGTTGCAGGTACCGAACAACTTTGATATCTTTGAACTGCCATAACTTTGTCAAAAGTCAATCAATTTCCATGCGCAATGTAAATTTGATCATGAATTTATCTCTAAATTCGATCTACATTTAAATTTTGTTCATTTTGAAAATTCGATATTTTCGAGATTTTTCGAAAAATGATAAGGGGTATGAAATGATAAAATTTCTAAAAATTCGAAATTTTCAAATTTTCAAAATGAACAAAATTTTAATGCAGAACGAATTTAGAAGTTAAATTATGCTCAAATTTACATTGCGCTTGAAAATTGATTGACTTTTGACAAAGTTATGGCAGTTCGAAGTTATTAAAAATTAGTAAAATCAAAATAATCGAAATTTTGTAACCAAATTTACCTGAGATCAAACTATAATTATCTGTAAGAAATTCTTGCTTTATTAACTTTTGTTATTTCTGGCCATTTCAAATATATTTACTTCTATTTCATTTTTAAGCATTCGCTTATATCGATAATAATTTATCAAACTTCCGAAAGAAAGCAACTATCGATAGTTTAACACTCACTTTCACTTTTCAGCAGCTGTGTATACCCAGAGTTACACACAATTGAAGTATAGGGCGTCATTTAATGGTGTGCCCTAAATTATGCAGCATATTTAGCATAAACTATTTACACTGGCGTCTCAAATATTGGGACATAAATACATGTCTAAATCGTCGCCACAGAAACAACAAAAGCTCTGACAAACTGTCGTCTTATACAATATTTATGCTATTTAAATGCTCAACACCAAACGGAACACGGAACAACAACTCCCCAGTGTGCCGTATCATGAGGGAGCACTTTAGCTGCGTGGGCAACATGGGGCAGGGACAAGTTGAGGTGTGGCAAGTCCAGGCATACAGGCTATGATTACAATAAGTACATACTAATTTGTAGCACACCTACAAGTTGCATTTAATTAATTAAAAATGTGGATTATTGTAGTTGTGAGGCCACAGGCTTAAATTTGATTAAATAAAGTCTTTTTTTTATCCTTATCCTTTAAGCCAAAGAAACAAATTTAAAATGATTTTCATTCATAACAAAAATTGCCGCAAGCGTGAAAAGCTTTTCGAGTGCGTAAAGCTTACACACACATACTAATATGAGTGTATATGTGTATGTATGTGTGTATGTACCTCCATTTGCATTTTATGGCGGCTGCTTGTGGCGCTTTCCAATTTGTGTTGCAGCATCGCCACATAAAACATTAATAATGCAGCAGCAAACGCCGCAATAATGCCACAATCTCCCCTCCCCTCCCCGCAATCCCACCCACTACAGCTGAATTAACACATGCTCACACACACAAACAGACATATACACAGACAGTGTACTATGGAAGGTTTGCTCATTTTTTTGGTATTAATTTGGAACTCAAAAACGATAAAAGATTTGATAAGCATATTTTTACAAAAGAAAATAATAAAAATAGGCATTTAAAAAATAAATACAGCTCTTTTATTAACATTTCTAGTATTTATTTAATTAATTCGAGTTTTCCTAGCGGTACAAGTTTATTATACCAAGTTTTTTTTATTTTCTAACATTTGGGTTTCAAATTCAACATTATAATTATGATTATGATTCATTTGTTATTATTTATATTATTATAATTTTTAATATTCTCATTATTTAATTTTATTTATTTTTGAATTTATAAATATGATATATTCTTATATATACTATACATAAATACATTATTCAATATTTTTTAATGCATTGACATGAAAATTCTTTAATTTACATACTTATGAAAATGGAGTAATGTCAGAAAATTGCCCAAATTGCCCACTGTGCAGTGTGGAAAGTCTTGTGCCTCATGTTCAATGCCAAACAATTCGCCCACAGTTCGGCACTTGAAAGTATTACTTTGTATGAAAGTATATGTGTATCTGTGTGTGTGTGAGTGAGTGTTTGTGTGTGTGTGAGTGTGACCTATAGATGGCGCTAACAATAACAAATGCCAGGCAGAGGCAACAAAAAAAGAGTGTAGCAGTCTTTTAGGAGCATTGCTGCTGTGCAGTTCGCGAGACGCGCAACTTGCCACGCGTCGTTGAATATTCCGGGCTGTTTGTGCCCCATGAAGTTATGCAAAATGTGGCAGCATCCAGTGAGAGTGTAAATCAAGTCAAGCCAAAAACTAATTTCAAATTGCAGTGGGGCAAATTGGAAATTGCAGTGGGGCAATCATGTTGTTGCACTGTGAATGTGTTTAATTATTCAGGCAATGCCAACAAAGCCTGTTAAGAGGCGTGCAACATTTGCGCTGTGCCACAGAATCAACAAAATCTTTCCAGTTGCAGGTAGAACACTTGTGTGGCATGTGGCATCCAAGTGATGTCATGTGGCATGTTCCTCAATCATATACATATGTATGTTGCAAGTTGTCGATCACATTTCGAGTTTAATAGATTTGTTAAATCGATTATCGAGTTGCCACGCAAGTTGCGTGCCACACACATCTAACTGCTGCACCTTCTCTTTATATTTTATCCTCTCTTGCAGCCCGCATCCATTACGTGGAGCGTGAGGAACGACCTTGCAGCAGCCGTTTGGCAGCCGGTGGCAGCATCGATGTCAGCGGCAACGCGTCGCCGCCAAGTGGTGCAGGCATCTCGCCACATGGTTCACCACAGCTGCAACAGCGTCTGGGGAAGCATCTGAGTAAATCCGCATCCGAGTTGAATGGTCACGATTCCCACAGCAACGAATCTCCGCACATATCGCCAAAGCGCGCCAAAAGCGCCGCCTCTCACCAACTCATCGGTGGTGCAGGTGGTGCTGGTGGCTCGGCTGGAGGCGTGGCCAGCGGTGCGGGCGTGTTGCAGAAGACGCACGGTTTCTTCAACAACTTGCGGCATCGCTGGAGTCGCGCCAAAAGCAAAGATCGCCTCGGTCGCAAATCCCCAAGTGATTTCCTCGAGGAGAGCACCGACTATGCCGCCGACTACAGTTCCGAGAGCAGCTCCGTCACCCAAAGTCCACGTCACAGAGCCACCACAATAATCGGTGGTTCCCCCTTGGCTCGCGACTTTCGTGCCACAGCCAAAATGGCGCAAGTCATTCAACGCTTTGGCGGTTCCATGGAGGGTCGCATCGATGAGCAGCCCGAAAATGGAACTGGCCACCCCTCGATAATCCCTTCGAGCGCCTCCGCTCAACAACAACAACTGGATGCACTGCAGGTGAGTTTCATTGCAATGCTTTCTTATTTTTTATTTTCGTTTCCTTATTCTTAATTACCTATCAAATTTAATCACTAAATTTTTAAAGCATTAACACTACTAAATACAATCGGTTGAAATTTTAGTATGAGATATTTATGGTTTTTTGAGATACCTCAAGCTCACTCTCAAAATGTTTATTTAATGATATAATATATTATGACTAAATTTTGTAAAAATCTGACTTAGGCATCAGAGAAAAGATTAATCCAAAATGAAGCTTCAATATGCAAAACTTTGTTGTTTTTTGTCCTATCTCAAAACTAAATAATTATTTATCAGCTGTTCTTTTTAATGTTCCGACTAAATTTAATAATATTTGGACTCCTATATTTTAATTAAATTAAATGAAAACTGTTCCCATTTTAAATGAAGTTACTTAATCTAAAATAAGTCAATAAAAACTGTGATCTGATCAAATTTTCGGCAAGTCGAAGCTTTTCTTTCTTTTTTGTCTTTTTATCATTTGCTTTCATCAATTGGATTTCGATTTTCTTTCTAACTGCAAATTAAAAACGAAATTTCCAAAAAAAAATTCTTTACGCTGCTTTTTCTTTTGCAAAACTTGACGCACGCAACAACAATGGCAACTGTCGATAACCACATCGATAACATCGATAACAATTGCCATCACTAACTGCAGGCCGATGAGCTGCGACGCAAACGTGAGGCACAATTACGACAATTCGTCTTCTTTCAGCTGCGCGTCCATCTCAAATCCGGCTGCGACTTGGTTGCCATGGACAAGAATGGTAAGAGAGAGGACATCCTCCCCCTTCCCCATCCCCCTCCATCGTATCCCTTCCTCCCTCCTGTCAACTGTCAACTGTGGTGCTCACTTATGTCTTTCTTTGTGTGTCTTCCGCCGCGTCAGGACTGAGTGATCCTTATGTCAAATTCAAGGTGGGAGGACGATTGCTTCACAAGTCGCGCACCATTCACCGTGACCTCAATCCCGTGTGGGACGAGGTCTTCATTGTGCCAGTGGAGGATCCATTTCAGCCGATTATAGTCAAGGTGAGCTATGCCAACGAGGGTAGTCTACAAAGTTTCAAGTGTTGCCATAATTTTTAATAGTTCAAAGAAGTTAGTTTTGAAAAATGGAAAATAAGAAAAATATTTTTAATAGACTTATTTATTTTATGTTTATAATATCGAATCGAAACGAATATCGGTTTCAGTTACGGTTTCTTTTATGCTCGAATTAAGGTTTTCGGTTATGCAAAATCTTGGAGTATTGGTTTCGTAAAAGTTACCGGTTTTTTGTAAGTTTCGGTTTAAAAATACTATAAAATATAATAATTTGATCTCATATAAATTTGGTTAATTTGGTTTGAAAATTTCGATTATTTTGATTTTAATAACTTCGAACTGCCATAACTTTGTCAAAAGTCAATCAATTTCCATGCGTAATGTAAATTTGAGCATGATTTTACATCTTAATTCGATCTGCATTTAAATTTGGTTCATTTTTAAAAATTTTTGAATATCGAATTTTTTTGAAATTTTACAGTGTTACCCCTTATCATTTTTCGAAAAATTTCGAAAATTTCGAATTTTCAAAATGAACAAAATTTAAATGCAGAACGAATTTAGAGGTAAAATAATTTTCAAATTTACATTGAACATGGAAATTGATTGACTTTTAACAAAGTTATGACAGTTCAAAGATATCAAAATTGCGCAGTAGCTGCGACGGACAGAACCGAAATTAACCCTTATAAATGAATCGGTTACTAAACGGATATTTCGGTTTAAAGAGTTTTGGTTATGGTTTCGGAACAGCGGAAAAAATTGTTTTCGGTTACGGTTTCAGTTACGGTTACAAATTTCAATCAGTTTTAATCGGTTAAAGGTTACGGTTTCGATTAAGGTTTTAATCCCTGATTATAATAAAATTGTTTAAAATATTTGTGGTTTTTAAGGATCAATTCTGGATATATACTTCTGAGATTCGCAATGATAGGTATTATTTTTTAATACAATTATTGAAATACGAAAAAAAAAATTAATAAATTTCAAACAAATTAATTAAACAATAAATCTTAAAAATTATATTACAATTAAACTAATAAGTATTAATGATGTATGAAGCTTTGTATTGCTTTCAATTAAGAAATTAAACACACCTCGCAGCTAAATGTGCAAAGCTTTGACCAAATAGGTAAAACAACAGCAGTAATAATAACAACAACATTGTTAGCCAGCCAACATGTTAGCCAACATTCAATTTGGCAAATTGCTGTAGTCTCAGTTGGAAATGCAAACAAAGTTGGCAGAAGTCAATTTCCGTTTTGTTGTCTACCAAAATTCCAATTTCAATTCCGATTCCGATTCCCGCAGGTCTTCGACTATGATTGGGGATTGCAGGATGATTTCATGGGCTCGGCGAAAATCGATCTCACTCAACTGGAGTTGGGAAAAGCGGAAGATATCAATCTGCAGCTAAGCGATACGAATAACGGCGAGCCGGGCCTCAGCATGGGCGAGATAATCATCAATCTGACGCTGTGGCCACGCAGTCAGGAGGATAAGGAAATGGTAAGTACATATACATATATAGTATGGGGAAGGGTCACAGCAAATTCAACATTCAATTTGTTAAGCGCTGATAAATTGAAGAGACACGAGCCAGACTAAAACGGAAGTCAAATGTCAGATACATTCACAGTGAGTGTATCTCACAGATACAATACTTCCGACTGTGCGACCTTTCCCTTTCCTAAAGCGATTGTTTACCTTCTGACATACCCAATTACCTTCCTTTTTTGATACTCTTGTGTATTTTGACTAACTTTATTTATGGCACACATTGAGTCGACTTTTTAAGCTGTCTCTCAATTGCCCTCATGCAACTTCCTCACCTCCATCCTCACCTCCTTTTCCACCTTCACTTCCAACCTGCAACAAACTCTCAATTGTTGTCTGAGTCCCACCTGAGGGGGGAACTATTGTATTGTTTATGCGGTACAACTTTGATCGCAGCTCGTTGAGTGCTCATTACAAATACACATAAAGCGCTCAACTTAAAAAACAACCACAACAACAAATACGACAACAACCACAACAGCAACAACAACAACAACTAAGCGACACGAACGATGACAAAGGGAAAATACTTCGAAGTGAAATATAAACAACGCAATGAGATTGACAAAATTAATTGCAGCAAGACGAATAAGAGATACTCTTACAAAATTAAGTTAAGGTTAAAGCAAGTCAGTAAGGGTGCTCGACTAGCAAATACTCTGTGAAATTTGGAATTTACCGAATTCTTAATAAATAAATTATACTTTTTACATAATATAGCGCAAAGTCAGCATACTCTGGCTGAGTTATTGCAGGGTATTCATTTTACAAATATGATTTGAAACAGTTTCTGGTCAAAATGCCCCTTCAAAGTTTACTTAATATAAGTCTAATAAATAAAATGTTAGCATATCTTAACTAACTCATTAAAGGGTATATGTAATTCGCATATAAAACAGTTTATGGTCAAAATAAATGTCAGCTTACACTGCCTGACACATTACAGGGTATATTTATGTAATTCACATTATATTTTAAGTATTTTCTAGCCAAACTTCTTTAATAAAAACATAGACTTCATAGAGGTAGTGTAAATAACGAACTTTGAAATGAAGGCTGACTTCCACAGTCTATATATGAAGGCGCGCTTACTCACAATTCCAATTAGAACATATATTTAAATACACAATAAAAAGCTTCAGGTCGAGCTGTTATCAGTCTCAAGCTTATCGCCACAAACAGAGCTTGGGGAGTGAGAATCGGAATTGTAGATAGTGTGTTTCATGGTGTATTACCCAAGGCATATGCCCAGTCCAAAATTATCAAAGCCAAGTAAAAACATTGAGAGTGTGACGACGACGAATTGACTTCAGTCATTGTAAGGCGCTTCAAACGAACTGAGGTGTTGTGTGTGTTGTGTGTGTGTTTGTGTGTTGGTTGTGCGGAAATTATGGATTGGCCTGGTCCAATTTTTCGGGTTGCCCCGCGAATGTTGCTCAAGCGACTGCGGCAACAACACAGCGAGCTACGTGATCAGTTGGAACAAAGCTGTGAGGAACTTAAAGAGGTCAACTAAAGTTTTCAATTCCAATTTCAATTCAATTTCAATATCAATTGTTCAATTGTTCGATTACAGCATTTTCAACGCAATTCCAAACTGGCTGAGTCATCGAAGCGTTTGAAATCACAAATCTGGAGCTCTGTGGTGACAATACTTTTGGTCAAGGCCAAAGATATGCCTCTAGCCGAAGATGGCAACAAACTGATTGACACACACTTTAAGTTCAGGTGAGTCTCCAGTTGAGCCATAACTAGGGATTAATATCAGGATCTGTAACGATAAAAAATGAAAAAAACACAATTTTTTGTTGATTTTGAATGTTAAATTTTATTTTAACTTTTATTGTTGATCCAAATAATACAAATGTTATTTAATTTCAATATTTATTTTTAGTTATAAATACTAATTTGTGTACAAAACCGAAATATTTTTTTAGAAATCATTAAATAAATTATATACATTGTATATTTAATTTAAAAGTTTTCTTCTATGGGTTTTAAAATAAAACTTTTAAATTGAATTATTATTTCTAATTTTTATAATGCCTATTAAAAGAAACTTAGACATACAAATAAACATTTTAAATTGAAAATATAAATGTATCCTAATTAAGTATATTTTTTTCTCATTTTCTCATTCGTATACCTAATTTTTTTTTGTCTTATTATCGATTCCAAATTAAATCTAATTTAATAACTCTTTCAGATTGGGCAATGAGAAGTACAAAACAAAGTCTTCCTGGACGGAGCGCTGGCTGGAACAATTTGATTTGCATCTCTTCGATGAGGATCAGAATCTGGAGCTGGCACTCTGGAATCGTAATACGCTCTTTGGCAAGGCCAACATTGATCTGAGCGTCTTCCAGCGAGAGACAACACATGGCATCTGGAAGCCATTGGAGGATTGTTCCGGCGAAGTCTTTCTCATGCTCACGATCAGCGGAACGACGGCTCTGGAGACGATCAGCGATCTGAAGGCATTCAAAGAAGATCCTCGAGAGACACAATTACTGCGAGATCGTTATCGCTTTCTGCGAAGCTTCCAGAATCTCCGAGATGTGGGACATCTCACAGTGAAGGTTTTTGGCGCCACGGGACTCGCGGCCGCTGACATTGGTGGCAAGTCGGATCCCTTCTGTGTGCTGGAGTTGGGGAATGCACGACTCCAGACGCAAACGGAGTACAAGACGTTGACGCCCAACTGGAATAAGATTTTTACCTTGTAAGTGAACTCCTGCTCCTCTAAACTAATTAAAATTTTGTTTTATATAAAATATTTCGAATTTAAAACAAGACTTTTTCTTTGTTGTAAAAAAAAAACAATGTTTTCAATAATTTTAATTTGTCTTCCCCTCCTTATGAAATTATTAGTAGTGATTAAAAACATAAACAGATCCATTGTAAAACTTTACAAAATTTTAAACTTTCTAAACTTTATCAGAACTAAACAGATCTTTTAACCAGGGATTAAAACCGAAACGAATATCGGTTTCAGTAACGTTTTCGGTTATGCTCGATTTTACTGATTTTTAATAACTTCGAACTGCTATAACTTTGTCAAAACTCAATCAATTTCCATGCGCAATGTAAATTTGTGCATGATTTTAGCTCTAAATTCGTTCTGCATTTAAATTTTCATTCATTTTCAAAATTCGAAAATTTCGAATTTTTTAGAAATTTTACAGTGTTACCCCTTATCATTTTTCGAAAAATCTCGAAAATATCGAATTTTCAAAATAAACAAAATTTAAATGCAGATCGAATTAAGAGGTAAAATCATGCTCAAATTTACATTGCACATGGAAATTGATTGACTTTTGACAAAGTTATGGCAGTTCAAAGATATCAAAGTTGCTCAGTAGCTGCGACGGCCAGAACCGAAACTAACCCTTATAAATAAACCGGTTACTAAATGGGTATTTCGGGTTAAAGAGTTTCGGCTTATGGGTTTCAGTACAGAGGAAAAAACATTTTTTCGGCTTTCAGTTACGGTTACAAATTTCAATCGGTTTTCATCGGCTAATGGTTCCGATTTTCTTATTTTGCAATCTGAAATTTTATTAAATTCTTTTAAATATTTTTCCAAATCTTATCGATATGGTGCAAAACTACTTCAAACCAGTTTTCTAAAGCATTTGTATTGTAATAAATCTTACAAAATCTGTTAATTTCTTACTTCTTAATCCCTCGCAGCAATATCAAAGACATCACTCAGGTGCTGGAGATCACAGTCTATGATGAGGATCGCGATCATCGTGTTGAGTTCCTGGGCAAGCTTGTTATCCCACTTTTAAGGATCAAGAGCGGAGTGAAACGCTGGTACACCCTCAAGGATAAGAATCTTTGTGTACGCGCCAAGGGAAATTCACCACAGATACAACTGGAGCTGATCGTCGTCTGGAACGAGGTGAGAGCCGTCTGTCGTGCCCTGCAGCCCAAGGAGGAGAAGCTCATCCAGCAGGAGGCCAAGTTCAAGCGTCAGTTGTTCCTACGTAATGTGAATCGGCTCAAGGAGATCATTATGGATATTCTGGAAGCAGCGCGTTATGTACAGTGAGTACTCTTAGAAGTATATTAAATGGAAGTCTTAGCATTGATTATATTTCCATTTTAGGAGCTGCTTTGAGTGGGAGTCTCCAGTCCGCTCTGGCATTGCCTTTGTGCTGTGGATCGTCGCCTGCGTCTATGGAGATCTGGAGACGGTGCCTCTAGTTCTCCTGCTCATCATACTAAAGTAAGTGAAGTTTAGACAATGAGAAGAAATTGGATTAACTCTCTCTTTCACTTTTTCAGAAAGTGGCTCATCAGGCTCATCACTGGGACCACAGATGCCAATGCTGGCCATTATGACTATGAGTACGATGAGGATGATGACGATGACAAGGAGAAGGAGGAGAAAAAGTCAATTAAGGAGCGTCTCCAGGCCATACAGGAAGTCTCACAAACCGTACAGAATACCATCGGATATCTAGCATCTCTAGCTGAGAGCACCATTAAGTAGGTTCACTCTGATTTCCTTTAATTCCTTTTTTTTCATAATCCTTTATCTGTTAACTGCAGCACATTCAACTTTTCCGTCCCCGAACTGACCTGGCTGGCGGTTGTTCTCCTGCTGGGTGCCATATTTGTGCTGCATTTTGTGCCCTTGCGTTGGCTCCTGCTCTTCTGGGGCCTCATGAAGTTCTCCCGTCGCATTCTGCGTCCCAACACCATACCAAACAACGAGCTTCTGGACTTCCTATCGCGAGTTCCCGACAACGAGGAGATTGTAAGTTGTTCTTACTTATCAATATATTTTAGGATAAGTTAAGAAAGTTATCTTAGAAAACCCTATGAAAGCTCTTTTCTTTTGTTTTCTATGATAAAATTAGATCATTTTAATAATCAAAGACAAGTTAGGTCCTTAAGGGATTTTGTGATTTTCAATCGGGAAGAAGATCTTCGTTAACCAGGGATTAAAACCATAACCGAAACCGTAACCTTTACCCAGTGAAATCGATTGAAATTTGTGACAGTAACTGAAACCGTATCCAAAATAAATTTTTTCCGAAATAACCGTTTAGTAACCGATTCATTTATACGGGTTAATTTTGGTTATGGTCGTCGCAGCTACTAAGCAAATTTGATAACTTTGAACTGCCATAACTTTGTCAAAAGTCAATCAATTTTTATGCGCAATGTAAATTGGAGCATTATTTTACCTCTAAATTCGTTCTGCATTTAAATTTTGTTAATTTTCAAAAATCGAAATTTTCGAGATTTTTAAAAAATGATAAGGGGTAACACTGTAAAATTTCCAAAAAATTCGATTTTCAAAAATTTTTAAAAATGAACAAAATTTAAATGCAGATCGAATTTAGATGTAAAATCATGCTCAAATTTACATTGCGCATGGAAATTGATTGAGTTTTGACAAAGTTATGACAGTTCAAAGTTATTAAATATCAGTAAAATCAAAATAATCGAAATTTTCAAACCAAATAAACCAAGTTTATGTGAGATAAAATTAAAATAAAATCAACATGACGGTGGACCATTCCAGTAACCAGCACTTGTTTTAAAAACATATCTTTTTAGTTGAAGTTTTGAATAACGAATAGTCGAAAATAGTTATACATTGGGAACAGAAACAGAAAGAAATCTTTGGTTATAGACAGACCAAAGGAAACTCTCATCTTTTAATTTATGATATTTTATTGGGTTTTCTTCATTTCAGAATCAATTCAGGGAACTGCCTCCGTCGGCGCCCAATGATCAGGCGCGCAACAATCCGAAGAAGAAGCTTAAAGGATCATAGTCTATAACCAGCGCTGATGCGGCATTGGGATCGCTGCAGTCCAGCGCAACAGGTCCACAACATCTGATGCATCAGATGACGACACGCTTCCGGGCCAACACAAGTCAACTGAAGCACAAGTTCGGCCAGGCCAAGAGCCTCAGTCTGAGCCAAGGCGATTAGTATAAATACTCATAACATTAATATTATATAAATACTTACTATATATATAGATATACTTATATAGATAATTCAATTAGAGAATATCGAATTAAGGCACCAGAGCAAGTTCCATGGCAACGTCAACTTAATGCACCAAAGTTTTTGCTTAACTTTTAAGTATTTTCAGGATCCGTTTGTGTGTTAATCTCAAAAACTAAAACAAACCAAAAAAAAAAAAAAAGCCATAAATCAAAACTATTTACACAATGAGAAACTGACAAATTTTGTAAATACACCAACAGAATATTGTACTTTATACTTATAGAACCAGTGAGTGTACCGTACCTAAAGTTCAACTTTATTTTTTTTATTAATGTATCAAAATATTATGTATTTAATTAACAATCTACCTAATACCAACTACAAACAAAAGCTAACCGAGCAATTCCTTTTTGCAAACGTATCGAGAATGGTTAATTATTTATTGTATATTTCGATTTGTGATATTTTTCAAAGAATTGCAACTACTTAGATGTACTATGTGGCTTATCCAAAATATACTTAAATATACTATATACATACAATATATTATATATTTGAAATACCTTTTAACCCCTCTACCTTTACTTCAAAAGTTCCCTACGATCTAAATGTATTTACTTATAAATCCATTGCACTCGATCATTTAAGGCTTTTTATATGCATAACTTATCCAACATTTAACCATATGGATAGCTATATTTATTGTTCAAAACATTTTCGAATACCTAAGTACTATAATATACTAAATATTTATATTTAGGATGCCATGAATTGCGTAATTGTAATCCTATGAAACTCCGATGAAAATGCATGACAAACAATTAGATAGTTTAACTATTTTATACTCCCGCAACAAAGTTTTTATATACAATACAAAATGCATAAAGAAAAAACCTAATTAATTAATTAATTAACATTAATTATTAGCACCTAAGTTAAGTTTGTTATTTTTCAAAATATGACAACCAAATACAATATACAAATATTTTTGGAATTCGCTCAAAAAACTCAAGACAAAAGAGCTTTCTTTCATTGACTCTAAAACTGTATGTGGAGCTGACACGATTGTCAAACTGTAAGTTCTACGTGTTTTTGTCTAAGTTTCTGGCCGAAACTTTCAAACTGTAAGCTTTTTTCATTTACAATGCGGTTCTATACATTTTTTATTATGTTTATGTTTATTGCTGTTTGTTTTGCTCTAATTTCTGTTTACTTGCAAAAGCTTTAATTCTCTATAATTTCTTTATGCTACAATTGCTTCCAATTTGGAAAGAAAAGCTCTCTCGACTCGTGCTGGAAATTTCCTACCTGCCCGATCATAAATTCGCTTTGCTGGGGATACAAACAGAACCCCCCCACCATGGAATCTCGACAGCTGTTTGAAATTTGCTTATCAGACAGATAGTTCCACTTGTCGTTAACCCAAGGTCTCCCCTAGGAACATCAGAAGACCCCGATTAGTTAGTACGACAGCTTACGCAATCACAACGGCAAATGTTTCCATTCCAATATAGATAAAAGATACAGTATGTCGAATAATTGTTTTGACAAAATATAAAATTCACTTAGTTGTTATTTATTTTTAAAAATAATTAATTGAACGCAAGTTCTTATTAATTCACACATTAAATGTGTGATTATATTTCTTTGTCAAAACAATTACTTGACCAACTGTATGTAGAGATAATATAAATACATCTTTAATATATGTATCATGAGCATTGGAATAAAAAAATGCACAAACCGTATAGAAAAATGTAAATCAAAATCGAAGCCCTAAAATCGACAGCCCATTGCGATTCCGGATTCAATGGGATTCAATAAATGCAAAACTGGTGGATGGAAGCCTTCCAATATACCAAAACCATCATCTAGATTAGTTCTTTTCGTTTTTCATGAAGTCATAGACGACGGAGAAATCCTTGTTGCCCAGACCCTGTGACTTGAGTGTGCGATAGATTTGGTGAGCTAGTGCGCCCATGGGAATGGGTGTGTTGGAGGACGTAGCCACTCCAGAGGCCAGACCCAAATCCTTGGTGATCAGATCGGTGGAGAAGCCTCCCTTGTATGCGTTGTTGGCAGGAGCGGTGGGGGTGACACCGGGCACGGGATTGTACAGCTCGGAGGCCCAGCAGCGACCAGTGGATGAGTTGATGATCTCGGCAAATGTGTTGGGATTCAGGCCCAGACGCATGGCCAGATTCATGGCCTCGGAGACACCAATCATGGAAATGGCGAGCATCATGTTGTTGGCCAATTTGGCAGCCTGGCCCATACCATAGTCACCACAGTGGGTGATGCGCTTGCCCATGCACTCGAGAACCGCCTTAACCGTGTTGTACTCCGCCTCCGTGCCGCCGACCATGAAGGTCAATGTGGCCTGCTCGGCACCGGGAACGCCTCCAGAGACGGGAGCATCAATGAAACGGGCACCCTTGGCACTAATGCGCTTCTGGAGCGACTTGACCAGGGTGGGATCAATGGTGGAGGAGTCAATGAAGAAGGTGTTCTTATTGACGCCATCGGCGGTCATCTCCTCGTACGAAGCATCCACGATGTCATTGTTCGGCAACATGGTGATGACAAAGTCCGAGTTCTTGGCCAGCTCCGAGGTCTTTGCATAGACAGTGGCGCCCTTGGCCTTCAGGTTGTCGCAGGCGGGTTTCGAGATATCGAACACATGCAACTTGTGGCCCGCCTTGATCAGATTGCTGGCCATATGGCCGCCCATGTTTCCCAGACCGACGAATCCAATGTTCTTGGAGCCACCCTGTGTGGACATGCCACGCACTAGAGTCTGGCTCCAGGCGTTCACCAGGGATTGCGATACAATGCGAAGCGACATGATGACTGGAAATGGGAATGGAGATCGTGTTATATATGTTATGTAATATCGATCCCTCTCTGCCCATAGAAAAGATCACACCCACCTGTGGATAAATGAGACTGACAACTGCTGAAGGTTCTACACGATCGGAACACTGCCAAATGCACACTAAACTCTCCGTCTGCCCAACAACCGACGTCAAGTGTCACGTAATGTGGCTTCTTTCCAGCGCGTGTACCAGGGTTGTCAACTGTTTGCCCAATCCCGTAGTGAAACCGGCTTCTTAATTCGCTTTCGGCGTGCCGACAACTCTGCCAGATCGGAACGCGCTCTCCCACTGAGCGAGAGGCAGAGAGCAACAACTTCCAGTGGCAAAAGCTCTGCCGGCATAAAGTCGATTCTAATTGAAGAAACTGCGAACTTATCATTTGTTTGCAGACATCGGCTGATGCTGATGACTGGAATAGGGAAATGGGAACCGAGAAGGGGCACGGCAACAGCGAAAAAGTGGGCGTGCGAACGTGTATGAAAAGCTCGACAAAAGCTCCATAGCTAGTGCTTCTCAAACTGAATACAAACTGTAAAGCTTTATTCTGCTGCGATTGATTAAAAAGTATAGTATAGTATAGTAGTATAGTCATAGTACTCAATAAATATTTAGATATGTCAATATTTAAAAATAAGAAAATAAGTAACAGCTAATTAATTGTGTTTAATATATATTGTATTACAAAATTAATTAACAATTGTGTTAAATAATTTATATATACCAATAATTAATTATTAATTGTTACTTGATGCATCGGCACATAAATTTACCACATGTGCAACATGTGACTTAGCTGAAAGTTAGTTCAAATTAAAGCATAGAAATTAAAATTAGACAGATATTTCAGTAATACGCTTTTTTCATTTCATTTATAGTAGACATCGTATTTCAGGAGATAAAATTTCAACTTTTCTCGCTATAAAACTGTCATAACTTTTTCGAAAACAAACCGATTTTAATGCGAAAAGTCTTTTTGTTCATAATTTAATGCCTAGTTTGATATAAAATTTAATTTTTCTTTTTTCGAATGAAAAAATATTTTTATGATTTTGAAAATTTTGCAAAGGGGTTAGCCTTTACATTTTTCAAAATTTTTGAAAAATTTAAAATATACAATTTACACTTTCAATCGAATTAAGGTGATAAAATAAGTATAAAAAAGTACTTCTGTATTGATTTCTAGCTTTTATCTTCAAAATTATAGACATAAATACCATAGGTCTATCTTGAACAGTTCCTAGTTTTAGGACTTTACTCTTTTTGGAACCTTCATAACTTTATCGAAAACAAACCGATTTTCATGCGAAAAGTCTTTTTGTTCATAATCTAATGCCTAGTTTGATATAAAATTTAATTTTTATTTTTATCTTCAAAACTATAGCCATAAATAATATAGGTCTATCTCGAACAGTTCCTAGTTTTAGGATTTTACCCTTCTTGGAACCTTCATAACTTTTTCGAAAACAAACCGATTTTAATGCGAAAAGTCTTTTTGTTCATAATTTAATGCCTAGTTTGATATAAAATTTAATTTTTCTTTTTTCGAATGAAAAAATATTTTTATGATTTTGAAAATTTTGCAAAGGGGTCAGCCTTTACATTTTCAAAATTTTTGAAAAATTTAAAATATAAAATTTACACTTTCAATCGAATTGAGGTGATAAAATAAGTATAAAAAAGTACTCCTGTATTGATTTCTAGCTTTTATCTTCAAAATTATGGACATAAATAACATAGGTCTATCTTGAACAGTTCCTAGTTTTAGGATTTTACCCTTCTTGGAACGTTCATAACTTGGTCAAAACCAAGCCGATTTTCACACGAACAGTCGTTTTGTTCATATTATTATCCCTAATTTGATACAAAATTGATTTCTAGTTTTTATCTTTAAAATTATAGCCAATAATGACATAAGTCTATCTTGAAAAGGTCCCAGATTCATGTTTCAGGATTTTACTCTTCTTACAACCTTCATAACTTTGTAAAAACTGAATCGATTTGCATACAAAATAACCTTTTGTTCATTTTACCACCCATACTTTAAACAATCCTGAAAATTAGATCTTAAGCTAAATTTAATTCTATCGAAAAGTGTAGAAATTCTTACACACCAACTTCTTGACCCTATTTTGTTATATTATATCTTCATTTTTCAATTAAAACTATATTTAATTAGAAGTTGTAAATATATATATCTAAATATAGTGTATTTACTTTTTAAGTTTTGGTAGCCGTAGTAAAATTAAATTAAAGTAATGTTTTTCTTTAGTTTTGAATCCATATTATATATTATGTATTATAAATACTTACTTACTTATGATATTATTGGCTATAATTTTGAAGATAAAAGCCAGAAATCAATACATGTGTACTTTTTTATACTAATTTTATCACCTTAATTCGATTGAAAGTGTAAATTTTATATTTTAAATTTTTCAACAATTTTGAAAAATGTAAAGGCTAACCCCTTTGCAAAATTTTCAAAATCATAAAAATATTTTTTCATTCGAAAAAAGAAAAATTAAATTTTATATCAAACTTGGCATAGAAATATGAACAAAAAGACTTTTCGCATGAAAATCGGTTTGATTTTGACAAAGTTATGACAGTTTTATGGCGAGAAAAATTTAAATTTTATCTTCTGATAAAATATGTCTATAAATAAAACGACTGAGTTCTTTATTTTTGAAAATCATGGAAATTAATACCCAATGTTATTCCATAAGCATTGGATTTTAAGAATAAAATTAGCTCAAAGATTTGAAAGAAATTGAAATTTTTTTTACTGGTTGCTTTTCCTTCAGTTGGCTTTAAATAAATCTAAAGCAGCTCGTTGAAAATACTATGCAAAACAACTTTACAATACTACAGATTTAATTTTTAACGGTTGTTTAGTTGAAATACGCTGACAAATTTAACGATCATTTCAAGAATCTGTCAAACATTCCCTCGAGCAGCAACAATTTCACTTAATGCAGAAACTCAAGATCATATTTTCATTTAGTAAATTTTTAATGTTACTGAAATTAAAATCACTTGTTGCTGATTTCTGTTCGCCTGGTATATTAAGAATAAAAACCTTTAAATTGACAAAAAAATTGATTTTTATTAAAGGGGTAAGTATGTAAAATAATGTAAAATGGTAAGTATTTGAAAAAATGTAAATGGGTAAGTATGGAAATATTAAAACTGTTCGACAAATTTATAATTTATCGAATGAACAAAAAAAAGGCCAGCTAAAATACCACAGAAACTTGAAAAAATATAAAGAGGTAAGTATTTGAAAAAACATAATGAGGTAAGTATTTGAAAATGTATTAAGAGGTAAGTATTTGAGAAAATATAAAGGGGTAAGTATTTGAAAATATATAAAATGGTAAGTAGTTAAAAAAATATAATGAGGTAAGTATTTGAAAAAATATAAAAAGGTAAGTATTTGAAAAAATATAATGGAGTAAGTATTTGAAAAAATATTGAAGTAAGTATTTGAAAAAATTTAAAGGTGTAAGTATTGGAAAAATTTTAAGGAGATAAGTATTTGAAAAAAAATTTAAGAGGTAAGTATGGAAATATCGAAAATGTTCGACAAATTTATAATTTCTCAAATAAACAAAATTTTGCATTAAAATGTTGAAATTATAGAATGCCTAGAAATCCAAAGTACCAGCTAAAATACCAGGCGAACAGAAAAAAGTAGAAAGCAAATACACGATAAAACTGAACGAAAATATGACCTTGAGTTTCTGCTTGATTGAAAATATGACCTTGAGTTTCTGCTGCTCTGATTAAATAATTCACTTGCTGCAGATTTCTGTTCGCCTGGTATTTCAACTGGTATTTTGACTTTTCAGACCTTCTCTAAATAAAGGGTAAGTTAGGAAATATGTTTCACAAATTTATAAAATACCAGCTAAAATACCAGGCGAACAGAAATAAGTAGAAAGCAAATTTACGTTAAAACTGAACGAAAATGTGACCTTGAGTTTCTGCGTGAGTGAAAATATGACCTTGAGTTTCTGCGTGAGTGAAAATGTGACCTTGAGTTTTTGCTGCTCTAATTAAATAATTCACTTTCTGCTGGTTTCTGTTCGCCTGGTATTTTAGCTGGTATTTTGGCTTTCTTGGCCATCTGGTGGTGGTTGTTGTTGTTGCTGTAAAAAGGCAAGTATGGAAATATGTTCCCGAAATTTATAAAATACCTGCTAAAATACCAGGCGAACAGAAATCAGCAGCAAGTGAATTATTTAATTAGAGCAGCAGAAACTCAAGGTCATATTTTCACTCAAGCAGAACCTCAAGGTCATATTTTCACTCAAGCAGAACTTCAAGGTCATATTTTTACTCAGTTTTAACGTTTATTTGCTTTCTGCCCATTTCTGTGCGCCTGGTATTTTAGCTGGTATTTTGGCTTTCTAGACCTTCTCTAATTTCAACATTTTTATGCAAAATTTTGTTTATTTGAGAAAATATATAATATTTTTCAGTTACTTACTCAATATAATATTTTTCAATTAATACTTACAACTTTTAATTTTTTCAAATACTTCACTTTACTTTTTTCACATAGTACTTACACCTTTTAAAAAAATCATATTTTTGCAACACTTCGATATTTTCATACTTACCCCATTACATTTATTCAAATACTTACGCCATTTAATTTTTTCAAATATTTGCCTCTTTATATGTTTTCAAATACGTACCTCTTTATTTGTTTTCCAATACTTACCTCTTTATATTTTTTCAAATACTTATCTCTTTGTATTTTTCAAATACTTACCCCATTTAATTTCTTCAAATATTTGCCTCTTTATATGTTTTCAAATACGTACCTCATTACATTTTTCCAAATACTTACCTCTTTATATGTTTTCCAATACTTACCTCTTTATATTTTTTCAAATACTTACCTCTTTATATTTTTCAAATACTTACCCCATTTAATTTTTCAAATATTTGCCTATTTATATGTTTTAAAATACTTACCTCATTACATTTTTCAAATACTTGCCTCTTTATATATTTTCCAATACTTACCTCTTTATATTTTTTCAAATACTTACCTCTTTATATTTTTCAAATACTTACCCCATTTAATTTTTTCAAATATTTGCCTATTTATATGTTTTAAAATACTTACCTCATTACATTTTTCAAATACTTGCCTCTTTATATATTTTCCAATACTTACCTCTTTATATTTTTTCAAATACTTACCTCTTTGTATTTTTCAAATACTTACCCCATTTAATTTTTCAAATATTTGCCTATTTATATGTTTTAAAATACTTACCTCATTACATTTTTCAAATACTTGCCTCTTTATATGTTTTCAAATACGTACCTCATTACATTTTCCAAATACTTACCTCTTTATATGTTTTCCAATACTTACCCCATTTAATTTTTTCAAATATTTGCCTCTTTATATGTTTTCAAATACTTACCTCATTACATTTTTCCAAATACTTACCTCTTTATATATTTTCCAATACTTACCTCTTTATATTTTTTCAAATACTTACCTCTTTATATTTTTTCAAATACTTACCAATTTTCATTCTTCAAATACTTACCTTTTACATTTCTTCAAATACTTACCTGTTTAATAAGTATTAATTTTTTGCAAATTTAAAGCTTTTTATTTTAAAATTACCAGCAGAAATACCAGGCGAACAGAAGTCAGCAGCAAGTGATTTTCATTTGAGTAACATTAAAATTGCTTGAAGGAAAATATGACCTTGACCTTCTCCATTGAGTGCAATTGTTGCTGGTCGGGGGAATGTTTGAGAGATTCTTGAAGTGATCGTTAAAGTTTTCGACCTATTTTAAAGTCAGTTTGCCTGTTAAGCAACCGATCAAATTTAAATTTTTACCTATGGTAAATGTTGTTTCCCTGGTATTTTTAACGAGCTGCTTTAGATTTATTTTAATCCAACTGAAAGGGAAACCAATCAGTAAAAATCGACTTTCAATTTTAAACTTTGAGCTGAATTTATTCGTAAATGCTTATGCTTTGAAGTAATTTTTAAATCTAACTGAATTTAAACAAAATTGTTTTTCATTAGGTATTAATATCGTTGTCTTGATTAATTTAGAAACAAAATTGTATTTATTTAAAACTAGGTCATATGTTATATATATTTATTTTATGAATTCATTAGTTTATTTTGAATATCTATTACATATTCATCATTGTTTCCCTTCTTGATTATTGGCTTAGTAATAATATTAAATAATAATTTCGTAGTTGTGTAGTAACCTTGGCCTTAAAACGTGTTTCTATTTTTAATGATTGGGGTAGGTTTTCACTGTCAAACAGCATTAATATAAAAGTGTATCTCAGATCCATGAAGTTTATATCTTTCAGACATAATGCTTTTATTTTCCTGTTGATGAGACAAATTTATATTTACTGAAATGAATTATGTTGAATAATTCGCCAATAAACCAATTCTTCTAAATTTTAGTCTTTCTTATGAATGGCAAATTAGCAGACTAACTTATTATAGTACAAAATATATAGTTAACAACAAAAATAAATAAAAGAAATATAAAAGAAAGAACAAAATAATAATATTAATTAATTAACAATAGTAAATTCAATTAAGTCGACTCTCACACCCATGCATGCAAAGTTTAGCGTCAAGAACGTGTAATTATACGTGTAATGTAATTCAGAGTTCGATCCCGATCCACGTCATTCAAATTGTAAAAAAATCCGGAATTTAAAAATTAATTCTAATGCTAAACCGTAAAAGTTCCACAATGTAAATTGTTTCCGCAGTCGTCGTTCGTCGGACTTAGACAGCACATTTGTTTTTCGGAATGTTTTCATCAGTAGTCGCCGTTTTTAATCGTCCTCCCGCAGGTATTTGGACTAACAGTTCGATCTATTAGAAATCTCACGTGTGCTCGATCTATTTTTAATAGATCCTGTTGCAAAGAGCTATCCACTTCTGGGATCTCCATGGCCCATCATATTCCTTACTCTTGGCTACCTTCTTTTTGTGCTGAAGTATGGCAAGAAGTTTATGCAACACCGTCAACCGTATGATATCAAGAAGATTATGATCTACTACAATATTTTCCAAGTTATCTACAATGGAATTATGTTTGGCTTCATGTGTAAGTGTAATATCAATTAAAATCTGTACAATTCATATTAATTTTTTTTATCGTTTTTGACAGTTTATTATTTTTTCATCGACCGCGCGTACCCCTTGGATTGTTTGCATACCCTTCCGATGGATCATCCAAAGAAGATTGTCGAGCGCACATTAACCTACATATACTTCATCAATAAGATAATAGACCAACTGGATACCATATTTTTTGTGCTACGCAAGAGCTACAAACAGATCACATTTCTTCATGTCTATCATCATGCGTTGATGGTCTTCTGCTCTTATTGGGTAGTTCGATTCTACGGATTTGGTGGACCATTCTTTACTATGTCACTGGCAAACACATTTGTTCATACTGTTATGTACTTTTACTATATGATCTCGGCCATCTACACTGGACTTAAAGGAAGCCTGTGGTGGAAGAAGTATATAACTAAACTTCAAATAATTCAGTTTGTATCTGTGATGCTACATTCAATCTATATAGTAGTGTTTAATCCAAAATGCGATTGCCCTCTCGTATTGCATTTCATGATTGTCGCTCTTGGCGTAATATTTATTTCACTCTTCACTAATTTTTATATAAATGCTTATGTAAAGCCACGGCGTCAAAAACAACAGTAAACAAGAAATCAATTAGCATATGACCTAAAAAGTTACAACAATTTGATGATTAAATAAAAGTAAAAGAGAATGACTAACAAATAAAAAACAAATGCCCGTGAACTTTAAATCAGGGCAAGTATATTTACTTGAATTCATTTTGTTGTTATACAGCGATAATTCTTAGGATTAAGTCACGACAGCTTGATAACTAAAAGAAATATATGAAAATAGTCGAAAGTCTTCTCAGTAATCTAACCTCTGATTATGAAAAAAATTAACAAACAATGGTTATGAATAAATCGCAATAGAATTCGGTAAAGTTTTGATAATGAGATCGAAGTTGTTAATGAAAAATTATAGAGTATGCAAGAAATTAAACGAAAATTTTAAAATCTGATAATGAACAAAATTTATTGATTAAATCGTGATCAAAAAGACAATTTTCATCGACATTTTTATAGCATTGGAGTAAAAAAGCAATATTTATTTTTTAGTGAAGGAACACGTATCTCATAGTCGGGTACTCAAATATAGAGCTCTTACTTCTTATACCCTTTATTCATATATAATGAAGTAAGTCAATGTATGTTAACCTTCTAATCGATAATTAAGACTTTACAAATCATAAAAAACACAAAGTTCTTTTCCAATGCGCGTTATTCAAATTCTGCAAGAAAATTAGAATTGGAAAATAGAAAATCGCAAGTAGAGAAACTTGGAAATGGTTTCCGCAGTCGTCGTTCGTTCTACTTAGACCACACATTGCTTAATCGGAATGCTATCAGAAGTCCTCGCCGTTTTTGATCGCCCTCTCGCAGGTAATATATTTGGACTAACAGTTTGTTCCTTTGAAATTCCTTCATGTGTTTGATCTATTTTTTAAAGATCCTGCTGCAAAGAGCTTTCCGTTTCTGGAATCTTTGTGGACCGTCACAGTCCTACTTCTTGTATATCTTTTTTTTGTACTGAATTATGGCAAGAAATTTATGGAACATCGTCAGCCGTATGATATCAAGAAGATTATCATCGTCTACAATATTTTTCAGGTGATGTACAACGGGATTCTATTTGGTCTCTTGTGTAAGTGTAATATCAATATAAAACTGGATGAATCATATAACATTTTCATCGTTCTCGACAGTTTATAATATTTTCATCGACCGACTTTACCCATTGAGCTGCATGTCAACTCTTCCGATGGATAATCCCAAGAAGAAAATCGAGCGTGCCATGTACTACATATACTTTATCAATAAGATAATAGACCTACTGGATACCATCTTCTTTGTGCTGCGCAAGAGCTACAAACAGATCACATTTCTTCATGTCTTTCATCATTCATATATGGTCTTTTCCATGTATTGGTTGGTTCGATTCTACGGATTTGGTGGACAATTCTTAACAGTGGCTCTAGCAAACACATTTGTTCACACTGTTACGTACTTTTACTATATGATCTCAGCTATCTACACTGGACTTAAAGGAAGCCTGTGGTGGAAGAAGTATATAACTAAAATTCAAATAGTTCAGTTTGTAGTTATGATGTTACATTCTGTCTATATATTAGTTTTTAATCCAGAATGCGAATTCCCCGTCGCATGTCATGCCCTGATTATCGCTTTGGATGTAATATTTATCACACTGTTTAGTCATTTTTACATAAATGCTTATATTAAGCCTCGGAATCAAAAACAACAATAAACAAGAAGATAATCAATAAATAACCAACAAATAAAAATATAGACATTTGAATCTTAGAACTATTCAAGTTTATTTAAAGGTATGCAAATTGTAGTGCACTCTTTACTCCGACAAGAAGCGATTATAAACGCTTTGTATATATTTGGACGATAATGTACTAAACAAACATTACATTCAAGTGGTCCAAAGATACCAAGTGAGGGCTTGTTAATGCTTGATAAACCAGGCAACTTGCAAGCCTCCACTGGTATCACAGGTATCACAGGTATCACAGGTATCACTGCGGACGGCAGACCACGCTAGTGACGAAAGTACAAAGGTACATACATTTGACCGGAAATTACGTATAAATTAGCGAGATGGCAAAGAAGTAAGAATTTAAGGGTAGTAATTGAAGTTGAATTGTTAAATATGGCAATAAATGTATATACATACTTGTATAATACATAATGCTTAAGTAGGTTGTTCTTGCATTATGCAATCTATACGAAATTATCAGTAATTTTATGTGTTTAAGTTAGCCTTATAAATGCTAATTCATTTCCAATACGCGTAATTAAAATTCTGCCAATAATATGCATTCTGCATTTTTAAAAACAATTTTATTGCCGAGCCGTAAATGTTCCACTTTGGAAATTGTTTTCACAGTCGTTGTTTCTTTTACTTAGACCACACATTGTTTAATCGGAATGTTTTCAAAAGTATTCTCCGTTTTTGATCGGCCTCCCGCAGGTATTTGGATTAACAGTTCGTTCTATTGGAATTCTCACATGTGTTCGATCAATCTTAAATAGATCCTGTTGCAAATAACTATCCACTTCTGGGATCTGCATGGCCAGTCACAATCCTACTTCTATTATATCTTCTTTTTGTGCTGAATTATGGCAAGAAATTTATGGAACACCGTCAGCCATATGATGTCAAAAAGATTATGATATACTACAATATTTTCCAAGTTATCTACAATGGAATTTTGTTTGGAATTATGTGTAAGTGTTGTTCAATTTAAATCCGGATGACCTATTCAAATTTCACATCGTTCTGGACAGTTTATTATTTTTTCATCGACCGACTGTATCCTTTGGATTGCTTGGCAACTCTTCCGATGGATGATCCAAAAAAGAATACCGAACGCCTGCTTTCCTACATATACTTTATCAATAAGATAATAGACCTACTGGATACCATATTTTTTGTGCTACGCAAGAGCTACAAACAGATCACATTTCTTCATGTCTATCATCATGCGTTGATGGTCTTTTCCATTTATTGGGTAATTCGATTCAACGGATGTGGTGGACAATTCTTTACAATGGCTCTAGCGAATACATTTGTTCACACTGTTATGTACTTTTATTACATGATATCGGCTAATTATACTGGGCTTAAGGGGAGCCTGTGGTGGAAGAAGTATATAACCAAAATTCAAATAATTCAGTTTGTAATTATCATGTTACATTCGGTCTATATATTAGTTTTTAATCCAGAATGCGAATTCCCTGTTGCATTGCATTTCTTTCTCATCGCTTTGGATGTAATATTTATCACACTGTTTAGTCATTTTTACATAAATGCTTATATTAAGCCTCGGAATCAAAAACAACAATAAACAAGAAGGCAATCAGTAATTGACCAATAAAAAATAATATAGATTGATGAATTTTCCAATATTTCAAGTTCATTTAAATTAATTCTTTGCTTAAAAATACAACTATTATATTTAAAACTAAGTCATGTTAATCGCTTATTTTATACATTTGTTTACTTAGTATCAAAAAATGTAAAAAAAAAAAAAAATTATATATTTGAAATGACTTTAATTCTGGTATTCTGAAAATGAAAATTTATAGGTCATTCCCCAACAAATTCGGTTAATTTTTTATAGATCCGCGGAGTATAATAAGTTGTTCTGCCATTTTGCAAACTAAGCAAAGACCTTGAATTTGTATACCCTGTTTCCATTAGAAAATATTGAGGTAAGTCAAGTAAGTTAACCTTCTTACGGCCAATAAATAATTTATGAATACAAATTATAAAAAAACAGAAAGTTCTTTTCCTATAAGGCTAATTCAAATTCAGCAAAAGTTTCTGCATTCTTAAATAAATTTTAATGCCGAAACGTAAAAGTTCCACATTGGAATTTATTTTCACAGTCGTTGTTTCTTGTGCTTAGACCACACATTGGTTAATCGGAATGTTTTCAAAAGTATTCTCCGTTTTTGATCGGCCTCCCGCAGGTATTTGGATTAACAGTTCGTTCTATTGGAATTCTCACATGTGTTCGATCAATCTTAAATAGATCCTGTTGCAAATAATTATCCACTTCTGGGATCTGCATGGCCAGTCACAATCCTACTTCTATTATATCTTCTTTTTGTGCTGAATTATGGCAAGAAATTTATGGAACACCGTCAGCCATATGATGTCAAGAAGATTATTATCGTCTACAATTTCTTTCAAGTTATCTACAATGGAATTATGTTTGGAATTATGTGTAAGTGTTGTTCAATTTAAATCCGGATGACCTATTCAATTTTCACATCGTACTCGACAGTTTATTATTTTTTCATCGACCGAGCGTACCCCTTAGATTGCTTGGCAACTCTTCCGATGGATGATCCTTATAAGAATATTGAGCGCCTAATGTCCTACGTATACTTCATCAATAAAATAATAGATCTACTGGATACCATCTTCTTTGTGCTACGCAAGAGCTACAAACAGATCACATTTCTTCATGTCTATCATCATGTGGCGATGGTATTTGCCATATATTGGGTGGTTCGATTCAACGGATGTGGTGGACAATTCTTTACTATGTCACTGGCAAACACATTTGTTCATAGTGTTATGTACTTTTACTACATGATCTCGGCCATCTACACAGGTCTAAAGGGAAATCTGTGGTGGAAGAAGTATATAACTAAAATTCAAATAATTCAGTTTGTATCTGTTATGTTACATTCAGTCTATATACTAGTGTTTAATCCAGAATGCGAATTTCCTGTCGTATTGCATTTCCTGATCCTCGCTCAGTGCGTAATATTTATCACAATGTTCAGTAAATTTTATATTAATGCTTATGTAAAGCCTCATCGTCAAAAACAACAATAAAAAAGAAGACAATCAATTCAGCCTATAACCCGAAAAGTTCCTTCAATTCAATGATTAAATTAAAGAAAAAGTGAATGTCCATAAAAACAGAAACAAACGCGCGTGAACTTTCGAACAGTTCAGGTTTATTTATTATTGTATTGATTGTGTGGTTATACAACAATTAAGTGCTGTCCACAAAGTTCTGAAGTCTTTTTGGAGTCCTCTTTCCACCACAAAATGAATACACATTTTTCAACATTTTTATCATTTTCTTTCCATTCGTATAACGTTGAATTCTTTTTAAATTGTACAAACACCAAATGTACATATTTTAATAACCGAAAAAATTTGTTAAACATGAAAAATAAATACTTAGGCTATTTTGTGTAATATTAGTTATGTCAATAGAAAATCTTCTAAATTCATATACCCTGTACATTGTACACATTGCAAGCTTAGTAGACAAGTGGAGAAAAGCCTTTCTTGTATTTCCAAAGCGTTATGTTTTTAAATTAATACGATCGAAAAATAAGTGCAGAATATTTTAAAGCAAATTGGAATAAAAAGCAGCTCTGTTTTCGCTGTTGTAATATCTCTCATCGATTTATACAATTTTTCTTTGTCTAGAACATTACGTCTAATTTATTTGCTTTGGCTTTTGCATTCGAAATTGAATTCCAATTCTTCACTTTATATTTTATCATAATTGGATTTCCTTGGGGTCACAACATTGCGTCAATTATCGTGCATATCAAAAATCGCACGCGCAATTACAAAATGTTTGCAAAAAAAAATAAAATATTTGTTTTGTATGTACTCTCGTTAACAATTTTTGCTCTTCACGCTTTTTGCCAAATAATTTATACAATCACAATACCATTGAATTCAAACAAATATATATACGCACACAGTCGAGACTCGCTAAGATGATTTTTGTGTAGCGAATCTGTCATTACTTCAACTGCTTTAGAATTGTTAGTGAAAGTTTTTGATTTGACAAATCTGCTACAAATAAATGTACTTTAAAATTATTTAAGCCAACTTTTATTATTTTTACTTTTAAATGTTAAAATCAGGGATTAAAACCTTAACCGAAACCGTAACCTTTAACCGATGATAACCGATTGAAATTTGCAACTGTACCGAAACCCCTAAGCTGAAACTCTTTTAAGTGAAATGACCGTCTAGTAACCGATTAATTTATAAGGGTTTATTTCGGTTCTGGCCGTCGCAGCTACTGAGCAATTTTGATAACTTTGAACTGCCATAACTTTGTCAAAACTCCATCAATTTTCATGCGCAATGTAAAATTGAGCATGATTTTACCTCTATATTTGATCTACATTACAATTTTGTTCAATTTCAAAAATTTTTGAAAATCGAATTTTTTGAAATTTTACAGTGTTACCCCTTTGTCTTTTTTGATTTTTTCGAAAAATTTCAAATTTACAAAATGAAAAAAATTGAAATGCAGAACGAATTTAGAGGTAAAATTATGATCAAATTTACATTGCGCATGGAAATTGATTGACTTTTGACAAAGTTATGGCAGTTCGAAGTTATTAAAAATCAGTAAAATCAAAATAATCGAGTTTTTCAAACTAAATTAACCATATTTATATGAGATCAAATTATAATAAAATCGCATTGCACTGGATCATTCCAGAAACCAGATAACATTACTAAAAAGATTATCTTTTTTTATGTAAAACAATGAATAAAGTGTCTTATTTTGGTCAACCGAAAACCTAAATTTTTATTTTATTTGTGAACCGAAACCATACCGGTATTTTTAAACCGAAACTTATAAAAAATCGATAACCGTTACCATAGCATAACCCATAACCGAAAACCTTAATTCGAGCATAACCGAAACCGTAACAGAAACCGATATTCGTTTCGGTTTTAATCCCTGGTTAAAATATTGGTTCAAATTAGGATTAATTTTTAAATTTATATAATATGCAAATTGAATTAATTTTTAAATTAATTTATATCAGTCGGAAAAAATGTCCGAAACTATATATGTATGTATAATGCCATTAGTGTGCATTATAGCGAGGCTTCACTGTAAAACATTTCTTTGCTATTTTAATCTCATTTTATTTGATAACTTTCCCACCAGATGATCGAAATTCGAAATATTGGATTTTGATACGCTGTTGTTGTTGTTGTTGTTGTCATACACACACACACACATACACACAGACATTTATAATGTTGGCATGCATGAAATTGCAACTGGAGCTGCGTTTCGCAAATTTCGGCCACTTTATGTGGCGCTTATGCAACGTCAACGACGCGACGTCGACGTCGACAGCGACGCCAACGTCGTTATGCTTTATCAAAAAGCCACTAACACGATTTCGCCAGCAAGATAGAAAGAGACAGAGAAAGAGCCAGAGAGAAAGAGCGAGAGAGAGAGACATAGCGAGAACCTGCTCCACTGCACAGCGACAGCTGGCGAAGATTGAGGAGCTTGTGGAGTTGAAGGAAACTTCGATTTAGATTGAGGCGATCTTGCGTGATTTTGTCATGATATTTTGATATCTGTGTCAAACCGTCTGCCGTTTCAAGTGTGGGTAGTTCAGTCGTCAGCTCAATTGAAGGAGTGTTCCACAGCCAAAAGGAGCACATCTTCTGCCTTTCTGATAATGAAAATAAAAAGAAAAGAGAAATAATAATAATAATCAAATCACTTTACATAATCAACTCCAAAGCACTTGTCATACTGTCAGTCTGACAATGGACAGCAATAACAACATGACACCGAGCGAACAAACAACAACAACAATAATAACAACAACAATAATAACAACAACACCTGCTTAGATAACACATGTGTGTATAAAGTGCAATTCAGCGTATGATTAACATTAACAGCAAAAACAATAACAACAACAACAACAACTACAACAAATGACCGAGTGAGAGCGCATTTTTAAATAATTTACAGCAGACAAAGAGCAACAATTAAGCCTGCTTGTATTAACAGCTAAGCGACGAGCAAATACCCTATAATTATAACACACTTTGTCAGACTTGAAACAAAACAAAAACCCATTGACTCACTTTAATTATGATTTGAGTTATGTGTATACCCGTTACCTCAACTAACTGCTGGGTATGTGTATCAAAGGCGACGCATTAAAGCGCAAAACCTATGAGCATGAAGTGCGCCACATGACCAGACCAGAAAGGCGCGCTTGGACAAGTCTCAAGTCTCAGTGGCCCGCATCTCAACGCATCGCGTATACGCCATGAGGTACGAGTATGTCTGATCATTAGGCGCGTCCGCATTGTAACCTCTTTAGTTGTTGTTATTTTTACTAATTTCATTGCAAAGTTATGTCAAAATAAGTAGATGCACACTCGAAGCATTAACACCACAAAAATTTCACTTACAACCGATGTTTCAACAACCGCAACGCACCAACAATGAAAGACAATGAAATGCACTTGAGATCATGACAGGAACTCTAATTGAAATTTGCCAAAAGAAATATTGCAAAAGATATTCAAACTGGAATTGGGCTTGTCTTGTCTTCAGTTTTTTGACCCGACTCTAGCACGATTTGTAATGAATTTGCGTGACTTTTGTCTGAATGCCACAACGTTGATCTATGAATCTGTGACTTTGCCTGGACAGCAGCGAGTGGCAATTGTCATCGTGATCTACTCGCACTCGCATTCGCATTGCCATTTTCAATTACTCGAACAATTTCAATTTCAATTTCCGGCAAGCACGTAATCGAAATTACATTTTACATTTTTTTGGCAGTGAAATTTTCTGTGGAAGCCTTTTAATGCTTCTTTCATCGAGTTTTAATTATTTGCCCAAATCAAAGACACTTGCAGACACGATTATTAGCTTTCGCTATAAGTGACAGGTAACAAGTAACAGGTAACAGGTACGAGGTAACAGCTTACGGGTAACTGTTCCCAGTTGCAGTTCCATTTCCACTTGATTCACACATTGTGGAACCTACTTAACAATTAACATGTCAGTCCCACTGAAGACCACTCCAAAAAATGAAAAACTAAACGAAATTGAAATTCAAATGCACTACAGTCGCTGCTGCAACCAACTAGGGAAAGGAAAGTGAAATTACCCCCCATGCCCCTCCGTTCAATGCTTCCCAAGTTGATGATGGGTTTTCGATTTGTTTTCAATTTCATTTGGTTTGCTCGAATGTTTCTAAGACTTTTGAATACGCCACATGCATAATTATTGTGCACACACTCATATCAACACTCAGACACACTCACATTCACACTCATACAAATTGGCGGCACTGATACAAGGCCTATGCTTTGAGTTCGAGTACGAATACGAGTACGAGTATATTACGAGCACTCAGTGAAATTGAAAATCATTTTGAAAGCGCTTAAATTATTTGCTGCCCGACAAAACAGACATTCCATGCCACCGCTTACGTTCAAAGCAAATGTTTTGCCACAGTTTTCTGATCGACATATTACAAAATTTTAATTGCACCGGCCGCAATGAAAACTGGCCAGAAAGAGCGGTCAACGGAAGCGGCAATACCCTCAAAAAATACTCTCCAATATTGTATATAATTAAGAACTACAAAGCAAATAAAATGTTATAATTATTTCAAAAATTAATAAATAATTAATATAAATATCTGTAAATCGTTCAAGAGTTTGTTTAAATAAGTAATAAATGTTGCGCCGAATTACTTCTTAAATTAATAAAATATGCAAATTAAAAATCAATGTTTATTTAAACAAATTTTTAAATATTGTAGTAATATACTCAATATTATTCGTACTGAGTTAAAAAGTTGTAAAGGCATTTAAAATGCAATATTCAAAAAATTATTATTAATATTAAAAATAACAAGTATTTATTTTTACATGTACGTTTAAGATTCTTTTAAGAACTTTTTAAATAAAATGCTGATAAAAGAGAATTTAAAAAAGACATGAGAAAATTATATAGGTATTCTTAAATTTTACAATATTTATTTGAACACTTTCATGTCTTGATCAATTTTGCATGTGACTTTTTTGCATGCACTTAAAATTGAATTAAAATTTAAGAAATACATTTTTATAAATCAATTTAATGTATAGGTTTTTTTTAAAAAATAAAGAATGATATTAATAATTATTTTTTAAATTTTATAGCCCCATAAAAATTAATATAAAAATATTAAATATGAAATAAAGTATATTAAATTAAATTTAATCCTGTTACACATCAATTGCTTTAGCGAAGCGTACTCCTCGTTAGAGTGTATACAATAAAACAGATAAATAAATATTTAGTTAACCCAAATCTGAAATAATAAGGAAGGAAGGCAACCAGCAAAACTACAGCCATGTGGTGCCTGCTGTGGTGCCTCGTGTGGTGCCTTGTGTGGCGTCTCTGGGGCGCACTTGTAATCGTAATCCAGTTTACGAGCAGATTTCGACCACATTTGACCAACAGCAGGAAGTGTTTCAAGAGTCCCATATACGAATCCGTATATGGCGATCCCCAAGCATTTTTGGCACCAGCCGAAGGGGGAAAAACGACAAAGACAACGACAAAAAGTTGTTTTAGTTTCATACACCAAAAAAACAAGTAGAAATTTTAGTGACGCCACTCGCAATGTCTCGATGCGTCGATGCGTCGATGCGTCTCCTGAGCCAAATCTGTTGGGGCAAGTTCCATTGCATAATGCACGCCAGATTTAATGTGGCATGTTGCATCAGCACATCGGATCCTACAGCGTTATAGACTTGCTTTTAAACATGTACTAAAATTCTACAAGACATTTAAATATGTATTTAAACAAAACTGCGACACATTATTCAATTAGGTTAGCTATTTTTTGCTGGTGGGAAAACTTGGCCGAAAAATTGACTCTTATATTATGCAAATGTCGTTAATCTTTTCCGCATACGTTTGGAAAAACTGCGCAGCTTGGGAAAACAGCAACAGCAACAACAACAACAACAACACATACATAAATACTTAAGCAAGGCTGAAGGTCGATTTGTCACGGCAGTTGTTTGAAGTTGTTGTTGTTGTTGAACTCATTGTTGTTGTGGCATTTGGACGACGGCATCGCCTTGGGCGTGTGAGCCGGCAAAATGCTCAACAAATGCAACTGGGCGACTGGAAAACGGAGTCTTGCCAGACGACGGCAAAATACACCTGTGAAAAGGTCAACTAACGCCCCACAATTGGCAATAATTGCTGTCTACGATTGATTCTCAGTTGAGCTTAGAAATGAAAGTGCTTGGTGCTTGGTTCTGTTTCTATACAATGGACACTGTATAGGTTTTAAAGCAACGGAAATGCCTTAACGGTTGAATGCCCACAAAGACCTGTAGATCATGTCTATAGACCCAAAAAATTAATCACCTGCATAACGAATAACTTATAGCTGGAAAGTGACAACCATCCTCGTGGCACCACCCATAACTCAACCCAAGTCGTTGCCGATGATGGCAATGCACTTTTACTTTGCACATTTTCTTGACAGGTTTCAAAGTTGTCAGTTGAGAGACCCGTTAGCGTAATGTTCGTAATGTTCACAATTTAGCCAATTTGCATACACAGGCCCGTCTATTCGTATCTGTACTATATGTTAATTAACTTAATTTCCACGATCCATAAAAGTCTCAGACATAACAATTGCAGCTGCCTTCGAGCGGAAACCGGCCAAAAGCCGAGTCTGAGAATCTTTTAATTACGTATAGAAAATCTTCCGAAAATAACACATAATGCAAAAACATTTAAGGCCAATTCTTGACAAGACAAAGAAACGATAACAAGTCAGCAATGAAGGTTTTAATATCTAGGCATACACTGCGTATAAGTAACATCGATTTAATCTTTAGAATGTCATTGTATATATAGTATATTCTCACAGTGCTATATATTATTTAAAATAAATACGGAATTAGTTCTTGTTTATAATAAATATAATGTTCTATCCATAAGTCTTTCAAGCTCATCATTTAGGTTGACTTCATATTTGATTTATTTTTCATTCAGTAAAATTTTATTATTTTTATAAATATATTTTGCTTTTTTATAGTAAAAGTTATAATTTTTTATTTACACCAATTACGTATTAGGTTGTTGTAGTAGTTTATAGGCTAATTAATAATTTAATTATAACGAATATAATGTTATTTAATTAATCCATTTTTCATTCATTCCATAATTGGGTATTTTTATTTGCTAAATTAACAATTACAATTTTAATTTCGGCTGCTTTGTAATACATTTCAAGATTCATTCTAAACAAAAGGTATCTTAAATTAAATCTCCGTCAGTTTACGCAGATTAATTTATACTTGTGCCCTCGTCAAGGGTCCGACAAAAAACACAGAAAATACTGAACAATTTAATCAAAGACTCGCGCACAATGGAATTTATGTAACAGAACGGAGTCAAAAGCGTGGGCGACCTTGAGTGCGAGTACCACATGCCAGTTAAAGCCAATTAAAGCTTGATATACGGATCTATGGAATGGCAATGAGTCAATACTATAGATCCAAGAGTTGAGGGGAGCAGCTTAAGAGGGGGAGGGCGAGACATTAGGCGGCACTCTTGGCACATGATTCATGGGCTGCAAAACTGCAATTGAGCTTAAAAATGATTGCAACTAATCGATTTTCTCAGCAAAAAAATAAAGCGACAATTGCAAAACTCGAAATGAGACAAAAATAGAGATGGAAATGGAGACTCAGATATTTATTGCATTGAACTAATTTGCATTTGAGCTAAACTTAAAATACCTGTGATTGTAGCTCATCGCCAGAACATACTGTACTCAGTTTGTTGCCTAAGTCTTTTGTTTGCCAGCAAACAACAAAATGCAGCAGGCAGCAACAAAAGTCGCTGTTAACCACATGTGTGAGACTATTGCTACAGTTTTATTTTTCTGTGGTCAGACAAAAAGCTACAGCTACAAATTTTAAAAGCCACTTTAGACGCTGTCGACGCCGACGCCAACGCCAACGCTGACGTCGCAGCTGGCAGCGCAGTTGATGTTGCTGTTGTTTCTGCTGCTGTTGCCGTTGTCGTTGCCGTCGGCGTTGTCGTTGTCGTTGTCGCTGTCGCGCTGAAGAAAACCAAACCACAAACCAAAAGCAAAACCAAAACCACTCTTACTTACTTTTGGCCACAGACGCTTTTCATTTCTTCAGTCTGTTAACAGCACGCCAACGATGCAGACGCGTCAGCTCCGGCAAATTACAAATTGTAAACTATAACTCGTATTAGTGACTGTAACTCCAACTGTAGCTGTAACTATAACTGTATCTAGTGCACAGTGGTGCCAAGTTTCTGTGTGTGTTGCAGATTGAAAGTGCGTGTGCTTCCTGATCGAGAGAGCTGCTCAGTTATTTATCGCTGTTGCTATTATTGTTGTAGTGCCTTCAAGTGGAAGATACATACAAGTCTATACATATAGAAAGAAAAAAGAAATACAAAAAAATATAGCTAGTGAAATTTTTTGTTGAACGCGTTCGTTGCACCGCCTATTGGCAACAGATTTCTCGACCCCGTCGCCCCGTCTGACGCGTCGGCTGATAATTCCGCAAATTAAACAAAATTAAAACATTAATTGAGCCAAAGCGGTGAAAGAGAGAAACATAAGCCGCTGCCCACTTGCAGCACTTTGAGCTAAAGCGGTAAGTAAGTTGCCACAGCAGCCACAGCAGAGGAAGCTGCCAAAAAAGGCAAATAGAAATTTATCAGCTAAAGTATATACACACTCATACACATACATTTGATCGCCTCGTCTCTGAGGCAATTTGCTGTTTATTTTCATGCTCTAATTATTTGGAAATCTGTAGATTTTGTTTTCATCTTCAGCATGCAATTTTCGTTTGCCAGTCTGTCAATAATGTATACAGATTTATGCTAAGATCGTCAGTCAAGCAGTCGCCCAGTTGTCCAGTTGTCCATTTGGTCTCTAACGACCCGATGACACAAAGCGTCATAAAGATAGACATCAGTTGGTCAAATGATCCATTCTTTGTGGGCTAACCCAATTTTCACTCGAGTGAAATTTTTGGGGAAAAAGTGAGAGAGAAAAGTCATGTTTATCTGTCGATTTACATAAAGCGAGAGAGCAAAAGGGAGGAGGAGAAGTGGAAGGGGGTGTCCACACTCAAATGACAAACGAGGCGATGGCAACTTAGTTTCGCTTTCAATGGGCCAACTATCAACATGGCCAACTATCCATCTAGCAATGTGTGTGGCATGCCCATAACGAAACTAATGTGCCGCATTACTTGTCATTTTGGCTTTTACCTGCACCGCTCAAGCAGCGAACAAAACTAACAAAATACCAAAAAAAGCACAGAAAAAAAGCGAAACTTGCCTCACATTTGATTCGTACACTATTTTTGTTTACTTACATATTTATATGGCATTTATTTTTTATTTTTTACTTAATTTATTTACTTTTTTCAGTCGTTTTTCTCTTTGTTTGTGGCGACGTTTTGGAAATTAAATACTTTCTAATTACAATAAACGCAGGCAACGTTTTTAGCCTTTGGCAGTGGCCGAAATCACGTAGCCGACGCGTTGGCCAATGCCAATAAAAAATAACAACAACAACAACAAAGTCGCGAAAGTGTCAAGAAAACAAACTGACAAAATCAGACTCACTTTTTCTTTATTATTATACACATTTTATGTGTGGCGCTTGATGAGTTTATTTGTCTCTTCATCACATTTATTGACAGCCACTGTGCGAATCCATAACCCTCCTGCTCCTGCCCTTGCCAAGCCCCTACCTATTGCTGCCCTTGTCCCATTCCCAGCATGGCGCGTGCCGCATTTTATTTGCTGAGTTTCCAAACGAAAGTGAAACGTGCAAATACCATCGCATAGCACGAACCAACGATCCAACAGCTCCAACAATAGTCCCAGCCACAGACCTTAACTGTTGCCCATTACCCAATGCCAGAAGCTACTCCTCTGCACGTGTCCGTCGTGCTCGATTGGTGTGGTCTTTGTTAAACTTCAACAGCCGCAAAGAGTCGCCACTTACTGTGACCATTTGTTTGAATTGTTGTTGTTGAATTGTTGTATTTTAATGACAACTTTAATCACTCTCTACAGGGTATTTCTAATATTTGTTGGTTAATAAATTTCTGGAAACGAGCTTCCGCATTATTTTCACTTAATTTAACGCTTATACAATTTTATAATTAATGCAAAAGATACTAATTAAAATTGACTGGGGGACAGTCGAGCAGCTTTCCCATAGATTTTATTATTCACAATAATATTCATATCCATATTCATATTCATTCCAATTTTGATTAGATATTTTTTTGAAATAGCTTTTTCCAGTCTAATCTTCACTTTGATTTGCTCTCTCTCTGTCTCTTATTTCTTTCTGTTAAAGCCTTACATTTTTAAGATCTAATCTTTATTGCTTAAACAAAAGACTTAAGACACAAACGTAATAATCCAATCTGTAGTCTATTCTCTCTTTCTTTCAATCAAATGACTTAAGGCATAAACTTGATGAGCACTGTGTCTGCTGATAATTCATTTACAGCTTCTCATATAATTTCTAGACTTTTTGGGTGATTATATGCACATTATTCAACTCTCAACTCCAATTTAAAACAAAAGACTTAAGACACAAACTTGATAATAATAGTTTTCTTATTGCTACTCAATTTCTTACTTTCCTAATTCGCATAGAATCCCTCTACTCATTTGCTAACACGCGACTTGTTAAAACAAAAGACTTAGGACACGAACTTGTCAGCTCATAGTATCAAATGATATCACAAAAGACTTAAGACACAAACTGGATAATACTAGTTTTCTTCTTGCTCCTCAATCTGCTTCTTCTCATATCATCCCTCTACTCATTTGTTAACACACAACTCTAGCTCGAAAACAAAAGAATTAGGACACGAACTTGATAATAATAGTTTTCTTATTGCTCCTCGATTTCTTACTTTCCTAATTCGCATAGAATCCCTCTACTCATTTGTTTACACACAACTTGTTAAAACAAATGACTTAGGACACGAACTTGCCAGCTTATAGTATCAAATGATATCACAAAAGACTTAAGACACAAACTTGACAATAATAGTTTTCTTCTTGCTCCTCAATCTGCTTCTTCTCATAGCATCCCTCTACTCATTTGTTAACACACAACTCTATCTCTAAAACAAAAGACTTAGGACACGAACTTGTCAGCTCATAGTATCAAATTACATCACAAAGCAAGTTAAGACATCAGCCAAACTACTTAAATATTGACGCATCGTTTGGTGTTGGTATCTACAATGTGGGTATATACTAAATATACGAAATAAATACCGCACAGATCAAACATCAACTGCAGCGCACAAAATAAATTCAATTGTCGCGCCAAAAGCAAACAAACCAACATCAAATGCCCAACGGTTGTTTTTGTTGTAATTGTTGTTGTTGTTGCCGCAGAGCATAAATCGTGATTTGCCGTTGCTGCCGCCACAGTTGCAGTTGCAGTTGCCCCCAGTGGTGCATTTAAAACCGATTCAACCGACCGACCGACCGACAGATCGACAGTTGATTAGTCACAGCAACAAGGCGGCCAATTTAGTTTCTAGTCTTGACTCTAGCCGAGTTTTATCTGTGCCTCTGGGCCAGACAAACAACTTGTTGTTGGTGCTGCCTTGTTTTTATTATTTTTCTTTTTTTGCCCCTGCAATATTTTCTCACAGTCACACTTCGTGGCCAGCGTCCGTGCGCGGGATGTGGATTGATTGCTAATGTGCATCTGAATCTAAATCGTATCTAAATGCAGCAGTTTACGAGTATTCAGATTTGTGACCTGAACAGTCATTGCATAAGGCAACAGAATAATGCACGACAACAGCACAAACACTCACACACAAACACACACACACTCACACATACTGAAACTGATTTTCATTGCAACTTTTGCTTTCTTCAGTTCAGCTGAATGCTCCACTTGACTTGGCTCACAATTGGGCCAACTCAACTTGGCTTGTTGAGGCTTTTGTTTTGTCAACTTTACTTTATTAAGTACAGTAATTTTAATGTTGTTGTTAATGTTGTTACTGCTACTGCTGCTGTGCTTTTGCAATTGTCACATTGTTTTGGGCCTGTTTGGCAACCAAGCAGCCAAAAGCCGAGCTGAAGGTAATTAGCGTTGCGCATCTTTACGCAATTCGCTGTGAAATCAATCAGTCGCCGATAAAAACCCCTTAAAAACAATTTAACCATTTAACAATTTCAACCATTTTTACAAAATATAACAGTAAACTTTATCCATTAACAGCAAACATCCGCTTTGTTATGGATTGTGCAATGCAAATTATATTTATCGATGCGATTTGTTGCTACAAAACATTTTTGCACAAACGTTTTGCGCATTTCGTGGTCAATCGAGCATGTTTCATACTGAGCGAGATAGAGAGAGAGAGGAGTGTGACAGAGAGGGTTGCATCTCAGCTTTAGACATGTTAGCACGCACTTTCCGCTTACGCCCAAAACACTTTCGCTTTCAAATGCAAAGCTCTTGAGTGAGTCAACAAATGAAATTTCGAATTCCAGACGTCACGATCTTCGTAATGATTGATATCAATTTTATTTTAATTAATTTTTTATGTAGCTAATGGCAGCTATTATTTATTATTGTTATTATCATGATTATTATCATATTTTGCTGAGTGTTAGGAATGATGTGGAAGCTGACACTGATGAGTATAAATATAAGACTGTTAATGTAAAATATTATTTAGATTTATCTGTCATTTAAATTTCAACAATAATTTATAATATTGGTTTTTAAATATAAAAGATACATATTAATATTGTGATTATTTTTATTATTATATTTAGTAAGAAATAAAAGTAATCAATATTAAAATTCTAGGCAGACTTCAGTTTGGTTCCAATGATTTTTATGCTGTAAGCTTTATGGAAATGTAATACTTAATAGACTTTCTAAATGCTTAGGTAATACTAACTTAATGGGAATGCGAATGCTCCCTCACGCTTGGCCCATAAATTCTTGAGGTTGCGCAAGCGTCTGAAACGGCTGCCTAACGAGGCGACTCATATTTTGGTTTCTGAGCAGGTGTTTGGCTCATTTGGAAAGCAAACAAAAATGAAAGTTTACCTCGAGCTGCGGGAAATTTACATTTCGTTTAATAATTTCAAGCATTTCACGTTTCTGGTGTGCGTCGCGGCATAAAATTTGAGGAATTAGTCTGAATAATAAATCAAGAAACATAATTTCTTGGCGCCCAAATTGGGCAGCCTTCAACCATGGCATGAACACGCCTCCCCCAATCCCAAGTTAACAAATTGAAAATGCATTGAATTTTTCCGGCAGGCAAACAAGCTGCCGCCTGCTTTTGACTTTTGTGTTGGGAGTTGGGGCACTGGCCAGTAATTTATTTTTTTTTCGTAGTGCTATAAAATGCATTTCATTGTCGCTTTCGTTTTCATTGGAGTTCAATGGCATTCGAGTCTCGGGCGGTGCATAAATTTTGCCTAGTCGTTGCCCCTTTTGGCCTGACAGTCGACGGGCCCAATAATATTGCCATAAATTTGAATACTCCAAAAACTTTGAGACAACTCCGCCTGAGTAATTGGCCAAAAAGTCAGCCAAAGATTGCGAATTGTAAATTTTAGATTGTTTTGGGAAAAAAATAATAAATATCTTTGATCAATGTGAAGTGGAATGTGTAACGACTGAGATACATAATGACTAAGAGACATAATAGTTAGTTAGACAAACGAACTTAGTTAGTTCAGTCACACGTGTGACTTGCAGCTAATACGTATACTTAATATGCCGACGAATTGTGCAAACCAAATGGGAAAACTTCATTAAAATTCAAACTCGTTTTTGAGCCTCTTTCATTGCGTTGTGTTTCAATTAGTCTGATCGTCAATTTGGCAATTGGTAACATGAAATTGGCAACTCGCTTGACTCATAAATTGGGCACTTGGGTCAAATGCGAGACATATTTTTAGAGCATTGCCAAATGTTGCCATGCAGCCTCCAAGGCGCAGTGCGTGTGCGATTTGCTCTGATAATTTCAACTAGTTGCTGTTGCTGCTGCACTTTGGGGCAATGTATCAGTATCTGAGATTCGAGTATCTTAGCTTGTTCCACACCCAAAAGCAAGTCACAGTTGGAGCTGAAGCCAACAAAGCGTGGTATACAATAAGACAAAACAACGAGGCGTTGATTTGCGGCCCAAAATGCAATTAAAAACTTGACTTTAGTATGTATTTCTATTTGTATTCGTAGTTGTTGATTTTGTTGCTGAATTTATAAGTATTGTTTGCGGCATTACAACACGACAACAAAAATGAGAGGGCTTCAGTTAAATACTTAAAGTACATTAACTGTTAATTTCTGTAATTATTTAACATATTAACATACTTATACTTAAGTAATACGGAAAATTAATAAACCAAAAATTAATTTAAAAGTACTCTAAAAATATATCAAATATTGTCCATTTCTTTAAAATGTATCTACATTAATAATAGAAATACATTAATAATAATAATAATAATAGTAATAATACAGAGTAGTTGAAGTTATTGCTTAGTAAATTAGTTATTATTTTCAAGCTCAACAGCATTTCAGTTATTTTATAAATTTCGTAAATGATTGTCAAAGAAATCAAGAAAGAAGGAGTGAAAATAACAGTCAAAATCTTTTAAAAATTAATATTATTTTAAATAATATTGAATATTAATAAGCCATAAATTTATTTAAAATTACTCTAAATATATATCAAATATTTTCCATTCCCTTAAAAATGTATCTACATTAAGTAATTTTTATATTTTTGATATACATTTTAATTTCAGAGTAGTTGAAATTATTGCCTAATAAATTAATAATTATTTTCAAACTTAATTAATTAATTAAATAGAAATTTAAATAAATTTAATAAATCGTTAGTTGCAGGTTCTTGAATAAGTTAGAGAACTCGACTAACCCATTAGCTGTCATTGTTTTGTAATATTTCCTAACATTATTTGCATATTTTTCTCTCTTTGCAGTTTCCCAAAATAAACCAAGAAGAAGAAGCAGTGGAAACAGTTGAAAAAATCTCAATTTGTGCCTTGTTGTTGCCGCTGTTTATGGTAAGTTTGGTTTGAGCCCGACCCTGGCTGTGGTAATGCTCAGCCTGTGTGTGTGGGCGTGTCTGAGACAATTGAACACACCCAAGTAATCAGCACACACACACAAACACACACACAACACACACACCCAGCTTATGAAGCAATGTCAATGCCACTTAATTGGAAATTATTATTGCGTCGCAATTGAATTGAGGCAGGTACGAGTAGGAGATCTTTATAGAGATCTTACATGTGGAACGGATTCGTAAGCCGCTTAGGTTTTTGGAGCATGCCCAAAATGTTGGCCTGTGGTCATTGTATATCCGGCTGGCGATTGTCCAAGCGCAGCGCAACGTTGTTAACCTGGCCAACAAGCAAACTGCAATTAATTCAAGGCTAAAAAAACAAGTTGGAACTTTCTTCAAGATTGCCAGATGTGTGCTATAATGAAAGGGAAATGCACTTTTTGAGGGCAGCCCAAGAGTTACGACAGGGCAATGTTACATTTCACTTTCGTTGAAAGGTGCAGTTACAGATAAAAAAAAGATACAAAGATAGAAAGATACAAAGATACAGATACAGTTACAGTTACAGTTGAAGTGCAGCTACATCATATTTCAAGTGCAGTTTTGCAGCTCTGTTGGCAGTCAGTCGGGTGTGACAACGGGTTTGACTACCCTCCTTAACCAAAACTGACCGCAAGTTTGTCTAATTTCTATTATTTGTCTACCCCTCAACTCCACCTCTCTCTCTCTCTCTTTCTATCTATCTCTTTCTATCTATCTATCTCTCTTTCTGCTGCACAACTCATTGAACTTTCTTCTTTCACTGTGCCACCTGCTGTAGACTCTGCAGTCTCTCTCTCTCTCTCTCTCTCTCTCTCTCTCTCTCTCTCTCTCTCTCTCTCTCTCTCTCTCTCTCTCTCTCTCGTCTCTCTCTCTTTCTTCGACTCCTGGTCTGCCTCAGTCGAGTTCCGTTTTTCGCCTTTGTTATGCTATTTCGCATTATTTTTGTTGCAGCTTTTGCTTTCGTTTAACCCATTTAATGTGGCCAGGTTTGCTTTGGGCCAAGATCTGTGGTCAGTTCGCTTGTCTGGGCCCGGCATCCGTTATAAGCATGTGCATTTCGCATTTCACAACAACGGTAACAATAACAGCAAACACACACACTCACACACACACACACGCACACACACACAGACAGAGAGTCATGTGCACATTTAATTCAGTGGAAAAGTGAAAACGAAAGTGATCAGAGCTGCAGTTATCCAGTTAGTTGATCTCTTGTTGTTGTTGTTATTGTTGTTGTATTCATCCTCAGTGCTGGTCAGTTGACTTTCGTTTTGTGCATGTGTGTATCTGTGTTTGTGTCTGCCCCTTGTTAATGATGATGCAATTAAGTTGCCCAGACAAAGACATAAAATTTTCATATGCAAAATCATTCAAACAATAAGGAAATCAATGCACAGTTCAACGGTCAACGTTTTCCCCCCGTTCAGTCCTCCTCATCTCTATCATCATTTGATATTATTGATCATTTGATTATAATGCCAACTCTGGCAATGATCAAAAGTGGCTGCAACTGCTGCGATTATGGCAATTTAGTGGCATTTATGGACCGTTAGCTGGCCAGTTAGTTGCACCATTTGCAGCTGGACAAACCCGCTTCATTTGGCCAAGTCCAAGACAATCAACAGTTGGCGGATTAGTACAACCTTTCACCAGACAACTTGTTTATAATTTCCATCCCAGAATAGGTTGACCTTCAAAACACACGTGTTTTAACTTCTCTCGGAGATTAATTCTTATGCAGTTCTCAAGCCAATATGAAGACATTCCATGCAGCTATAAATAATTATTTATATATCATTATTTATAATTATTTATTTTATGATTATAACCATCATCGACTGGCTTTTAAATATTATAAACTAGACATTTATCCATTCATTTGAATGAAAAGTATTTTAAACCGCATCTAATTAAAATATTTATATTTAAAATCTGAAATCCTTAAAGATAGCTTAAACAAAATATATTTTCTTCAAAATATTTTTTTTAAATCTTTCCGAAAATTTTTAAGTCAAAAACTGTTAATAAAAAAGAGGGCGTGTCTACAAAAGTACAGCTTAACATTTTTAAGTACCTGAAGAAAGTTTCAATAACCTTTTTAATTATATAAAGTAATTATTAATTATATAAAGTAATTATTTAGATTTTCTTAGCATTATTCCTGAATTTTTAGCTCAATTTCTTTAAAAACACTTTTTAAAATTCTTAGTTACTTTAAATCAAAGATAAATATTGTCAGACAAATATTTAAATACGATTTTCTTTTAAATTATAACTTTTCGTTATTTGTAATGATAGCTTTGGTAACATAAAGAAGAAAAGTTTTATTTGTTAAGCTAATTTAAAATAAATATTTATGATTTCGAAATTAAATCACTGCCCTATCTTTTAATGATTTTTACAGGCATTTAAGCTATGACGCGACGCATGCAACTTATCGCCTTGTGGTTTGGCCTCTTGGCCACAACAACTTTGGCCCAGACTCAGCAGGAATCTTCAGCCAAGTGGTCGAGACAGCTGGAATCTGTGGGTCCATCCGATACGGATTCGTTGGATTGGGTGCCTTTAGCTCAACCGCTAGATGAAAGCGGCAAGGATCGTTCTGGCAATGGACGTGTTTTGACCTACTCGCAATCCTTTCCGCCCAGTGCACGCTTCGGGGATCTCAGCAAGCCGACAGGAGCGCAGTTCGATTTCCCGTATCAGTTCCAGCGTTTTCCGAATGGAGCACCACAGGCGTTGCCACTGCGGCACCAGGGACCACCGCCACCACTGAAGAACAGTGGTTCGCAGGAGCCCACCTCACAGTCGTTCTTCAAGTTTGAGATGCCCTTCCATAATGAGGCTGGACACGCTCAGTCTCCGCCCACGCTGCAGACTGGCTACCAGATTCAACATTCCTTTGGCTCAGGCAGCGGTGCACCTTCCTCCATCTTCACTCCCCCTCGCTCTTCGGTCAGCAGCCTCAGCAGTTCTCCGAGTTCCAAACCTTGCCGCAGAAACCCTTTGCCCAGGCCTTAAGTAAGCCCTTGCACCAGCAGAATTATATCCAGGACTCGTTGCCCCTGAAGTCCCATGGCAAACCCTTGCCTACACAGGCATCCCTGCAGAGTGTTACCCCCAAGTCTTTCCCGTTGATCCCGAGCCGGAAACTGTGTTTGGTTTAAACAAAGCATCAGGTTCCGCTGGAGGAGTACCTTCATCAGCCGGAGGTAACTCACAGCAGGAAGTACAGCTGCTCTATGTGCCCTACGACACGCTCTATAACCAACAAAGACAACCCCAGAGCTCCTCCTCCAGCCTTGGATCGAGCAGCAACTTTGAAGTGAACAAATTCAATCTCAATGCTGGACTACCCGCTGTTAATCCGTATCAGATCAATCAGTTCTACACGCCCGATCCCAGCGTGGGCAGCGACTTCTTCAGCACTGGCACCACCACACGTCCCAGCACCACCACATCGCACCCACAACATATATTCCAGAGCTTCGGACAATCACAACAACAGGCGCAGGTACAGCCACAGTTCACGACGGCCAAGCCGAAGCCCAAGGCTCATCAGCCACCATTGGCCATGTTCCTGCTGCGCCCCAATGCGCGACCCACCCAATCCGATGTGGTTACCGCACTGCGGAGTGCCCACTCCATCTCTGTGATCGATGCACCCACGAAGCAGACGCCCGAGATCTTTGTCGGACCGGCTGGCATGCCCATACCAGAGGGTTATGTCAAGTTCGATTTGCCCTATTTGTCACAGTTGACCCACTCGCGTGACCTCAGCGATGTGTCCTTCTTTGTGGCACCTCTCAGCTACCGCACGCCCAACGGCTTTAACAAGATTCTCCTCCCCGAGCCACATGTGGGCTCCATTGTGATCAACCGTGCCAAGGACAGTGCTGCCATCCAGGAGCTGGTGCAACCACAGCAGCCACAATCTCATCCTGTCCGCTCGCAGCGTCCGGGCACCACTCGCAATCCCTTCGAGACATCGACGCAAGCTCAACGGGTTACCGCCAGTCCAGCGCCCACTCGGGGCAACAAGTTCAGCTATTACTATGTCCAGGATGGCATTCAGGAGGTCAGCTCGCCCAAGTTGCCCGTCAAGCAGGAGCGGCACAAGAAGAAGCGTCCTCAGCATGTGCCCGTGGAGCAGCCTGTCTATCGTGCTCCCGCTAAGACACAGAATCCCTTCGACACCCTCAATCAAATTGGCGGCGATGACTTCTTTAAGTCCCTGACCAGCAAACCGAGCTCTCCAGCAACAACATCCACCTCCAGCTCCACTTCCACCTCCACCACCACATCGTCAACCACTTCGACTACAGCGACGCCCCAAACGCTCTTCACATACGGTTCCCGTCCGCAGGTTGAGTTCCCCAGCTCGAATGGTCAGCTCTATCCTCAGTTTGAACCTGCACCACAACAGCAGCAAGTTGAGGAGCAACTGCCACGCCTCACCACACGCCCACCCACCGCAACCACCGTGGAGGAGGAGCAACGCATGAAGCAATACTTCCGCCAGCAGGATGCCTTCCGTCAGCGTCCACAAACCACAAATCCTCCCTTCGAGCAGGTTCAATACACACCGACCTCAATCGACTTTGATGTGGTGCAGCCAACCACACAGAAGACCAAGCAGCGGGTAACGATCTACACACCAGGAACAGTACCCGTAACCACCTCCGATGTGGGCTACAATGTGGATCCGCAGTCACAGGCACCACTGAACCACCGACCGAGCTACAACCAGAACGAGGTCATCGATAGTGCCAATGTGGAGTACGAGTCGAATCCCTACCACATACCATCCGAGTTACCTGCCTTAACTCCCGATATCCCCGGCCTGGTCAACAATCTACAGGAGAAGGACAAACTTCCCGCGACAACGACACCACTCAATGAACCTGAGCCACTGCCAGAAACGCGACCCACTCGTCGTCCGGCTTTGCGAACGAGGAAACCAACCACGTCCAAGGTGGTCACCTCCTCGGTGTCATACTCCGAGTCGGAAAGCAATGCCAAACTGCCGACACATCGCATACGTCGTCCCTACGGCACGAGGATCAATTCAGCAGCCGCCACAGGCAGCGGAGATAACGGAGGAGAAGAGACCATAACCACCACAAGACGTCCGGGAACTGTACGTAATCCTCTACTGCGTAACCCGAATCGTATACGTTATCAGCCCACGACGGAGGAGCGTCAGTCCCTAAAGATTAAGCCCAAGAAGCACCACAAGGCGTCGAAGAATGGCAAGCCAAATGGGGATGAGGACTTGGAATATCAACGCGATGTCCTCAAGCAGAACTACCCGGTGTTCAAGGCAGCCTCTAGACGTCCCACCAGCCCCACAGCCATTCCCAGCTCCTACGATGTGGGCAACACCGAGGGACCCGCATCGGAAACTCAACAGGTTTACACGGTTACCCCCAGCAACAGCATCGACAGTGCCGATCAAAGTGTGTATCCAGCGAGTCTGTTGGAGCCCATGCAGATTGCCCAGCACTACAACGAGTTCTCCAAGGATAACTATGGTCCAGGGTACTTCCCCAACCAGGAGGATCTCAATCCCACAGAGGCATTTGTGCGCAACGAAGTCAGTCCCGTTTTCACAACGTTGGCAACAACCACACCACCAACCACAACGACCACAACAACAACCACTGTGAGGACAACCACCGAGGAGCCCATAGCAACAACCACCCGTCGTTCTCCCTTCATACGTCGCAACTATCCGAGGGTCCGCACCACAACAACAACGGAGCCCACAATAACCACGACGACACCCGCAGAGGAGCGACCTTCTGTAAGTGTAGTTATCCTTAACATAAGGAATTTAATATATTAACTCTAATCTTGTACTCCACAGATTCGTTCACGCGTTCCGCCCCGTCGTGTGGTCAAGGTGCGTCAACGTCAGCGTCGTCCATCGCATCCGGCCTCGTCAACTGCCGCTCCCGAGGAGGAAGCGGAGCCCGTGACCCAGAGACAGAACCTCCGCAAACTGAGCCGCTACAATCAAGAGCAGACCGAGAAGGAGGTAAGTGTGAGAACGCTTTAACCCAGGATTAGGTATTCATTAACAGTCTTCTCTTGCAGCATACGCCAAGACGTCGCTATAAGCAACCCTTCCAGCTGGAAGGCCAGGAGTCTCAATGGTCACCCGCCTCGGAAACTGGCAACAGCAACACAAACAGTTTTAAGCCTTTGAATCCCAAGTATGCAACCAAAACAGAGACCCACAACTTTCAGAATGAACCCGACATTGTAACGGCCGGACCAACGGATCAACCGGAAACCTACGAGTTCAACGTAGCTGCCAATCTCGGTGGATCAGGGGGACAGCGCACCACACCCGCCCTCAAAGCTCCCAACTTGAAGTGAGTTACAAGAATTAAACATCTTTCCAGTGTAGATTTATTTCCGTATTCCATTCTCAGACCGGAGAAATCCTTTGCGGAGCTGCTGGAGGAAGTGATGGGCAAGGCGCCCGAGGAGCTGGCCACAGAGACACCCACAAGCAGCACCATGAGCCGCCTTAATAGGCGTGGCAAGTGGAAGAAGTCGCGACTCTCGAGTGGTGCAGACAACAATGAGAACTTTGAAACTGCCGAGTCCCAAAATCTTGGACCACAGCTCATCAATTCCTTGTACAGCGCCAGCGAGAAGACAGAGGATGCCCAGAAGACGACGACGACGCCAATGACGCCAGCGACGGAGGCACAGACAACAGAGGCAATAACCACGACATCAGCACCACTGACAACGCCCGAGGAGTACGAGGTGACCACCGCCAAGACACCCGATATCACAACAATTGCCACGACGCTGGCGATGAATGAGGACAGTGCGACAAGGCGCATGGACACGGCAGCGGATGTGGATGGGGATGTGGGTGGAGATGTTGCTGCAGATGATCTGGATACGCAGCCGAGCATCTTCTCAGAGGTGCGACAGCAGCTCCACGATCTCTTCGCCATCGATGAGAGCGAGGATGAGGCGGTGACTGCTGCTCTGGCCGCCGTTGGCAAGCGGCGTCAGGAGTACACGAGCATCAAGCGTCCAAAGTTGGCCACGCCCACAGAGGGAGCAACGGAGGCGGCGACGACAGTGGCAACACCTTCCGATAAGGATAACTTCCACAAGGATCTGATGGAGCATGTGGTCTATGCAACGTCCACATCAACGAAAGTTACCTCCGAGACGGAGATCTGCTATCGAGGACGATGCATACGCTCCGAGGATCTGCCCGCCAATCACAAGCTGCACTGAGCTCCGGCGGAGCAAGAGCCACAACCTCCTCCCTCTTCCCTTCCATGTAAATACATAAGGGCATCGATACCAAGGGGCAGCGAGATGTGTGTAAAGTTCTGTGTAACGTCAGCACAGCATTTTCAGCACCTTACCCGTCTCCTTACCCCCCCTTTCCGTATCCGCTTGTAATTACTTAGCTTTAACTACGAATATGTTCTAAAGAGTAAGAGACAGAGAATAGAGAGAAAGAGAGTTATACAAATACAAATACAATTATAATCGATTTACTTAAATAATCGTATTCAATATTCGAATCTTTCGAAAATTTGTAGTAAATTTAGTAGTTAAAATAGTAAACAGTTTAGTTTAGCATTAACTTAATAAATAATACCGCATAATGAGTCTAAGATTTGTACAATATAATAACGAAAACTAACAAATAAATAAAGAATCGATATCGTTACACATTATTCGTTCCAAGTGTTTTATTATCTTTTCTTTATAAATATACTCGTATCTTATGCGGGTTTCACAACTGCAATACTTTGATTATCCGAACAAATATACATACATATATGTTACTTACAATCAATTAATTGGTTTAATAATAGTTCCACTATAAAAAGGTCAATTTATTCTTGACATTCTTTAAGAACTTAAATGGAAAGAATTTTCGTCAGCAGTACGATCTGAGTCAGTTCTAAAAAACTCTTTTGAATTCTCTTCAGATATGTTCCTTAGCAGTAAAATAATTAACTCCTTTTGATATAATTTCGAAAATGAGAGAGGAAAAAAATAGGATCCTTTAAAATGGAACCACTTAAATAGGAACACAATTCTTCAGTTCCTACCACCAATTAAAAATCCTCGACATAAGGAACTAACCCCCATATATTAACAAAAGGGACATAAACTATTTAAACTGAACCTACAATGAGGTACAGAATTCCTTTCCGAAGGAAACTAACGAAAACATCGCGGATCAGTGGGAAAATGACGACGAAAATACAAAATATGTTGCGTTGTCATATTATTACATAAATAATTGTATAATGTGTTGTATAACTATGAATAAATCTATATAATATTCAAATTTATACATAACTCTATATATATACTATATAGTACTTGTATAATAATAGCGACAATCAATTCCATCTAATACCGTGCATTAGGTACATCAGTTTCATTATTTCATTATCAGGCTCTCTCACGCCAACAGTGTTAAATTCGATCCTTCATTCTAGGAATCAATAAGACGCGCCCTTTCTGACTCCTCATCCTCGTCAGCAGCTGGAGTTCGTGTTTGTGTTGAGCTGGAGGGACTGTTCCAGGGCTGGACAGTTGTGCGTCCAAAGATGATGAACACAAAGTTACCAATGAAGTAGACAAGGGCGGTGAAGAAGAAAACAATCTGCCACTGGGATGCGTCTTTCTACAAAAGCAGGAGAGGATTAGCATAAGTCTTTACTTGACTTAAAGGTAAACTCACCTCATTCTTAACAATCAGTCCAACAATCAAGGGAGCCAAGATGCTCATCACATTTGCCGCACAGTTCGTGATGCCCATCAAGGTGCCAGCGAAATTGGGCGACAGATCCATATGGTTCACATGGAATCCCAAATAACTGGCCGCATTGGTGCCCACCGCCAGGGTGAGTAGTCCAATGACCAGTTGAGCACTCGCCCCGTTATTGGTGATGCATCCCAAACCAATCAATGCCAACATGGGCAGCCATAATCCGAGAGAGTTGAATAACTTCCTAGAGAAGTTCAGGGACATGGGGTTGTCGCGCCTCTTAAGCAGATCCGATAGCCAGATGAAGCCGCAGGTGAGGATTATCATGACAAAATAAGGCAGTGCCGACAGTGGACCATTGTGCTTGATGTCCATGCTGAGCACGTTCTTCAGGAATGTAGGAATCTGTGTGAGCAGCGTCCAGAAGCCCCAGTTGTTGGCACAATGCGCCAGCAGAAGCGACAGGAATGGTAGCGATGTCAGGATACGTCGCCAAGGTGTGCGTAGACGTGGTGCAATCTCCTCTCGACCCGCATCCGAGGCACGACGCAACTGACCCGATGTCTCAATATAACGCCGCTCGTTGGGCGTGATTGTGGCATGTTCAGCTGGTGTGCTGGCGCAGAGAAAGAACCAGATGAGGGACCACAGAATGCCCGCACAACCCGAGATGTAGAATATGCTGGGCCAGCCCAGCGGTGAGGAGGCAATGTAACCACTCACAGACAGCATGACCACAGTGCCAAACTGTGATCCCGAATAGCAATAACCGACTAATCGTCCTCGCTCCTCCGCCGGCGACCATTTCGATAGGAATGTATGTGTGGATGGAAAGATGACGCCCTGACAGAGTCCCTGCACCGCACGCAGCACAACCAGCATCTTCCAGCCACCAGTGAAAGCACAGAAAGGTGTCAATAGTGCCAGGCAGGAACAGATGAGAACGCCAAAGAAGAGCGTATACTTGGCACCAAAGATTGCCGACAGATAACCACCTGGCACCTGGGTAACCACATAGCCCCAGAAGAAGCTGCTCAGCAGATACGACTTGATGCTCTCATTCCACGCGAATTCCGGAAAAGTGGGATTCGTCATATTGGAGTCCGTCATGGCCACAATGGCCACCGAAAGATTCACACGCATGGCATATGCGACGGCCAAGCCAAAGAATATCAAAATGCATTGCAGATGACGCACTCCAAAGCGGGGACCTGCAATTGAGTCAATCCAACAGTTAATTAAAAGAATATGTGTATTTACATAGTTGATAGATGAAACGCAATTTACCTGTATTGCCAATGGTGTCGTAGCCTGTGCGACTGCAGCAATCGAAGCAACCGATAGCCATATTGTATGTGCGTATTAATCTCGCCGTTCCTCCTGCTCCCGTTGCGTAGTTGTTGTGTTTTCGTGGCCGTTACAGCTGCGTCTAATCATTTCGCGATGCAGCGCAAAAAAAAACCAACACTGAATTTAAAGAGACGCCAACGCCAACGCTTCTGCTTACGTTGCGCTTTGTTTTTGTCGTCTTCGTTGTTCTCTTTCTGTTTTTTGTTTTTACTTTGCAGTGGACAGCAAACACAGCTCGGCTGGCAAACAGCTGAGAGCTCACAGCTGTGTTTACTCACCGATAGTTTGTTTGCTCTCGATAGTTGCGTGTATCGATATTATGTGCGGCAGCAGATTCAAACTTAAACTGTTAATTGGTACTTTGTTTATATTTGCACAATTTTTGATGGTTAGTGCTCTTTTTAGTTTCCGTTGTGTTCGCGAGGCAGTAAAATAAAAAGAACACCGTTATCAATTAAATGGCGACGTCTATTTTGAAGCTTATTTTGTCGACATTTTCGTTTTGGTTATTCTCTTTTCGTTTTCACTTTGCAGAGGACCGCAAAAACACTGCTTGGCTGACAAACAGCTGACAGTTATGTTTACTCACCGATAGTTTGTTTGCTCTCGATAGTTGCATCAATCGATATGGCGAACGCCATATTTAAAATCGAATTCAAATACTTGAAATAAAAACACATTTAATTTAATTGCTGTTATTTTTTGATTTGTGCACAAATCTTTATGCGGTCTTCATTTCTGCCTTTTTTAGTTAATTAATATATTTTTTTCGTACATCACAAGTTGGTTGTTTGTTTATTACTAGTGTTTTTAACTAATTTTACTAATTGCCTAAGCTAAAAAGTTACTTTAAAACATAACAATTACAAGAGCCGCGCTTTTAGTTACATATGCTCAAGTTTTTTCACTTCATTAATATATATATATATATATATTTAGTTTTTTTTTTTTTATGTACATAATGGAAAATACTGCAAATAATAATTTATGCTTTATCTATAAACTAAACAATTATCATATGTTGTGTTTTTTTTTAATATCGCTAATGGAAGCACGCGATCGTCATTATGGCAATTTCAGCTCATGTCCTTTTCTTTCTATCAACTAATTCACTTAAAACTAGAACTTAATTTAAGAAACAACAACTCTGACAATATCATACTTTTCTCTGGATTTTCGCTTGAGAAAGTCTTTAGTCAGCGCTCGGGGGGATGGAAGAGGGATGTCGCAAGGATCTTAAGGTGTTTCCTTTGCAGCTGGACTTTGGCGATTTCCCGCCAACGGCATACCCGCTTCTATGCTATCCGCATCCACTGCATCCGGGGTATCCCACCATTGAGTCTCCGTGCTTCCAAAGATCACAAACAGCAGATTGCCAAAGAAGTAAAATGCGGCGGCTATATAGAACACTATACGCCATTCATGCACATTTTTCTATGGGAAAGGTAAGGATTGAAACCGTTAGTTAGGAATTGGATTAATGAAGGAAGTGCTTGACTTACCACATCGTGGACAATCAATCCCACAGCGAGAGGTGCCAAGGCACTCATGACATTGGCAGCCGCATTCGTGAGTCCCATCAAGGTGCCCGCGTAGTTGGGTGAGAGGTCAATGTGGTTCACCTGGAAGCCCAGGTAGGTGGCAGCACTAATGCCCACGGTGAGTGTGAGCAGGACAACGGCGAGTGTTGAATTCTCGGGAGGCACATAACCCAGACCGATGAGGGAGCACATGGGAATCCAGTGTCCAATCGAATTGAAGAACTTGCGATTGAAGGCCACCGACAAGGATTTCTGACGCTGCAGCACCTTGGACAGCCAGACGAAGAAGAAGCTGAGCAACATCATCACCGTGTAGGGAAGCGCGGAGGTCAAAGCACTTGCATTGATATCCATGCCATAGATGTTCTTCAGGTAGACGGGAATCTGTGTCAACAGCGTCCAGAATCCCCACATGTGCGTGCAGTGGACAGTCAGCAGGGAAAGGAATGCCATCGAGGTGAAGATCGCTGCCCATGGTGTGGGAGCCATCTTATGGGAGTCCTGCATTTTGCCATCGGAACGTGATTCCTCAATGAACTTCAGCTCCTCCCGCGTAATGCTACGATGCTCCTCCGGCACGCTGGACGAGTAGTACCACCAGATGGCAACCCAGATGAAGCCACAAGTGCCGCCGCAATAGAAGATCGCTGGCCATCCGACAGAATTCGCAAGGAAGCCACTTGTGGCCAGCATCAAGATGGTGCCAAACTGAGCTCCCGAATAGCAAATGGTGCCCAACATGCCACGTTCGTTGGCCGGCGCCCACTTGGAGAGCAGGGAATGCGTTGCCGGATGCACTGCACCCTGGGTCAAACCCTCTAGAATACGGACCACACACAGAGTTTGCCAGCCGCCATATTTAAGTGACAGCGGTGTCAGTAGCGTCAATATGGCACAGGATGCCAGTCCAACGAGCAACAACATCTTTGCTCCATAACGTTGGGCAATGTATCCTCCAGGCACTTGGGTCACAATGTATCCCCAAAAGAAGCTGCTCTGCATATACGATTTCTCCTTCTCCGTGAATGAATAATACTGCAACGGGATGAGGAAAAGGATGAGATTAGATATGGTTTCCACATCTCGTAGCCATCAAACTTACATCAACTCCACCTCTAACTGCAACTCCAAGTGTCTCCAGTTGCTCCGAGCTGTTGTCACTTAAGCTATCATTACTTAAGCTATTGTTGCTGAAGTCCGTCATATTCGGCTTGTCCGTCATGGCCACCAATGCCACGGTAAGATTAACCCGCCACGCATAGGCGAGGGTCAGACAGAAGAAGCACAGGAGGCATTGGACATGCCGCACGCCAATGATCTTGTCTGTAAATAAATAGAAAAGTAGAAACAACATGAGATTAGATGGGAGTTGAGTAAATGGGGAAGCTTAAGTAGGAAATAGTGGAAAATATAATAGATTAGAGTGGAAAGATCGAAGGAGGGAATATCATTTCCATCAAGATGTGGAAATATAAGAATTTTGACTGGGAATAACTAAGTAGGAATATTATTTCCTTTAACAAAAGGAAACAAAATGAGATTAGACTGGAGTTAAGTAAAAAGAAAACATTATTTCCTTAAAAAAAAAGGAAGCAACAAGATATCACAATGTGTTTAAGTAAGAAGGAAACAAAATTCCCATGGAGAAGACATTATACTGTGAGTAACTAAATGAGGAACATGATTTCAATCTTTAAGTGGAAAATAAAACAGATTAGTCTTGGAAGATGTCCATCTCACACTGTCTGTCTTTCTCTTAGCATGAGCTAAGCTATTACAAATTTTCCATTTGACATTTCTTAGGAAAATCCCCAAATTTAATTACATATCCGGTTACAGTCTTACAAGAGACCGTAGAGGTCGATCTCCAGCTGTTCTCTCACTCTCACTCTCTAGTAAAAAAAGTGTCATTCTTATTTAAATGTTAACAAATTGATCTTACTCCTTTTGCAGTGTTTAATTACTCACCACATCTCATTAACTATATCTATATTTATTTAATCCTCTTTAACATGATGACATTTTTTTAAAGGGCTCAATCAATAGTCTTTGTTTATACATATTTGTTTACAGACTGAGAAGAGAGTCTGTCCTTCTCTCTACATCTGTTCCTATCTCCCAATCTCCTCTATTATTTTCCTTCTCTCTATCACTTTTAAGTGTTGACGTTTTAATCTATTACATATTTGGTTACAGCATCTATCACTCCCTCCCCCATTCACCCTCTCACTCTGTCTTTCTCTCTCTCTCACTTTCTCTCTTCTTCCTGAAATTTAATGACTATATTCAGTGTCAATTCTGCACTGAGGAATCTTTATAAATTATTTTATTTTCAAAAAATCAATCATAAATAATAAAAATTGTTATATTTTGATTATAGTATGAGAAAAGCACGATCTCTCTCTTTCTCTCTCGCCTTCTCTACTGACAAACTTGTAAATCTGCCGCTCTCTTATCAATGTCAATAGCTTGCTCTTTCTCCCGTTGTAGCGCTCTCTCTTGATTTTCCTCTCTCGTTTATGTGGGGCGCGTTTATTTATAAAACACTGTGTCAAAATCTTGTTGTGGCAGTACACACACACACACACACACACACACACACACACACACACACGTGTATTCATACACTCACTTATTCACACACATACAACGCCCACTCGTGAATGTGTGAATGTGAATTACTCGTGAGTTGTGGGCCTCAATGAAGTGCAACCTCAGCAGACGGTGCTGTACCAACAGCGAATCAGCTTAAGCCTTAAGCATACCACGAGACATACCACCTCACATACCTTCTCTCTCCCTGCCCTGCTCATCTCACCTCACTTCTCTTCTCTTCTCCCACTTATTTACCTGCACAACGCTCTCTCGCTGCGATCGGCAGACTCAAGCGACGAACAGCACGTGACGATCTCTCTTTTTAGCCATGTGCACGAGTCAATTTATTGGCACATTCATACCGACAGACTGAAAGACAGACAGACTGACAGACGTACAGTGGGACATACAAAGCAGCTACAGCTGTTGGCAGTATTCTTTTTAGACCCTGTACTTACAAATTATAAAGGGTATATTAAGTTTGTCGAAATAGAAAAGTGTGTAACAAGCAGAAAGTATAAATATATTTATATTATACGTATTTTCTTGATCAGCGTCATCTACGATCATCTAGACCTCAAATACTTTACTCTGATAATAAATTCGAAATTCAAAAATCAGGATTTTTGAAAATAAGACAACTTTATTAAAGAAAATAATCAAAAAAATTCAAAATATTACAATATTATCTAAAATTCACATTTTTGTCCGAAATCTAAAAGTTTTAAGTTCAAAAATTTCCATTTTAATTTGCTTTTATTTCAAATTAACTACAGAGTCTGTCACAGGCGAGTTTGCTCGAATGTAGCTTTACCTACTGGTTTATTTTTGTTCTTTGTCGATCTGCGCTTTTATTTTTAGACTCGGCTCGGACTGAGAGCCTCCATAAATGGCAGAGGCTTAGTTCTTGTTGCAACCGTTTGTTGCACAACATTTTCTACATATAGATTAATTCGCAACCTTGCGACGCGGCCTTACAAGGTACGAGTATTGTAAGTCTATTGAACTCCCCTCGAACGATTTTCCAATGTAGCCAATGTCAGTTTTCAAACTAATAACTATTAATTTTAGTCAATTAAATTATGCTCAATAATTAACAATTGTGGAGCCAAAAATACTCAGATGATGACGATGACGTTAGGCGTTGATTGAACTTTGAGACATTCTCTCTCTCTCTTTATTATTCTCCCTCTCTGTTTGCTGAAACTGAATCACTTTGCTGTGGAACTTTTTATCAGACACGTTTTTCAATTTATTTGCACAATGATTTAAATTTCGTCTCACTTCTTTTTCTCTCTACAGCTTCAAAGTTTTGGAATTTTTACTGTATCAGAAACTGAAATTGTTTTCTTTGTCACACTTTATATGAATGTTAATTTATACTCTTGCAAAAAGAAAAGGAGAGCAAATAAAATATATATATAAAACGAAAGCAATTAACTTTTTTGTTGTTTTTTTTGAGTTCCATAAATGGAATTGCACAAATTTCCAGCAATATGATCAATAAACATTTATGAACTAATATGAAAGTTGATTTTTGATTGATTGCCAGTCCGAACAAACTGTACTCGTACTTCCCATAGTGGTATATACTCTATATCTATATATAATATATATTTAGATTTAGAACAATTTCCATGGTCACACGACAATTGGGTTGAGTTTTGGACGAAGGACATGTTGGTTATAGAATAAAACGAGCAAATCGAACTGAAGTGCAAATGTGCTGATAACCGATAACAGTCGATAACGGCCGATAACGCGCACGATAAAATATAGAACAATAATAACAACAAACTGAAAATCTTTAGCACTACAAACCTACATACGAAAAGTGTTGAGTATTTGTATTTTATTGAGCATGTCAGTCTATTAGATTAGATAATTAGTTACAGTGGGTGACGACTCATCGAATCAGGCAACCCGTCGCTGATTAAGTAATGGGTAGCACTCGGGGTATACGTGTAAACTTGGACCTCATAAAGAAAGGGGGCTTACAATTGGTACTGACTGTTGTTATTCTAGCTCTTTATTCGAAAACTTTATTACACTATTTGTTATTTGTAATTTGGATTGTTCTGCTTATCAGTCTCCCTCTCCTCTCTCTCTCTCTCTCTCTCTCTCTTAGTTAGATAAGCAATAGAGCTGCGTCAATTGAGCATAGTTCAAGCTAATTGCTATCATTTCAGTCCTTTTCAAATTTAAATTTCATTGGCAACTCTCGAAAAATAAATATGTAATATAAAATAGCTAAAAAAAAGAGAGAGAAGAGAGCAAACATATTGCGTTTGATTTGCTTGGCTAACATCTCTCCCTCTCCCTCTCTCTCTCTGTCTCTCTGTCTCTCTCTCTCCACCCCACCCAATGCTTTTCTGTTCTATGTATTTGATTTTGTTGTTTATTTTTATCATTTTCGTTGAGCGTGCTAAAAATTAATTTGTCCGTCGACAAAGACGAATAAAATTCAATTTAATTTTATTTTATTTAACTTTCATGTGGTTTTGAGTAAAGTAACTGTTGGAATGTGAAATGACAATAAATCTGTAAAATTTACTGTTTTAACCATATTTCAAACTTGGCTAACTTCGAATGCAATTACCGCTTGCTTCATTTACTTTAAAAGGTAATAAATATACTCAATTGCGACTTTTTCTCACTTGATTGTGTTTCTAGGAAGGGTGGGTGAAGGAAGGAGGGATGGAGGGGGTGCAACGAGGGGGTTTGAGCAAGTTGTTTCCGGCAACAAGCTCTGTTCACAACTCTGACAATTGACAAATGCACTCGGTAGCTTACATAAACACATGAGACACGTGCACGCAGCGCGACGAGCGATAGAGATAGATAGATAGATTTCTATCTATATATAGATATAGATATTTAGTTAGATAGATAGATAGATAGATAGATAGGCAACTGATAAGGGCTCACTTTTGGTACTTACCATTGGCGTATTTGCCAGTTTTCACCATATTCAAAGTGGTTGTCATGTGTGCGGCGCGGGTTTTTGTAGCTTATGAATTTGAGATCTCTACCTCTCTCTTTCTATCTCTTATTTTCGCTCTCACTCTGGCTTTAGAGCTGTTGCTGTTGTCACTGGAACTTTCTTGTGTTTCTTATGAATTTCTTGTTGTTATTGTTTATTATTTTCATATAATTTTTCACACAACGTGTTCCGACATTAAGCTGGAGCACATGTGCACGACACGACGGTGACGGAGACGGAGACGACGATCAGCGGAGAATGGGGAATGAAGTCTTGGGCCAAAAGTCGCGTTGGCTTCTTTGCTTTGGCGAGTTTTGTTAGCGTATTCAAAGCGATTTGAATGTCGCATAAATTACAGATATCTACACGATGTACACGATGTGACACGCAGATACTCTCCGATGCTCAGCTACAGATACTCAGATACTCTCAGCTACAGATACTATATTATAGTAGCACAAACTGACTGTCTGTCTGTCTGTCTGTCTGTCTCTCTGACTGTTCGATTAAACGCGTATATTTACGGTTTCGGTTTTGGTTTGTTCTAGCGAGCGATTGCGACTGCTTGAAATACTTGCGGACGCGATTCTTTTATAAATATGATCGCTCGACGTCGCGACGCTCGTATTGCTCGAGAGAGTTCGACGTCGCAGTCGCAGTCACAGTCGACGTCGCTGTCGCAGTCGTTGTTGCTGCTGTCACATTGTTGCTGTTGTTACTGTTGTCGGTTATGGCACACACATGTGTATCGCGTGAATTCCATTTTCATTTGGTTGTTGCTTTTGCTATCAGTAAAAACCCGAACACGCTGGCAGCACACACACACAGCTTAGTCATGTATGTGTGTGTGTGTGTTGCCTTCTCTCTGACTCTCTAATTTGCCGGCCAATATGTAAACAACACCAACACAAACACAAAACGAAACAACAACGAGTTATCAGTCCCAACTGCCGCTCTTCCTCTTCCACTCTCTTTTGCACTCTACCTCTCCCTCTCCCTCGCTCTCTCTCTCTCTCCTTGAATTTTCTGACTAATGTACTACATAATGTTTTAAGAAATCAGCCTGTAAGCACTATAATTTGTAAAACCAAATTAGTCACATCCCATTTCCGTCCTCTTCCCGTAGCCAGTTGCAGCTGGTATCTTTCAGATACTTTTCAATCTTGCAACCTTTCTTAGCTTGAAAAGCGCCTGCTGATAAGGCCAAAGTCTCTGTCGAGGTCACGCAACAACCACCGAATTATACCAGGGATCCCAAATTATAGTTATACATGTTATAAAATATAATTATATGATTGAGCGAATTTCAGATATAATCTTTTTGGGTGGAGAAGGATACATTTTTTAGAATTTGTATAAAAATTAATAATAAGAGTATTTTATTTTTATTATTAATATAATAAGAATTCAAAAACAAAATTAATATGTGAAATTACCAAGTAAAAAAATATCTAAACATTTAAATTTATGACTAATAAATATATAACAAGAAGGAAGTTAAGAAACCAAAAAATATTTATTGATTTCAATCAAATTAATAAATAAATAAATAACAAAAAATAAAATAAACTTAATAAATAGACTCTTTGTAAATAATTCTTTAAGGTACAGGGTCTAAAAAAAGTGTTGTTGTTTATTTTTATTAAATCCAATCACGGTAGATTTCCCTGTTGTAATATGTTCTCTAAATAAAATTTGAAAATTTCCATTTTGATGAATAATAATAAACATTTTTGAATTTATTTATCAAAATTAACAAATATTTTTAATTCAAAATATTTATTTTAAAAATTATAATCATTATATATAATTAAATGAAGTATTAGTATTTTCTCGCCATCCCTCTCGCTCTCTCTGTCTCTCTCTCTCTCTCTCTGTCTGTCTGTCGATCTTTGGAAGTATCTCAAGAGGTACTCGTCTATGACATAACTCAGGCTTTGACAGTTGCTGCCGGCAAATGTAGCAATCGCACAATCGAGCATTATATTATATTATAGTAGACTTGTATTATCGTGATTATTGCGACGCTTACACAATCCATAACTCACAAATTGTCAGCCAGTTGGCCCTGATTGAATGCCATACCATTTTCAACTGACAGAGGAACATAGAGATGGGAGAAGAGAGTAAAATATTAATTACGTCCTATATATGGAACAACAAGTATCAGAGTTATCAATTATATTTATTTTTGTTGCAATAGCAAATGTTTAAACAAATTATTTATGCTTATCAATTGAGACTTTGATTTTACCAGCAAAACAACGCTGCCCCTTCAGCTCCCCTCTTCTGCCTCCCGCTTGAAGTCTTATCAACCTGGCAAATTCATTCTGATTCCTCCAACAAGACAGCTCTGAAGAGGCGAGTCTAGGAATTATTATTATTAATCGGTACACATTTCGATTTCGGCATATTTTACAAAAGGTAAACGAGAGTATCTGTGTGTGTTTTTTTGTGTGTGTGTTTGTGTGTTTTGTGACTGATAAGGCCCCGGTCCCGTTTTCAAATCACACACGTTTTTTCGGCACGTTCGCCAGTTATGATTCGCCAAGTTTATCAGTTAATAAAGCCTATAAATACTGGCTATAATTGACTCTTAAAAGGAAGATAGAGATTTCTAATTGGGTTATGATTGTAGTGGATTTATTTCAAGCTTCTTATCATAAATTTCTATCTTGCCATTCTTCAAATCTTGTGTAACGAATTAAATGTCAACTCAAAACGTCTTTTACATTTTTTTATTTATAGTTTTCTGCAGATGATCGAAGCGAATTGAAAGTATTTTGACTTGTATTGAGTAAAGTACTTCAATCTGTCAATTTTGTCGTACGGAAAGTCATACGTTATTCCCATACTCGACTATAAAATAATTTATCAGTTAATAAGATCTATAATTATGGCTATAACTCTCTAAAGAAAGAGGTAATTGAGTAATTGAGGTACAATTGCACCAGAGTGCAAATAGATTTATTCCTAGTAAGTCATAAGCCATAAAGCTTCTTATCATATCATTCCATCTTGTTGTTCTTTAAATAGTGTGTAACAAATTAAATGTCAACAGAAAAGGGACATGTTCCATGAGTTTTATTTATAATAATATCCATATGATCGAAGCGAATTAAAAGTATTTTGACTCCTATTGAGTTAAGTACTTCAATCTGTCTTTATTGTCGATCGGAAAAGTCATACTTGACTAAATTATAGTTTATCAGTTAATAAGACCTATAATTACGGCTATAACTGACTCTCTACAGATAGATAGAGCTTTCTAATTGAGGTACAATTGCAACAGAGTGCAAATTTATCTATTTTTAGTAAGTCGTTAACCATAAAACTCGTGCTCCTTATCGCATCTTTCTATCTTGTGTAACAAATTAAATGTCAACTTAAAAGGGACGTGTTTTATGAATTTTATTTATAGTTTTCTTCATATGATCGAAGAGAGTTGAAAGAATTTTGACTTGTATTGAGTAAAGTACTTCAATACTGTCTATTTAGTCAATCGGTAATATCAATATTACCGGATTACACGATTTAATGACAGTTGGGGTAATCAATCTAATCACAAGATCTTATCGCGCCTGGATGCGTCACGCCCACAAAACGTATTGCCCCAAATTGTACACTGAGCAGGGGGAATTTATAAATGAATCTGTGGCTGCACTATCATACCTCGAACTCTTATCAAAAAATACAAAAAAAAAACCGCTCAACGTGACATTTGACAAATGGCAAACAGAATTCGCTTGACGTCAAACGTAGCTGGAGAAGAAACGGATGTAGAACCTGTCGCCAGGTTGACTGGGGAGCAGTGAGGAGGAACAGGAGGGGGAAGGGGGTTCTGAACTAGCTCCTTAGACACACCCTTTAGTGCAGCAATTAAAATGCAGCTTGTTAGCTTGTCATTCAAATGGAAAATAACTTTTATACAAATATAGATACAAATATCTAGATACAGATACATTTACTCGAATAGATACAGATACAGAATATGGGATGGAATTTTACAGGCATTGCATGCGCTGCCAATTGAATTGCGATAATAAAGCTGACAATTTGATCATATAACGTATACGCCGTGTGTAACAAATTGTAAAAGAAAATAAAGATACATATACTGAATCTATAGGTTTAAGTGCGGTTCAAATGTGTCATTGAATTAACATATGACTTCGTTTCGGATCGACGCTCCTCTTGAATTTTTGATGGTGATTTTCCATACCCCCAAGGAGGTGTTAATTATGCCCAAGGGGTAGACAGCCCCATTAATGTGGCAGGGGCAAGAACAGTGTGTCTGCACTGAACTTTATATTAAATATTGTGACTCCCAGTCATATGCTTTGTGTCAACCCAATAGACAATAGTATTTAAGGGATTTTGTCAACAGTTTTCGCTGTTTTGCATACGAAATATTTATGAGATATTTATGTAAATTTCTAATGCATATATTTGCCAATATCTGAGTGTCAACCGAATAAAGTAATTGTATCATCTACATATATCACATCTGTCACATCTAATTGAATTGTATGCACTCAATTGAGATGCCTCAATTGATGCGAATTAACGTTCAACACAATGGGCCATGGACACTTTTTGCTATAAATATTTAAATCCAATGTGATATCTGACCCATACATTTTACTTAGCACCTGAGACACGCCCACCTTGCCTAGTTGTCACCTCCATTGATGGACACTTTTGGCTATTTGATTTGTGTCTCGACGTATTCGTTATTGCCAAACAAATATTACGGATCTGGCAGACAGTCAAAGACGCATTTCCTTTTGATTTTCCGCAATTGCTTCGAAAATCATTTTAATTGCTAACTTTTCAATGACCCCCGTTTCCCCCCCCCCCCCACACTGATCTACTCTCAACCTGTTAGCCTCTTAGCCTCATCTTTATTGCGGCATTGTGTGGGCGTTCGTGGTTGGACTTTTCACGCGGCACGTAGACTCTAAAAATAAATCTTTTCATTTTTACTGCTCGTGCAGTGAATTTTCACATTTTAATACTCTCACTCAGTCGAGTATAACAGCATTTAAGGCAATCATATAATAGAATTTTCTTTCAAGTCAGCAAATGTAATTTAAAACAGTATATTTAGGAAAACAATTTCAATAAGAATGTCAAAGATTAACCATATATGTATATTTAAATTTTACACATTTATTTAACAGCAACTAAAAAGTGGACACATGCGTTTAAAATATAAAATTCAAAAATTGGTTTTTAAGTGAATATATTAAGGATTGCTTAGAATTAAAATATACATGTAAATAAAATTAAACTTTTATTCGAAAGTAAATCGAATAAAATTTGAACACAATATATTAACTCAATAAATTATTTCATATTTTAACTTGAGCAAAATAACATCATTTAATTTTATATAGTATAGTATTATATAGTATCATAAGCTGGGAATGATTGAACATATTCAAATGATTTTAGAATAATATAATATTATTAAAGAGTATTTTTGTATGAAAAGATTTAAATAGATTTTAGATGAAATCCCAATAAATATTTCTATAGATAGAGTATATTTGTTTTGGTTTACTAGCGCCATATTCAAATGTCTATTTCAATATATTATTGTTGAGACATGTCGAGCACATAAACAATAAAACATGCGATTTGGACAGACATTCAAAGTGAGCGATAATGACTCGTGATCTTGGCTAAGGGACATTAGCGCTATTTCCGTCCACATGTTCTTGGCCAAAACATGCAGAGATTTGTAGATCCATGGATGAACCTTAGTCACTGCGCAAACTCCACCCTGCTGCAGTCTTATCTAAGACCCTCTTCATCCCCATGACTTTGAACAATGTCTGCAATTATGACAGTAATTCAGGGAATGTACGATTATACATATGTATGTATATAGAAATCTTATCATTTGTGAAATGGACTTGGCAATGCGACAACCACGAATCTGATTTATCACTGTGACATCATCATCATCCACAACACGGCACGAAACCAACTACCAACTTGGCTATAATAAAAGTTTATTTGCATACGAGTATTTGTATTTACTTTTGGTGCCCAGTAAAAGTGACTAAAGTTAGTTTGGATCGCTAGGTTAAGTTAATTCATAAAAAGGCAGGTATCATGACTGCGCAAAAAATCGTTATTTTTGCTATTTGGTTGTGAAATCGTTAGTTCTAAAAAAATTGCAATATCAGTAAGAATCGCGAAAACAAACAAAATATATAAAAAAAAAAAAAGAAGGAAATTTTAATGTATAAGTATATAAAATTTATATTATATTTAGTATTTAGTATTAAAAACAGCAAACAGAAAACAGCATTGAATGTGCAAAATAATTTGCGATAACCTTAGCGACAACGAGAGAGAGAGAGAGAGAGAGAGAAAAGAGAGTCGCAGCAAGTCTGAGAGAGCAGAAAAAGCAGGAGAGAAAGAGAGCGTTTACGCTTTTGCCGGCAACAACAACAACTTTGGCGCCGCGTTGTGTTAATTTGTTGCCATTTTTTTGCACAAGCTTACAGACATTTCCACATCAAGTTACCTACACACATACATACATACACATGTATAAATGCGGCGCACCCACTCTCCCAATCTCTCTCTCCCTCTCTCTCACTCTGTGCCTGCGTGTGTGTGAGCACGTCGTCTGTTCGTTTGCTCGCACTCGTTTTCGCTCTCACTCTCCGTCTGATCTTTGATCACGTTTCTCACACGTTCGGCTCGGCACACGATCGACCGACGACGAGCCACGTTCACGTGATGCGCAAGTGTACAAAAGTAATCGGCTCTCGGCTGTCGCTGTCGCTGTCGCTGACGTTGACGCTGTCGCTGTCGCTGACGCCCATTCGCGCCCCTCTCTTGGCCTACAAACCGCAATTGCTCCACACGAGAGCTTTGTGTTGTATTTGTATTAATTGCTTTTTGCTCGCATGGCAAAATGATTTGCAAAATTCGATTTTGGAATGGAGTATATAACCATTGGAATGACGTAAATATAAAGCCTGCAACCGAAATAAACATAAAATCAAAGAGTGAGCAACAGAGAGAGCGAGACAAAGAGAGAACGAGAGACAATGAATCCAAAGGGGCGCCCCAATACAGATTACGATTTCACCACTGACGCTGTCGGCCATAAACCTTGATTCATGCCAACTCGGCAGACAATTATCGTTCCATTTTAGCCCATTGTAGCGCTCTACCATCTGAAACACAAACAAGAACTTAATTCTATACCAACAACGCGACTCGATTCGACTGGATTTGGCGGTGGTGACGATGGTGGTGGCGCCCGGGGTGTCAACTGATATGTCAAGTGCCTTGTTATTTGCCCAGTGGAGTTGATAACATCTCGCATTTCGTCGCGTTTCATCGCTGCCCGCTGTGCTGACTGGAAATCTTATAAATAACTGCTTTAAAATTCATTTTTAATGGATTTCATTATCTTTAGCTTTTGAATTATATTTTGGTTTTTTCTTTTTTGGGTGCTCCAACAAAGGCGAATACCCCTCACGTTATCTACCCGCCTGACGTTGCGGTTCAATCTTTAAGAGCACGTGCCTCTCAAATGGAAACTGCCAAATAAAAAAAAACAAAATTCCGTTGTGAAATTCTGAGAAGTTTTTAAATACTCACTCCCAAATTCCAACCAATTCCATTCCACTAGGGTTGCCGCCACTTGCAAAAATAAGTTCTTATAAATCCTTAAAGATCAAAGTAGTATATTTACCAGCAGTTTCCCGTTCTGCGAGCTCAACTCATCGGTGGCTTCAGATTAAATTCCAAATGCTAATTTAAAAATAATTCTTATATATAGGTTTGCTTCATATACATATAAGCATTTCATAATCGCAAATGTCAAGTTGAGCATGCGAGTGTGAGTGTGTACATGTGTGTGTTTAGTAAATGTGCGGTCCATATCGCGTGCTTTTAACGTATTCAAATTCCGCTTATCAACAGGTTCGCCTCACACGATCACACGACCACTTCCACTTCTACCATGCGCCTCAAATGCAAATGCGGGCAAGTTCGTAACCACAAACATTTTATATCAAAGGCGTATTAAGAGGGGCTTTAACATTTCACCCAAAAAAGCCCCAAAAAAGTCCACGTACGACTGTATCTATTAGATTATATCGCATACCAAAAATTTTAACTTAATGGTTGCTGAATAAAATTATCTTTAATATAAATATTAGTTTTTCCTTATTAAGTATTATCTATATAATATTAAAAAAAATCTCTACATAATTTAAAATCAATTGTTCTATGGCATATTCAGGCCAGCTCATTACAGGTTTACTCTGCCCCTATTTGCAAGCTGCATATTTCTGGGTTTCCCCCGTTTCATTCACAAAATTCTGATATTTCTTAGTTGCCGCACAAAATTATGCTACATTTTAAATTTATTCAATTTGTAGTTACTGAAATTGCCGCTAGGTTTGTTCAGCTGAATGTAGCTTTTAAGGCAGAACAGAACTTTGAGCTTTTATGCACTTCGAATGCGGAAAAAGAAAATAGAGTTTCCAGTGATTCCCAAATTTAAAGTTTTTCACACTCTCCTTGATATCGACCAGGTGGACATTTTGACGAACACTGATTTAGAATAAAGTTTGGAATTTTACGTAAAAGTTAAGTAGGAAGTTGAATTTAAAATATCATATATTATATTATATATATCATAAAATCATTATCATATTTGAATATATTGAATATTCTCTTATATAACTAAATTAACACAAGTAATTTAACTAATGTTCCGATGAAATTGGCTTAAGTTGTCACTGTTTCTGGGACTCCAATTGGGGAGTGGAATTCCTTGAAGTTCTTGCTGCTGGATTATTCCAAGGTTGGACATTGGTACGACCAAAGATTAAGAAAACACTGTTGCCAATAAAGTAGATGGCAGCGGCGACAAAGAAGACAAGCCGCCATTGATAAACATCTTTCTGCAAAGTAAATTAATTAAAATATGCAATGAAATTTTAAGAAAAATTGGAGAACTAGTAAAAAAGATGGAGAATCGACTCACGTTATTGGTTACAATGACTCCCACAACGAGAGGTGCGGCGAGACTCATAAAGTTGGCGATGGCATTGCAGATTCCCATGAGGATGCCCGCAAAATTGGGAGATAGATCAATGTGATTGATGAGGAAGCCGACGTGGGCGGCGGAGCTAATGCCCACGGTAAGGATGAGCAGGACCACGGCGAGGGTGTCCTGATCTTTCCTCACATAACCCAGAGCAACCAACAAGATCATGGGACCAAAAGTACCAATGGAATTGAAGAACTTGCGATTGAATGAGAGCGAGATTGAATCCTTCTTCTGCATAGTCTTTGAAAGCCAGGCGAAGAACAAGCAGAGCAGAAGCATTGCGGTGTAGGGAAGCGAGGAGAGTAGTGCATTAGACTTGATATCCTTGCCCAGGACATTCTTCATGTAACTGGGAATCTGGGTAAGCAAGGTATAAAAGCCATAAGCATAAGCTGATTGCACAATTACAAGGGCCAGAACGGCAGGTGAGCGAATGAAACTGAGCCAAGGTGTGATCTGCTGATGGGGCTCCTCCTCCTCCTCTTCAGTTGTTACAGTTCTCTCTCCGGCCTGTCCCATCTCTATAAGAGCTCTCTCTTCCGCAGATATGCTCCTGGATTCCGCCGGAGAACTGGCTCCCCATATATAATAGATCACGGCCCAAATGCAGCCAACTCCGCCGGATGCATAATAGATGCAAGGCCAACCACCGAAAGCGGCAAGAAGTCCACTTGTGGCCAACATAACGATGGTGCCAAACTGGTTTCCTGCATATGTAAAATTTCCCATCGATGCTCTTTCATTGGGCGGCGCCCAAGCGGAGATCACAGTATGACAGGATGGGAAAAGGAAACCCTGAGAAACTCCTTCCAGCAAACGCACAGCACAAAGCAGTTTCCAACCTCCCAGTTTAGCACAGAGCGGTGTTAACAAGGTCAACACCGAGCAGATGGACAGACCCGTCAGAATGGTGACTTTACCGCCAAAGCGACGAGCCAAAGGACCTGCAGGTACCTGGGTCAATACATAGCCCCAAAAGAAGCTGCTTAACACCAAGGATTTTATCTGCTCCGACCAGTTGTATTCCTAAAGGAAGATGATGAGAAATTAGTAACAATTTTCTTGGAAATGTTAAATTAACGTTCTTACAGGAAACTCAGCCATTGCTACTATTGCCACAGATAGGTTGACCCTCATACCAAAACCCACTGTGAGGGCGCAGAAGAGCAGTAAGACTTGCACATGACGGACACCAAATCCGGAACCTGGTGGATCAAAGTTCAAGGAGATAAAATGATTATTCGCCAAGCATATTTTAATTTAAGAGCTAGATTCAGATGTGCAACTAAATTGATTTATAAACTACTATGAAAAATATGTCTTCTTAATTTCCAGTTTCGATAACAGTTATAGATAATTACAAATTTTTTATTATTTTAATATTCCACTCTTATTTAAATCCGACGATTGAAATCATTTAAATAAATATAGAAACAATCGATTATAATATGTAACTAAAAAACATCTCATCCTTTATTAATTTTAATTATAGATTTTTAACCCGAAAAAGTCCTCGTGAATTTCGATTTATAGTATAGCACATCTGAAATTTTCATGCAATACGTTGACAGGATAATATTTAATTCAGAATTTCTCACTTTCTTCTTCAAAACGACGATTCTTCACCATGTTGATGCCTCTTGTATTTGCCACTTATTTTAAGAGTTGCATTACCGAACTCCACAAGATCTTTCCACAAACTAACAGATGAATTTGGACCGTAGAATTTCTCCGACTTGATGTGACAGCTACTGTGCTTGTAATTGTATAAATCTTTAAAGTAAGTAAAATCATTTTTGTTTATATTTTGATAAGATAACAAAGAAGCGCCAGTGAAATAAAAATTATAATTTTGCCACACTCAAACTAAAAAAAAAACAAAAATTAATAGAAACATACCGAGTGTTTACCCAACATTATGACAAGGTGATGAGTTTGCATATCTTAAAAGGTCATTTCACTTCATAAATATATTTTTACTAGATCTAAAGTTCAACTCTATAAGTAGATATGACTCTCAAGTAATATTCTGTCAGAAAACAGTTAACATATTTGTTCGGTTTCTGGTTCATGTTTAAATATTACATCTTATATCATTATATTACTGTCTAAACTTAAAGCTATTGATCAGGGACTGTAAATAATTATTAATTGTTCTTTTTCAATGGTAATAATCATTCACTTAAAATAATCATTATTTTTAAAGAGATTAACGCATAAAATAATCAATATTTCTTGAATTGTGTTAAATATTTGCTCAAAAATAATGATTATTTTTAATCAAAATGATGAGAATTCACATATATTCTTACTTAGTGAGCCAATACTATCGTATCTATAATCCATATTTGAGTTTGGAAATTAATGAAAATGAATGAAAATGTGAAAATTTCAACACTTGTATTTTCCACTTATTTCAAGCGTGCATTACCGAACACTACAAAATCTCTTCAGAAACTAACAGATTGATTTGATCCGTAGAGTCTCTCCATGAATATATTATTACTCAGTGAGAATATTTGAATCTCTATAATCTGAATAACTTATAATTACAAATGGAGTTTTATTTATGATTAAAAATATTGAACTTAGGAAATTATTATTACTTTATGAGCTTAAGTTTTTCGCTTAAAAATTAAAAAATTTAAGTCGTAAAGTACAACTCGAAATTAATCATTATTTCGATTGTAAAACAAAAAAATTAAAAATAATCATTCTTTTGTAATTCTTTATAATAGCACTTCTAATGATTACAGTCCCTGCTATTGATAGATGTGGTTTATACTATAGTACTATATAGATGTAGAACTCTGATAAGTTGGGTACTCTCATTTCTTGGAAGAGTGATGATGTTTCAGTTCATTTATCACAACTCGTGGGATTTGTGACTCCAATTCGGGATACACGGAACTGCGACGTGGCTTGGCTGGAGGATCATTCCAGGGCTGGACATTGGCAGTACCAAAGGCGATGAAGAGAGCGTTGCCCACCAGATAAATGGCGGCAGCAATGAAGAAAACCAAACGCCATTGTTCCACATTGTACTGCAAGTATAAAAACATAAAATATAATCACAGTTTAATCAAAGTAAAGATCATCTGAAACCCACCTTATCTGTGACAATGACACCCACCAAGAGTGGTGCATTGAGACTCATAATGCTGGCTAATCCATTGCTGATGCCCATCAAAGTGCCAGCATAATTGGGCGACAGATCAATGTGGTTCACCTGGAAGCCAAGATGACAGGCGGCATTGATGCCCACTGTTAATGTGAGGAGCACCACGGCCAGAGTGTCGTTCTCCTTGGGCACATAGCCCAATGCAATCAGCAGGATCATGGGAATATATTGTCCAATTGTGTTGAAGAACTTCCTGTTGAAGGACAGCGAGAGGGAAGTCTTCTCAATGATTTTCGACACCCAGATGAATACAAAACTCAGCACGAGATTGGCAATGTAGGGGAGGGAGGAGAGCAGCGCATTGGATTTGATGTCCTTGCCCAGGATGTTGTTCATGTAACTGGGAATCTGTGTCAACAAAGTCCAATAGCCCCAGGCGGAGGCGGCATGCACAGCTGTAAGGGCCAAAAAGGGCCCCGAATATAGGAAACTCAGCCAGGGAGTCGCTTGTCGGTTGTTCGGCTGCTGAGAATTGCCAGCCGACTCATTGGCCTGTGACATCTCAATTAACTTCATTTCCTCTGCTGAAATGCTTTTGGAATCCTTCGGTGAACTGGCTCCCCAAATATAATAGGCCACAACCCAGAGAAAGCCACAGGCGCCAGAAACATAAAAGATACTTGGCCATCCCCAAGACGAGGAAGCGAGCAGTCCACTTGTGGCCAACATAACTATGGTGCCAAATTGTCCACCAGTGTAGGCACAGGTGGCCAAGGAACCACGTTCCCTGGGCGGAATCCAAGCTGAGATTATAGTATGAGATGAGGGGAAGAAAACGCCCTGGCACAAGCCCTCGATCAGGCGTAGTCCACAGAGCAATGGCCAACCTCCCAAACTTGCGCATAGAGGTGTCAGCAGGTTCAACACGGAGCAGATGGAAACCCCAGTGAGCAGAGTTACCTTACCTCCGAATCTACGAGCCAATGTTCCCGCAGGCACCTGGGTGGCCACATAGCCCCAAAAGAAACTGCTCAGTACCCAAGACTTTGTCTTCTCCGATAGGGGATATTCCTGAAAAATAAAGAAATGTAATATTTATAAAGGTTAAGGCACATTTTAAAAATCTTTAACAGCTTAAAACCAATTGTCAGTGTTTTAGAAAGGTCAAAATGTATTGCATATGCTTGAATTCATTTTAAAATTTTATAAGAATTAAAAAAAACTAAACTTTTATTTAATTTATTACTTTTATAATATTTATCAATAATCAATAACATTGTTGATATTTGAAATAAAATTAAGGTAGCCTATTTGTGTATCTCCGAAAATACATACGTCCGGAAAATTACATATCTGACATTCATTCAAGATGCATTTCTTCAATACTTACCGGAAAGTCAGGATTAATCGAAGCTGCATCTGTCATCGCCACCACAGCCACAGAAAGATTGACCCTCATTGCAAATCCCACTGTGAGACCGCAGAATAGCAGAAAAATCTGAAGATGACGCACGCCAAGTCCACTTCCTATAGAATAAAAAATCATTTAATTAATTCCTAAATAATTAAAGTCTTTCTTCCATCAATCATATCCGAAAAAAAATGAAAGATAAGATAATTCTGTAACTGGAATATTTTCTTTTCGGTAGAGTCATCTAGGATTGCGTAGAACGTGTCTTATAAATTCAGCAGCAAATAGAGATTTCCTAATCATAGTATCTGCCCCAGATAAGCGGTTATAAATTATAAATGAATTACCCTAATGATTTGTGCTACTGACGCGTTAACTTCATGACGTCTGCAATTTGGTCAAGGTTAAGTTAGGTCACAACAAATAATTATATCAGATTAACTCAAAACCGAAAAACTAAGAAAAATCTTGAAAATTTAAAAGTAAAACATAGGAAATAATTAGGTTATGTTGTCACTATGATCAATCAAATACTTAAAGAATATCAATATAGTGCAGAATACTCTTTCCCAATTTCTTTTGAGTCAGAAACAGATTAAACTTTTTAAAAATTCTTACCTTCATCTTCGAAGCGACGATTCTTCACTATGCCGTTGATGCCTGCCATTTTCTTAAATATTTAATAAGGGAAGCTTCTCTCAGTTGCATTACCACTTGTCACAATATATTTCTGTTAACTAACTGATTATCATTTAGATGAATGTCTTATAGCTACTTTTATCCTAAAAATTTCTGAATAAGTCAACTATCTCCTAATGTTTGTATTTGCAGTTTGATAAGATAAGCGAGAAGTCTGAGTAAAAGCAGAAGATATAGAAGATAATATAGACAGTAAATCGGCATTAATCTATATATAATCTATCTATGACAATTTTTAGCGCAATCCCAAACAGTCGTCATTAGTAATCAGTAGCTATTATGATAATATAAATATTAACAATATCTTTTTCTTGCTTTCCCCTTAAATAATTAACTTTATAATTTGTTATTATTAATACTGTTTATTTATAAAAACTTAATACAATCATAACTAAAGATAAACTATTTCTAAGCTTCTTCTGTTTTTTCCTGTGAGTCCAACTGAGGCGTTGAGCTGCGTCGTGTCTTTGCTGTAGGATCATTCCAATCCTGAATTTTAGCTTTTCCGAAGATCACAAAGAGACCATTGCCCACCAGATAGAATCCAGCTGCGATAAAGAAGACCAATCTCCACTGATTCGCATTTTGCTGCAGAGAAAGAAATAAATCATTTAAATTTAAGAATCTAGAACCTAAATAAAGTAAGTATCTTTACCTTATCGGTAACAATAACGCCAACTAAAAGCGGTCCGATGATGCTCATGACATTGGCAATACCATTGCTGATACCCATAAGAACTCCAGCAAAATTGGGAGATAGATCAATGTGGTTAATCATAAAGCCAAGTTGGGCAGCTGCACTAATGCCAATGGTGAGAGAGAGTATGACGACAGCGAGAATATCTTGATCATGTGGCACATAACCCAAAGCAACAAGTAGAATCATAGGAATATATTGGCCAATTGTGTTGAAGGTCTTGCGACTGAAGCTCAGCGAGAGTGAATCTTTCTTCTGAAGAATCTTGGAGACCCAGACAAAGAAGAAGCTAAGCACAAGCATCACAACGTAGGGAAGTGAGGAGAGCAGCGCATTAGCCTTAATATCCTTGCCCAAAACATTCTTCATATAGCTGGGAATCTGGGTCAAGAGCGTCCAAAATCCCCACGTCGAAGCACAATGAGCCGCAATTAGAGCCAAGAATGGAGGGGATGTTAAGAAGCTCATCCAAGGTGTGCGAATATTCTCCTTCGGCTGCTCGGATTTAGTGGCAACTTCACAGGCCTGAGTCAACTCAATAAGCTTTCTCTCTTCATCTGATATGCATCTCGAAACTCCAGGGGAACTAGCTCCTCTTCGAAAGTAAGCGGCAACCCACAAACATCCAACTCCCCCAGATATATAGAAGATGCTGGACCATCCTGCCATAGAAGCGAGCATTCCACTCGATGCCAGCATTGTGATGGTGCCAAACTGAGCTCCCACATAAGCATAGGTGCCCAAGGAAGCTCGTTCCCGAGGCGGAACCCAAGCGGAGATCAGCGTATGATAAGATGGATAAAGGACGCCTTGACAAACTCCCTCACAAAACCGCGCGGCACAAAGCAGCTGCCAACCTCCCAACTTGGCACAGAGTGGAGTTAGCACATTCAATATGGAACAGATGGACAGACCAGTTAATATCGTAGCCTTAGCACCAAATTTGCGGGCCAAGACACCGGCGGGCACTTGGGTCAATACATAGCCCCAAAAGAAGCTGCTCAGCACCAAAGACTTGGTCTGCTCCGACCAGTTGTATTCCTAAATTAATAGAGAGAGATATTAATTAGAGAGATTTTCTTGGATCTACATTAAGGAAAGTCCTTACAGGCAGCTCTGTCATCGCCACAATGGCCACAGAGAGATTCACCCGCATGGCAAAGGCAACCATAAGGCCAAAGAAGAGCAAAAACATTTGCACATGACGTTCGCCAAGTCCTGAACCTATAGATATATTAATAATATTTAATATTTAATATTTATGATAAAAAATAAATGATAAAAGGTGGCAACAACAATCCAAGTACTAGAATAAAAAAGTATTTTTTAAATGAGATAATATAAAAAATTATCGAATGGAACAATCCAAAGAATCTTTATGAAATTGGACTAAAAGACGGACAGGAAGGAACAATTGTCTACAAATACTAATTCAATGTGTCTTATCTATAAAATAATGCATCCTTACATTAATAAAATGTATCAAAAATATCAATAGATACCAATAAAAAGTATCTTAAGAAACTTTTTAGAATATTTATTGAAATAAATAAAAGCATGGAACATTTCCATTTGAAATGACAAGACGAGCCCCCATTGAAAAGAGTAAGAAAACAGATAATAAACCTTTTCTTTTAATGACAGTCATTACCTCTACTATTAAGACAGTAGCCCGTTACGTATTATCTTTATAGGTGTTATGTTTATAGTTAGGTGATTAAATTTTATCTACAGCTACTTGCGTAAAGGGAACTATGAATGAGATTTACAACATTGACGAAAGCAAACTTAGCCGGAATTTTCTGCTGATAACTATTTCTATGGAGCCGATGTAATGAAATTGCTACTGATTTGATAAGGAATGGTAAACTACGCAGAAGTTTAATATTAAATATTATCAAGTGACAAATATTACATATTGCTATATATATAAATTGTAACTTTTCAAGTTTGAGGCTGACTTTCAGTTCTTCTCAACTGAAGATCATCATTTGTGTATCATAATGATATTTCTTATGAAATATTTCTCATCCATAGTACAACCTACCTTCATCTTCGAAGCGTTTGATTTTCTAAGTTAAAATAGATCTCACTGGATTTCTTTACTTCACGCCACGGAATCTTTGCACTGACTAACTGCTTAGATTTGGATACAACATCTTTCCCGGATTTTCTGACTTGTAAATTTTGACTGCATCCCTGTCAAGACTGTCGCCTAAATGTCACAGCCCGTGCTGAGATATGTAAATATACATATATTGTGATTAGATTGTCAAAAGGCGAGACTCAAAATAGAAGAGTACATAAGTAATTGTTTAATTAAGACACCCTGCAAACAAGATAATTATTCAAGTGTCTATACTTCTATTTCATCATCATTACAAGTTATAAATTCCATCTCCTACTGAGTTCCTTAAGTATTCCAGAACCTACCACATGCATTGCTAATCTGCAAAAATGATAATTAATGAAATATTTTTGGTTCATTTTTATCTGCATTATGAATCCGTTTAGGAGTCCCAAACTTTCTTCATTCATTGACAAATTCTTACTGATAAAAGTAATTCTTGAGGTTTTTTCTTAAATTTATTTTTCTTTTTGTTGTTTGGTCTTTATACACATATGCAACAAGGCCTTATCTAATTATGCACTATAAACTAAACTTAGTGTAGAAAATTTAAATAAAATATACAATTTATAATATACAAATACAAAACGAATGCGAATTTTTGGAGCAATGTTAAAATACATTGCATCGAATTGCAGTTATTGTAATTATCTAACGAGTTTTCACCTCTCGCTCTTCAGCCAGATGACTAGCGGTTCTCTCTCTCTCTCTCTCTCTCTTTCACGCTGGGAATGTGCTTAGTGTTGAGACTCCACTTGGGGTGTGGAGTTGCGACGCTGCTTGGCTGGAGGATCGTTCCAGGGCTGCACATTAGCACGACCAAAGATGATGAAGAGTCCATTGCCCACGAGATAAATGGCGGCGGCAATGAAGAAGACAACACGCCATTGTTCTACATCTTTCTGCAAGTTGGAAAATATATAGAATTAGTATTTCCTATTAAAGTTCATAAAAACGTAACCAGAGAGAAAAAGCCAAACTAAATCAAGATCGACTGACTCTAAGATATATAAAATACTAGGGGGCTCCACCCCCTGCTCGCTTCGCTCGCGGGAATGAAATTTAGTTAATAATGTTAATTAAGTTTAGTCAAAGTAACCTTTAGTATGAGTTTGGTTGAGATTTTTTAAGAAAAACAATTTTCAAACTAATCGATAATTTGCATTATATTGTTCCTATGGCAGCTATATGATATAGTAATCCGACTTTGACCATATTTGGTCAGTGTGTAAGAGACAGTCCCAAACATCTAATCTGTACGTTTGATTAAGATATCTTAAGAAACAAGAAAGTTTTCCATACTAAAGGTTAATTTCATCCGATTTTTCCTATGGCAGCTATATGATATAGTAATCCGACTTTGACAAAATTTAGTCAGAATGTAAGAGACAGTCCCAAACATCTAATCCGTAAGTTTGGTTAAGATATCTTAATAAACAAAAAAGTTTCCATACTAAAGGTTCTTTTCATCCGATTATTTCTATAGCAGCTATATGATATAGTAATCCGACTTTGACCAAATTTGGTCTGGATGTAAGAGACAGTCCCAAACATATAATCTGTAAGTTTGGTTAAGATATCTTAAGAAACAAAAAAGTTTTCCATACCTAAAGGTTAATTTCATCCGATTTTTCCTATGGCAGCTATATGATATAGTAATCCGACTTTGACCAAAATTGGTCAGGATGTAAGAGACAGTCCCAAACATATAATCTGTAAGTTTGATTAAGATATCTTAACAAACAAAAAAGTTTTTCATACAAAGCAATTACATGACCTTTTGACCTCGGGTAAACACACTTCCAGGTGGAATTTTACAAAACGACGTCTTATTGCACGATGAACTTGTCTCAGCTCTTTACCTTTAGCCGTTTGGCCTACACGTGGATGTGTCAGTCAGTCAGTGAGGACAAAGAGTTTTATATATATAGATTTACGATTACAAATTACTGAAAACTTAAAAATTCTTTAACCAAGAAACAGAAAAAACTCCGATTTTACTAGAAATGAGTGTAAAAATTCTATAACCAAGTATAAATAATCATCTTATAACGAAAACGAATCTTGAATTTAGTAAAACTCTAAATTTACTATTGTAGAAATAAAAACAGAAATTATTTATCTTGGTAAACCAAGAATAAATGTTAAGAAATCAATTTAAGTCTGAATACACCAAATAAATTAAATATTTTAATGTTCAGATTTGAGAAAAGATAATTTAAATAAGATGAATAGACGTGACTTTAGTAATTTCAATCGTAATGTGAAACCAAGTATGAAATGTTTTTTTGATTTTACTTGACTTTTTCGCTCAGTGTAGTAGACTTACCTCATTGGTGACAATGAATCCGACAAGAAGTGGGGCAATGATGCTCATGATGTTGCCCACACAGTTTGTGATGCCCATGAGAATGCCAGCAAAGTTGGGCGACAAGTCAATGTGATTTATTTGGAAGCCAAGATAACAGGCGCCATTGAATCCGACAGTTACGGTTAAGAGTATGACAGCCAAGTTGCTCTGATCGCTACCCACATAGGCCAGGCCAATGAGGGCCAACATGGGCACCCACAAGCCGATGGAGTTGAAGAGTTTCCTGCTGGTCACAGTCGAGATGCAGTTGCGTTTGTTCAGTTGCATGGCGATGGCCGAGAAGATGAAGGACATGATGAACATGGCAAAGTATGGCAAAGCCGAGAGCAGCGCATTCGATTTGATATCCTTGCCCAGGACATTTTTCATGTAGCTGGGAATTTCGGTAAGCAGCGTCCAGAAGCCCCAATTGTTGGCACTGTGGGCAATGATGAGCGCCAAGAAGGCGGGAGAGGTGAGGAAACTCATCCATGGTGTGTGTAGCTTCTCTTTGGGTTGCTCCGACACCGCCTCGTTCGCCTGGGCCATCTCAATCATTTTCCTCTCCTCCACAGAGATCTTCTTGTACTCCGCCGGCGAACTGGCACCCCAAATAAAGAAGACAATCGCCCAGATACAACCAACTCCGCCGGATATATAAAAGATGCTTGGCCAGCCAGCAGATGAGGAGGCAAGCAATCCACTCGTGGCCAACATCACAATCGTGCCAAACTGATTGCCAGTGTAGGCGCAGGTGCCCAGCACAGGTCGTTCATTAGGTGGCACCCAGGCGGAGATCAGCGTATGCACAGATGGGAAGACCACACCTTGACAAAGTCCCTCCATGACACGCAGGGCACAGACCAATTGCCAACCTCCCCACCTAGCAAACAAAGGTGTCAAAATGTTCAACACTGAACAGAGGGCCAGACCCGCCAACAGCGTGATCTTTCCGCCAAACTTGCGGGCCAATTGACCTGAAGGCACTTGGGTAAAAATATAGCCCCAAAAGAAACTGCTCAACAGCAGGGATTTCGTCTTTTCCGGCCAATTGTATTCCTACAAAATAATAAATTTAATTAGTTGAATACAGAACTTATTGTTAAAATTTTTTAAAATGAAAATTATTTGTTATTATTGTCAATAAACTGAAAATTAAATAATCCTGATTTTTTATTTAAATTTAAAGGAAAAGCACGGGAAATGAAATTTAATTGTTTATTATATGATATAGTGGTTCGATTATAACCAAATTTGGGTAGGATGTATAAGACCAACATAAATGCATATTCTGTGAAATTGGTTAAAATACCTATATAAACAGAAAAGTTTTTCATACTAAAACTAAATTTTTGACCGATCGCCCTTCTGCCTGTGAAATACATTCTTTTTGCCCATTTTTTATGGGCTCAGGGTATAATTACATTGAAAGTAAATATTTAATGTGAATAACATTTGAACCGGGAGTTGTATTTCGAAAAGATCCCCGTTGATTATTTCAATATAAAAGAGTAATTACAAGATTTCTTAATAAATATGAAAATTTAATTATTATTTAATACTTTCATATTCAACTGACACAATTTCAATTAATTAAAAAACAAAATGTATGTTTCTGAGAATTGATGGTTTTCCAGCAGCATTTCTGAGATTTTCTCATTCATCAAGATTATTTCGGATGTGATTATTTTAATGTCAAACATATTAATTGCGACTCGTTTTTAAAAGCATTTAAAAACAATTAAAAAGTACTTAATACTTACGGGAAAATTGGGATTTGAGCCTTTAGAATCAGTCATGGCCACCACGGCCACGGAGAGATTGACACGCTGGGCATAGGCCACAGTTAGGGCCAAGAAGAACAGGAAGGTTTGCAAATGACGTATGCCCAATCCATACTCTATAAAATCAAGCATAAATAAAAAAAAGAATTGATTTTGATTAGCGATTTTAAGAAATATAATCAAAGGTATAAGTGGAATTTAACTAACGTATACGTAATATTGAACTTCAACTTAATTCATATATAGTTTAATCAATGACTGATTGATCGTTGCAGACGCCGTCGCTAAAGCCAATCATTGATTGCCCTGTTATCAGGCTGTAGGTCGCCTGTAGGTCATTAGCCCAGCCTGTTGCCATTTTCAAGACTTTTGCGTAGTGCTTGAATGGAATTACCCCAAACAGGCCTCCAACTCGTTAATATTTGTGGCTCCACAAAGTGGGAACACTCTTGCCATATATCATTCAGACGTATCGCAGCTATAATTTAATACAATTTTATCATGTCTTATCTGGCTAGACTCTAGATAATCTATGTATTTGCATCCATGGGCTTCTAGTCTTACATTTCCAAAATATTCCATTCACACAGATTGTTTATATTCTCCAAAATCAACGCCAAATTTGACGTCATTTCAACTGCCTACTCTTTATCCTAATACTAAATAGACGGACTAAGTGGTGGTTGATAAGATTTGTGTGGGTTGAATGAATAAGACTGATTAAGATAAAACCGCTTCGGACCACTTTAATACAGTTTGCCCGTAAAAAAGGGGCTCGTCTCTTATAAAAATTCGTTATTATTCTTGTTTAATTTGGGTTAAATCTAGTTGAGAGTTAATTCAGCAATTGTAAGATCAATACAAGCTAGACAACTATTTGAAATGGTTAATCAAGCGTAATAAAAACAGAATATAATATAATTAATTTTATAATATGACTAAAAACATCTCAGCCGAAACAGAGTCAAGAATTTGCTACTTTAGACACCCACATACCTTCTTCTTGAAAGCGACGATTCTTCACCATTTTAATGCCTTCTTATTAGTTTAAACTACTTTCAAAAATATTAAACTCAAAACAAAGATTAAAAGATACTTTTGAAAACTGCTATGAGTTGCACTTGTTCACAGCACGGAGACTCTTAAATAACTAACTGATTGATATTTTATAGAGCATCTTATTTCACACTTGATTGACTAGTACACTGAAAAAAGACCCGTATTGAAAATCAAGAAATCTTAAAATTTTTCAATTGTTTATTAAGAAAATATAATGAAAAAAGTTACAAAAAACAGAATTGTCAGAATTTTTGATTCGTTACGCATTTTTTTTATAAGTTTTAAATTAATAAATTTTTTAAAAAATTAAGAGTTTTTGCCTATAAAATATGACTAGAACAAATTCTTTTTTAGCCGTGTAACCGTAATAAAATAAGTTATATATTATGTTTTAATGAGTGTAACAATCTGCTTCTAAATATATTTATTCAGATTTAATTGCGCTGATAAGTGCCTGATTTGTTAACCCGCAAATGGACTTTAACTATGGTATAACAATTTGTGGTAGTAAATTTTATATAATTTACATTTATTTTAAAGTTTTTTTTATCAAAAATCTCCTTTAGTTGTAAACTTGACATAGTGTACAGCAATAAATAAAGCTTATCAGTGTTTTTATTACAATTTGCCGTTAGCAATGATTATTTAGAGCTGGCAATGCTGCAAGTTAAAAGCTTTTGCCTTATCGTGATAGCAGAAAGCTTTGGCAAGTTTTGTTTATGGCAACAAAAGCTCGTTTGTTATTGTTTACAACAGTAAAAACGTCAGATGATGAACCGCAATACAAAGTAAGTAAGCTTGAGTCTTCGAGAAAAAATGAGATCGTTAGAGTTGAGTGATCGCGTTTAAATGAATGCAAATTGTTATTGTTATTGTTATTATTGTGATAGCAATTATTAGTTTTGGTTTTTCTCACACTTCGCTCCAAAGTGTGGCACGATCGTCTCGTGCGAATGATAAATGCCAATTGCTGGAGCTGGGCACGCTTTTGGCGAAGTCAGTGAGCTATAGTTAATAGCTAGGCATTTGTTTAATAATATGTAATTTCGAATCAAGGGCCTTCAATTGAAAACAATTAAGGTATTTTCTGATAGACAGTGCAAATATTGTGCATACGCCATGGGGTACATACTCAAGTAGTCTGATAAGCATTCGCCACTCAACGGCATTAATGCCAGTGTGTTATTTTGTTGGTCAGTTAAGTAAAACGACTTTGAAATGTCCATCAGATACATTTAATGATAATGATGAAACACCAGGCTGATAAAGGCCGTGCGCCACTCGATGATAGATACAGATACATTTATATTAATGGGGACGTCTCTGTGTTGCCCAAAATGTATGTCACGACGAGAACATATTGTTTTTTTTTTCATTTTTGGCAATGAAACCTGCAGAGTGAGTTTTTTTTGCAATAGTATCTAAAGTTGTATTTGTATCTGTATCTCAATATGACGTTGCGAATACGCTAGACAGCATTGAACTTAGTACTTAATGTTTGTATGTGTGTGTGTGTGTGTAACATGTGTGTGAATTGTACTGGTGTCAACATAAACATAAGCCTGACGCCTTGTGCCTTGTGCCGGCGCCTACCTTGCAAATTTGAATAATTTGTTAAGTGTATTAAAAAACAAAAAAACAAATAACAAAAATTACATAATGCAAAGTATTTAACATCATTTCGCATGCGAGTATAATTTATATCTTTACGGAAGATATTGTGTGTTTTTTAATTCACCAAAGTGCTTTGTAAAAATAACTTAACTGATTAATTAACATAAATGCATAATATGTAATTTGTTTTGGATTTGAAGTTCAAGTACTTCGAGATCGGGAGGCCTGATCCGAGGCACCTTCCTGTAATTAACAATCGATCCCTTTTAATCATCAGTTATACTTATCTTTCGATTGCAGCTGTTTGACTTGTTGACTTGCTGACTCTGCTTTAGTTAGTCAAAGCAGGAACATAAACATTGAGTTTAGCAAATATGCGAGATTTATGTTTTAGCCATATACGAAACTAATTGTTCAAAGAAAGTATCTCTAGTTGGCAGCGCATAGAGTGTAACTAGTATTTAGTATTTAGTATTTAGTATCTCGTATCTCATACTGGCTGTCAACTGTCGAGTGCTGTATCTGGAGCGCCAGCATCGTCTGTCGCTCATTAGCTGATTCTGACTAAACTGGAATCTCGACCGAGAGTCTCGAGAGAGTCTTGACAGACTACCTGTCATTTCATTGTTCAGACTGTTTGCTGAACTGCAAAATTTGCATATAAACTCTGACGATTTACGGTCGTATCTGTTGTAAATATTGTAAATATTGTAAGTCGCCTTCCTGTCTACGGTCATGTTTTGGTGGCGCCTTTCCAGGTCAAACTCAGTTGAAACTCTACTCCCTATATGTTTATATCTATGCAAATTAACTAATAATAATATAATTAAGACGCCGACTCTAAACTCAAATATATAAAATGGAAAGCTAAACGATTTAACCACTCAGCTATATAAACACTTCTTTAAGTACTCTAGGCAGTTGTATAATGAATATATAAACTTATAAACAATTTCACTTCAAACTTTTTTTTGTTCACATTTTAAATGACCAATCCAAATCGGCTTATGTCAAAATAAATTTCACTTCAATTACCGCACGACATGCAAACAAATAAAATGCCGAAAATGACAAAAAAAAAACAAAAATATTTGCACATATTTGAAATAAATTTACAATCCGTAAATAAAATGAGTTTGTTAATTTTAAGTTTATGCAGTGAAATATTAGTTCAGTTTAAGAAATTGAACAAAAAGAATAAAATATATTTAATTAATTAATTTATATAACATTTTCAGAGATTTTAGAGATAGTGAAGAGCTTGCAAAATATTTAAAATTGTTTCTACAATTTAAGGAATTGTTTTTTGTCACATTTAAATTTTAAGTATTTGTTTCGAAGCAATCAAGCACAAAATTAATTAATTTTCTGATACCAATTGTTAATAAATTTAGCACGTTGTTTGCATATTGTATTTATATATTTTATTATTTGCTAAATATTTAAAAGTGTTTGAACGATAATAAGAATTTAATTTAAAGGAGTTGCTTTTTGTCACATTTCAATTTTAAGCATTTGCTTCAATGGAATCCAGCACAAAATTAATTAATTTGCTGATACCAAATGTTAATAAATTTAGCACGTTGTTTGCATATCATATTTATATATTTTATTATATTTTTAAGAACTGCCTTTAATGATATTCAGAGAGTTCCTTTCTGCGTCGCCGCAACTTACTTGGAACGCCTCCTTCCGCTTCCGCTTCCTTTTTATTGTCTACCGAGACGCCATTATCATTGACCTCCATAGATCCTTTGTTACCACAGCAAACGAACTTCATTTTCTTTTATTTTTATTTTTATATTTATATTTATTGTTATTTAATTAGTTACTTTCTTGCCTTAGTTGTTAAGAAAACTGTACGTAGTTATAATTGATTGTTTATTTTAGTTTGTGGTTGCGTTGGCAGTTTTGAAAAATAGTTTGTATTTTCATTTAGTTTTAACCACTTTTTCCATTTACGACCTTTTGCGCATTAAATGTTTGCCATTTATTTTATGGTTTGCTTTATTTAATGTGCCGTAACAATTGAATTGTTGTTCTTCGTTCCTCGTTCTTCCTCCGACTCTCGCACTACTGCCCAGAAATTGGCAGTGAATCGATTGTGGCTAATAAATATATTGGCATGTTAACAGTTCCCGATTTTTAAGTTCAATTGTGTGATATATATTTATTTTTGTTATTGTTTTGAAATATATTGTTGGACGCGATCGATGCCAATTTACAGACCGAACTGAACGCTGAGCCGTTGTTGGCCACTCCATTTATATGGCTAATGGGGCATACGCTGCCGTTGACGCTTTCTACGCTCGCGTACTCGAACACGCTCCCGGCGTGCGGCCAGCTACCAAAAGCAATGTAAGCTTCGGCTTCAACGACGACGCAAACGGCGACAGCGACTGCGACTGAGACAGAGACAGAGACGTCGACGTCAGCGTCAACAGCATTTTGAACGTCGCGTCAGCGGGTAAACTCCCAAACACTCTTCTAGCCCGTGGACAGCTGATTTCTCCGCTTGAGACTCAACTCGAATCGAATCGAATCGAATCTTATCGGAATCTTCTCTAGATTAGACATTGGACTGGCAACCACGAGCTTGTCAGCCCGCCAGGGACAATTTTCCGTCTGTCCCTGATATCAAGTGATACTACACCCATCGAACTAGTCATGTTATTCATATATAGGGTAACGGATGTGCCTTAGACTGACTGGTCATAAACTAAGTGGCATAATTCTATACAAATATGTTACAAATTGATACCATCTGAGATAGAACTCTCGAACTGCTAAACAATAATATAATGGGGCAACCGGAATCAACAAATGGAAAATTTTGTCTAACATTATTTTTAAAGTCAGAAAAATCAGCTGTCATAAATGTAATTCCAATATCAACAAAACTATTAATTGTTACATTTTATACAATAAATTAATTAATTCAAATATATATTTTTTTACATTTCATTATTTTTATTATTATAAATTTATTGAACAGAATGCACTTAAAAATCAAATGTAATTCCAATATCAACAAAACTATTAATTGTTGTTGGATTTCATACAATAAATAAATTAATTAAAATGTATATTTTTTACATTTCATCATTATTATTATAAATTAATTGAATAACTGAATACACTTCAAAATCAAATATTACTCCAATATCAATAATACCATTAATTGTTGTTACATCTTATACAATTATTATTATAAATTAATTGAACTGAATACACTTAAAAATGTATCAAATATTTTGACTTACTTGATTTCAGGCACACTCAAAACTACTTTAGCGTTGCTTTTAAATTAATTAAAAATTTTTTTTATTTCGTGTTGTTTTTTAAGAATATTCTTAATTAGACAAAGTCGCAAACGGAAAGTTCCCCTTCAAGCCAAACTCAAACGTGCTGTTAAAACTGCCGCGCAATAAAATCAACTTTATTTCGACAATCATAGACTCATAGAATTTTTATTTTATTTAATTATACAAATATCTCAACAATGGTCAGATGAAATAATACGCACATTCCACAAATGCCGCCGTTTAACACTTGACATTCGACTGGTTTTTGTCTAGTCAGACTTTTACTTTCTCCTTCAGTTAGAATGGCAGTGATTTTCTTAAGTTCTGATTGTACTGTTTTTTTTTCAATCACAATGTGTGATACATTAAATAATTATTGGAAATTCTTAGCCCTGCATATTTCATGCCTCGCTGATCCAATGGAATTCGCATTGTTGTATGAACTTGCATCATGTATGTACATACATTTATTTATATGTACATATATATGTGTTAGCAATAAAATTATAATTTTTTACTGTCATCGCCAGTTGTGTTAAATAACAATTTGGAAAATAATTGAATTTTATTACTCGCTCACAGGTGGCACTTGATTTTTTTGATATCAACTCTTGACAGAAATTGCACTTATTTAAATTGTTGATTGTTATTTTATAAAGAAAAATTCTGTGACCAATTTTTGACCTATATGATATTCCAATTGTTAAAAAATAATCTACACAAATTTAAGATTGCAATTTCCTTAACAAATATGCAGGTGGACTAATGGAAAATCTTGATTTCTACACGCAATTAATTAATTTTTTACCCATATTCGACAATCTTTAAGTGGAACATTTAAGTTGTTGCTGCTAAAGTATTTTAGTTCCGGCAACATGTGACTCCGGGGGCCAATGCACTTGAAGATTTATGGATTATGATCTTCATGCAGGCAAACGAGATGAAAAACAATCATAAATCGTTATCCAATAGAATAAATAACATTAGTAACTATTGAAAATCATACAAATATTGTGATTGTTAGCAAATGATGCAGCAGTTTACTGAACTTGAAAATGCAGCCAGACTATGCTATAGTATCTGTATCTGTAGCTGTAACTGCATCTGTATCTATTTTGTCTATTGTAAGTATAAAGGTAACCTGATGATGATAATACAACGTCTGTTCCAGCTGTGTATTTAGATATTCTTATTGTTTTGTCAACGAATTGACTCGAAAAATAATTAATAGATAGAATACAACTGTAAATTGTAAATTGTAAATCGTAAATTATAGATTGCAGCCTGTTCATGTTCGAGTTCGAGTTCACATACTCAGCCAGTGGGGTAATTACACTATTGAGATATTTCAAACAACAACTAAATGAACAGCTGTAATGCATTTCATATATTTATTTAGTTTGTTTTCCATCGTCTGTCTCTCACAATGCATTATGCAATACTGCAGTCCATCACATTATTTCAATATTTTTTTGCATACCCTGTAAAAGGCAGAAATTAAAGATATTTTTTTAGTCAAATTGAAAATGCATTTAATTTACAAAGAAGTCGTAACAAATAAAAGTTTTTCAAATTAGATAATAGTAGATAAATATAAATATATTGCAAGTATTTTTATCTATTTTAAACTAATAATTTTAGAATACATACACTGATAAAAAAAATGTTCTAAAATCAAGATTTTGGTCTAAAAAATGCGTCGAGAACATTAAATTCTTAAATTTATAAAACACATCTTGATTTTAAGAACATTTCAAATAAGAATAAGTTTAAGACCAAACTGTCTTAAATTCTCAAACCAAGAATAAAAAAATAAAGCAGGTGTTTTAAACGTATTATTTTTTTTTTTTATATTTACACTTTTTTTTTATTTATTTTTTTTTATAAATTTTCCGATTATATGTTTTTCCCTTGGCTAGAGCGGGTTTCGATCCCTCGACTTGTTACCAAACTGAAGCGGCGACTCTAACCAGAGCGCAACGGTGTCTTTATTGTCTTCATATTCAATATGACATATTTATATTTCCTTATCAATTTAAGATTTTTAATTCTTATATTAAGAACTGCGAATTTTTAGATTAATATTCTTAGTTTTATTAATTTAGTCTTAAAATGGTCTTATTTTAAGAAATATTTGAAATGAATGTTCTTGATTTTAGAAGTTGGTCTTTATTTTCAGTGTATAAATAAATTAAATCAAGTCTTTACATAATTCAAGTCATGTTTGTTGGGTATCTGCTAGTCGAGCTGCATTGATTCACTTGCCTTTTGTTTATTATATGCAAAACGTGCCATTGTCTGAACTTGACCATTACCAAAGTCGGCCAGTTATTCAGTTCCTTAATATATTATACTTACTATACTCATATGACGAATACCGGCTGTTCATTCGGTCACATGTAAATCCAAGTTCAAGTGCCTAGTTGGCCACCCGCTCAATGGAATAATCGCTTTAACTAAATTGGCGAGTATCGGTATTATTCGTGGCGCATGTTAATTGCCATCTGATCGACGATTTCGGTCAACTAAATAAATGCCAAAACATTCTAACCAGTCGACTGGCAGCCGATGACATTGATTAGGCACCTCCCCTCCCCTCCCTCTCTCACTCCCTCCCTCCCTTTCTACCACTAAACCTACCTACGCAAATTGTTAAAACTGTTGTTTAACTATTCAGACCACGATTCGAATTGCGATTTTGGTCGGCGGTCTTTCAACCGCATCTCATTACATACATACATACGTTCGTCATTACTGTCGTCTATAAAGTGGGGAAGTTGGCTTTAACTTTTCATATCGGAAATAAAAATACATTCGCTGGGGTTTCTTAAAAGTATTAAATATTCAAATGTAATGCAATTATAGAATTGTTTTCAAATGCTAATCGACTAGTGGTATGTTCCCCCGATTTCAGTCTGGCTTTAACTTTAAATACTATTATTGTAATGTGGGATTTCTCCATAGTCAATTATCATTGGGTTTATGTGATTGTTCCCAAATACCTAGAAATAGAGCATAACTTCTGAGAAATTTCTACTGAAATTTCGCATCGATTAATTTGAACAAAAAGTTTACCTTATGATGAAGACGAACAATAATACATATTATCAAGTACATGTTAAAATGTTTTAAAACGATATCAATAAATTTACAAGCTATTGACGCGCGAATTGCGTCAGTAAAATATCTATTGATAAGATTTGTTGACTGAAATTCCAGAATCCAACGCACAAATCCAATAACCTACATTTTGAGAGTCAAACTTGACATCCGTACAACTTTAAGTTAGCACTTGACCTAATGGCAAAAACAACTAAACTTTACTCTGTTCAAGTCGAAGTATAAATACACTAAAAAAGATGAAAATCGATTATTAAATTGTCAAGGATTTCCTAGCGAAAATGACGCTTTCTCTAACAAATTGGTAACATATTTTGATAAGAAAAACGTAAACACAAATCCCTATAGTCTTTGTTAGTTCCACATAATCTAATCGCTAAAATATAAAATTTAATTATAAGCCCATCAGGGAGCGATTTATTAGTAAGGTCGTAAAACACTCAGTACTATCAGTTTGGTATTTTCTTAAATAATTGGAAACAAAAAACAAACAAAGCACTTTGTATACAATATCAAAAGTAGGTAGTCGTCTGCAGAACTGTCACGATAAACTAAATTGAAAAAAAATAGAACGAGGTGAGTCCAATAAATTGTCGAGGGATTCACAGCTGTCACCCATATTAGATTATCTGATGATGTTCAATAACGCGACGATTAAAATTCTATTCCATAAAAACAAGCTCAAAGTATGTGAATTTGGAATTATTATATAAATTACACATTAATTAACAGCATTAAAATTGTTGTTATGCCAACAGACATATCTCTGGAAATATGTGATTTTTTAATTGCATACTTTCAGGGTGTGTTTGAAATTAGTTAGAAAGTAATTGAAATGAGTAAATAAAATTGTAAAACGGATTTAAAAATAATTATTCCATTTTATACTGTTTAAAATTATGAACTAATTAGTGAACTTTCGAAGGAGGCGAAGTTACTGAAATGTTTTTTTAAATTAAAAAATTAATAGTTTAATTATAGTTTAAAACTTTAAAAACTTCTAACTAATAGAGAACATTTCTGTAGATAATACAAAAAGCAGCTCGATGAATTAGAATCATGTTTTGGCATGATTAACGAATTTCACATTTAAATTTGATTCCTACAAAACGAAAGACTTTGGCAACGAACTTGAGTATGTGTATGTGGAAAATATTATTTTTTGTTAGTAATGTTTATTAAAATTCAGTAAAATAAAAGTTAATACATTTGGCTAACTGGATAATGTCGCTAATTAATAAAAATGTCAATCTAAAACTCAATAAATTAATAACACGTACCAATCACAAAAGACTCGCAAAATTATTTTTTAAGTGTATGAATATAAAAATGTTGCATACTTTTTGGCTGTAAATTAAAAATAAAGAGCAACAGTCCTATAACAGAGATAGAGAGAGATAGAAGCATAGTTCAATTTATAGATACAATTTATAAAAATAAAAAATAATTATATGACAAAACAAATAAATATTATGATGACAGACGCACCTTGTAATCGGATAGTTTCACATGTTAAAGTCAAATTCCAATTGATTAAAAGGAACTTTGTTTTTGAATGACTTGATGTGTTGAAACTACAATTGTAATTACTCATATCAAAAGTTGGCCAACAGTTTAACGGAGCAGATAATGCGACTGAACTATTAATAGTTGTAGTAGTTAGGTAAACAATGATAAATGACTGAAAGTAGAATTTATTGAATGACAATTCTTATCGGAGAGTAAACACAACAAATAAACAATTCACAGGGCATTATTACAATCGCTTGAAGCAATTATGATCAGATTTGATTTTTATCAGATTGCCAACCGATTTAGTTTAGTACATATTATTGAACTTGGGTGACTGACTGATTAGATAAGTTCTGGGAGACCTGCCCCTTTAGAGGGATCTGTAAGATTTGGCCCTCAGACAATAACAGAATTTAAATTCTAACATTGAACTTACCCACTGTCAATAAGCAGTTGGCATAAAGAACATAGAGCTAAATATATACATATAGTTATAAATATAAATATTAAGCATAATATCAGTCTGAGTTGGAGTAGAAATGTGTTGCCAAACAGCTGTGACAAATGTTTCTTTCAATCTGCTCAAAAGCTCTCACAACTCTCTCTCTTTCTCTCTTTCTCTCTCACTCAGTCTGTTGATATCTCTTTATGCGAGTAATGCTGATTAATAAATAAATGTATTCATATTTATTAAGAAAGTTATAGATTAGATAAAACGACTCGGGGCAATAGAATCTTGAGTGTTTATTGCCGAAATCCGTTCGAAGAATTCGTCGTAGCAACAAAAACAAAAATTGATTGAAATCTATTAATATAATTTACCTAAGTTCACATTTATGGTCTTATAAATAAAATAAATTACAGCCTGCTTATTTGTTAATACTGATTATTAAAAATAATTGCTCCACGTATTCGCCACTAATCAATCGATTGCCTTTGCCGTATACCTTTCCGGCCAGCTAATTTGCTGCTCCAACACTGGATCGATGGGAGGAGCAACTGCTGTTACTGGTGTTTGCTTCTGACTACTGGATTCCGCATCCTCGGGCGTTAGGAAATCATCCGCATCCCAAGGCTGCGCCTGTGCCGTGCCCCAAATGAGAAACACACAGTTGCCCACAAAAAAGATGATTGCCGCGATGCCAAATACAATTTGCCATTGTCCACGATCGTGCTGCAAATAAAGAGAAGGAAATTAATAAAAGTTTTTGGTAAACTATCTAGTTTGATTTACAACAAATATATTGACAAGAATACTCAAATTAAGGGGGAAAAACTAGGAATTCAAAACTAGGAAAATTCAAATTACGATATTGACCATAAAACACTGATCTAGGAACTCAAACCTAGCAAAATTCTAATAAGGAAATAAGTATTAAGAAATTGGCGAAATTAGAATTAGGAAAATAGAATAAGGAAAAAAAAATTATATTACTATTTAAAAAGAAAGTTTAGTTGGGTTAACAAATATTAGAGCCAATTTTAATATTAATGAACTATATTTTTTAACATGTTTTTCCCCTACATAATTTTCGTATTTGAAATTGCTAGTTCTTGCTTCCTTTTATCCCAACCATATTTTAGTTTCTTTAAATATAAAATGAAGAAAATAAATAAATATAATAAGAATATATATTCATACAAAACATTCTTGATTATTGGCACTATTATTATTCGTAATATTTAATTAAAATTCATAGATATTCTGAAAAATTATATTTACGTTTCCTAATATTAATGGACTGGACTTTTAATACTCTCTAAATTATATTATTATTTGAATTTCCTAGCATTTGTTTAATTTTTTGTATCCGTTATTTAAAACCAATTTTGGTTTCTTTGAATTCTGGTCTTAAAATATTCGCTTAAGGTTTAATAAACTCACCTTGTCGACAACAATGACGCCGGCAATGAGGGGAGTTAGGATTGGTATCACATTGGCCACCGTGTTGCTGAGGCCAATAAGGATTCCGGCGTGATTTGGCGACAGATCGATGGTGTTGAGGGAGCTGCCAATGGTGGCGCCACTGTTGACTCCCACACTAATTATCATTAGAGCAATGGCCATATTTGCATGACCCTCGTCAAGGAATCCAATCACAATAAGTGCAGCGGCGGGAATCCAAAAGGAAAGCGTATTGAAGAGTTTTCTCACCGAGGTCAGTGTCAGCCACTTTCTCTTGAGCAGAATATCGGCGACAATTAAATAGACATAGGAGAGCAGCCACATGGCCAGAAAGGGCAGGGATGAGAAGACCGCATTGCTCTGTATATCCATATTGAGTACACCATTCATATACGAAGGAATCTCCGCCTGCAACGTGCTGAGGCCATAAGTCTCGGAGCATCTGGCGACAAGAAGAGCCATAAATGGAACGGAGCAGCAGATGGCACGCCAGGGAATGGGTATGCTCCTCTCATGAAAGTTCTCATTGTGCTGCAGTGAGGATTCAATGTATTTGCACTCCGCCTCGCTGATGAAACGCGACTCGAGCGCATTGTTGGCGCCACAGACGAGCCAGAGAATGCACCAGGCGGCACAAAGTGCACCCGAGACATAGGAGATTCCCGGCCAGCCCATTGCTCCCTTGGCAATCATGCCACTGATGAACATGGCCAACACTGTGCCACAATCTGTGCCCGTATAGCTAAAGGCGCCCAATCGATTACGTTCCTCTGGCGGCGACCACACGGCCAGATGCTCGGTGATACAAGGAAAGATGACGCCCTGGAACAGGCCCTGGAGTATGCGGATGGCACAGAACACTTGCCACCCACCCCAAGTGATGCACCATGGGGTTATGAGGCTGAACACAGCTGTGCCGCAGCTGGCAATGAAGAGCACAACTTTGGCGCCATAACGACGGCACAGAAAGCTGCCCGGACAAAGGGTGATTATATAGCCCCAATAGAAACTGGACAAGATGTACGACTTTTGTCGTTCAGTCCAATAATATTCCTGCAAAGGTAAGAAAAACATTAGTACTGAAAGGAATATATTTTCAAAAGTACAAAAATATATTAAATTTGCAAAATTAATGGAAGAAAATTATAAGCACAGAACTTGGGATACATTAAATTGAGAAATATAGATTAGGAAACCAAAACTAGAGAATGGAAATTGGGAAAAAACATATTAAATGGAAATTCAATCAGAAAAATCCAAGCTTTTATTTTGTAATTTTAATTAACAAAATTTATAAGAACACTGAGGGCTTTAAGTATTTATAAATCCTTGTTTTTGATTGCTTTTTTTCCAGCCGTATTTTGATTTATTTTTAAATTGTATTCCCAAGTTTTGTGTCTATGTTTTTAAAATTCTTTTAGGAATATTCGTAGTTTTTTTCTTTATAATTATATATATTGTATGCATTTTGTACTTTTGGGATATTTTGGAAATTTCACTTTGCACTAACCGGAAAATTGGGATTGGTGGACTCGGCATTTGTCATGGCCACAATAGCGACACTCACATTAAGGCGAGCGATGTGCATGACTGTGAGGCCCAAGAAGAGGAGAAACGATTGCAGATGCCGTACTCCAATCGATGGACCCTTGGACACTTTACACTGGCTACTCATACCGAATGTGTCTATAAATATGTATAGCGATATAATATTTTGTTAGTATACACTAATTTTCTTGTTCGCAAATTCGATTGTGCACTGGTTGATTAGCTGAATGGTTCTGGGGCCAGTCGCAGCTGTAATGCCCACATTTATAGACCAGCTGAGTTGGCTAACTCCTTTTGGACTGGCTACACTTTTGCGTATCATTCACACGGCTACTAACGATAAGATCTGATTAAAAGAAAATTAAATAAAATAAACAAAACCTTACCTGACGCAAATGCCCCAGTTGGGCACCTGTAGATCAACTCCATTGTACGATAGCATTTGTTTAACTTACTTCATTCAACAACCAGTGAGTTCCGCGGTTTGTATTCAACTGTAAATATTAAAAAAAAACAAAAAAAAAAAATGGGAGAAAAAAACATATGAAAAAGTAGAAAATAGAAGTATTCCGATATAATTGTTACCATATGACGTCTCATTTGGCGGAACGAGTTGTTTATTTGAATTAAGATTTATGGCTTAAGTGCTATTCACGTTGTCACAGCAGATGTTGCCAATGTTTTTGTTATTTCTGTTATTCTTCTTGCTGTTGCAAACTGCAGTTTTAATTTAACACAATAAGTCTGCAATCGTGTGAATGATTTTATTAATTTTTAATATACGTTATAATCATACAGTAGTGTATCACAAATAAGAACATTCAGAAGTTTAAAAGTGCAAACAAAAAATTAGGGCTTAAATGCAATTGCATTTTATACATTGAAAGCAATACGTCATACGTTTTTAATTTACGAAATATTTACTTATCGAAAAGAATATAAATAAGCGTTTCTTTATTAGCACATTAAAAAGTACGTGTGCAGAAATGAAAAATTTTCGAAAATTCAAAATGTCTACAAAATTAAGTGCTTCTAATTTGTTGGCCTCTGCTGTATCAACTAATTGTCCAACAAATAATAATGCGGTGATAAGCGATGCTACTGGCTAGTTAAATTGATAATAAATTGATACCATTTCGCACCATTGTTCAAAATAAATCAGCTCTCAAGTGGCCTACACTGAAAACAATTCAACAAACAATTCAATTAAAATAAATAAATAAAAGGTGTAATATATTATGAACAATTTCAGCCTGGTCTCCTTTCATCTACTCTTTATCTCCATTAAAAAGAAAATTAAATATTAAAGAAATTAAAATAATAAACTAAAAATTATATTAAAGATAAGCAATTAAATGAATATTAAATTTAAATAATTAAAAACTGAAATGAAAAAAAGGTTAAGCTTTGATATTTCCCCTCTAATCGGCTTTCATTTCCATATCAAATATTGAATGTTTACACATTTTTCTCTTAGTGTGGCAACTAACCACTTTAGTTCCATAAAGAAATTCCATCTTGAAGGGGGAATAACAATAGTAAAAGTCAAAACATATTATTTATAACATTTTATTGGCTTGTTTGAAACACAAATGAAAAAAAGAAAAAAGTAAAACAGTAAACCGTGTGATTATTTTGGAACACTCAGGGAAGAACATATACAAATATTGATACAAGGATGATTAACGACTCATTTTTTTTTTGCTGTGCACAAAGAGAATTCTATTAAAATGCCTCATTAACTCAACTTTAGTCTTTTAACTGAAACATAACAAAGGAGTTCAGATAATGTCGAGAAAGGGGAATTAACTATTAGTCATATTTTGTAAAAATTGTTCAGAGACATAATATTTAGGATATGAATATATTAGAATTAAAAACAAATGCAGCAAATAACAATAACAAATTACTTTTGAAATTTACTAAGGAAGATAATCAGTTAATGACCTTAAAGATCAGATATTCATTTCACACTGATAAGGAACAGCAAACTTTATGCTATATTCTATAAAAAAAACCCAATTAAAAACTTCCGATTTTATAGATTATTTTATTTAAACATTACACACTAAACTACACGTACTTGACCAATAGAATGCTAAACTAAATATAGCCCAAGTTGAGTACATAAAATATTATTTTGTAGTTATTTTTTGTCTTATCATTTATAGCATAATCGCATAATATTTATACGTTTATTATGTGCTTTAAAATAATACTCGTTGAATACTCTTTCTCAATTGCTGTCAGATTGGGAATTATCGGTTCCGGTTAACTGCTGATCGGCTTTTTCAAATCGGATTCGAAGGCAGTTATCGCTGCCGTTTTTGCCAGCTCGGGCTGCGGACCCAGAAGGAAGTCCTCGGCATCCCAGGGTTGCGATACGGCCGTACCGAATGCCAAGTATATACAATTGAACACAAAGAATATCACGGCGGAGATTATGAAGACTATTTGCCACTGTGTGCGATCGCCCTGGAAATAAACAATAAAGAATAGAAAATTAAGAAATCAAATAAAAATAAATTTAAAATAATTAAAGAATTGAAAACTCACATCTTCTGTGACAATGGCACCTGCCACCAAAGGAGTAATAATGGGCACCGCATTCGCCGCTGTATTAATGATGCCCATTAGGATGCTGGCATGATTGGGTGACAGATCTATGGAGTTAAGGGAGCTGCCAATTGTGGCGCCACTGTTAAAGCCCACACTGATTGTCATCAAGACAATGGCCAATGTCTTTTGATCCACATCCAGAAAGCCAATGCCAATAAGTGTAACAGCTGGCACCCAAAATGCAAAAGAGTTTATGGTCTTACGTATTGCGGTTAGGGAAAGCCATTTCTTGGACAGGAGTATGTCTGAGGCGATCAGATACACGTAGGACATGGCCCACATGGCCAGGAAAGGCAGCGCAGAGAACAGAGCGTTATCCTTGATATCCATTTGCAGGACACCATTCATGTAGGCGGGAATCTCAGCCTGAAGCGTACTAAGGCCCCAAGACTCAGCACAGCGGGTGACGAGAAGAGCCAGGAAAGGCACCGAGGTCCAAATAGCTCGCCAAGGTATGGGAATAACAGCCTTGTGATAGTTTGCGCCATGTTGAAGGGATGCTTCTATATAGTCCTTCTCGGCATCGCCAATGAAACGGGATTCGGTGGCATTATTAGATGCAAAGATGTACCACAGAGCACAACAGACAAAGGCAACTCCAGCAGAGATGTAGGAGATGCCAGGCCAACCCATCGGACCGTTGGCAATCATGCCACTCACAAACATGGACAACACATTTCCGCACTCAATTCCAGTGTGACTCAAGGCACCCAAACGATTGCGCTCCTCTGGCGGAGACCAGCGTGCCAAATGCTGATGAATGCAGGGAAAGATCAGGCCTTGAGCACAGCCCATAAGTACACGGATGCCACAGTAGGCACCCCAGCCACCCCAGACAATCAAAGGGGGCGTCACACCACTGCACACTCCCGAACTGAATGTGGCCCAGAACATGACAGTCTTCACTCCGAACTGCTTGCATAGATATCCACCAAGAAACTGGGTGATGACATAGCCCCAATAGAAGCTGGATAACACGTACGACTTTTCCGCCGTCGTCCAGTTGTATTCCTAAACAATTAGAATAAAATTTAAAATCTTATATGAAATCAGTATCATTAACTTACCGGAAAATTGGGATTCGTGGACTCGGCATTGGTCATCGCCACCACAGACACGCCCACATTAAGGCGGCCTATATAGACCGAAGTTATAGTTATAAATATTAACAGCGCCTGCAAATGCCGAACACCCAAAAAGGGGCCTATAAATCAAAAAGAAAGTAATTAAAAACAATTTATTCACATATTCGAATATGTCAATTTAATCTTAAGAGCGCCACATATGTTTAAAGTCCGAGTAAACTAAGTATGCCCATATAATACCATTCGCGTGCCTTGACATTTATCAGGCCGTGGGCCACAAATCAAAAATAAACATTATCGATTTCGATTGAGTCGATTATATAGAGATTAAAAGATTTATAACACAAATCCAATAAATTGAGGAATCTGTGAAATACAACAGAATGTTTCATTCACTTCTAATATTAGGTTTATTCGTAATCTAAACAATCACAGTTCACAAACAATAATAAAGAATCTTCAATATTTATAATTATATAATACGTTTTTTATCACTCCAATATCTTTTGCACTAAAAATAGTGCTAGTCTAATACTATACAAAAATGTAAGAAAAAAACAGAATTCTTAAGTTATAGTTATGGAAATAACCATATATCTTAAGTATATTCTGACATCTTTTTTAATTAAGTTTCAACTCTCTCCTACCTTTGTTTATTTCAGCTGTCATATTCCAAAACTAATTTCTCCACTTTAAAGCAATTTGTAAATTGCCGACAAGTTTTAGCCACGTTTAAACTGCACTACAGACCATGTAGGAATAAGTCTAGTTAGAGGCAAAACTTGTATGACTTCCAGGCACTTTGGCCTCGATCGTATATTGCCTGATAAGCTGGCATTTTTTGGAGAACTTTATCAACTTTGATTATCCCATGATAAGGTCCAGCACGTGCCGGCAAAACCCCTACAATCGAACCATATTTAAAGAAAATTATTAAAAACATATTTCCAAAAATAACATTGAAAAATATTAAAGTTACATAGACGCATTTGCTGACCTAAGCTAACATTAGGTTCCTTTAGAAAGCTCAAGTGCACATTTCTATCAAATGTTAGTTAAGATATGATTTTAAATGGAGATTAACTAATTTCTTATCAATTATTGACTAAATATTTGGTAATCTTTTGCGAGCTCAGACATGATAATCAAGTCGATAATGATGTTATCATTCGACCTTAAAGTAGGCAATACAAATTTAGTTATAAAAAAGAACAAAATATAATAAAGAAATAAATATTTTGAAAACTTAGATCATTTAATTTTTTTCGACCGTAATTCATTGTTTTAATATCAAACCCATAAAGTTTTTTTAAAACTTTGAACTCTCATAACTTCGCCAAAACTTTACCGATATTAATGCGAAAAGTCATTTTGATCATGATTTGCCCTTTAAACTGATTCTGCATTTAAATTTATTTCATTTAAAACATTTTATATTTTTCGACCATCATCCATTATTTTAATTTATTGATATTTTGATATTTTTTAAAATTCTTTGAACTCTATTAACTTTGTCGAAACTTTATCGATATTCACGCAGAATATCATTTTAATTATAATTTTACCTTTAATTTAATTTAGCATCTAAGCCTTGTTCATTTGTGGCAATTTAAATTTTTAGCTTTTACCGCTTCATCGACTAATCGATAATCAATTAATCGAATGCTTGCAGTGGAAACAGATGGCATCACTGTAATGCTGCCAGATAAAAGTTGAAACAGCTGTTTCTCCAAATACCGGCGCAATAACAAATAAATGCAATCAGTCTGAAAATTTTCGTTAAAAAAAAGAAAACAAAATCGAAGTCCAAGAAAATGTTGCGTAAAACGTTGAAGAGTTGGAATCATCCGTCGGTGCTGTGCCGCCAAATGTCGATTGTGGCCAGATCTCTGAAGTACACACAACACGGAGAACCGCAGGATGTGTTGAAGATTGTGGAGGATACGCTGGCGGAACCAAAGGATCAGCAGGTGCTGGTTAAAATTTTGGCAGCTCCCATTAATCCCGCTGACATCAACACCATACAGGGTAAAATTATAATTATATATGATATAATTTTTTATTTATGTACATTTTATGGATTTGCAGGGAAATATCCAGTGAAGCCAACATTTCCGGCAGTTGGCGGCAATGAGTTTGTTGGCCAAGTGGTCTGTGTGGGCGACAAGGTCAAGGACTTGCAGCCAGGGTCACATGTGGTGCCACTGGCCACCGGTATGGGCACCTGGACAACGCACGCCGTCTACAACGAGGATCAACTGATGGCCATATCCAACAAGGTGGGCTTGCCAGAGGCGGCGACCATAACCGTAAATCCCTGCACCGCCTATCGCATGCTCAAGGACTTTGTGAAGCTATCACCAGGTGACACTGTTATACAGAACGGTGCCAACAGCGCCGTCGGCCAAGCTGTGCATCAACTGTGCCGAGCTTGGGGCATCAACAGCGTCGGCATTGTGCGCAATCGCCCGGAAATTGCCGAGCTGAAGACGATGCTGGAATGTCTGGGCGCCAATGCTGTGCTAACCGAGGAGGAGATGCGTACCTGCGACATATTTAAGTCCGGCAAACTAAAGCGTCCCAAGCTGGCATTTAACTGTGTGGGAGGCAAGAGTGCAACGGAAGTGTCTCGACATCTGGACGATCGTGGTGTTATGGTCACCTACGGCGGCATGTCCCGGGAGCCGGTGACTGTTGCCACAGGTCCACTCATTTTCAAGGATATTGCATTCCGTGGTTTCTGGATGACACGCTGGTCCAAAGAGAACTACAATACAACGGAGCGTTCCAAGATGTTTAGGGAAATTTGCCAGCTGATGGAGCAGGGCAAATTTGTGGCTCCCACACATGAGATGGTGCCTCTGGAGAAGTTCAAAGAAGCCGCTGAAGCTGCGCTTAATTTCAAGGGTTTCACCGGCAAGAAATTCATACTTGACATGAGCTGTTGAATGTGATATATATGTTAATTTTAGATTCGAAATAGAGATTAGATTTGGAAACGATAATCTCTCTAATAAATAAATTGTTTAAACATTTTATTTGTTCATCATTTATAACATCTCAACCTCGTTGGCCTGATACTTGAGCTGGAGCGTCATTGCAGTCGGCGATGTGGCATCTGTGATGGTCAACAGCTGACCATCCTGCAGGCACAGCTCGCCCAGAGATTGGGTTAGGTTCTTGCGTGTGGCCTCCTCAATGCTCTTCACATTGGCCATGTACAGTGTGCGTTGCTTGCCATCTGCCATGACGGTGGTCAGAGCCGGACTCTTGAGTTGGAATCGCGGTGATTCACACAGCTGTTTGATCACATCCTCCAGCGTTGTCGTGTTGGGATTCTCAATGTTGAGCAATTGCGGACTATTGCTGCAAGCGAGACAAGTCTCTGACTTTTCTGCCTCATAGGTATAGGTGTAAATGCCATCCAGATCGTTAAAGTTCAAATAGTTGGACATGCTGTCATAGCAGCTGGTGGCCAATTTAAACACCTCCAGGGCACAGGCGGCGGCTATAACTGCATTTGTGCTGGCCACCGCCGGTATAATATGCTTGATGACTCCTTGCACGAGGCGATAGGTAATCCCGCTTATATTAAACTGATTAGCGCGTTCCTGGGCACGCTCATAAATCCAGCCAATGTGCTGCGGATCATCCCCATCCAAAGGCACACCGAAAGGGCTCTCCTTGTCCCACTGTATGAGCTTCACATACTCAATACAATGCTCCGGGAGACGCGGTGTGTTGGCGATCGTGCACAGCGGATAGTTGACTTGTGGTGGAAACAAATCCAAGGTACATTCAATGCAGGCCGTGAAGCCAGGCAGGATGACACGTGCATTGCCCTTGAAGCCCTCAGTGCCGCCATCAATCATTGGTATGATCGAAGACACATCAATGGTATTGTCCTCCTCGTACCGAAGCATGGAAAGCAACATGCCATTAATCCAGCGACGCGCCACAATCGAGTCCAGGCCACAAACAATAATGTGGAACTGCTGGTAGAAGGATTCGTCAAAGTCCTGAATCTTGGCAAAATGCGGTGTCACCTTACAGGTGGGCACACGATTATTTATAAAGCGGGCGGCGCATTCAGCTTTCGATGAGCCAATGTCTGTGCGCCGAAACAGGAACTGACGATTTAGATTGGACAACTCTATGGTGTCCATATCAATCACATGTAAATCACCAAAGCCCATCAGTGCCAAATCCTTTAGCAGCTCACACCCCAATCCGCCGGCACCAATGATGAGCACCTTGCCTTTGGTCTGGAGGAATTCCAAATTGTCAGGCGACGGAGTAAAGTCATCTTTGCAAAACAGACCCTCGCGCTCCAGCACATTGCGTAGTCCATTCCAGCGCTTGCTTTGCAACCCAATGGAGGGATTTGAAGGTGAGGCAACCGACATTCTTCTAATAAACTTTAATTTGCAAAAGGCATCGATAGTCGATGTTCTCCGATTAGTTACTTATCGATGCATTGATAAAATACAAAAAGTATATCGATAATAATGTGGACTCGATTATTCGATTAATCATTACAATAATTAAGTAAATAACATACTGAAAATTATAAGTTCAGAGTGTAGCTATATTTACTTAAGCTTTGTTTTTATTAATTACATTTTGGTAGTGTCTCACTTTTTTTCAAATTAAGCACTCAGCATAATCAAATATCGATATTAATATATGCAGCACTAGTGTACACGATAGCAATACTATCGCACTTATACGCACATATCTAGATAAAAATTTGAAACAACGGCACTCTTACAGAAAAAAAACTCGCGTCCTTTTAGCGTGCTTCCTCTTTGCCATCCTTATTGTTGTAAATAAGATCGAATTCGAAGAAATTTAATATTGCCTGTGTGGGTGCGTGCGAAATAAAATAAAAGATTGTATTGTGCAGTAGCATTTACAATTGAATTGCAGCAAGCAAATTGGCGCGAACTCAATTAAAATGACGCTCTCAGTGTTGGCGTCGTTTGACGATCTGCGACGCTGCATGCAAGTTTTGACCGATGGCACCGCCGAGGAGGGTGAGTATCCAATTCATATCTAGTGGAATCTTATCTTAATTCATATTTCTGTACAGAATTTCTACGCTTCTTGCGTTTGTTCGAGCAATATCACGAGAAATGCAATGGCTATGCCACACAAAATGCGCGCCTGCAAACGGAACTGGACAAATCGTTGGCCAAGATGGGAGACCTGGAGGGCAAACTGTATCATGCGCGTCGAATCATTGATACTGAGATCAAGGCCAGGCGTCAGGCCGAACACGATCGTGACGCCATGGAGAGCAAAATTATGGCCGTTGCCGATTTGCTGCGACACGAACGTAATCTGAACAACGAGACGCGGGATAAGTTGGCGTTTCTACATACAATGCCATCGGCATCAACGCGCAAGCGCAAATCGTTGAATACACTGCACGAGGATAAATCCTATGGGGACATCAATTCAACTGGATCTTTACTTTCGGATTTATCTATAACACATTCTGAGGATGATTTTCTCGATGTGCGACGCTCGAAGTCGTGGCGTGAGCATCGCCCATCATTGCCTAAGAATCCGGTACCGTGTGTGGGCAATAAACGGTCTCGTCTTAGCACAGGTCTTAATACCAGTAACGTGGGTACACCAACCACAACGTCTAATCGTCGGTCAGGTCATGGAGCTGGCATTGGAGTCGATCATCACACATTGGATGTGGGACAGGGCGCAGAGCGCTTCTGTGCCACCACGAAAGTAACAATACCACAGGATGGTCAGGGTGTCATACGCGCCGAGTCCACCATTGAATCGCTGCCTGTGATTTTAACTCATGAGCGCATTGCAGATGTCCAATCATCCTCAACGCCGCGTCGTTCTGGCTTTAAGGAGGCAACAGCGCCACCATTGACGCCACTTAATGCCATGGCGACCTCATCGCCGGCACAACAAAACCGTCCACTGATGCGCAAGCACAGCTTTAGCCAGAAGACGTTTTTGCGTGGCGACAACTGTGTGCAGTGCCAGAAGCGGTAAGTTCGGATCTTTAACTAGTATTATTTATTAACATTTAATATAAATTATCATTTGAATCCGTTGCAGCATTCGATTTGGTGCCGTGGGATTGCGTTGTCGGGATTGTCCAGTGCGTTGTCACATCGACTGTCGCCAGCTGCTAACCGTCAGCTGTGTGCCACAGTCGGGAACACCCACAGGCAAGACTGTGATGGGATACCTGAGCGATTTTGCGCCAACGATCACACCCAGGATTCCAGCACTGATTGTGCACTGTGTCAATGAGATTGAGGCACGTGGTCTCACTGAAGTGGGCCTCTATCGTTTATCGTCGTCGGAGCGTGAATACAAGTCGCTTAAGGAACAGTTCTTGCGCGGCAAAGCGACTCCACACTTGGGCAACACGGATATTTATGTGCTATGCTGTTGTGTGAAGGATTTCTTGCGTACATTGCGTGAACCTCTCATACCCACAAGCCAGTGGAAGGACTTTGCCAATGCCGTACAAAATCCAGATAATAAGCTAGCGGAGCAATCGCTTTACAAGGCTGTGGAACAGCTGCCAACCGCAAATCGCGATACTTTGGCGTTCCTGATACTGCACTTTCAGCGCATTGCCGATTGTCCAGTGGTGATGATGCCCCTGGAGAATATATCCATGATATTTGGGCCCACAATTATGGGTTATTCGTCACCAGATCCGGATAAACATGCCCTATTTACCGAAACGCTTACACAAAAGGAAGTAATGAAGGCATTGCTGGACTTACCGGGGACTTTCTGGCAGCAGTATCTGGCACTGGAGCAGTCACCTCCGCTGGCACCACCTGGCAGCGCCGTCAAACGTGTTCCCAGCAACAACAGGGATCTATTTTCGCTATATGGTAAATATCTATTAATTTAATAAATTATTAAATACATTTCTAATGCTGCCTTTATATATTTAACAGCTACTCCACTGAAGGGCACCATTAAGAAGCGCAAGTTTTATGCCACTCCACCAATGTCTGCGCATAAGAAGTAGATGAGCTGCGTCCGTCCCCATCCCCGACTGGTTGGCTAGACAGTATTTTCAATGCATCGCAGGCGTGCTTACTTAAATCGACATCAAGTATTTCAATTTTTTTCTTTTGTTTAATTAAGCAAGCTGCTACTGAAATGTAATTATATTAACCTTATCCCAACATTGTTTATACAAAGATAAGCTGCTGGACATTTTTAAATTTCATTGATTTAAATCTGTATAATTTTTCTAACAAAAATCTCATATTTACTTAACGTTTTCATTAATGAATTAAACACTGAACAAGTCTTTGAAAACGCAAATTATATGTTTTTCTTTGAATTACTGATTCTACTCTACGTTGTTAGGTAATTAGATAATGGTAATATAAATTTTGAAAATTCTTACGCTAAGCTTCGCGGGATTTGAATTCAAAATTTAACAGCTTTAAGCTGCCTATAATCGATATTAATATCGTTTCAATAGTAGGGATGAAATGACACAATCAATCGAATTTCGATAACTGTGTCTTGCTTTGATAAATGGCTGTGTCACCACTATTTTCCAACCGGCTGCCGCATCTGTGATCGGTTTTTCTCCACCACTCTCGTTCCAGTGTTCTGATCGGTAAGTAACGATCGTGTAATTTGCATTAATTATATGTTATCTAATAACTGACTGATAATAATACTAAACAGGTGTAAAATATGGCCAACATTACAAAACTGTTTACTGTGCGTGCACACTCTCTGCTCCAGGCTGCCGCCCGTCAGCCCCAAGTGGCCACCCGTTTCAGCAGTAGCTGTAAGTACTCAAAGCGCCATTTGCACAAAGATCAAAGTCCACATCAAACTGCATATATATGCACATATGTACATATTTATTATTATTATTATTTGTGGCTGCGCTTGGCAACTAAAGTAGATTTGAGATTTCTTTATTATTCCATTAGTTTGAGGACTTGCAGAAAATAAAAAAAATTACGTAAGGTCTGTGACAGTGCTGCCACAATTTTGACAGTTGAAAAAGCTAGATTTGAAAAAGATTTAAAAATACAAAAAAAAGATTAAAAACGTTAAATCTGAAATGCACACAAAACTGTTGTAGTATTAGTATTTTTTCTTTAAATTAAACGACTTTTAAGCCATTGAAAATATGATAGATCTAGCATATTTGTAGCTAAAGTGGCAACACCGGTCTCTGATATCACACTTGCTATCTCTTTTACTCTGCAGCTGGCAGCAACTGGGAATTCATCAAGACCGAAGTGACTGGAGAGAAGCAAAATGTGGCTGTTATCACTCTGAACCGTCCCAAGGCATTGAATGCCCTTTGCAATGGCCTGATGATGGAGCTGTCCACCGCACTGAAGGGATTTTCCAAGGATAAGAATATCGCTGCCATCGTCCTGACTGGCAGTGAGAAGGCGTTTGCCGCTGGCGCTGATATCAAGGAGATGGCACCCAACACATATTCCCAGTGCATTCAGGGCAACTTCCTGAACGATTGGACCGAGGTGGCCCGCACCCAGAAGCCCATCATTGCGGCCGTTAATGGTTATGCCCTTGGCGGTGGCTGCGAGTTGGCCATGATGTGCGACATTATCTATGCGGGTGATAAGGCCAAGTTTGGTCAGCCAGAGATTGCATTGGGCACAATTCCCGGAGCTGGCGGCACCCAGCGCTTGACCCGTGTGGTTGGCAAGTCCAAGGCCATGGAAATGTGCCTCACCGGCAACATGATCAATGCCCAAGAGGCTGAGAAGGTTGGCCTGGTCAGCAAGGTCATTCCAGCTGATCAACTGCTCGGCGAGGCTGTCAAGCTAGGCGAGAAGATCGGCACCCATTCCAGTCTGATTGTCCAGCTGTGCAAGGAGTCTGTCAACACCGCATATGAGACCACATTGCAGGAGGGCCTCAAGTTTGAGCGTCGCACTTTCCATGCAACCTTCTCCACCGTGAGTTTAATGAATCTCTTTGAATATTCTCATTTCGCTTACTCATTTCTGTCCTTTGCTCTTTACAGGCTGATCGCAAGGAGGGCATGCAAGCATTTGTGGATAAACGCCCTGCTAAGTTCACCAATGAATAAATCCATACCCACGAGAAATTAAATAGTTCTCAGCCAGCAATGCATTTATATTTCCTATCCCTGTTATTGGAAAGCAAATAAAACCCGTTAAATAATCTTTAATTTTCCAATAACACATTAATATTCAAATTGTGACATTGAAAGAATCGATTGAGCCGCCATTGCTTTGCAGTTGTGCTTGTGTGTGTCTGTGAATCAATTGAATGTGCAAGAGCAGCTGAGCACGATGAGAAGAGTTTGGAGCGCTGCAGTTAGAAGCCGAAGTGAAAGAGAGTGCTTGTGCATATGTGTGTGTGTGTGTATGTGCGGGTGCAAGAGCAGCTGAGAGGAATTGAGCCTGCTGCAGTGAGAACTTAGTATGCGTGTGTGTGTGTGTGTGCGGGTGCAAGAGCAGCTGAGAGGATTTAAGCCTGCTGCAGTGAGAACTTAGTATGCGTGTGTGTTCTGCTCGGCGAGCTTTGGCAGAGCGCACGCATTATAAAAGGGACAGTTCTGGGGCAGCCGGCGTCAGTTGCTGTCGCAAGTCGCAGCGGTGCAGAGCTGGGACGAATGTCATTCGATGTGAAGTTGCAAGGTTAGTTATTGTTATTATTTATATACTATTATTTGTATATAAATATTTATATATATATTTTTTTTAAATTTATTAACATAATCACTTAAGTAAATGCACAACATAGATATTAATCTGATAGACTCGCTGAAATTCAGTTGCCAAATATTTGCATCCGGCAACTGGAGTCCAGCGTAGTCTATCAGATCGATGGTTGTATAATTAACTACCCTAGAGTATATCTTTGCTGATAATTTGATAGGTTGCAGTTGATCTTTGACTGCATTAGGTCATAGGTTAACTGACTACACACAACCACAATCGTTTTTTAACAACGCCTCTCGTTTCTTCCACACAAGATAGTACGGCCATAGTTTCATTTTTTTATTTTTGGCCTTCATTTCTCGAATGAGAGGCGTATCTGTTTCCGCCTTTCCCAAATTGAGCATGCAACAGGTACGACAAAAATCTTTTTTAGGAGAATCCATTTCCGTTTCTTCATTTTTCTTATCACTCATACGACGAACATTTAATGGCTTCAATTGTGGCAATTCCCTGGGTAATACATATCGTCTGGTTGAACATCTTCTCTTTGGAATTTTCCGTTCTATCGTCTCCTTTTGAGGCTTTCGAGGTAACCACACCTGAGTTTGTGCCTCTTTGAGAAAGTTGCGTTTCGGTTTTTTAATTTTAACTTCTCGAATGTGAACATATTTCATTATCTCGTCTATTTTAGCCTGGGCAGCGATACGTTTCTCTTCTAACTGGCGAATCTGGAACCTTTTCCATTCGCTCTCTATGGAATGTTTTTCCTGCGGTGAATCAAACAAATCCTTTAGATAAGATCGTTGGGGCTTAAGCTTATGCAGTGAATCTTCAGCTTCAGAGTTAGCTTTAACTGTTTCTTCCAAATTGGGACGAGGTTCTATATGTTTTGAATGCCGATCTATTAACTTGTCAAACTTTCCAAATTGACTTTCAAATGAACTCAAGCTTGAAATTCTACTCATGTCAAATCCGTCATAGTTAATTGGTGGAACAACCGAAAGTATATAAGAACCGTGACCATGTAATTTTGGATGCCGAAAGTGCTCCCGTTTGAATGATCTATGGCTAACTCTCGAATTTACTGGTGCTCGACTGTGGTAGCTCCTTACTGCAATTGAGGTTTGACTTAATTTGCTATGACTTTGCGATCTGCGTGAAAAACGATGTTTTCCACCGTGTGGCCCATAACTGGATTTCAACCATTCCTTAAAGCTATCTTCCGATGTCCCTGAGCTGACATCTTCTTCAGTTGGGGCAACATTCGCAAAATAATTTATTATTGTGTTCTTGCTATCAGCTCGAGATAAACGAGGTAATTGTTTTCCATAGTTTTTCTTAGATTTCGAGTTAGCTGCTTGGGGCTCATGGATAATCGAATGTCGACTCCTTGTTAAGAGGTGTTCTTCATGCTCCCTTTCAGGTAAAAAATGATGAAATAATTGAGTAAATTTTGCTAGAGACTCTGATTTAATGTCATCTTCATCCGAGTCACTATCAGTTAAGCTATCCCTTAATGTAATATCTTTATTTAAAACTTTAGACTTCCTTTTTTTTAATGTTACAGGAGGGAAGCTTTCATCTCTTAAGAAATAATTCATGTCAACGTCTTTCATAAGTTTTTTGTGACCCACAACCCCGAGTTCAATTTTTTCACTTCCTTTTCTCTTTTTCATCTGTATTTCAACTTTCTTCCGAGGGATTTCAATCTTCAAAATTTTTTCTTGTTTGCTTTGTTTCTTTTTATCTTTTCGATTTCTGCTTGATTCAAATTTTCCTTTGCTTAGTATCTTCTCAATATCCTTGTCTTCGCCATATTTCCTTTTATTTTTCATATATTTGATACTTTTTTCCGCAGTTATATTGTGCTTGCTAGGTTTTATCTCATTTTCAAGTGTGTTTGTGCTTTTTGACTTATCTAATGTGAAGGGGATCGCAGAGTACCAACCTAATTTTGTATTAATCGTTTCTGGTAATGCACTAAAAAGTTTGTAATTCATTTCTTGATTTTGAGGATTCAACTTCTCATCGTAGAATAGATGGAAGAGTTCTCGTTCCGCTGCCGATTTTTGCGCTTGTTTTTCCTTGCGGTACAGGTTATTAATGGAATCCGTATAATTACTCAGTAATTTTTTTTTACTATCTTTTGATAACGTATCGATTTCATTTTTGCTGGTCAAAGAATTCATTAATTTAATATCGGAGCTAGCTTTCAGATTCTTATTGTTGACTTCAGATGGTTCGATTGCACTTTTTTTTGCTCTTGAAATTGCATTTATGGTCTTTATTAACAATTTCAGCGAAATTTTCTTTGACTTATTTTCCACGCCCTGTATTAAAAGGGGAATGTCAGAAGCTTTATCCTTAATTTCCTGGTTCATATTGTTGATTTGATCGCTCTTCTGACTATCAGATGACGCGACCTCTTCGTTATTTTCCAATATATTTTCATTTATTATAAATGGATTATCTTTAGATTTCCCTATTGGAAAACGTTCTTTCTTGAATTTTAAATAGTCCTTAAATATTGCGGTATTACCTGCAAATTTCTTTTTAAAGTTCACCTTCTTCTGGATTACAATTTGCTGATTGTGTTTGTTTTCCGGTGGTTCTTGAAATTTAATCTTCGACTCTTTATTATATGTATGTGTCTGAGGATACGTGTATTTTCCAAATAATGTGCTTATTTTATCTGTTAATTCTTTAGGCTCTTTCGAACTCTTTTGTTTTGAGAATAGCTGAACAAGTGTTAGCTCTGTAAGTAATTTTTTCTCCTTTTTGTCGTTATTTTTGTGAAATGTATTTGCAGTTTTTAATTCGATTATCTTCTGACTTTTGGATTGTTGCTCTTCCGCAGCATCCTGTATAGAATTGGGCCTAGAATCTCTAGGAAAGTTTCGTAAATTCGACTTATACATTTTATAATAAGGAGTTTCATGCGGATTCAATGACACAGCTTTCAAATCGTTAAACACCAAGTCTTTCATCCAATTTCGATTCTGCTGCATTTCTTCGGCTTTCTTGGATGACCATTGTGTGTCTTTCTGAGATACTATTTGACTTTGTTTGCTTAGATAGTGGCGATGCATGAACGAGGTCTACTTAATTGTTTTAATTAATACACGTAGAAATTTTAACGTATTTCGAATTCGAATGACAAAAAACTTATGGGTAACTCTGTTACCGCCTTGATAATCTATCGCATGAAACGATATATGAGCACTATTTGGCTAATCGATGGTCAAATGAATATCGATGATAGACAAGCGGTTATCGGCAAAGCTCACATACACACACCAACACGCATGCTAAGAAATTGTTAAGTATACGGTTCCGTTGCATACATTTCACTGTTAGTCCTGCGCGTTGGCCGTTGTGCGAGAAAAAGTAAAAGTGAAAATCAGGCCCTTGAAATTCGTGAAAAATTCATTAATAATGCATGATTAATAAAATCAAATAGGTGCGCGTTGTGTTTTGTTTGTTTTGAATAACCGTTACGTGTTGTGCGGCTGTTCGCGCGAGTTTGTCATAAGACAGGAATCGAATCTTGAATTAACGCAGCTTTCTGTTTGCAATTTCTGGTGTGCTGTAATCTATAATTGCGATAGCACAAATACATACCCATACGCACACAGACATACACACACACACATACACACACAGAGTCACACCACGTAAAAGACGCCCCCGCATTGCCCTTGAGCTGCCGTTGTAAGAAGCATTCGATTTTTCACAACAAGACGTGAAAATCGCGAGAAAAACGACGATATAAAAAAACTAACCACAACGACTGACGCACGCGTTTACTAAATATACATAAATATATACATATAAATAAATACATATAATAAAAGCATATTTATTGTGCATATCGGAAGAAAGCAGTAAGCATCGGAAATGGATGTACTCAATCAAATACTCAACATTAATGCTGGCGGCGCCTATGGCGGGGGGAAGGCTGGTGGCGCCTTCGATCCACTTACGTTCGTCATGAAACCTCAAGTTGTCATTCGCGCCCTCTGCTGGGTAAGTGAGATAAAAAGCTAACCTTCCCCCCCCCCCACCCTCCTTTATCTCAGATACTTATTTAAGCTTACAGGACATTTTAAACTCGAGTATTTGACAGTTTTTTAAACATTAACATATAGTTTTTGCTTAGGTAATTGTTTACACTGTGAACAATAGTCACATATTTAGTTTAAATTTTTTTTTAAATATTATTAATAATATTAAATAATAATAACATTTTAGTTCAAAAAAATAATTACCAAACTGGGCATTAATTAAATAAATAAGTAAAGAGCAATTAATTTTAATTTAACATTAAATTGAGCAACTGTATTATGCAGTTTATTAAGAAGTGTTATTATTTAATTAAGCTTTAGTTTGTTTTTTTTATATTTACTTTAATTAATAGAATACAGTATGTTGAGTAATTATTTTGACAAGGACAAAAATTCATATTATGCATAAGAATCATTTCTGAGCAATTTATATATTTTCTTATTTTATTTTTCTATTCTTATTCATATTATTCTATTTTAATTTTTTCTTTGAAAATATAGAAAGCATATTATTTTGGGCTTAACTATTATTAAAATCAAAAATAAACTTGTGTATTTTTGGTTCCTTCTCAAAACTCAAGGCTATACTTTTTTGCCTGAGCTACTTATAACTTTTGTAGTACCCATAAATTATTCTAATTATGTATTTGTGAGCTTTAGCTGATTAACTCTGGTTTCAACCCTCGCATAACGACTGAATGTGTTTGTCAAGTTGTTGTGGGAATTGTTGGGATTTGTTGGTTGATGTTGTTAACTGATTTGTGATGTGGTTAGGCAGCTTGAATAAACTAACTTGGAGGATTAAATAAGAAACAGCTGTACAGTTGATATTGAAAGTCTCACGACAATAAAAAATTTGAACTAAAGGCCATAAAGTGTTAGCCAAGTCCATTTATAATGGCCAACATGTGCGTCATTGCCGTCGAGTGGACCTTAAGGCTAGAGTGAGAATAATGGTTAACATGAGTTTGCTTTTCATTTACGTTTAATGGCACTTTTCTTGCTGACAGCACAAACTCGTACATACGTAATGTTTGCACAACAACAACAACAACAACAGCAACGACAACAACAACAGTGAGAATGACAGCGACAACAGCAACTGTCAGTTGGCCAAGTTTATTCAAGGACCTGCTTTGTTATTGCAGTTGGCATTGCCTATCCCCAGGCGCAACTCATGCTGACTAAACTTGGCCTTCGTTTAAAATTGGGTCACAAACCCAAATACGCTATGAATGCGAGTATGTATCGGTGTGTGTGTGTGTGTGTGTGTGTGTGTGACTGTGTGTGTGTGTGTTTATCGGTGTACTTGAACTTCTGGTTTGTTGCACCTGCTCTTTAAAATCAATAGATACACAGTTACTCAAGTAATTGTTTTCACAATCATTAAAAACAATATTTTTTATTTAAAAAATAATTAAATCCAATTATTCACATTATTTATTTTTTTAACATGCTCTAAGAACCATAAACAATTTCTTATAATAAAAATATATTTCAGCCAAGCTAAAATATATAGATATTTTATATTTTTTATACATTATTTCTCTTTCTAAGATGCATTAATTAATTATATAGAAAAAACTAAAATCTAGCACGTTTTTTGTCAGCTATTATTTCTGAATATTTATTTGTCAACACAATTACTTGGCAAACTGTATATATATTTTATACATACTTGGCTGGAGGCTGATTTGTTGCCGCTTTGGGAATTCTTTTTTATTCACAGTGCCTGCTGTAAATATGTGTACAAGTGTTGTTTACTGTACTATATAAATTTGTGCATTTTGTTTGATTTTATGATTTCAGCTCTTTTCCATTGTGGTCTTTGGCTGCATATCCTCTGAGGGTTGGGTGGAAAAGGATGGCAAAGAATATTGTCTATATAATAACGATGGCATGGCCTGTAAATATGGCAATACCATTGGCGTTTTTGGATTTCTCGCCTCCATGGGATTCATTGGTGGCGAATTTCTGTTTGAACGCATGTCATCGGTGAAGAGCAGAAAGCGTTACGTCATGGCGGACATGGGATTCTCAGGTATGATACAATATTAAACTGATTTTATAATATGTATTTGTTTAATTAATATTTTAATTCTTGTAGCTCTTTGGGCATTTTTGTACTTTATCGCGTTCTTCTATTTGTGGTCCCAGTGGAGCTCAGCACCCATGCCGCCATATGGAATTGGTGCCGGAAGCATGAAGACCGCCATTGTCTTTTGCTTCTTCAACATCTTCAGCTGGGTAAGTAACTTCCTAATTCAAATCCATGGTTTTAATCAGGGATCGGCAATAGATTTATAAAATTACAAAAATCATACGAGAAACATTTAATCTGCTTAAAATTGAAAATAATAATTGCCTAAACATATTAATAATATTAATAAATACCGAATAAAATTCGTAAAATAAAACCTGATATAGTAAAATGCATTATTTGGAATTTTTGGCATATGCATTCAATTTTTTAAATAAAAATTACATCTAATTAGCCTGGAAAATAATGTTATCTGGTTACTGAAATGGTCCAGTGTAATGTCGATTTTATTATAATTTGATCTCATATAAATTTGGTTCATTTGGTTTGAAAATTTCGATTATTTTGATTTTTACTGATTTTTAATAACTTTGAGCTGCCATAACTTTGTCAAAATTCAATCGATTTCCATGCGCAATGTAAATTTGAGCATGATTTTACTTCTAAATTCGTTCAGCATTTACATTTTTTTCATTTTCAAAATTTTGAAAATTTTTAATTTTTTAGAAATTTTACAGTGTTACCCCTTATCATTTTTCGAAAAATTTCGAATTTTCAAAATGAACAAAATTTAAATGCAGAATGAATTTAAATGTAAAATCATGCTCAAATTTACATTGCGCATGGAAATTGATGGAGTTTTGACAAAGTTATGGCAGTTTAAAGTTATCAAAGTTGCTCAGTAGCTGCGACGGCCAGAACCGAAATTAACCCTTATAAATGAATCGGTTACTAAACGGTTATTTCGGCTTAAAGAGTTTCGGTTTATGGGTTTCGGTACAAATTTCAATTGGTTTCCATTGGTTAAAGGTTACGGTTTCGGTTAAGGTTTTAATCCTTGATTGTAACCAAAAATCTTTATAATATATATTTTAAAATTGAATAACTTTACAGTACCTTATTTGAATTATGAAATTCTTTGAATTCCAGGCTCTTTGTGCATTTATGGCCTATAAACGTTTTCTGATTGGCGCCGGCGATGAGTTCACCTCGGCCTTTGAGACTGATCCGGCCAATGTGGTACATCAGCAGGCATATAGCTACTCCATGGATAACGACAATGAGCAGTATAGCGCCTCGCCATTTGGCCAGCAACAGCAGGGTAAGTTAAGTCGATCATGCAAGAGTTTTGTCGCATTTAACAATTGTTGCATCTTGTTTTTATTTTTTGGCAGGCATTGAACAACAGTCTGGCATGGAGTATCAGCAACCCACCTACTAAGCGTATCTGTTGGCCTTGAGAGCGGGCAAGTTGTACTCCTCCTCCGTTGTCGACACACTTTTATTGGTAGTGCAAATGGCAAATACAATTTTTACACCAACTATTTACAACTATAGTACACATGTTGGCTTAACTTAATACACCGATGTCAAGCATATACGAACAACAACAACAGCAACAAATAAAACACAACAACAACAACAACAATGCCATGCATTTGCTTCAGCAAGGAAAAGGAGTTTGAAAAGCTGAAAAACTGCTTAGTTTAAAAGCCCTATCCTTATACAGATATAATATTAATGATAATAATTTATAAGATAGCCCCCTAAGTTCTGTGTGCAGTTTTTGTAGTGAAAATTTGTTGCAATACTTATATACGATTATGATATATACATATTATATATATATTATATATTATTATATATACTGCAAATACTATATAATTATGCTTTAAACGTTGTTAGTTATTTAGTGTATGTATTTGATTAATTTTTCTTGTGCAAGACCCTGGCCCTCAATACTCAAATCTGGGTTTTTTGGCTTGCTTACGATGACAATAGCTTGAGAACAACACAACTTATAAAAAAAAAAGCAAAACAAAAATGTTTTTTAGACAAATTTACACACCGTCGGTACAGTAAAAAAAAAATGATATAGTAATTGACCCACACTAGTTAACTAGCAGACATCATAAAATACTGCTCAAAACATATCCATTTTACAAAAGATTTCTTCGACAAACTCTCTTGATCTCTATTCGCAAAATAGTTATTTGTAGTGCCCGAAATCTTCAGAATCCGTGGCCAGGGTCGCTTAAACTTAGCGCATTGATAGAAACAATAAAAATTCAACGCCAAATTGTAAATTCTAAAATTGAAAATAACAAACAATTGTTAAACTAAAAAGAAGTGTGAAAAAGCTCAGCAAAAAGTATTTACAAATATATTATAAAATGAGTTTTTGTCTTGGGGCAATTTAAAATTATTCAAACTATGCGGAAAGTTTAATTTTTAAATTTAAGTTAAAAACCAAAAACTCGAATATCAGTATTAAAATAAACCACTAATATTCATTTAAAATTTTGTATTGTTTTTTACTTTCTAATTAAATTACAATTATTTGCATCTACTTTTGTTATTAATTAATTAATTATTTTTTGAGAAGCCCCAGGCAATTGTTGATCGAAAAATGAAATGTATAGTAAAATAAACTGAATAAAATATTCGTACTTTGCAATTCAAAATTAACCAATATCAATGAATGTAAACATATTTAATAAATAAACATAAATGTTTGTTTAGTGCAGCATCAAATAATGGTAAACAACAAAAGTATTTGTTAAATAAAAAAAATATATACATATGCAAATATACATACACATACATATATGTGTATGTATATTATTTATTTGTGTATTGTATATGTACAATTTATAAGCTGGCTATATTTATATGTATGTTGTACGTGCAAAAGGCTATGCTAAAAATTAACTTTCTCTGGATGGAAAGGTAAAAATAATCAATACATGAAACAGCACACAATACCGTTTTTTGCAAATTTCAAACAAAGTCGAAATTTTGAACGCTCTTGATAAAACAAAAATAAAAAAAGGACAGTTCATGGAGAATTCTACTTGAAGCCAAACAAAACAACAACACACAAAATCTCAGTAAATTTATAAATTTATCATGTAGAAATCGTGAGCGTTAAATTAAATATAATTAAATAAAATTTATGCATTCAAGGACACAAAAGTTGACAAACAAATAATATTAATGGTAATTAACCGGTACAAAAGGCATCCTGAAGTCGAAGCTAAATTAGAAATGTACTTGTTTAAAAATCATTGAACAATAATGTAATAAAACCAATCCCAACTAAAAAAAGAAAAACATTCAATAAATTACAACACATATTTTTAAAAACCAAAACCAATAACTGTATTTTAATATGCTTTGTTCGTAAATGACTAACTAAAGTAAAGGAGAACTAAGTATAAAAAAGCTACTTGATTTAGCAGTAATCTTGATCAAACTTACCAGATGATTCATCCCCTATTGATGACATAACATATTTAAAACTTCGATAGTTTCACCATTCCCTCCAAATTATCCTCGAAAAATGCACAAATTTAAGTCCACACTCCATTCCACATATTAAACGGATTATTTAGTTTTTTATAATTTCAGTACTCACTTTAAATACTTTGTATATTATTTTATATAAAACATTTCGTTTTTCAAATACAAATTTATATATGCATATACGAAAATAGTTAAATTTATATGGTTAGTTTGATGTTGTTTTCAAAACATATTTAAAAAGCTTTGCTCAAAATTGTACAACAAGTCTGATTCTAAAGGCCAAACAGTTAATTTCATTTCTCTTAAGACAAAAAATTGACTACACACGTTTCGCTGCCAAATGCGATTGCATATGAATATGTATTTACTATAAGTACAAATTAGCTGATACGTGTGTTAATCGATTGGAAAGTTTGCCAGATTTTTTCTACAATTTCTCATTTTTTTTTACGCAACACTTTCTATACTAAAATACATTTCATAGATTTACTAAGCTTCAACTATGATAAAGCCTTAAGGGATACGATAGATAGATAATGCTTTGTTGTTCTTTAGTTAGTTTCACATAATACAGTGGGTGTATAAATGTATCAAACATTGTATATTTAACCATTAGTGTTGTTTGTTCTACATCAATAATATAGATATGATTTTATATAAAAATAATTGATTTTTGTGTTTTTTTTTTAGTTATAATTTGTATCAGGAAATTATCAACATTAACTTTTATAGATTTATTTAATGTCGCTATATGGAATATATATTTATGTATTGTAAGTATATTAAATCAAATCTTATTTTCACCCTCAGCTAACCACTTGGTAAAGCAAATGCAGCTTTAATAAGTAGGTATAATTTTAAATAAGGCTATATATATTAACATAAACACTGCCAATTCAATTGGACAATGGCGCAGCGAAACAAACACAATTATATACTTAAAGATTTGTGTCTCCACATAGAACATAGAACGTCAGAACCCTAGAAAATCTCGTCTCAAGAGGGAGCAGCTCTACGTAACCACAGTAATATAAGTCCACACAATCATCTCCTCCAGAATGGATTCTATTTAGAAGGCTTGTAGCTGAAGAAAATAGATAAAGTCACATAAGTAACATTGTATTTCAAATTAAAATTGAATGTTTTTCTAATTACTTAGTTTTTCAGGCTTTTATTTTGTTCTTGCTCCCGTTCCGGCTCCTTTTCCGTCTCCTTTTCTACTTTGTATCTCTTTACAGCAGCTATCAGTGATTCTGGTAGCTTATAGGAGCCCGCTAGCAATTGCAGTTCTTGATCAATATTATCTTTGCTGCCCATCGATTCAATAAAATCAGTATTCATTTGTGCTGGAAGATCCGGCAATTCCACGTTGCTGTCGCTGCTTGGAGCTGACGTGGGTAAAGGCGTTGGTGTCGGTGTCAGAGATGTATTGGAAATGGCATCAATATCGTCTTCGAATTCTGCATCAGCTGCTTGCAGAATAGTCATGATGTCGGTTGCGGTTTCCTGAAAAACAATAATAACACAAATATTTTTATTAAATATTATTGTAATTATACTTTGGCTAATCCCAGTTTCTCAACATTCAGTGACCATATGGGCCATCATTTCAAAACGGCAACAGGAAGCACATTATGCCCAATCAAATTTTTATGGAATACTCGGAATTGTCCAGCAGACAACAACAAATGCAGTAGGCGTTTAAACCGGAAGCATTTTATTGTTAATCCCAAATCGAATCAAACTTTGTAAACATTTAATTACAGTAGACGCTCCATAGAGTTATCTTTAATAAACTTGTATTGTTTAATAAATGTGTATATATATTTTATTATTAAAATAAATTATTCTATGCCAAAATTCCAAATAGTTATAATTTCATTAACTCAGTAATTACTTCTGTTTCTCCTAAAAATATATTCAAATATAATTAAAACTGTATTGACAGCATAATGTCGAGAGTTGCATTTATCGAGCGTTCATTGTAGTTATTATTTGTGAACATTTTATAATTTGTTTACAACAAAAAAAAACACTTAAACTTTTATGTTTACGTTTACGTTTACGTTACCCAATAATAGTTTGTATGAATTTACAAATGCGTGTTGTTTATACGTATTTCTTGTTGTTTGTACATTTGTTTACATTAATTAGCAAATGGGGGCGGGATTAAATTACCTTAAGTGCATCAACTCGCTGACGTTCATGCATTGCACTCAAAAGTTCACGTAGATGTTGATTCTCTTTACGCAAACGCTCTCGTTCCACATCGCGTTCATTAATTTTGGGCTGTAATATTTAATTAATTTAATTAAATGTACTTAAGTATTTGATAGTTTTGTAAACTTACCAAAAGTAATGAAATTTGCTCATTGAGGACATTAACAATGCCGCTAAGAGCATGACATGGTACGCTTGGCTCCAGAGAGCTGGCATGTTGTATCCGATTGAGTCCACACTGAGTTCCGCCGGTTCCCACAGCCGTAGATGATGTAGATGATGAACTAACCACCTTTTCCTTGACAACACTTGTTAATGGCAGCAAAGCCGCTGTCTGTGTGGAGTTGTCGATCATGGACAATGTGGTGTGGGCCTTGTTAAGTGCAGCCTGTTAAAGGTTAGATCAATTATAATGTTAATCAGTGTTAAAAATTAAAATTTTGTAGTGATTTTATATTTATTTGTTTCCTTGAGTTTAGTTAAGATTTTATTTTTTTAATTATATTTTTTATATTTTATTTTAAATAACACATAGAGTAAACAAAACGAAATGTTTTCTGTTTTCTGCTGTCATTGATATATCAAGGACAAGTGTTATTCTACTGCTGTTATTGCTCAGACACTTCTGATAAATAATATTCTTTAATTGACTGATTTTAAATGACGTTTAATAAATTAAATTCTATATTTTTGACTATCTTTAAATACTCACCAAAGTGTCATAGACATCATTGATTTCAATGTGATCACTTTTCTCAGCACTTTCTGCTCCATTTTGATCTTCATCGACAGCTGCTGCAGTTGCCGATTCCATAATCTTTGTTGAGATTTTTGGCTCAGTTTCGGCTTCAGTTTCCTTTTCATTCTGTGCCACCTTTGGAGGAGCTTCTAGTATGGGTTCGACCTCTGGTATCTTTGACTCTCCCTTTTGCAACTCATCGGCGGATTCTTCGGGAATGCTATCAACACTAATGGTGCTCTGTCGTTTGGTTGCCTCCGAGTTGCTTGTGTTGTTGCTATCGGCGGGTGGCACAACAGCAAATTTGAATGCAGCAAGTGGTGCAGAGACATCTGGTGACTTTGTTGGTATTGCAGGCAAGCGCAGCTCATCAATCTCACAATAACCATCGTCATCCTCATGTATAGCCACTTCGATTTCCTCAATTTCAGCTGCCTTCTGCTTGGGTATCCGCTTCAACTGTGGCGTTCGATGTTGACCCTGTGCCTGCTGTTTGTTCGGTGGTGGCAGCGGAGGTGGTGGAGATCGGGTCGCCGTTGTTCGACGTGAACGATCTTTGTCATGGCAATGATCACACACAGCTGTGGATACGGCTGAGATTTCCCTTTCCGGCGACACATGCATGTAATCATTTAATATCTTTGTCAGTATCCGCACTTGATCGTAAGCAGCCAATGCAATATCAGCGCTGTCTTTGGGTGCTTCTGGCATCATTGCAATATCGACAATCTCATTGAAGTGCTCAACTGGCAAGCGAAAGATATCACATATAATTCTCTGTTTCTCCATCAAGCCATCCCGTATAGAGGCGTCCAATCGTCGCAATCTCTCACCCGGCGTCAACACCGGCTCCGCTGTGTGGGCCGGACTAATGCTAATCTGAATTGCCGTGGGCTCAACCAGCGGTGACTGCATCAACAATGTTCGTGTATTATTTGAGTTATTAGAACAAACGATGCTTGCACTGTCACGCTTCGACTGACCGCCAACCAGACTGTAAGTCGATGCACGATCCTCATTCAAATCAACACCTCCTCCACCTCCACCTCCACTGTTGTTGTTGTTGTTGGACTCCCGTGCCGATTGCGTGTGTCGCAACACAACGGGATTCATGTCTCCGCAACTGCGCGTCGACATTGTGCGACTAACCGATGCTCCAGCCGCATCATTTTGACTAAGACGTCGCTTAGACGTTATATTATAATAGCCAGAATTATCACTCTGTGTACTCTCCCGTCTCAAGTTGTTCTCACAATTATTGTTTGCCGTCGGCGCTGGTGTTACCACTGCAATTGGTAGCATCGGTGCCAATGGCGTTGTGGTCACAGTTGCCGTCACACTCGCCGGTTGGGTACGATCTGGTGCTGGATCCACCGACTCCTTGTTATGCGATTGCGGTAATGTGGCTATAATCGGATCATCGGCAACAGCATCCTGACTATTGGCATTCTTCGATCGGGGCTTATACTGTTGTGCAGCAGCGTCAGAAATGTGTTTAAACCATCTGTAAAAAGAAAAGAAAGGAATATTGTTAATTGTATATCTCAACATTGGGCATTAAATTGGGATTTAAATAGTTGAACCTTAATTCATAATTAAATCAGCGATATCCTTAATAACATACAAATAATACTTAGAAATTCAGGTTACTTAAAAGCAGGGATTAAAACCTTAACCGAAATCGTAAACTTTAACCGATGAAAACCGATTGAAATTGGAAACCGTAACTGAAACCGTAACCGAAAATATTTGTTTCCACTGTACCCAAACCCAGAAACCGAAACTCTTTAAACCGAAGTAACCGTTTAGTAACCGATTAATTTATAATTAATTTCGGTTCTAGCCGCCGCAGCTACTGAGCAACTTTAATAACTTTGAACTGCCATAACTTTGTCAAAACTCAATCCATTTCCATGCGCAATGTAAATTTGAGCATGATTTTACTTTTAAATTCATTCTGCATTTAAATTTTGTTCATTTTCAAAATTCGAAATTTTCGAAATTTTTCAAAAAATGATAAGGGGTAACACTGTAAAATTTCTAAAAAATTAAAAATTTTCAAAATTTTGAAAATGAAAAAAGTTTAAATGCTGAACGAATTTAGAAGTAAAATCATGCTCAAATTTACATTGCGCATGGAAATTGATTGAGTTTTGACAAAGTTATGGCAGTTCAAATATATCAAAATTCAGTAAAATCAAAATAATCGAAATTATCAAACCAAATGAACCAAATTTATATGAGTTCAAATTTTAATTAAATCGACATTACACTGCACGATTCCAGTAACCAGATAACACTATTTTTCAGGCTAAAAGAGCATTAAGTCTTTTTTTTAGGTAAAACAATGAATAAAGCTTCTTTTTTGGCAACTAAAAACCTTATTTTTTTTTTTAATCGAAACCATACCGTTATTTTTAAACCGAAACTTATAAAAAACCGATAACCATTACGAAACCGATACTCCAAGATTTTGCATAACCGATAATCGAAAACCTTAATTCGAGCATAAACGAAACCGTAACTGAAACCGATATTCGTTTCGGTTTTAATCCCTGCTTAAAAGTTTAAATTCTTTTCAAAATTACTTCAGGAAAATAAATTAATTCGTATATCTTTTGCTCATTGTAACACAAAATATTTTCTGGATTCCATTCCATTCATATTTACTAATAATCTAAAGTTTTTTTTTTAAATAAATTGAGAAACTGTATTATGCACATATTGTATTAGTTTTGATACTCAATTTGTATTTTATTTTTTAATGAACACATTATAATTAGATTATTATCTTTGTTTTTTTTATCTATTATTTAGAAATACAAGACAAAAATAAAGTTTAAAAAACTCGATTTCTTTTAAACATTTTCCTTTAAAGAATTGATATATATTTATTTTCCTGAGGGTAATCATGCAAATTTTACGATCTTTACGTGACATTTACGACATTTTGTGAATACCCTAATTATGGAAATTATAACATGCTAATGACTACAACGCATTACTAAAATACACAATTTTCGGCGGAAATAATGAGTAATACTCAAAAATACAATACATTGTTGTTGACGGAAGTGCTGTATTTATACACATATATATAAAAATAATGTATTCAAAATTTTGACTTGCAAAAAAATCAGTTTACATTCAGAAATTATGCTAAAAGATCTTAAAAACCCGGTTCATGAACTTAGAACTTCTGCTTACATATTTATAGTTAGGATATAGAATAATAGATTTCACCTGGATACCAATGAGGAGCGGCGACTATTGGGCTTGGGAATGACATTTGGTTCACTGCCTCCAAGATTAAAGATCTCATTAAAACTGCCCCGACGACGTTTATTCTTTGTTTTGCTTAGATCTTGTAGAGAACTCGGGTTCTGTTTGTTGGTTAGTAATGATAGGCCTCCATTACAGAGACTTTTACGGCGTAAGCCACTTAACGTGTCGTCCGGCGACAGAAAACTCATCTCAACAACGCGTTACAACCAACTAATCGAATAATAAATATATATAATACAATTGTTGAGACATTTTCCAAGTAGTTTCATTGTCAACAACCCAAAACTCCGAGATTACTTCCCTATACATACATTTCATACATTGCAAGATGTCAATTCGTTAAGATAATTGTTGTGGATGCTTTTGATGCCAATCAGTTGGTTGAATGTAACTTGAGAGTCGCCTCATTGTGCAACTTTTACAAAAGGTTTGCCATATACAATACACAATATATAATAGTATAATTTATGTATTGCAAGTCTCTATTGTATACACTCTGATAAAGAGCATATATCCAGCTGTTTGTATAATTGTAATACAATATATCTACACTGACAAAAATCAGGTGTTTGTTCTATTTACAACACAGATTTAGGCGGTATGGTAATTAAACTAAAATGACCAATTTAAGAGTATAATAAATAATAAAAATAGAAATTTGTTGCAACATTGTTGATGTAACATATATATATATATGTATATATATTTATATGCCTGAAAACTTAGCAAATTGACCAACAAGGAAATGGATATGCCATCAAGCTGCTTTTATTTTAAATATATATATATATAAGTAATTATATATACATATATGCTATAAGGTCAAGTAATACATTATGCTATGCACAGAACTATTTAAAATTTCTTTAACAAAAAAACTAAATAAATATGTATGAAAGTACAAGTATGTATTGTATGTATATACGAGTGTATTACTGAAAGGCCCCAACTATTTAAAATGAAAATATTTCCGCTGAACACAACACGTTTTGAGTGGGGGGAAAACACGCACACGCGTTGAACACTCTACGCAAACTGAGAAGCGCAAACAACGCGAACAACGAACAAAAGTTAGCAGAATCTCAACACAATATCACCCCATAGACCATTCATTATAGCCGATGCGATGCGACACGTTTGGAAAAGCTCTCGCTTCCTCCGACAGGCGGTCTGGTCTGCGGTTCCCATCTACCACATATGCACATCTCGAATACATACATATGTATGCACATCTCACTTATACATTGATACTCGTATGCATGTGCTTGATGACACCATAATACTTCGGCTTTTAAGCGATTTTCACTGAGGTCATATTCGAGAGAGCGACAGAGTCAGAGACAGTGAGAGAGAGAGAGAGAGAGCAAGCGAATGTAAAAGCAACGACAAAGGAAAGAAGAAACAACAACAAACTCTGCTGGTGACGAACATTTAATACCCTAACATATTACTTTATATATAAAAACCACTCAAAATCAAAGAGTTTTAAAAGAATCTAACTTAAAAATCAAACCTGTTCCGGTTTTCACTTTATATTTTACAGCATGTAATAATAATTTAAATTTTCATCGAATTTAGGCAAACTATTTTAAAATTATCGTTTTTCACTATATCTTATAATAGATATTAAAAAAAATTAAAAAAGTATGAAATTATTTAAAAAAAGCTTAAATTTTTTCTGCACAAACATAGAATACTCTTTCTTACTCAACTAAACAAATACAGGGAATTCAAATATGTATTATATTTAAAACAAATATGTATACAAATTTACTTTATTTTTATTCCTGATTTCGGATATTAATTTGTTTCCTTTTGCCTGTTACATAAATACGCATAAAATCAACATGCTTCCCATAAGAGTATGAAAATTGTTACTATTATTTTAGTAATAAACGTTTATACTAATTTGATTTATTTTACCGCTAGCAGGCATCACATTTTATCCGACGACTTTGGAATTTCTCATCTGGTTTTATCCTAATTAGGCATTTTTAAATTAGCTTTCAATAAATTTGTTGAACAAGTTAATATGCCGACTTCAAGTAGTTTTGCCTTAAGCGGTTCAGAAAATAAATGCGTAATTTTTATAGTAAAGTCAAAATAAAGTGCATTCATAGGATGACATTTTCCGTTCAATGTCTTTTTATTCCAGACAATGGGGGGGTTGGAAAGTTTGCAAATTATATGACAACCTTGTAATGTCAAAATAAATTATATTCCTTGGAAGTAAAACAAAGTAGATTGGAGATTCTATTTTGATCATTATCAACTCACAGCATTTTGTATATTTTTCATTGATTTTTAATTATAGAAATATATTTTAATAAGCTATAAGTAATAGCTTTGAAGTATGAGATATAATAACTAAGAAACTTTTTATTAATATTTAAAAATTCAGTCTCTTTTATGTCTTAAATAATAAATAATGTTTGTAATATTTGGTATAAAGATAAAGTATTAAAGTTTTCTAGCAACCAAGTAATCAAAGATATCTGAGAACTTTAGACTATATCCTTATAAACTCTTCTGAGCTACAAATAATATAAAAAGGGTATAAAGTTTGGCATATAGTAGATGCAAAAGGCAAAATGATTCACATAAATCCCTATAGAGCACACACATATATTTCACTCGCGACCAAGTGCAGTCTTTTTAATATGTGTGTATATATTATAAGTATAAATACATACGTGTTCAACAATAAATACATATATTTTAAAGTATACTATATACTTTTAACGAATGAATGAACTTTTGGAACTTTTACCCTGGCTATTGGGTATAGCCTACTTTTAGCCTTCTCATTCTAACAAAATACTTTCCCGAACATATACTTTAAATAATAAATAAAAGAAAAACTTACGTTTTACACTCAGAGCTGCTGGTTGCTCGCAGCTCAAGCATTTGTGAGGTCTTTGTCTTGATTAGAAAGAAAGAATTCTTGTCCGCGGCTTCCTGACGCACTAAAGTCTCCGAATCGATGCTCATAATGGGACTAACTGGTTTATTGGTGACGGCTAGCGGCATATGAAGATTCTTTAGTAAATACTTATCATCCTGCAAAATAAATAACATTAGATATTTTGAAAAATTAAAAGAGATTTTCAAATTAATTTACCTGTTTTGTAAGCAAAACAATCATGTTTTCAAAGAGCAACCCATGAAGCTGTATACTGGGATTCTTTTTCATTGTCAAGTTGCCGTCGTGCACTAAACGATGTTGTGTTAGATCAAGTTTCTTGAACTCCTCCTTATCATACGACGACTTGTCCAATTTACGTTGAATGTTTTGTAGTCTGTGAAAAGGAGTTTAACATTTTATATTATTTTTGATTTATATATTGATTTTTTAACTTTTTTATAAGTTAACATGTAATTTTCTTTTTTAATTTCTATATTCAAAAAGCCTATAAATATTATAATTAGTTGAACTTACTTGTGAGCATCCTCGGCCGTTTTGACAGCTTTGTTAACCTCGACGAGAATTTTCTTCGAGGACTCGAGGGCGCGTTGTATGGCCTCTGCTTCAGTTGTGTTCTCAGGTAGCACTCGAAGAGTTACCTTATACAAATTCTCAAACAACAGTGGATATTTGGTCAGTCGCTGTAATACCGTGGGCAATAAATCCTTAAGCTCTAATCGACGACAAGCCTTATGCGACTCGGACTTCCTAAGCAATTTCTGTAGCTGCTCATCCTTATGACGCTTCTCTTTGAGACCCTCAAGTGCAATCTGTTGGCGTGCACAAAACAGAGCCGCATATTCACAAAGATTTTCACCATGGTGTCCATCAAACATTTCCGACAATAGATCTCCCATATATTGCACAACGTGATTATGCTCGACTCGACGTTGTTTCATCTTTTGCTCGAAGGCCCCATGAAGCTCACGCAATGATAAGAGTGCAGGTGGGAATAATAACAATAAATGTTCTTGAGGAAGCAATCCACTTTCATAAAGTGGTAAGAAGAACAGACGATCCAGCAATTTGAGAGTACGCACATGATTGCGTTCCGTTTGATAGATCTCTGTGAATGTAAAGAAAATAAATCTGATCAGTTATAGATTCAAATGCTGTTGGATGTCAAATCAATCTTACCATTTATAATTTCCTGACGTTTCTTTTCGGCATCGGTTAGAGCTGCAAGTATCTCAACCTTTACTAAAGAACTCCAGTCGGTCTCATTCAAATCATCTTCATCATCGCTCTCAAAATTCCATTGACGCTGCAACGGAGGCTGTCCGGCATTCCAGAAGCTGACATTACTTGCACTGCTGCTACTCCCAACGCTGCCTTGGAACGAATCCTGTTGACTGTGCGCATTTGCATTCTGTTGAATTATGAGATGTGGATGCTGGTGGAGATGTGATGCACTGGATATGGCGTGTGCCCCAATCGTTGCTACCGAAATACCGCCAGCAACCTGTTCCATTGAGATGCTTGGATTATCAAAGCCATTTTCGGAACCGAGACTAGAATTTGAACTTCCCGTATCATTGGAATTTGTGAGGCCCAGATCTGGTTGATCATCGCTGTAAAATACAATCGGTTTTATTGACTTATTAGTTGAGTTAGGCAACAACAATAAATTTATATACGCCTGCGATTGATTGACTGGCTGATTGGCAATCAATACACAGCTGGAAATTACAAGTTTTTACTGCAGCTTTCTTCTTATTACTGAGAAGGAATTTTCCACACAATTTTCTATATGCAAATGTCAGCTACAATTATGGAAAATCGATTTTCATGTGACATTTTTGTATAACCCTGATTTGGTATATTTGCTGGACAAGTTTATTAATGTTATTCATTAATTAATTAATGACGCAAGACATTAAAATGTATTTTATATTTTTAAACAGTATATCTTTCAACTATTAAACCCAATGAATATCCTCACCTATCATAACTATGTCCAAGTATCTCTTTGCAACTTTTACTACGCGTATACCGAGCTTTGCTTTTCATAATGGAAAGTTTTTCAGAAATTCTTTAATTGTGATGGGGGCCACAGTTGCAGCACCGTTCTGGCCGAGTTTAGAGCGAATACTGCCACTTAAAATATATATAACAGAGAGAGAGGTGCAGCCAGTCAATATGTCTAACGCATATATTGTTGATTTAAAGCCAAGGGACTGCCGGCGGTAAGATAATATCAAGATACTTAGAACGAACAACAACAATAACCACCGACAATTCAGTAAGTCAAACAGTCTAGCAATGAGACGGAAATACGTATATACTCGTAATACTCAAATGATTGTTATACGTTGTCCTACATTATGCCGTCAGTCTCAAGTCCATGACCCACTACCACAAACGACCCTAAGAGCTAAGCTAATTTAATTGATATCATTGCAGGTGGTTCACTGTTCATAGCGCTGTTAATTTTTCAAGCCAAAGGTTGCGGTAACACTCACAAATTAATAAATGTAAAGCATATTTAAGAATAATATGCATTTCATAGTTGATTTAATTTATGAATAACTTGAAAGTATTCATTACTGTATAAATATTTTAAAGTTTTTAATTTAATTAAAATTAAAGTTTTAAAATTGATGCAAGTAGATTGGAAGAAGAAGAAGATCCAAGAAGAATGGAATTGAGCACAATTTTAATAGAAAAAATAAATGAAAAATAAAAACTACGGCTGCTTTCGTGAAATGTTTTCCTCTGAAATAATTTTAATATATACTATAAATATCTATTCATCCGTTTCTCATTTAAATTACTCTATGATAAACCCAAAAAGCGTTTGACTATTATAAATATTCTTGTTATTTCATTTAATTCTGAGTTAATTCTTGAAGAATGGCATTGAATTCGGAATAAATAAAATACGCCTGCTCTCTTTTCTTTATATATATATATATATATATATATATATATATATATATATATATAATATATATATATATATATATATATAATATATATATATTAAATATATCCATTTCCCAGTCGAAGTACTTTATAAAGAACTCAAAAAGGCATCGACTTTTATAATTTAAGATATCTAAATAAATATTGCTAGTCGCCTTTCACACTTCAAGCTGCTTTCGTCACTAGCGCGGACTGCCGTCCTCAGTGTTAAATATACATTTAGTTTTAATTATGAATTAATCTTAATAACAAGCCTGCGACTGTTGCTAATAAGTTTTTTAAAAACATATCTAAATAAATATATATTAAGTTTTTAATTTTGCTAATAATGTACCTAAATATATATATTTTACTTACGTATTTCGAGATGATAGACTCGGATCGGAGGTTTTACGGCGACTATTGCGATTTCGCTTGTTCGACAAACGTTCCTTGTACGACTCCGAGCGATTTACAGAAACTGGCGCACTTTTGTGTTGAGGATGAAAGCTGTAGAGAAGTCGGAAAAGATTTCTTAATCAGTTGAATGTTTATATTTGATAAATGTAAAAATTACCTATCTCTGCGGATATTGCTTTCAACTGAATCTGTTGTATTTAAATCGCTGATCGCTGGCAAACCAATTGCGCCTGTCAGGGAATTGGTTAGAGTTCCAGATCCCGAACTTGTTGTTAGATCTGGGAAACCGCCACTGGCACCACTAGCACTATCCGAATTAGCATTGTTTACGGCGGGAAATGAATTGTGCAAATCGCTGCTATTGAGCAGAGATGTATTACAGGATGCATTGCCGTTGGAGCGCAGGGATACGTTAGCATCCGGCCTGCGGTCCGAGGGTTGGCGAACAATTGAAGATGAGTGTACGCGATCTAAAAAAGAAAAGAATTATTTGAAATAAGTATATCAATGGTAAATACATTCAGTTGGATTGTGTCAAGGACTTATAACAAAACAACAAAGAATATAAAGTGTATTGCGGAGTAATTAAGGAAATTTCCACCTGCTCACCACCACAATGCTGTGTATATGTTTCAGCCTTGTCACTTGATCCACTATCTGTCAACGTGATCTTGTGTTTCTTCTTTATCTTGGCCGCAACTCGCGATGGGAATGATATTTTGCTTGATTTTGGCAATTTGGGGCTCTCTAAACTCGTTGGACTATCAACAAAGTCACCATCGTGACTAGCTTTCTTTACCAGTTTCACTTTCCTATCGGCCTTGGCAGCATCTGAATCTTTTGGAAGATCTGCCAAAGCTTGTATCACTGGCGAATTAATGGATGCACTTTCCGACACTGATTTTCGCCGGATAAAGGCAAAATCATCGGTTCTAAGTAACTTTCTATTGCTTTTTATAAACTTGACAATCGTCTGTAGATTAATTGTATGCTTGGGTTCATTTTCAATAAATGATGCTTTATCTTTTGACTTGTTTCTCTTCAGTTGAATTATGGTGCCACAATCATCCGAATCTTCATCTGATCCTACATCGATTTTCTTGGTGTTGCGATTCTTTGGGGGGATTACTTTAAGACCCACTGACTTGGCATCGCAAACTTTATTCTTAGAGGAGCTCTTCTCAATCCGATTATGTTTATATTTGGGATCGGTAACCAGAACACGCGATTTACTTGCTGAACGTATAATTTTCTCTTTATTTCCCCGAACATTGACATCGTCAGCAGAATCATCGCTATCATCATCACTATCCGCATTATTCTTATAGGTCTTCATTTTGTGCAGTTCAAATACTTGATACTTATTGGGAAAAATTCTATTAGTACGCCCTCAATCATTTATCATGTATTATTATCTGACATGTGTCTGACGTGCCATTAAAATTTGCGCTTCTCTCTTTTTAAAATAGTTCGTTTTAATTAAATAAATCACATTCTCCTTTTATATTATTAAATAATATAAATGGTGATTTGGTTCGTTGCAATTATCTATAAATCCTGAAATTTTCAGAATGTTCGGATAACAAATATAAAAATTATTGAGCTAATGACTGAAGCGTATAGGTTTGTTTGTATGTTTATCTGTCTGCTAAATATGTGAATTTTAATGTATGTGTATACATAGGCAAATGTATTTGCACTTGTGTACGTACATTTCGATGGACAAATATATAAATAGATTTTGTGTAAAAATGCAAAAAGTATTTAAAAATTTTTACGTTCCCGTGTTTATTTCTTTTCATGAAATGAGGTCGAAAATGAATTTATAAACACATTTGGATTTCATCAATTCAATTTATGAGCGTTGATTAGTTAATAATAGAAATTAGATAGATATTTGTACTTTGGATTGATTTGTGAAATGTAATTGTGAATAGTCATGTCAAACAGACTTGGAGATGCTCTTTTAATTTTCTTTAAAGATAAGATAAGATAATAAAATAGCATAAATCAGAACTATATCAATTGTAATTGATGTGTTAATACAGACAGAGACTATATTATTTATTTATTTGAATTATTTCCACTCATAATGACATGACAAACATATTTATGTAAATACAAACATTAAGCTCTTTAATGAGTAAACAAAACCGTAAACAAATATATTAAATAATCAAATTAATGTTTTCTTTTTTTATTGCGCTTCAGAAATACACACTCTATTTCTTTCAGTGGAACACTGCATTTAGTCACTCTTTTAAATACGTCTTATTGTCATGTTTATTGCCATTCATTTCTCTCATTATTTGCTTTCACACGCTTTTACTCTATTAACTGTTCTTAGTCACTAGAAAACAATTTTACAGCAATATATTTTTAATGCATATAGTAAATGATATTTTTGGCAAAGCAATTAAAACTGTAAAGGCAACCGACATTCAACGAGTATCAACGATTGATCGCACATCATCAATAATATATTTGTCGCTGATCGAAAATTACACAATCGTTAAGAATAAATTTGTGTGCTTCATCGGGCGACCGAAAGCACAATACTAAAGCTAAAATGTAAAATCAAATAGAAAAGCTTTTTGTTGGGCCCACAGACAAAACGATCTCAATCAAAAAAGAAGAAGACTGAACGCTAATAAAAAAAATATATTGTAAATTATTGGTTTGTGACAAAGCTTTTTTTTTTCGAACAAAAAGCTTTTCAAAGCTCTCACATGTCGATAAACTGTAATTGCTAATTTGTACCCTGTAAACAGAAAAAGGGTAAGGAAAGATCGTATAGATCGGATAAAATCGAACAATATAAATCAAAATTATTAATTATTTCATTAATAAATATATGAAAAATTTACGAAATTTGTAGTAACTTTTTATTTAATACGTTTCAAAATCTCTACATTAGAAATACAAATATCATTTACACAACTTTTCATCTATTGTAAAGTCTTGGAAATTCTGCACTCTTGGAAAATCTTGGAAATTCGATATTAAAAAACTTGTAATTCTGATAAACTTTAAAAATATTAATTAAGTAAATTGGATAAAACTAAGCGCCTTCTCCTCGAAACCGCCATAAAAGTCTAAATTATTAATTATTTCGTTTATAAATGTAAACAAATTTTAATAACTTTTTATTTAATATGTTTTAAGATTCCTTCATAATAAGTTTATATATTGTAAATATATTATTTACACAACTTTTCATCTATTGTCTGCACTCTTGGAAAGTCTTGGAAATTCGATATTAAAAAACTTTTTCTTCTGCTAAACTTTAAAAATATTAATTAAGTAAATTGGATAAAACTAAGCGCCTTCCCCTCGCAACCGTGAACCCTGTAATTAGTACCCAGGGATGCATTTAGTGAGAAAGGTGTCATTGGGTTGAATTTTACCTCGTTTTCTTAGAAATTTTCCGCTTACGTCATAAAAGTAAACCATGACTGTGAGTTCATTGTCAATCAGACAACAGGACAAATAACTTTATCTTATGTGCTTGAGCAGACGTATATACAAATAAAGGTGTATTTACTTTTAGCAGGGGTTCAATACATTTGCAGTTGTTTTTTGTATATTATTTTGTATATTATTGGGCAGAAAAATATAGTTAGTATAAATCATTTATTTGAAAATGTAATCCATTTATTATTTATTTTTTTATATTTATTTAATCAACTACACTCGCTCGCTCCTCATCTTAATACTGTTTAAAGGTTTTTGCGCTTTTAACATCAAATAAAAAAGTAGCTCATACAACTAACGAATTAATCAATGAATTCGCTTATCACTCACCTTGACCTCCCCATGAAAATAGACGTTTAATGCTGGAATTGCGACGCACCGCAGGCGTTACTAAAACGTGTTTGCTATCCATTTATTTAGCTTGACACGCGCAAACACTTTAACCTTAACATTTTCTTATTTCACTCTTTTTATTTAGTTGAACTCAACATAAAATTCAATTCAACATTTTCTAATTGGCAGTTCAAGTTCTTTTAAATTGTTTTTAATCACATTCTCCGATGCCCCTCGAGTTGATAATACAATATTAAATATAATGTGTGTGTTTAAACTTTATCTGGTAACTCAAAGAGTTGTTAACAAACATTTTTGAATTGAAATTGTTGCTATCTTTAGATAGAAATTTCAGAATATTACACATACGTATACAGATGTTTGTAGGTACATAGGCACAAGAGTAAACACATTGGAAATATTTGAGAAGCACATACACATCTTATATACATACATATGTACACACACACGTACATATGTATGGTTTAAAATGTACATTACTGCAGTCTAAAACACGAAACATTTGATTTCAATTGCTTCTACGTTGCTGAAAAATACTGAAAACAATATAATTCTGAATCACAGAAAAGCCAAAAATGTGTTTTTATCTTTTCGTTTTTAAAATAAACAACAACAACAGCGAAATAACATACTTATTAAAAGGAATTCAATTTCTTTTATCAGGAAAGCTTGTTACCCTTATATATGTATATATATGTACATATGTAAATAGATAGAAGGCTGTTGAACCAATATTACTCAAGCAATATAAAACGTCTGATGATGAGAATAAATTCAATTGCTTATAATAGCAAAAATATAAAGAATTCATAATTTATGTGGGTAACGTAAACTCATGAAAATTGAAGAAATAAAACCTTGAAAATAAAGATGTAAAATTACTAAAGAAGTAATATTTGAATTTTCTTAAAATATTCAATAGTTTAACGAAAGTAACAAAAGTAAAAGAAAGGGTATACATTAGTCGCGCACACTTGACTCTATACAAATTGTCGAGCTTCTTTAACTCGAACTTCTCTAGGTCGAATTTGTTTATAACTCGACAAAACAAATTGTATAGCATATGCGATTAGAATTTAAACTATAGATTTCCCAAATAAATTGTGGTGTTTTTTGTTGTTTCTTTTTGTTGGATACCATCTGCATTCAGTTCCGTTAGCGTTTCGTTTATAAACAGGCATACATATGGTGTATATATGTATGTATATGCGTGTATGTATGTTATCCATTTAAGATAAACAGAACTTGACTTTTGCTTTTATTGTGTTTACCACAAATTCATTGTCAGTCTTTATTTATTTATGCACATATGTAATTTTCATACACACTAACTTATGTACACACAGATGTAAAAATCCAAATTTATGAAAACTTTTTTAATGGATCAATCAATCGAGGCAATCGGGCAATTTTGTGTTTTTTGTTTGTTTAGTTGCACAACACTAAATTTATGAATGAAATACATATAGACTTTGTATTTAAGTGGAATATAACATATATTAATATTTGATTATTGGGAAATGAAATGCCGATAGAAACACGACCGCTCATAACAAGAACTAAAAACGGAATGAACGAAGATTCCCGACACTCAGACATGAAAACCACAAAAAAACAAATCGGAGATCGTCTAAGTTTAAACAAATTGGCCTTTCAGCGTTCGCTGTTCATTTTCCGCTTTTCATTTAACTGATCATTTAAAATGTTCAATTGTATTTAATAACAATAAAGAGAGTGGGAGAGTCTATTCGACTAACAGATACCCCTTAACACACGCTGCCTTATCTTTCCAGTTTCTTGTATAACTTTATTGTTTATAATCCAATCAATAAGCAATTTATAGTCTCAATAAATTGTCTGGTAAAATATGTGTGTAATTTCAAGGTTATATCTTTGAAATTGTTTTTGAAATTCGATTGTATATATTACTTCATACATACTTTATTATTGAATCAAAGAATAGCTCAATATACCCTTTTGAAAGATTCCTAATGAGTATAATAAATAAACAACTGAGAAGCTCACTGCGCGAAGCTATTAAGCACATAAAATGCATTTATCATAGCTCACATAGAAGATACAAAAAACACCTGAACTTACCACTGCTTAAATCTGCATCCAAATCCTCATCCTGACGAGCGCGCTTCTCATCTAAAATAAAAAGGAAAAAGAATGTAAAGCATAAAGTATTTTAAAGTGTTTCTCTTCAGAACTCACTTGCTATAAAATCACTTGTTCGAGGCCTGATTTTATCCATGAATTTACTAATTTTATTGTCGTTATGCGGGTGTCGTTTCGCTTGGGGAAGTGGCCCGGGACAGGCTTCGTCTAAAACTTTCGAGCATGGACGGTGAATGTTTAATTTACAGTCTACAAAAAAAGAGTAGAGAATCAATCAACGATCATTGCAAGTTAATATATGTTTAATAACATGTTTACTTACCTGTGCAATGATAACCTTGCGGGCTTACACCCCATATAATCGTTTGACAATGATTACAATGCGTCACTTCGTAGTATTGACGTAATACTAACGGATGACCCCGTACCAACATCTAATCGAAATAAACATTAGAAAGACACACATTACATTAAAACAGAACAGAGTCAATGTTTTTAAAATATAATTAAAGCGCTGTCAGTCGTTATTGAACACTACAACTGTTAAATCTTCAAGTTTTACAACACTATGTCGTTTGTTATTTAAAATAGATTATATGGTGCAATTTAAAGTAATAATATCTCTATAATTCCTAATTAAAGTAAGTGGGAATATTTTTGTAATAGTTACAAAATAAATTTTAACAAGCTTCCTAGCTTTCTGTATTTTTTTAACAATGTAATTATTAATTATAAAAATAATTATAACGCATCAACAATAGATTCCTAAAAAACGTTTCCGTTTAATAATAGATTGTTAGGAATATTCACTAACATATTAAAATTGTAAACTGTGTTCAATTTTTATATAGCTTTAAAACGACTGATGATAAGATAGACTCAATTATTGATAAAGATCTAGAATATATATACTTAATAGAGCCATCAACAAAGTGAGACTTGTTATCATCCTGATAGTGCATTTATTAATGCATTATACCCTGTTATACATTTATTCTATAAGGTTGATAAAGCTGTGACAAACGAACCTTTCGATTTTTGCCCATTAGACGTGATTTGAAACTCTTCTCACGACTCACAAAATGATGAACTCGGTCCACAATGCTATTTGGATGAGAACGCGTTGTAAATATGCGATGAATCACCGTTGACAGGGCAGAGCACAAGGCAAGTCTCCGAGCATCTTCTTGGGGCAAATCCTTTTCGAACTCGTCACTTAAAAATATATAAATAATTATTATGTTGTGATATTGGATTGATTGTTATTGGAACTTACATTAAGCCCTGTAGATTGGGCATTAGATATTTGTCAACGATCTGTTCCCGTTGCTTGTCACCCTTTGCTTCAGCCAACTTGTCATCGGTGGGTCCATAAATGGTTCCTAGGCCGGCAGTGCGCTTCTGCTGGAATTCCCTTAGCTGCTCACTGATCAGATCCTTGGCGCGTTTGCGACTGCGTAGAAAGACAGTACGCAATATTTCCACTTTGTCAAACTCCAATTGAAGGACATTGTCCACCTCCCTGGCCAGGGATTCGTCTTGGCGATACCAGGACAACGGTGCACGCGGCACAAGGAAAGTTGAGTGTATTTCATAGGCCCATTTTCGCATATCCTTCGAAGTACCCTCTTTGTACAGCTCCGTAATTAGGTAAAATAAAAGTGGAGCTGGCTCCGAGTTCGATAGAACGTAGTTAAGGAAGACCGCTAGGAAAACAACATTTTCGGCTTCAAGCAGACGTGTCAAATTGTTGAATGGCCCATTTTCATCAATGAATGGTTCTTCCTGATCGGAGGAGTTCTCATCCTCCATGGAAATGATCTCCTTTTGTGTGTCTGTGGATTGAGCCGCCTGTATGCGACTGGAATGTTGAGGCTGTTGCGACGGTGATGTTGCACATGCCATTGGTGTAAAGTGATGTGATTCTATAAAGATTCCCGCTCCGCCAGCACAAGTCTCGTTGGGATCTTCAGGTACGGGCATCGGTGAGCTGGTTAAATAAGGCGGCGGTGGTGTACCCGGTGGCGTTATCTCACTATCCTTCTCCACAATCTCCCAAGAGCCAGATGTGGTTTTCACCAATCGATCTGCGAGTGGAAACGTAAAATAATTGATTAATATTTCGGTATATTTAAATCGAAAATAATTCATTACTCACCCGGATGCCTGGGATGCATGTTGTCCGGCGAGGAACCAACGCGTCGATGCTTCATTTGACTCAATTGTGGCGTTTGACCCAAAGCCTATTCAAAATTAAATTAGAATTTTATGAAAACTGGTTTCTTAGCAAAAAAATTGATATGTACATATAAATATACGTGAAATAGAATATTTCTAAATATAAAACGTGCAATATTTATACACAATAATATAGATATTTGAATATTATATAGAAAATATTTAATTATTATCAGCTCATACTTATTTAATTGTGCCATTTTTACATGTGTATTCATATACGGAGAGAGTGAAGAAGGAGTAAATTCGGTTAATGTGTCATTTATATACAAGACTTGTTAGTTACTTGCTTATACATACGCATGCTTATATATATATGCATATATTGAGTAAATAAAGGTCATATAAGTGCAGATATCCCAATTCCCCGTAACAACATTAGATTACAATGTTTTCCCCCTTTTTTTTATAAGATACAGATACCATAAAATGAGTAAACATAAAAGTGCATCCGGTATCTATTTATATTCAATGTATCGAAGACTAAATACCCCTTGAAGATCTTTTAGGAATTGTTGTCATAATGAAAAGAATAATAAAAAATATATTAATACTTGTGGTTTACTTAATCAATGTCTAGTTAAGCTCCCAGTTAACAACTGATAGGTATTTTGACGTAAAATGCTCGTATTTAATTAAACTTGTAAAATAAAATATAACTTGACTATAAAATATATTATTTCAATTTTAAATTAAAAATTCTTCTTCTTTTAAAATCCTCTTTGTTAATTATTTTGAAATAAATTTTAGTTGGCAGCTATTTGTTCCCCTTAAATAAATAAACATATATAATATTAATATTGATATAGTAATAGAATTGGCGCGAAATTTCGACTGCTAGACGCAAAACTATCCATAATTTCAAATAAATTTGCTATTTTTAGCCCTAAATACACATAAGGTATCTGTAGCTATTTTAATATCGATATCAAATCGTAAATTTAAACAGACTGACAAACCAATAAATCTAGCTTATATTATTTTTTGCGAATCAAGAATATTTGCATAAGCTTATATCCATTTCCTGGATACGAGGAAAATGTATATGAATCAAAGAAATATTAATTCATATGTTACCCATTAATTGGCTTTAATAATCTGTCAACAATTAACTGGAAATACATGTATCTGCAATTACTTAAAAATCAAGCGGAGAGCAGTTATTAAACTCGAGTTCTACTAAGGAAAATATATGAACTAATGATGATAATTTAAGCAATTTAAACAATTATACCAGGTGAGGGAAGGAAAAGCAAAATGTAGACAGATTAAAGAGTGGACAGATGTATGATTGTAGGGTAAGCAATGAATGTTAGTCTATAAATTATGGTAATTTCAATTGTTTGTTTTTTTTTAGTTAGGGTTATGGTAATAAGAAGTGAGAGAACTTTGATTACTTACTGCAGTACCGCCGAGTTGTTGTTGTTGTTGCTGCTGTTGCTGTTGTTGCTGCTGTTGTTGCTGTTGATGCTGCTGCAACTGCTTAACAATATTTGGTCGTTGCGACAGTGGAAATGCAGCCTTCATATTGTCACTCTGGACAGCGGTACAGGTGGAAACAAGTGGATAATTGTATACAGTACCTAAAGAATTTGGTTGGGCACGTCCGCTATTTAAATTCTGGCAGCTACCACGATTCGTCTCCTCGGACAACATGCCCGGCTGACGTGGTGGCAATGGCGGTGGAACACAATCCCCATCGTTATTGCCACTATTCCCAGCCATATCAGCAGCTGTTGTGCCAACTGTTCCACATGCCGTTTCCATTTGTAAAAACATTTGCGTTGTCATCTTTGGATCAGATAGAGCCTTTGTCTTCACCTTCGATCGCTTTGTCTTGGCATTGGCATTACCATTATTATTGACGGTATTGACAGCAGGACTATCATTGGAAGGCATCTTCGATTGCGGCGAATTTCGTTGCGGGCTTCCAGCTCGATCCAAGTCAGAAATAGGTGCAAATAGATGCATATTGCTGGCATTACCAAAATCCAAGGTTAACTTTGGATTCCTTTGTGGCAACGGCGGTGGAATATCCTCTTCAATCAGACTCTTTGATATTGAAAACTTATTCTTGCTCTTTGATCCCGAATTCGTTTTCAATGTCTCCTTCAATCGCTGCTGTTGTTGTTGATAAACAAATTGTTGCTGCGAACTGCGCTGAGCATTTTGAAGTAAACTTGGCGTATGATGCAGTGACTGTGACATTGCATTGAAGGCATCCGGAGTTCGTTGATGTGGTGGCAGCAACAAGTCCGTTGTATTATTTAATGGCGATGTTATGAAATCTTTATCAATCTTATTCTTTCGCGTTCCCAGCGAAAGTGACGAAAGTGAACGTGGCAATAGCGATAGGAATGCAGGTGATGAATGTTGTGTTTGGTGTGACTGTGGTGTGCTAGCCTGGTGCTGGTGTTGGTGGTGATGATTATTGTTGTTGTTCGTGTTGTTGTTGTTGTGAAGATGATGATGATGATGTGGTTTAAAGGCGGACGCAGACAAATTTAAAACTTGATTGCGCATTAGTAATTCGGAATTTTTGTCACTTGCAGCTGCTTGATATTTAATTGTTGGTGTATCCTAAATGCAATTGCAATTCATTCGAGTTAGCTTTTATCACATTTTCATATATTATATGTAGAATAAAGTGTAGTTCGTATTGTATATACACTATATATATATATATATATTTATAATTGTCAATAAACTACTTAGAAACAATCTCTGTCGCTGTCTCTGCCTTCTGTTTAGTAAGATTAGTTATTTTTAATTTGGTTAAATTTGTTTTTAATATTTTGCACAATTAATTAAAGCCAAAAATTGTAAGAACTCAACTGAATCTGAAACGGATTCTTTCCGTCGGCACAATAAAATAGGTAAATGAGGGGAAAACCTAGCCTCAACTAAATGAAAAGCAGGTAAACACATAACACAATGTATATATGTTGTAAATATAGATAGATGTGCAAATATTTCATATAAATTAAATGTAGACATGCGAAGATCGACATCGAGAATTATACATATATATTTAAATATGTATATATAAATAAATATGTACAGTGATACGAACGGATACAAAACGAAGGACAAAACAAAACAGTTTGTCTTGAACCCAAACTCACCTCAGCTCCCACCTGGCGCAATTGTTCCCGCAATTTCCGAATGTTTGCCTCCGATAGTTTATAGCTGGGATTATCGGTGTCGCCTTTGAGACGCTCGAGATTCAATTTTTCCTGCTCCAACATCTTTTGTAGTGTTTGGATCTTGTATGTCTCCATTTCCCGACGTTTAATGCTCTGCAATTGCAATTTTTAATATATATAATTAAATTATATAAATTGTACTTACATCAACAGGCTGTGGACCAGTAATTGAAGCGGTGCGATCGCGTCCAGAGAGTATCGGAGTGGTTGGCACAATGCCCACAGAGGTTGGACGTGTCATCTTATGACTTCGTTTTATGGAGAGCTCAACAATTGTGGAAGCTATTCAAAATAAGTCAAAAAATACACAATATTGTCAAAATTTAAAAATTATATAAATATAAATATATAAATGGCTTTTGTAACTTTGCTTAAATTTGCAGTGGCCTCTGGCGCTTTATATATTTCCAAAGAGCTTGGTCTTTGGGATTATCAAGATAATCAGCCAATCGATAATAACAACCTAAATATTGAAATAAAACGCGTCTTTTTCGATAAGGAGGATAAAAAGAAGTCAACTACTGAATGTGAACCAAATTGGAGCAGCGAATTAAAAGCAGCTTTAAGTGGAACACTGCAATCGCTTCAAAAGATTCCCGGACATTGGCGAAATGTTGGACGGATGTTGGAGGACAACTTCAAGATATTGCAGGACAATATCATGAGTTTATTTAAAAGTGATGATTAGTAGGCGATATAGAAAGAAATTTCACACGAAAACATTTATTTATCACACAGATATAAGTTGATCAAATTTGTACATTATTTTGTTAGCTCGTAAGAATTATTGGCAATCGGCCCAATGGCCATTTGGATGGTCACAAAATTGGCTATTGTAGCTGGAACAGTCTGGGCAACAAGGGAGCTCGGTGTTTGGGATAGTCCCGATAGAACAGCACTAATCTATGAGGATATCAAATGTGAATTGAAGCCCTACACGATGGATCTAATGCAAAAGTATTGCAAAGTCAATGAGGAGTCAACGAAACCATGGCGCGAATCCTGGATCGATGCTTGGAATGATAGCATCAGAGCTGGTTTTATAGCTCTCAGTCGAATGCCACAATATTGTAGTCGCTTCTCCGAGGATCTACAAAATAGTATTAATCACTTTATCAATGGCACTCCAGTAAAGTAGTCGTAAACTCCAAGCAAACAAATTCATAATCAAATTCCGAGTCTGTCAAAAATGTATTAAATTCGAAATTCATTTCATTAAAAAAACAAATTCAGAATTAAGTGTATCGTTATCGTTATGGCTTATAAATTTCTTGCACGTTTGGGTCTCCTCACCGGGGCTATTGTTGGTACCACACACTTGGGGATTTGGTCTGAACCGTCCAAAATGTCGACAAGTGTAAAGAAAGCGAAGGAAAATGAAACTGAGAAAGAGGCTAAAAATATTAAAGAGTTGCCGCTTCATGAAATGTGTTCCTTAGCCCAAAAGGACTATAAAAATGCAATTAAACGAGGCATTTACTTTTCGCATCGTCTGCACGACTGGAAAAAAGGATTTCTAATGCACACCACAAACATCATGAATGAAAGCACGTTTCCGGAAAGTCTCCGAGATATACAACGCTCAAAGGACACCCAGAGAACATCAATTCGCAATTCCCGCTACGTTGAATTGGCCATGATAAACAGCTCGAAGCCGCCAATGATTAAAGATGACGTCACCTGTCGAAAACGAGAACTTTTCTAAAGAATTCAGTTGCTCAGAATTTTATAGTCAAAATTTCAAGTACAATAGATTTTAAACCGATTTTTAGATTCCTCAATTCCTTCAATTTGCCTTAGGATGATACTTGATTTGGTATTGCGTACAGGAGTCGTTGTTGCAGTTATTATAGCCACAAAACGTTTGGACATTTGGGATTCATCGGATGAGTCTATAAAGCTGTACAACGAATCAACGGATCGGGCCAGACCTTATGCCCAGAATGTCTGTCAATATTTAAACATTTATGTACCTCAATTGCCACCAGAAAGAGAGAAAACCTATCTGGGCATCTACTATTACAATCAAACAGTGATGACCATCTTCAGTTTCCTTAGCATGTGTCCCACATACGTATCCATGGTCCTGGACAAAGTGCCCGGCATTGTCGCCGAATACGGAAAACGGGCACGAGAAGCATACGCTGAATATCAAAAGCAACGTATAATTGAAAAGGAAAAGAAGGCACGCAAAATAATGATTGATGACAAGGCACTTGTGATGCCATTAGAACCAACCCCGAAAGGAAAGACTCCCACTCCCGATCCCCATCCCGATTGCAAGTGCGGGAAATCAAATGGAAAGACTACGGAGGGACTTGTACCAAAAGATGCACCCAAATCGCCCTACAATGATAATTATTGTGGAAAAGACAATGTGCAGGCGGGAATTAAAAAGTCGATGCCGGAAACAAAATGTAAATGCCCTAAATGTGATCGTAGACAGGCGGAGGGTTGGTTAGATAATAAAACTAGATGTCCGAAGCGTAATCCATGTGCCAAAGATTCAAATGAGACACCTCGCAAATGTGATTATAAAAGAACACGCATAATTCATGCTAAAGGCGTCAAGGAGTGTTCCCAACGTGAAGGAATCCTAAAAAACGAACCATCCAAAGACCTTAAAAGTGAAATTTAAACAAACCTTTGATCAAATTAACTACAGTCGGATGTTTCTCCAGCCGCACTTCTTGTCCATTAACCTATAAAGAAAATTCAAATAAATAGATTACAAAATGATATCAATTAACTATTTATAAAGGGGGACAAACCTTTAAAATCATATCGTTGGCAACCAAACCAGCTATTTGCGCTGCTCCACCGGGCTTTACGCTTTCCACAAAAACCGGATTGTCGCCGGAGACCTGTAAATGATGATGATAAAAAGGCAGTTTAGTTTTGTTGATGACTCAGTTGATGACAACTTTATAAATTTAGATTTAGAAGTATGCGGTTATCTCTTGACTTTAATGCAAATTTCGAGGCTAAAATCAAAGTATGCGTCAGGCATCAGTTGATGAGCTTTTTTATGATCTAATAGTGTGGAGTGGAACAGATGAAATATCATTTATTATAGGGTATTTACCCTTAAAGGTGATTGTAAGATTGATAGAGAGATCGATAGATAGACTGGGATAAAATCTCATTTATTATAGAGGGGTATTTACCCGTTAAGGGGATTGATAGACAGTTATACCTGATAGAAGTAAAATTGGCTAAAAGTATCTTTAGTTAAAAAAGAAAATTAAAGAATACCATTTTTGACAAACAACTTTATATTTTTTTAATATTGGAATAGTCTAGTAAAGTTGTTTCTTTAAAAATAACTAATTTGAAATACATATTTTAAATTAATTTTTAATTGGAATCAAAATTAATATTCATTCATTTGATATTTAAAAATCACATTATATCTCTTAATTGTCCATTTACAGTTTGGAATAAAAGAACAGAAAACTATATATTGATAATATTGGAATTGTCAAGTAAAGTAAATTCTTTTAAAATAACTATTAAGGAATACAAATGATTTGTACAAATAAATTTTAATTTTCAATCTTAATTAATTTTCATTCATTTGATATTTAAATATCATTTTATATCTATTATTTTCAATATTAAATTACAATTGTAATACTAACCTTCATGCCATAGCCATTTTCATCCTTACGCACAGTTAATGTTAAATACTGAAAATTTTTTGGTGATGCTGGATTTGGAGTGGTCGGTGTCGTCACTTGGGGAATGGGAGTTATTTGTATTGTGGGTCGCCGGTTACCCGATGATCCTGGAGTTGTTTCCATGGTGGCACTGACATCGCCATCGGTTGACATTGTTGCCGTTTTATTGTTGCTATTGCTGTTGTTGTTGTTGCATGCGGTGGTGGTTGCGGTGGTTGTGGTGGTGGTTGCAGTGGCCACCGGAGTAGCACTTGCACCGCCATCATTATCCGCACCATTCATATGTTTCGCCTTCTTTTTATTCTGCTGCTGATAACTGGTCGGCAATGGAGGCGTCTGTGGTGGAACGTTGTTATTGTTGTTGTTATTATTATTCTGGTTGTTATTGTTGCTGTGACTGTGGCTGTGACTGCCACTGAAGCTGCTGGCCAAAGAGCTTAGGCTGCTTGCCAAGGACGGGGATCGTGGTATTTTTGATTTATTGGCTTTTTGCTTTTGTTTATTCTTTGAATTCTTTACAGATTTCTGCTTTGGCGGTGGCAACTCTGGCGGCGTATCCACACTCGTCGATGGGCCGCCAACGTCAGCGGTTGATGTGTCGATGTTGTCAGCAGTGTTGTTGTTGTTGTTGCTACCTTGTGACACTTTTGTTGGATTGCTTGATTCCTCTGGTAACTCCTGAACTTCATCGTACTCATGATCGTCGGTACCAAAATCAATCAATCTGCAAATTGAGCAAGATACATATGTATGATTAGCATATATTGTCCACACAATTGAATATTTTTACGTTCCCCTAATGAACCAAAGTGCATAACAATGACGTCTGTGCAATTATAAATAGGGCCCCCCCCCCCCCCCCCCCCCCTTACAAAAGTCATATAATAATTCCAGGCAGTCTAATCCAAATGGGTGTGTGTGTGAGTGTGTGTGTGTGTGTGTAAGGCTCGTATAAATTCGTCGTTTTTTTTTAGTTGTGGTGAATTGTCTCAGAGAATCAAACAAATCATGCCTATAACAAGTGCCACGGCCAAAGCCAAAGCGAGATCAACTCACCAAACAAAACGACCACTGTTTGACCTTTTTTAATTGAGCGCAAATTAAATTAGCCATAAAATAGATACAATTTAATTTCAGTACGTTCTTTGTTGCATAAATTGATTGTAGTACATCTGAATTCATATATAGTACTTGTCTACACACCCACACACACACATACTACATATACATATATATCTATGAATATCTAAATAATCGTATTCACCAGAGCTTGCAAAAATAAATATATATATATACGATGACACTATCGATGATACATATCAATTGTTTTCATTTTGAAGCTACATTTCTCGACTGTCTTAGTTGTTCATCATGGTATTAAATAAGTAGAAATAATCTAGTATAAACTAGTACTATTTAATGTATATATTTAGTGACATGTTGGAAATTTCTAATTTTATAACATTTAGATATTAATATAAAACGAACAAGCATGATATTATGAGCATACTATATTAATATATATGTAGGCATAGGAGAAAGAAGTTCGACAGTAAGTACAAATATTTAAATATGATATTCTACAAAGAAAACCAGATATACTATTATTGGGTGCAGTATTATTGAAAAACATACATATTTAATTTTAAAATCATAATTTTAAGTCTTAGTTTTACCAAATAAAAAAAGGTAAAGCAATAATTAAATTTTAATTCTCTTTCATAATTTATATTATATATATTTTCAATTTTAGAATAAGATTCAAATTTAAAAAAATAAAAAATATGATATAATAATTTCAGTTTATTTCAGTTTTTATTCAGATATCATATCAATCTTATATTCACTATTTATTATAAAAATAGAATGTAAGTATCTTTTGTTTACATATGATATTTTCATTCAATATTTATCAAAAAATTTAAAAATCACTATTATAATTTATAAATTAAAAGTGAAACTTAAATAGACTTTTTTATTTATATAAAAATATAACTATTTATTTATTGACAACATATAATATTTAAATTAATCACTACTGTCCCTGGTTTGAACTAAATAAGCACACATAAAAACAAAGTACAATTTGCAAACTTGAATATTAACCTTTGTATTTGTTAGATCATTTCCAAAGCAAACTTTAATGTGGGCACGTAATATTAAGTATTTACAGTCTAAAACTTAAAAAGAGGATTAAGCAAACATGTCAGCCAGCAAGAAAAGCAACAACAAGAGTCATGCATATATTTAAATAAGCTTCCATTCCACAGCTGACACACTTAAGTCTGTATATAAGTATTTGTTTGTATACTTTTGTTTACAAATGCAAAAAAACATACATATATAAAAAAAATACATATCAAGTCCTATTATCTTAACTGCAAGCCGTATACTCGTATTTCCAAGGAAACAGGCAGCCACAATAATAGTTTTTTTATGTACCAAAGAAAATGGAAAAAACAAAACAATAAAGAATATGAAAACTCTAAAGGAGTGTGAACATAATTCTAGCATTAGCCGTTGACTTTTTCTCAGACAAATACATATATTTGCATATTAAATTTTGCAACTTTAAAGAGCTTAAATTGAATTAATTTCGTGACAAACTAATAATGTTTTCTATGCTTATTAATCGGTCAGTATTTTAAGTTTGAATTAAACTCAATTAAACCTATTTTCTGCACAGCTACAATTTTGTTATATTTATTTAATTTTGATCATACAGATACAAATCTGAGATCGATCGATGAAAAAACGAATTCGTTAAACGTTTGAGGATTAGTAGTTTTAATAGAACAGAAACTTACCGTTTTTTGATTGATGGGTCATCCATAGATTACTTTGCGATGGTTTTACAAAAAAATAAATCCAAATGTTGCGGCAAATTGCAAAAGATACTTGCAGTTAGCCGATCGAATCCGAAATCAAGACGATTATTTCATAGAGTATTTACTAAAGTATGCAATATCCAAAATGTCGATAGTAACATCAAAAATAATGGCATATGATGTCAAAAGGCACTGAACTCGTCTGAAACACGACGAATACTTTTGTAACAGAGTGTATTATGTTTTGGTTAATTAAAAATTCATTTGAAACACGTTCCATTCTCTTGTCAGGCAAGAGTTTCTGGTATCGAATAATTCTAGAGTTTAGCAATAATTTTAATTTGAATTCATATCCACTTTTATTGTCATTGTTTATTAAAGTTGTTTTTTTCTTTAAACATTGAATAATCATACACGCTCACAGTTTTAACTGACATGATGAACTGCCACTTGAGGGGAAATTCCCGTTTGTGCAACAAAATAATCACACACACAGACTGAGAGAAACACAGACACGCACACACACACATTAACAATTACGCCCTCTCTCTCTCCTTTAAGCTCTTGAAAAGCGCTCTCTCAAAAACTTCCGCTAAATTCGCGCTCGTGTTGTTGTAATATATACATATATATATATTGACTAGTTTCACTTAGCACAGAACAAAATTCATTTTTGGGAGGCGTGTCGCGCCAGGAACTGGTTTTAGCCGAAAAAAAAAAAAAAATAAAAAAAAAACGTAGCACCCGATGATTTAAGAAATACAAAAGTGACAAAACAAACACGCAAACACACAAATATATACATATGTATGTCTAGTACATATGCACATTCATATTACATACTTGTATATACTGAAACGATAGTAGGGCATTATCAATGCACTCGTTGATTAAATGCATTTGCTTTGCATTGAATGAAGAACCCATTGCATTTTCACATTTGAGTCTACAATTAAAATGCAAGTCGCGTCATTTGCAATCCTAACGGAATAAAGAAAAATTCCTATTTGTCATATATAATTTTTGAACGCAAATTTTTAATTGAATAAGTTTTCACAGGGTGTGTGTGAGTGTGCATTCATTGCATATGTATGTATGTATGTACATGCATACAAACAACTACTTATGTATACACTGGTATATAGGGCTCAAAACAATTGGGGATGCGAACGTGATCATGGAAATTAATATTTCATTATTATTCACTAAAACAAATACACAAAAAAAAGAAATAAGAAAACTAGCAACAACAGAAATATTCGTAAATCTGCATAGTTAATATGTATGTTAAAACATCCAACAAGTGGCGGCGGCAGCCATATTGTTTTGCTCTGTGTTAATGCTGGATACAGAGAGAGGTGCGGGCGTGACGAATATTTTGGCACGGGGCACATTTGTTTTTCTTTTTGTTTTATTTACATTTCTTTCGTATTAGTAATGACAACAAAAACTAATTTGAAAAGATTACACATACATAATTAAATTCACATATATCGTTTATTAGATTATTTTTATATTTCGATAATTGTTTAATATGAACAAACACACATATGTATCTCAAATTGTGTCACGAATTAACAATAAGGAGTAGGAGAGAAAAAAAAGCACGACCCGAAAGCACCTCTGGTTGGATCATCACACTCACCAAGTAAATATACATACATATGTATATAAGTGTTTGTTCATATGCTTGTGTATATACACTCACACTCGCGCACTTGACTGTTGCCTTTTTCTTTTACAGGGCTCGATTGTATTGCTAGCGCACTGCGCATCATTCTTTTTACGCGTTGTGAACCTGACGCACCTATCACATTTATATTGACGTAAACACATATGTCTATTTTATTATCATGTGTTTAGCAATACTTTCTATATTTTTTTAAATTTCCAATCTGCTGAAAATCTTATTTTTACTTTTATCTCACACACCGAACGAAGTAAATGTTAGAGTTGTTCACACACACGCACGAAAGAGTCACCGACTGCTTTGAAACGTTTGGCAACCTTGTCTCCCAATGAACGGTGTGGCAGCCTTGTTTCCCAGAAAAGGCTCCATTTCCATATTGCGCTCAAATTGCAAATTGCATTTTATTGGTAATTTTTCTAATTTTAAAGCTAGAACGTTTTTGTAGAATAGACAATTTATTACCTTTATTTTATATAATTTCGAATTAAAAATTTTTGTAAAATAAACTAAAATTAAGTTAAATTAAAATTTCGCGCGGAGCTGTTTTACGATTCGGAACCTACTTGCGTCGTACTATTCACAAGAAGTTCAATTGAACTCTGTTATATTGCCAGATTTGTCTATCCCTGAAACTGCGTTTAGCAGATCCAAACCGAAGTAGTAGTAAATTAAACGAAAATGGGTGATGTCATTGCAGGTAAACAAGTTTGTTTAGCAGAATAAAAATGTCAAGTTGCCATAAATGTGGTACACAATATGAACTTATAAGCTTTGCCACGAATAATAGTAGCTGTCTTCTTTTTTACATTCATATTACATTTATATATCTTGTTTATAAAATGCTAACATGAGCGTTACTGAACACTAAACAGTCAGGGCTGGCACATTTAAGAGTTGGTACACTTTTTCAAAAAGGGTACTTTTAAAAAAACCTTGGTACCCAATAATGTTGATGGTCTGGCAACCGTTAATTTTTCTTCTAAAAAGTTGGCAACACTGCGAGAAAACATGCAAGCGATGTAAACGAAATATTTTCAACGGCAGGCAGCTGGCGGAGCTGCTGCTTAAGTAAATGCAGTGAACTGAGTGAAAACTGAAGAAGAAACAGCAATGGAAAGCTTGTCCAATTGTCGCAGACGGTCACGGGCGAGCAGCACGAGCAGTGGCCGTGTATCGCACAGTCAGCCTCAGCCGCCAAGTCAATTCCAAAGTCAACCGCTCGAGGCGCCCAAGATAATCATAATACATCCAGGGTCACAGCATCTGAGGATTGGACGGGCTGCCGATCTGAATCCGCTGACAATGCTGCATGCGGTCGCTTATAGGCGGAAAGAGGAGGATGGAGGGCAGGATTGTCCGCATCATGATCCCCTGCTGCCGCCACTGGACAATGCTAATTTGGCCAAACTGCAGTTGGAGTTTGAAGAACAGCGATTGTCGGTATCCAGAATACTACAACATTGCATTGTTGATGAACAGAATCGTTTACGGGTAGCAACGCCCCCAAAGCAACTCGCCCACTTCAATCGCAGCAGCGTGGCTGAGAAAATTCCGCCGCCCATTTCCGAGGAGTACAACAATTGGAACAATGAGGAGAGTAGTGTGCTTTATGATGAGCAGATACTGCGACTCAGCGCCAACGATGCCCGCAACTATGACATCCATTTTCCCATACAGCGTGGCGAACTCAATGTGCATAATGGGAAGGGAGGATCCCTGCAGGCGACACTCTCGCATCTGGAGAAGATCTGGTCATATGCATTGGAGCAACGTCTGGGCATACCACTGGGAGATCTGAGCACCCACAGTGCTGTTCTCGTTGTCAATGATGTCTATGTGCGTCGTCATTTGCGTGAGGCGATGACGCTGCTCCTGCAACGCATGGGATTCCAGCGTTGCTTCCTCGTGCAGGACAGCGTGGCGGCCACATATGGTGCCGGCATTGGCTATGGCTGTGTTGTGGACATTGGCGCACAGAAGACTTCGATAGCGTGCATTGAAGATGGCATTTCCCAGTTGGATGCACGCGTTCGACTTGATTATGGTGGCGGCGACATTGATCAGGTGCTGTTGATGCTGTTACGAAAATGTGGATTCCCCTATCGCGAGTGCTGCGTCCAGGACAGCTATGTGGATGCCCAGCTGCTGGACGAGATCAAGGAGCGTTTCTGTCATTTAAATGCGAGTGTTTGTGGAGCACAGGAAAAGCAGTTTACACTGCGCCAGGCGAATGGACAATGGCTGCGTTATACGCTCCAAGTGGGCGATGAGGTGATCATGGCACCGCTCTCACTCTTCCACACCGAGCTCCTCAACATCACTGGCAAATGCCGAGCGGTGCACACTCAGCAATCTGCCCAGGATCAATACGATTGTGAGGATTGCTTTGATGCCGAGTATTTAAAGGAGACGGGACGCAAGAATGGTGTTCGAGCTGGTGATTTAAGCATAACACTTCCCCCAGGAACAGGCACAGCACCAGCTGCTAAGCTGCCCATCACAGCCGATGATGAGGAGTTGATTGTCGTTGACCAGGATGACACCACAGTCAGCAGCAACAGCAACTCTCAGCAGCAGCAGCAGCAGCAACAACAGTTGCAGGCAAAGGCAAACAACTCCTGGTACTATAATGTTAATGGTCAAGTGGTGTCACTGGATCAGGCCGTCATCCGTGCTATTGGACGCTGTGTCAGCTACGAGACGCGTCGCAAAATGTTTGGTGCCATTCTCCTCGTTGGCAGCACGGCCAAGATGCGTGGTCTCTCCGCTTGGCTGGAGCAGAGGATTAGCCAACAGGTGCCGCCTGGTCTCGAGGTGAATGTCTTTACCAAGGGCATGGATGTGGGCATGGTCGCCTGGAAGGGGGCTGCCATCATGTCAGTGTTGGAGAGTGCCCGAGAATTGTGGATTACCCAACGGGAATGGCAACGTTACGGATTGCGTATTCTCCGAGAGCGTTCCCCCTTCCTCTGGTAGCTCCCCTCCCAGTACTATGTACTCCAATTCTATGTATATATATACATACATTAGTTATAATGCCGCTAGTTAACTTTTTATATCGAATATATGCATAGCAGTAAACTAAAAAAATGTTACAACTGCCAATTTATTATTGAAATTCATTTTAAAATTGATTAAAACGGCATAAAATACATTTTGAATTGATTTTTATTTATTGCATAAAATATAACACAAATAATTATGTTAATACAATCGATTTTAAAGTCGCCGATTGTGGAATAATAAAAGAATTGTCAATATACGAGTATACAAATTATATTTTCTATTTAGTAAATATTACGTCGTGAGTTTGTTAATAGTCTAGATAATTAATTGTTGTCATTGTAAGCTATCTACATGTGTACATATGTATATAATGCATAATAACTTAACATCTATTGCACGGAAGGATACAGGGAGATATACTTATGTGTTTGAGTTGACACAATATAGTATTAATATCACTAAGTAATACAGTAACAATCCTAAAAGGGGATTGGGAATAATCCCATTTCATGCAATGTGCGCCAAGAGGGATTGACGCACTCCTGCCGTCAAATCTGATCCAATTGCCTGTCGGGCAAAATGTCGCCACTGCCAACGACATCAACACCATCATCGTTATCATCAACTTCATCGTTATCAACTTGGTAGTCAGCGTGGAGCAATGGCATTTGTTCGGTTTGACGAATACCCGGCAGACGATTGAATACTCGCAAAGATTGCGTCGGACGGTTTTCCAATACCTTAAGATGATAGAATACTCCCTCGTCGTCTATCACATAGAATTGCGTAAAATCGGCGCTTGTATAAAAATGTCTTGCTTCGTTGCCAACAAATTTAATACACGCCAACAACTCTGGCAATTTGTCATTGCCACGTTTATCCGCCCAGAGACAAGCTTTGCTCTCTGCCACATGGACAAATGCCTCAAATTGTGGCGCAGATACATCGTTATAAGACTGTTCCCTGGATACAGCCAAGAAACGTGCTGCATCCACTTCCTCGCGTCCTTTGGCCTTCAGTTGCTGTTGCATTTGATTGTGCCGCCTGCTGCGAAGTTCCGGAGTCGCCTGATTATTCCTCATATGCTTCACGTTCCAGAAACACAATTGTTCAGCACAACTGACCAGCACCTGTTTGCAAGGTGAGAAACGCAACTGGGTTGCATTGCTGGTCTCATGTCCCTGATTAATGGTGAAAATTTGTTGCAAGCGATGCCTTTCATAACTATAAAGCTGTAAGGAAATTAAATGTAAATAAATCTTGGAAGAATTTAAAAATCTTGTAGCTCTTCATACCTCAATATTTCCATTCTTGAAACCAAGTGCAATCAGTTGGCCATCATTTGATGCAGTTAGATGGTTTATTTGACTCGGATTGTTGATATTCTCCATGCAGAGTCGCTGGAAGTGAAGTTCATTCTCTGCGACAAGCAATTTATAAACCTGAAAGCAATAATAAAATGTGTTATTAAGATTTATATAAATTATTATTATTATATGTGGCACTCACCTCTAAAGTGCTGTCTCCGAATGCTAAATAAAGCATGTTATCCTTTAGATCAAATCCATAAGGTCTTTCAAAACGGTGTACAATCTGATTGAATTGATCCAAATACTACAAAAAGAAATCAAACTGTTTCACTATTTACACTCTTATATTTTAAATAGACTTACGAAGACTCCACGGTCGGAAAATAGAAGCAAAAAGTGTTGGTGGACAAGTCGGGCGTACATTGTGTAAAAGTCGAAAATTAATTTATCCCCAGCTGACGACAGTGAGAAAATAATAGTGCAATCATTATTGCGAAATGAGGCAATCAGTCGCTGTGAATTGATCTCTTTGAGGTAGTCAACAGAGTCCTCGAATTCTTCGTTGGGCATCATTCTGCTTTCGGTAATATTGATAATTAGGCCATTATTGTAGCCGGCATAAATGGTGCCATCCTTGCCAGCACATAATGCTGTAATATATTTGCCGCATTCCAGATGCGGTGTTACAAGCGTTGACCAATTGGCGATACTCTGTCTCCGACCAGAGCTGTGTCCCATCATCGCTTGAATTTGATGAATTCTCGCTCTGGAATCAACGGCATATAATGTTCGATCATCGGACATTTCCAAAAGCGGACGCAGATAGACATTCGGTTCGAGATGAGCTCGTCCATTGGTATTGCGATCCTTCAACTGGTCATCACTCTCATCTACATGATGCACCCAGGTTATAGCATCCGTTGCCGTGCTCTTCAATGTGTGAACGTGTAAGAAATGTTTCCCCTTTGCCCCACATAGAACAATGTATTTAAGAATTGGATCGTTTAAATCGTAGACATCCAAGCAGACAATACGTTCACTGACATTACTTCGTAGCAAAAAGTATGGGAATTTTAAATCGTAGACAACGGTGCCCTCCAAAGTGCCAAGGATTAAATAACGGCCATCAGTTGATAGCTTGCCACAGGTTACAGTTGCTGGAATCGATTCCGACAATGGCAAAAGTTCCACTGTCAGAGTATCCATGAGGTTGGTGCAGTAATCGGTGTGTTTGAATTTCAATCGCCAGACGCTTTTCTCATAAATTATTATCATTACTGTATACTGAACGCCATCGTCAAGTCTTTCGATATATGTTTCCATCGCCAGTGCCTTCTCCTTTGACGGAGCATGCTCTTGTTCCGTCACATTAGATGCATTTTGTAAGTTCCAAAAGGTTAAATTGCATCTTTCCGACCAGACGACGTAGAAACGATTCAATATTTTTGAAAAATAACGCACATCAGTCTGTTTTGTTGGCAGTATCGGTGTTTGTGATTTTATAAACTTCTTATCTTTATCATCCCAGTTCAATATGCAAATATCTCCATCGTCGAATGCCACATGGAGTTGAATGGAATAATCTCCTGCGCGTACGTTCTCATCCAGATAAAATGCTGATATGCATTTGGTAACAATGAAACGTTTAATTGCATCATTGACATACTGCTCGGGACTATGTGGTTTCGAGTGCTCGGGCTCCTGTTCAAGTCTGGGAGGACGCACCGCCGGACAGTTGCCGCAATCAGGACGACGTGGCAGCAATTCCCGCAGAGACCAAAGCTTCAAGCTACCATTTTTGTGTAACGTTAGCAGGTGCATCTGTTTATTAAACACACGCATCTCAATAATATCGCTGGGATCAGTTTTATCGCTTAGCAGACAGGTTTTATCACCAGTCAGTGATACGTCCGTAAGCAGAAGCTCTTGGGAACTGAGTGCCATCAGGCAATAGTCATTGTCCAGATAGATGGCATGGCGCACCTCATCCTGTCCCAAATTAATGATTTCACGATGCTGATGAAAGCGACCACTGCAAAAGGAGAACACGTTTAAATGGTTATCTAAATATATATATATTAAATTCATTACTGTTCTGTGAACCAAACAAAGTCGGGAAATCGCTCAACTTGACGCAGCGCCTCATCGTAGACTGGACCTTCCTCCGACATTAAGGCAATCCGCAATAGACTCGTATATTTCGAGCTTATCAGCTTTTCTTCAACTTTCGTCAGAAATACCAGGAGGGCATTCACAAGTTCCCTATAATCGCTATCGTTATCTAAATTAAATAAAATTCATTACAATTTGTTGCATACTTTTTGGCCACGTTAACTTACCAACAATTTGATCCCTGTAAGTCTTAATAACGTGCAGAGTGTGCAGAATTGAACCACGAGCATTCCACGGCGTTGAATCATTACGAATCTTTTGCTCAAGAAATCGAAAGTCCAGAAAGATCATGCGAAATGAATTCACGCGCTCTGTTTTATCACTAACTTTGCTCAAATGGTGTCCAATGTGGCTATAAAAATAACAGTCTAATTCCGGCAATGTTGTATCGTTGCATTGGTTAAACAGTCGTTGAATACTGAAAGACAGACAGATTAATAAGTTACTTTTAATATAATTTTAAAATTATTAATACTTACTTGTAAGAATCTACAATCTTCTTGCTTAAGGCAGCTTCATTCGGAATGGACAAGTTGAGCTCTGAATATATGCTAGACAGTGTTATTGTGGGATCTTTATATTTTTTCACCAGCGAATATTTGTACAATCTGTTGACGACGGTCATTGGGTCAACAACCGACCAAACTTGTCCCAAAAGCTGAACGAAAGTAATAAAAATTAATATATTAATTAATGAAGTAATTCTCCTTTCAAAGATAAGAAATGCACATATTTATTTGACTTTTTTAACTTTATCTAAGAACCATAGAAAAAGGTATTATAAATCAAGAAAATTTATTATTTTTAGCTTAATAAAATATGTGTCTTTTGTATCTTTAAATCTAAATTAACATATCTACTTACTTTAATAGGTATGCGTGCAGATTTGGGAAATATGAAAAGCTTTTCAAAGTGCTCCTTATCAGATGGTTTCAGTTCGTTTAGAGAGTTTCGAATGATGGTGGTCAATTTGGTATAGTTAATGCTGTTAAAAAAATAAATAAAAATTAATAATATATACGTATATATATATATACATACTTTTTCCAATTGTCCAACGTGCAAATCCCATCGCGTATATTCTCCGCAATGAAGCTCAGTAGAAGTGGATTTGTTGTGTGAGCATCTGATAGTTGCTTGAGTGATTCATAAGGTTCTGAGGGAAGATATTTGGCAAATAATGACTCTATCTCGGAGGAAGTGAGAGCATCCCGGAGGGTGACATGCGTCGTGGTTACTGGTGACAGATAATCGACGACGCTCTTGTCTCGCGTGGTCAATAGGATTTTGCATCCTAGATTAAAGGCCTTCCAGGTTTCCTTGTTCTGCACATTGCGTAAAACAAGTAGACAATTTCTATAGGGTTTGTCCTTAAGTATATGTCTCAGCTCAGCTTTAACTCTCTCGATGTGCACGGCGACGCTTTGGTCGAAATTGATGCGCAGACTGGGAGCAATTTGGTGGAGAAAGGACTGAAGCAATTGCAGTTGACTCTCCGGAGAGCGACAATCACGAACGTTTAGCCAAAATATCTTAAAGTCCATTTTCCGTTGGACAACGTAAGAGGAGCAAACGTCCAAGACAAGCCACTGTTTCCCAGCTCCAAGAACACCTTCGACAGCCACATTTCTCGATGGTCGCAGCTCTAACAATGCTTTCTGCAATTCCAAATATGGCTCAATTCTTGGCACATTATATTTGGTAAACTTTTGATTATCATTATACAAAAGATCTCTTTCACTAATGTAGTTTTCAGTGCTTGAACTTGGATTCCGGGACTCATCCCTGATTGCCGACATAAGATAATCATAGTTGAGCTTATTTGCTTCGTCCTCGACAAATCTTTTCACCACATCCAAGGGTTGCTTATGCAGTGTCCAAAACAATAGATATATTTGATATATTCCCGGAGATTTAATAATAGCATCGACTTCCTCCTTTTTCAATATTGCTCGTAGTGTTTCCTCGACATCTTTGCAATCAAAGTCCTTCTTGAAGTCCATCAAAAACACCGGGATTATGTCCCGATAGCTATGTTTCAGCTCTCTTCCATTAGGACTGTTCATTTTGGACGTGACGTGATCTGAAAAAAAATAGATTGTGGTTGATCGTTAATTAAACTAAAAAAGTCTCATATAATTATATAAATTTAAGTCGAATTCAGTGTGTCACATATCTCGTGACAAAGTTATAACACCCTAAAAATCAAATACACCTCATCTACAGTAAGTCAAGTAATTTTTTTGACTGTATATAAAATGTGTAATAAAATAAATATTTCTAAATTTTATTTTAATTGCTTCTGAGAACAAATAATAAATTAAATATTGGGATTAACCATTTAAATTAAAAACACAAATACAGTTCGTCAAGTAACTGTTTTGTCAAATAAATATTTCGCATTTTTCTTTGTCCGAACAATTACTTGACATACTGTATGTGAATTTAATTTGTCAAAACAATTACTTGACCAACTATTTGTTTAAAATGTCGAACAAAAAAAAAACAGAAGCATATAAAAGGAAAAGTCAGTTAAGATTTGCTGTGAACAACCAAATCTGTTACACGGGGTCATAATAAAACAACAAACAAAGATTAGATATATCAACAAGTCCGAATTAGTCACGATCGCAAACTCAAACTCAATAAATAAGAAGTTTCCACTCAAGAGGCAACTTGGAGATAACTCAATCTTCACACATTCATTGTTTCTATGTGCATACGTATGTATATATATATATATATGTATGTATGTATATATATATGTATGCATGTGTGCGCCTTGGGGAGCGGGAAGAGGACTCTCGCCACTCCCACCTCATTCATTTTGTGGCTTTTTAGATTTTCATACATATCTACACACATATATACTTAATTATAAACGTATTAGTCAATTTTAACTGGATATACATATGCTAATGAGCTAACGAGTTCAATGAACTTGCATATTTTTAAATATATTATTTACACAAACATGTGTTAGTACGCGCGTTTTATTGCCAGCACTTACTGTGATTTTTGTTTTGCTTAAATACTAAATACTCACAGTGTATTTAAAAAATGCAACAACACTTTATTTGAAATATATTGTTCAAGTTCGAATATGCACTGCACATTATTGCACAGGGACACACGCACACACACGTCTTAATATATATTGCACTATCTCATTATTTGGTTATTACATATATTTTCATCAAACCATTGTTTCCTAATATAAAATATATATTTTTTACACAGCTCAAATTATTTGGTCCACATATACGTGCGACTAGCGTTTAATTACAAATATTCGCAAGTTTCTTTTCTTGTTTATATTTTTTTATCAGAACATGTTCTCCAATTAATGTGACCAATGCGTTTAAATACAATATTCGCATCAGTGTTGCCAGTTCAGTGTTTTTCCCGTCAGATCTGGCGTTTTTTGAATATCAAACGCGGGAAAATTTGTGATCTAGCGGGTGATGGGAATTCTAGCTTTATTGAAAGTTGCGAAAGTTTTTTTTGGCTTTTACAAATTTTCTGGCACAGAACACTCTACGCGGCTTTTTTAACCGAGCTGCCACCCAGCAAAATAAAAACGTCTGCCAAATTATTTGGAACTTTGAAATTTTTTGCGAATTTTTGTTGGAGTTTTGTCAAATTTATGATTCCCCGAGGAGTAAAGGACTGCAAACCTTTATAAAAATGTTTATCTACATTTTCTCTAATTTCGAATTAAAAATATTCATCAAATTAATAATTTAAAATTAAGCTAAAAACAAATATGAATTTAAATTGCGCGCCAAAACCTCGAAAAAAAAAACAAGTGAACATGTTCACGTGAGCGACATTTACTAGAGGTGGAAGGATCGGTGCATATCGATGCTTTTATATGAAAACATTGAAGGTCATAAACATCGATGTTTCTCCACCTCTAGTTCTAACTGCATTTTTGACATTGGTATTTTCGATTTGTCCGCGAATGATTTGACAAAATACACCTTTAGTATACTAACCATCAACCTATCGATATATTTTGATTATCAACACTGTGTAGCTGTCGCGGTGAAAACAAGTCAATCGCAATTTATTGTAACAATTTCACAAAAGGTAAAAAAGCTGAACAAGTGAGAATTGTAATCAAAAAAATAATTATTATATTAAGGCATCCATAAATATAATTATATTAAGTCTATTCGTTATTAACCCATGTATAAATTTGTATTCTTTGAACGCACGTACAAAAAGGAAAAGAAAGTTGAATTGGCAGCAAAAGGTGACGACGCAAGCAAGACGAAGAAAAAAAATAGCATCGACGTATACGTAAAATTATTGAACGACAATTAAGGTAGGCAGTGAAAATAATATGAAATATTAAATGTTAAGCAAAAATTACAGTCCAGTTATCGTTATTTGGACTAGAAACCAGATTTGTGCAAATAATAAAAACTAAAAAAAAAATAAGAAAAAAAAAATTAATTTCCTGTCGAGGGAAACAAAATGTCCGCTGCTTTGGACGACTTTGCGACTCTCGACGTAACCGCAATGGAACATGAATGTGATTTGCATTTTTAATTGCTACCGATGTGAATTTAATTGAAATATATATATATTTTGCATACATTTTTCGTTGATAGTTTTTGAGTCAGACGCCGCTACCGCAATGTCATGCCGTGCACCCTTCGAACCCGAGGATCAATACAAGCAATTGCGCCGACCGAATCCCGGACCAGGTGCCGCCGGACCACAACTGGCTGCCGGAATGCCGTTAGAGCAGCAGGCTCATGCATTTCATGATTTTGTCAGTGTGAGCTACGCTGGGTATGCTGCGGCTGGTCCAGCTGTTAATTATGCAGCTCCGACACAGCCGCCAACTGATGGACAGCACAGATATGGGCCATCAAAGCTATCGATAACCGCGAATGTTTTTGTACCTAATCAATTGAATAATGGTGGTGGTGGTGGTGGTGGCATGGATAAGCGTGGTGGCCCAGCACCATCACAGGCACATCAACAATATCAACATCAAGCATCTGGGCAAACACCATACGCACAACAGCATCAACAACAACAGCCACGTTATATGAATGGATACAAGCAACAGCATCAGCATCAACAAAATTATAATCATCATCAGCAGAATCAGCAGTTCAACAATGAGATTCAGCAGCTATCGAACTCGGTGAATGCTCGCCTTTATTTTGGCAACAAGGCACCTCATAATGGTGGCAATTATTATCAGCAGCAGCAGCAGCAACAACAACAGCAGCAGCAGCAGGTACAAACACTGCAACACCAACAGCACACACAACAACAATCACAATCGAAATTTCAACGTCATGCGCATTTAAATAATTCATTCCAACAAATTGCACAACAGCCGCAGCAGCAGCAATATTTCCATCAACAACAACAACACCAACAACAACATCAGCAACAACATCAGCAGCAACATCAGCCACAACCATCGACTTCATCGGCAGCAGCGTCGTCTTCGTCAGCTTCGTCTCATCCCGACATGGAGACGATTGCTTTGGAATATCTTGATACTGTTATACATTGCCTTAACCAGGTAAGTAAACATATTCCAATGAATTCAACATGTGTACACACATACATACCAACGATTATTATTATTAGTTTTATATTTAATTTGCAATTATTTCATTTGAATTTCATACTTAGAGTCCCGGACAATTCGATACAATTGCACCACGTTTCCTAACCATCTTTGATGACATGGAGAGTAACAACTATGTACTTTCGATCGCCATGGAGGATATATTTGAGAAATCAATTGAGCAGCCCAATTTTCGATACATGGGCGCCAAATTGTATAATCTATTGCACATGCTGAATCTCAAGCCGGATTCTTTGTTCCATACCTTGCTCAAGTGTAAGCTTGAATATCACCAGGCTGAGGTAACCAAGTACATGCAATCGATTGAACAGCAGCAGAAGGTGCGAGAGACAGCTCTATTCCTCGCCGAATTGTACATGCAGTTGCGTGGAGATGATGATGCCCGCATTCAATTGATTGCCATTAATATCGTGTACTCATTGAGGAAGCTTTTGGCCTGCGAGAGTGCCGAGAATGTACGTTGCATTTGCCAGACACTGAAGTTGGCTGGTTATGATTTAAGCGCTGATTGCCAACAAGACATGCAAATTATAATTGCTGCATTACAAGCGATTGAAGGAAAGTCGCCTGGTAAATATGCAATGGCTGCCAATGTGATTGCATTGCAACAGAATAATTGGGGACGCAAGGTTTTGAATGCTCTCGGTGGAGATGATGGAGATGTGGCTAAGCCACCAGAGCCGCCACGTTTGAGCGATGAGCCAGTCTTTTATGGCCCCGATGGGCGTGAGCTAACGGCCGAGGAGAGTGATTTTCTTGCTGCTGAAGATGATGCCACTGGCAGTGATGGCGATGATTTTGATGTCAGAGATAATGATTTGGACCTCGACCCAGAAATGGACGAAGAGACTGAGCGTGCATACAAGGACTTCTGCAAGCAAGGCAAACAACAAGCGCTGGCAAACAAAAAATCTTAGATTTCATATATACTAGTATGTGTGTAAGAAACTGTGTGGTGTTTATTTGGCGTGGCAGAGGAGGATGAAGCAAAATACGTACATATGTATGGTTAACCTTAGGTATACACTACTCGCATTATTCAATGAGAATGTCTGACAAAAATTCTTAGTTGTCTGCAAGTAGTTTGCAATATTTCAATTTACTATTTTGTTCTAAAGTCATTTTATTGATTGAATCTTGTTAATTTGGTTACACATTATTTTTGTGATATGTCGCATCTATGCCTCTACTTTTTATATTATATATACAAAACATATTTATTCATATATGCGTGAGTGTGTTTGTATGTATATACATATGTATATGCATTGAAAGTCACTTTTTTAACGGCACAAGAGAGAAAGCAAGAAAGGTCTCAAATTCTAATATTTTAACAGCAATTTTTTTTTTAAATTTCGAATCGAATCGTTTGTTAAACCATCTGCCACGCCGGTGCATAAGATCAAGAACACGAAACACATTTAGAGAGACTCGTACACATAGTATTCGCATGCCTGCACATCCATACATACATATGTAGATTCATAACTGCAACACATTCAATTTAAAAAAAAAATGCATTCTCCTGATCATATAAATCTAAAAACAACAGCCACGCTTAATTTTTTAATTAATTGTAATTAATATTAAACGAAACGATTTAAATATATAAATAAACCAATGAATTACGATTGCGTTCAAAATAAAAGCATTTCCATCTCTTTTCTCTAACTGAAATAATTAATGACACACAACCGACAGCTGTGAGGCGTAAATCCAGTTAGTGACCCAGTCCTTGTTTTCCCTTTGGCAACCAGTTCAGGATGACCAGAATATGTATGTCATTTCGACTGATCTTTGCTGACATCCATTTTTCTCAATCTCATTTAATTTTTTTAGAATTTAATTTCTAACTTCTTCCCCCGAGAACTGACGATTTCCAAACCTTTTTCAAAGGGATTTCCTAATTTTAACTAATTTCGAATTAAAAATTTTCATCAAATTTCAATTTTGTTTAAAAATTAGAGAAAAATTAGCAAAAATTTGAATCGCGCGCCAATTAGAAAAAAGAACGCGTCTTTAGTCAGCACTAGCAGTGTTGCCAGCTCAGCTGTTTTCCGCCACATCTGGAGTTCTAGCTTTTTTCTAAGTTCAAATACTAGAATATTTCAAATTATTACTACTAGATTACTGTTCTTTATAGTTGTAATATATTATATATACTATAAAGTCAACCTAAGACGTATAAAAACCTTTTATCTGGCTTTCTTCTAGATTTCCCAGCTTTTTCTAGCTATTTTTAAATGTTGATATAGCTTTTTCCGGTCCCGAAGAGTTGGCAACACTCATTGAATGAATGGTGGAAATTGGCGCTTATAGAAATTTTATCGAAGTATCGATAATATTCGATACATATCGGATCATATTTGCGTATTTCTCATCTCCACTTTGCGTTCGGTTCGCTTATTTTGCGTTCTGTTTGGGATCCAAGAAGTACAAAGTCAAATTTATATTGAAAATGATTTTAATATGAGGAAAACAGTGTCGAATGAGAAATAAATAATTCAAGGTGGCGTAGATTGAACAATGCCCCAACATAATGAACGCGTAGAATAAAATTTGGCTCCAAACTGCGCGTGATGTCATAGTGGTGATATATACATATGTGCGTTTGTATGTATTTGTACATACATAAATAAATGTTTCGCTATGTACAATCGCTGGGGATAATAATACAATAACAACGTACGCACAAACAAAATACGAGTATTTATGTACATTGTGTAGTAAGATGAGCACCAACAATTGTGCAGTTTTGATGTTTCATTGAAGAAGTGTTACCCCCGAAGCAATTGAAAAAAAGACAACAAACTGACATATAAAGGTCACATAATGTGTATTCTTACATACATATTTGTGTAAGTCTACATACATACTATATATGTATGTAGTTCTATAAAAACGAGACAAGAAAACACCAAAGCATTTTAGTTGTTGTGTGAGTGATTTTGCAAACAAAGCCGACGCGAAGTTGATCGATGTACACACATACAGACAAACACACACACAACTATCAGTGTGTACATATCTATCTTAAATAAACACAAATTAAACAACGTGAGAGATAAATTATTTAATAAAATACACACATATATTTTGATGTGAGACGTATGCATCTTAATTCATAGTCAATTAATTTGCCATGCAATCAACCCTATTTACCGGTTGAGTAAAACAATGAATTTATTGAATTTTTCCATCGAAAGAGAAATTTGTCAAAGGGCTCATAAATAAATAACAATAACAATAAATATACAACAAATAATATGAAGGACATCATGAAGAATATATAGAAAAGACGTAACAAGCGATAAACAGACTGTCTGTGTATGTGTTGTTAATCTAAATATTAAAATATATTTTTTTTTACATCTATGTACTTATTTCAGAGGTTCTTTTTTTCCTGACGAATATTTGAAATCAAAGCAATAATATTTGTCCAAAACAACAGCTTTAAACGAAAACGAAAGACAAATATTTCAGTTGTCGTGTGATTAAATTTACAGTAGAATTAAGATAAATAGACCAAAACACAATATCAACGAAACTGCATTGAGTTCGTGCCTTAAATAAACAACAAGAACAACAACAACAACAACAAAAATCGAAGCCTTAAAGTCGCTTGTGGATTACAATGGGGAGCGTGTGGAAACGTTTGCAGCGTGTTAACAAACGTGCGGCAAAGTTTCAATTCACCGTCTCCTATCATGACCTACGATTGGAGACCACCGCCAAGTGGTAAGTTAACCCCTTTCTCTACTTCCGTTTCCGTTTCCTGTTCTCTTACAATCGAATAACCAATGATATAAATAAAACAATGTCGTTATGATTTGGTTTTACCCGCATTACATCGTTTACTCTTAGTAACCGGTTTTCCCACTATAAGAACGATTATATTTTATTCGATTGTACTTATCAATAAACATAATATAAAAAGAAATTACATTAGTCATTAAAACTGCATACTTTATACAATAAACTTATTTAAATATAATCACTGCGGCAGAGTCAGCACTGATAAATGCCGACAGTTAAATTCATGAACATAAATTAAATAAATATTAATCAGGACTGTTCCGAATTTCGTTTTCGTTCGAAACTTGAAACAAAAGACAATTTAATCTCATTTAAATTTAATATTATTCTTTCCAATTTAAAGTCTTATTTTTAAAATATGTTTTTACTACGATATATTGTTTTTATCGCCTTCTTATAATTTTCGTTAAATAAATAAATTCAGTAAATCTACAATTTTAAATAATAAAACGTTTTTCCGAATTTCGATTTTATTTGTATACTTTTGAAAATTTTAATTTCTCCTTTGAAATTTTTCCTTTTTGATTTAAAATATTTACTTGTAAAATACATACATATTTATTTATATATATATGACTATATAGTCATAAGTACTTTGACCATTAAGCGTTCTTTATTTTGTTTTTGAATTCTGCATCATTCTCTTTTATCTCTTAATGGGTTTGTATATGTATTTTCCCTCTTGAAAATAATTTGACGACAAAAGACTTATATAAATTAATACATATACAAATACTTAAGTTCATATATAAAACAAAAACAAGACAAGACGCAGATCCAAGATAAAAACAAAGTGTGGAATTTCTTGTTCTTCTTTCTCGTTTTTGTGTTTTCGTACTTTTTGCTTGTACATTGTCTTCATAGTTCTTATAAAAATATTCCTATTTATATATATCTATATATAAAGTGTACAAATTTTGCACAGTCCAAATTGTCAGAGTTAGTCGATGATTATTTAAAAGATTCCAATTAAAAGGGTTGTCAACCTACAAAGTTTTGATTATCATCATCTTTCCATAATCTCAGAATCCATAGATCATTTCTTAAACTTAGATATAAATATTAGATTACAAATTTATATTATTTTAGAATTGTTTACTTATATGCAATTGACTAAAATTTGTTCCTTTCACCCAGTTTTAATTATCATCATCTTTCCTTTATCTCAAAATCCATAGATCATTTCTTAAGCTTAGATATAAATATTAGATTAAAAATTTATATTATTTAAGAATTGTTTACATTTATACAATTGACTAATATTTGTTCCCTTCACTTTTTTAGGCGTCCCTCAAATCTATCCGTGGTATGGACGAGACGTTCGAGGCGTGTTGCCAGCTCACCGTTACCATGGGAACCCGATATGATGAACCCACTGGTGGGCAACATATCGTGGTCAGTGCCCGATAATCATTCAATATCGGTGACATTATTTAAGGATCCCCGCACACACGAACTTGAAGATAAAGACTGGACATTCGTAATCGAAGATGTAATTAATTCTATTCAATTCATTATTATTTATTTTATATATTTATCAATTTCCCTTTTAGATTTCACTGTTGGGTAAAAAGCGTGTTTTGGCTAATGCAAACATCAATATGCGTAAATATGCGAGTATTGAATCGACACAGCAGAGTTTTAAATTGAACCTCAAGCCGGTTTCTCGGAAAATAACATCCGCTGATTTGGACTTGACAATCAGTTGTGTTTTCCTACGCGAGGGGAAGGCAACGTATGTACTTATTTACTCTTATCAACAATTACAATAATTACTAAGTAAACAATTGAAATTGCAGCGATGAAGATATGCAGAGCATCGTCTCATGGATGTCGGTCAATAACTGTGATGTCGCACCACTTGATGATTTGGAGGATATACCCGATTTGGAGAACTCTGGCGATATATCAGATAATCTGTATGATTTCACGCAGCAGTTGGAACAATTGACAACAAGTTTAAATGGTTGCATCGATGTGCCAACGCCTCTGAGTGGTAAGTAAATTAAATAAATTAATTCATTAAACTATGATCTCTTATTGTAAAAAATGTATTACTATCAAAGCATATCTGTATATTAGTTTTAGATGTAAAACAGCCATTCCAATATCAGTATAGATGTACGTAACTTTGTAGTATTTAGATATTTAGGCAAATAAATATATGTGCATCGATTTTATTAAATAGAATAAATGAAAAAATCATTATAAATATATTAAATTAAGGCAATTAATAACATTTAAGCACATATATTTATTTCCCTGAGGTAAATATATTTACATTTCCGTAAAATCTTTTCAAAAAATGTATTTTTAAACAGCTCTTTGAATTTTCTAATAGGTCATAAATATACACGTAAACTTAATATTAAAATGTATTTGATTTTGTACAATATTATCTATTTAACTTAATTTATTCAATTTTGTATAAAGAAATATAGACTTATAGGCTATTTCCACGAGCACTAACATTTGTCTCATTCACTCACATATGAATGTGCCTGATTTTTGGATTTCCACGACCAAATGTGAAACGGGTTATTAGATTTGCCATTCGCCCGAAATAAATCAGCTGTTAAGTGTCTGTGCAACAATAATAAAGTATAAAATAAAAGCTTAATTATAATTAATATTAATGAATTAGGTCCATAAGAATGGCCTCATGGTCATGTTTCACTGAATGACTGCTCTCCTTTGCTTGTTCACCAGAAAATATAGCATTTTAATATTCCTTTTAAAAATATATTTGGCGCAAATTTTATGTTTACTTTTTTTTTCTGACACAACAGCTGATATTAGAGATGATTCTATAGTTTTTCACGAGATCATCGATAAACATCGGGTTTTCGATAGAAAAATACTGAATTCAACCAGGGCGAATGGCAATAAATGACTACATTTTTTTTGGATGATCATTTTTATTTTGTATGGGAACGAACTGAACATTCGGCCTGGGATGATGAAAATGGCGTCGAATGAGCCAAATGTGCTGTAGTGGAAATAGCCTATTAAACATGTGTTCCAAACTGCAATTTCACTACAATTTCGATTTCCGAAAAATATTTATTAATTTTTAAAAAAAAATAATGAAATTGTAATTTAGAAAACTTCTTATTATGTATTTGTATTTGTAGCATGTAAGACACATATGAATTCTTAAGTTTATGTATGTATTTTGTTTCTTGGAAATATTTTCACTAAAATATGTTTATAAACAATTTCTTTTTTCATTTTAATTCATTTAAAACTGCTCCAAATACGACACTTCTTCCACCCAATGTATGTAACATGCCACAAACTGTAACTCTCTATCGATGTTGTTGTTGTTGTTGGTAGTTCCTTCATTATCCGAAGATCCAACTCCATTGGCCGAGTCATATAATCATTTAAATTTTGAACTAGAAGCGGATCGTGAAAGCAAAGTGGAAGAACAAACAGCGGAATTATCAAAAAGTCAAAACGTTGAGCCGGATGATTCATTGAAAACGCCAAGTGGCAGTGTAAATCCCGAGCCAGTTACTCTCAGCACACCAACCAAAGTTGCAGCCGCAGATAAACCCATATTGAAGCCGAATAACTACGAAAGATTCCATGAAGTACTCACCTCCACGCCCGTTGAACAAGCATCCACAGTCACGGGCAAGGGGAAGAAGAATACTTCAAGTCGAGCCCTCAACTTTGACAAACAGGAGTCCACAAGTGGCGTTGACTTGACAAATTCTTATGGGGATCAGTCGACGGCTGTGTTGAGCACCACAACACTTCCCACCATCACCAAGACAATCGAGAAGACATCGGAAACTGTAGCTGTCTCCCCAGAGCAACCAAAGTCCATCAAGAACTCAAATGTTGTTGTTTCATCCACTGCCAAGCGTCCTGAACTTCAACCCTTGGACTTGAAGAAGAGCTATGAGTCTACACCTGCCGTTAACAATATGACAACGAATAAATCTTCGGCTAATAATACTACGAATAGCTTAAAGCCAGTGGAGAAGATCATGCTAAAGGACAACACGCCTGGCCAGGATTTACTCGAGTGGTGCAAAGATGTAACCAAAGATTATCCAAATGTTAAGGTTACAAACCTAACAACCAGCTGGCGCAATGGCATGGCCTTTTGTGCTATCATTCATCACTTTATGCCCCATTTAATGTGAGTTGAAATACGTTTTTCTTTATATAAACACTTTTATTCAATAAATCCAATGATTATAATATAATTATAATTCATTTTTATCATTAAATGTGCCTTATTAAAAAGATCTTATTTTTGACCTAAATAAAAAGAATAACGTCTGAAATATGAAATTTAATTTTTAAATAAAAATTCTAAAACTAAAATTATATGTTGATTTTTGTCAAAAATGTAATAAATTACTTTTATTTTGAATCTACAAAAGAACATGTATTAATATTGAAATTATATTATATTTATTTACATAAAAAATAAGATTTTTAGAATAAGATTTATACTTTTCTAGGATAATAATTATATCTAAAATTCATTCTGATAATTTTGACTAATTTAAATTAATTGCATTTCCTGATTAATTAATGAATATCCTTATTTTTATAGCGACATGTCGAAGCTGAGTGCTCATGATGTGGTTGGCAATTGTCGCATTGCCTTCGATGCTGCGGAAACATTGGGAATTCCACGTGTTATTGAACCCCGAGACATGAATCTGCTGACGGTGCCTGATAAATTGGCAGTCATGACTTATTTGCATCAACTGCGAGCACATTTTACTGGCAAACAGTTGCATATTGAACAAATTGGTACGTTTAATAGAAATAAATAATATCTATATATTTATTAAATTCATACATTTGATTTATTTTAGGCCAGACTTCCGATGAGTCGAGCTATGTGATTGGCAATTACAAGTCGGACAATTTGTCGCAGAATCTTATTAATTTCTCGCATCTGAAGACACAGCTTTTGCATCAGAATTCGCTTGACGATGAAATAATCAATCAGCAGCAACAATTGTCGCCGACTAGTAAAAAGGACGTTAAGAATATAATACTGACAAGTTCAAAGAGCATTATAGGTAAAGTTCTGTCGCCGACAAAGGAGAAAAACACAATCAACGCAATGCAGACCAACAAATCCTCATCTCCAGTCGATGGATGCGGCGATACGCCGGAGGAAATGCAGAAATTCGCCAAGGAACCTTTATCACCCACTTCGTTAGATGCTAATGCGACAAATGTAAGTGCAATTAACAAACAGACTAAACATTAAATAGTTATACCCGTTACTTGTAGAGTAAAAGGGTATATTGTATTTGTTGCAGAGTATGTAACAGGAGGAAACAGTACTATAAAGTATATATATTCTAGAACAGCCGTCCGTCCGTCTTATAATTGATTAGTTTTAATTTTTCAACTTAAATCAATTAATATTATTACAATTATATTTTATTTTATAACTTTTCCATTTTATTTTATAGTTTTAAGTGGTTGTACTTTTCTGAAGTCTAGTGTTGTTAATGTTTAGGGCGAAGATAGAGAGAGAGAGCTTTTCGATATTCGCTCGGAGAGCGAATTCGCCTCGCTAAGGTAAAGCTGGGATTAAGTATATCTGGAGTTATTAGTTGTCATAAATATACCGAGACAGTCGCTTCGATTCTTACAAGTTCAGTTTCTCTCAGCTTATTTGACCCACTACTCTTACATGCTACAAATATTAAATGAATTTATCTGTTAATAGGAAGAACATATAAATAAAATTTAAACGGAAATTTGTAAATTAATGCATATTTATCAGGGATTAAAGCCGAAACGAATATCGGTTTCAGTTACGGTTTCGGTTATGCTCGAATTAAGGTTTTCGGTTATCGGTTATGCAAAATCTTGGAGTATCGGTTTCGTAACCGTTATCGGTTTTTTATAAGTTTCGTTTTAAAAATACCGGTATGGTTTCGGTTTACAAAAAAATAAAATTTATGGTTTTCGATTGAATAAAAAGAAGCATTATTCATTGTTTTACATGCAAAAAGACTTGATGCTCTTTTTAAACTGGAAATAATGTTATCTGGTTACTGGAATGATCCAGTGTAATTTAATGATTTTTAATAACTTTAAGCTGCCATAACTTTGTCAAAAGTCAATCAATTTCCATGCGCAATGTAAAGTTGAGCAATATTTGAAGTCTAAATTCGTTCTGCATTTAAATTTTGGTCATTTTAAAAATTTTAAATTTTTCGAAAATTTTGAAAATTTGCATACTTACCCCTTTGTATTTTTCGAAAAAAATTAGAAAATTTCAAAATATTGAAAATGAACCAAATTTATATGCATAACGAATTTAGAGGTAAAATCATGCACAAATTTACATTGTGCATGACAATTGATAGATTTTTGACAAAGTTATGGCAGTTCAAAGTTATCAAAGTTGCTCAGTACCTACGACGGCCAGAACTGAAATTAACCCTTATAAATGAATCGGTTATTAAACGGTTATTTCGGTTTGAAGAGTTTCAATCGGTTTTCATCGGTTAAATGTTACGGTTTCGGTTAAGGTTTTAATCCCTGATATTTATACATATTTTATCTAAATTAAGCAGGTCAAATAAGCTGAGAGACACTGTAATTTGTCACCGTGTTAATGTGAACTTTACAGATACAGTTAATGTATATATTTAAATGAAGTAACGGGTATCTTATAGTCGGTGACTCGACTATAACGTTCTCATTTGTTATTTGGCTTTGTTATTTGTTGATTTGTTTCTTTGATTTATATAATTTGTACATTTAAATTGCGCCTGCTTTGGCTTCGGCTTTGGCTTCTGCTTTTGTTATTTTTTTTTTGGTTTTCTTTGCTTCTTTTTATTTTCATGATTTTCATAGCGAATTATAACGCGCCACAAAGAAATGAGCGAAAAAGCTAAGCTGATGATGGAAAAAATAAAAATTTCCAAATCTAACGAGCGCAGCGATGCGAACGATGTAAGTAAATATTAAGAGACTCTAGCTAGCTGTGCCCGGCCTGCATGTGCCTCACTTCATATTCTCATGTTTCCAATAACAATTATTCATATTTCTAATCACAATTGAATGCCCAACCCACAGGAGGAGCGTCAGCAACGATTGCGGGAACAGGCACGACGTCTGATATCGGAGACACGCAATAAGTCAACGGGCACAGATAGTCCAACAAGTCCAACCAAACTTAAGAGATTCAACTATACACCTGAACGCACCATTTCCCCCATACACAATGGCAGTAGCAGTGGGGAATCTTACGTCGATGTCTCCGCAAAGAAGTTGCCTCCCAGCTGGGATAAAGTCGAGCATCATACGAGTCCTAGTCATAGAATAAACGATGCGAATCCGAGTCCATTGCAATCCTTTAACGCAGTCATGGACAGAATATCACCAAAGCACGAGAAGAGAGTGAGTACAAAATGTCAATAAACTGATTATTTATTGATTTATTTATTATTATAGAGAGAAAAATAATTAATTAGACTTTAAATACAACTATAAAATAAAGAATGTAAAATTAACAATTAAATTATATCATAATCAATTGTAATTCATAACTGAAAAGTTAAAAATAAATGATGTTAAAGTCTAACTATCATTTTTGAGAGCTGTACGAAATTGCAATCATTATGTTTAGCAATCTATAATTTAATTGTAGAAATTATAATCTTTAATCAATTTAAAGTAAATGATTGCAATCAATTATGATATCTTAAAATCATTTTGTTATTAACTTATTCATTTCTCTTTGTAGAACGATAAGCTCACATACATTGAATCGGAGCTGGAGGCATTGGAGCGGGAACAGGAGGCAATTGACCAAAAGGCGAGCAACCTGGAAGCGAAACTGCGTGCAGTGATGGGCGGCAATCCAAGTAATAATCAAAGGGGTACAAATCCTTTCCTTAGGCTAATACGCAATAGCATTGGTGGTGGTGATGTGATACGCATTAAGCTTCTCGACTCCGATGATGAAAGTTTATTTGGTAGTGGTTTAAGTGATGATAATGATGATGAGGATGAGGATGCAAATGTGCTAAGTGACACATGCAGCAACTCCAGCAATGAGATGCAACAAATATGTGAAGATCAAGTAATTGAGATGCAGCCACGATCAAGATTAAGGCATCAACAACAACAACATCGACAACGTCCTCGGGCGCATTCTTGTTTTGTGAATACGAATGAAAACTGTACATTGATTCGGCCCACATATCAACAACAACCACATCATTTGCATGACCATCATCGTCATGGTCATCAGCATCCACATCCACATCATGTACATCATGTGGATTCGTATAACCATAGCAATTTGTTGGGCAACTCCTCAGCGTCAGGTGCCTCGTCCCGACAATCCTTCTGTGATAACCTGCAAGCTTATTATGCTGATAATGATGATGATGCTCTGGTTATGGCATCCACTGGCCATGCGGCGTCTTCTCGTCGACATCGCGTTGTTGGCCATAAGCGCGGCCATCATCAACACCGACGACGCCGTTCGCACGGTTTCTGTGGTAATGTCGCGTGTGTCTTTAAGGCCAATAACGTTGTTAACTGCTTTTGCCATGCCCGCAAAGAGCACGAAACAGCTTAAAGCCTGCTGCCCGCCTGCAAATCTTGCATACTATACTATGTGTTGTTGTTTACGTCTAATTAAGCTTTTAACCGTACATTTTCAAGCCAAATTGCTGCATTTATTATAGAGTTAAAGCCTTGAACTGCGTTTTAATACCTTACTATAAATATATATAACCACAAGTAACTAGAAATATTTCACTAATTACTAAAAGTCAGCGCTCTACGACAACGAGAACAATTTAACCAGCAATATAAAATGCAAAACTGTTTCTTACAATACGATCTTTTTTAGATTCTAATACTATTAAATTACATTTAATCAAATTTTATTGTTTATTGAGTGAGCACTGTAACTTAATGATGGTTTTGCTTTTCCCCAGAAACGGAGGAAACTGAGGAGCAGCTGCTTTCCCAATGGTTCACACTTGTTAACAAGAAAAATGCTCTGCTGCGACGGCAGATGCAGCTGAATATTCTGTAAGTAATATTATAACTTTAATCTTAACATTTTAATTAATTTTAAATTTCTGCCAGTGAACAAGAAAAGGATCTGGAGCGCAAGTTTACTATGTTGAATCAGGAACTTCGAGCAGCTCAATCCGTTGAGGATTGGCGCAAAACGGAGGTGCAACGGGAAAAGGAGCGACTGCTGTTGGAGGAGCTGGTCACCATCGTGGATAAACGAGATCAGCTTGTGCAACATTTGCACAATCAAGAAATAGCGTAAGATATAGTAATGAATATTGATATTATTAAACAAACTAATTATTTGCATCCAACGATAGCATTGAGGACGATCACGAAATAGCGCGGGAACTGGAGCAAGTGGACATTAGTGGAGGCAAAGAGAAGTGTGTCATTCAATAGGCATCGAAATCGCTTATGGACTGGAGATAATACCTATATAGATTGATAAGTAGTAATGGCGCTGCAAGTGTATGTATTAATTAATACATATACTAATCAAGTGGAAAGAATATTCAATTATTCTATCAAGACAACTCTATCTGCAGACTGAAAGCAAATGGGTTGAAAAAAAAAGAATTAATGCAACAGACAAATTTGTTATACTAATAAAAATAACAAAATTTGACAAAAAAATAAAGACGTCCGATAGAAAACTAAGCAAATTTCAAATTTCATACAATTCGAAAACATTGTTGAACTTAAACGAGATATTGTCGTGTAAATTTGAAAACCACACTTTTTAAATAATCTATCTGTAAATTATCAAAATTTTTATTTTGTGCCATTGCATCATTTTTTTCAATTGCTTAAAGTTATTTTTCCAAAATGATAAACAAAGACCCAACCCAATTGTAAATTAAATTTATGCATAGTATTTTTATTTTATTTTAGCCTATTTATGTGTTAAGCACTAAACGGAAACGCTTCATCCCTAAGAATATATGTAGAAGAAAGAAAAAAAACAATGTTTTGTACAGAAACTGGTCTTATTTAGTTTTTACCCTAATCTTATTTGACTATTTAATGGTGGTTTACTTACAAGTATATTTATATTTATGTATTTTACAATTGTCGTAATTGGCGATTTGTAAGTCAATGCTTGAACCGAATGAACCTTTCAATAATACAATTTGATATGTATGTTTAATTAAAAATAAATTGCAAATAAATATGCGTTAATTACGTAAATAATATACACCAAAAAAGTTTATACTTTTCAAATTATACAACTGATCACCTTTATTTTATCTAAATAGTTAAATTATAATATAATTTTATTGCCACATTAAATAATTAAAAAAAAATTGGATTTTTTATTTAAATATCGCGCCTGTCCACAGATTGTGGCGGTCGGTCGATAGACTAATATATATATTCGTATATGAACTGACCAGCTGAACTATGTGTTCTGAACTGAACTGAACAGCTGAACTATGTGTTCGCTTATCAAAAATTAAACGACTGAACTTGATACTTTAATTAAATTTACTGCATTCAGACATCTGAGCTGCTGTGTTTCAAAGTATCGATATAAATGAAATGTGGCGCCGATATACCGTATTTTCAACTCAGTGTTGATTTCTAGATATCGGTGTTTGGTATTTATTGTCATATTTAATAAAAAATTATTTGTGGGAAATTTAGTACATTTCAGATTGCGAACGGCATTCGTAGCGACGGCGGAACGCATGTCAGCAGATTTGTTACGAGCACAAAAGTTAAATTATTATACTCTACTAAAGTCATCATGTGCAAAAACAACACGTATTAATATTAAAACCTAACCGAGTCGCGCGAGTGTTTGTTTAAAGTAAAGAGCGGTTTTAAAATTAGCTTGTGAGAATATATTGCAAGTGAAATATTAAGAAAAATTCCGACGGACGGCACACACACACACACAATCGCACCATAGGCGTACATACACGTATGTACATTTATGCACGCGAGTGAAAATTGTAAAGGCAAGTGAAAAGCGCGTATGTGTGTGTTAAAAATAATAATAATAATTACGATAAAATACTCACCTTGCCACACATTCACAGTCACAGTCACTAGTCGAGTATTTAGTGATTAAGTTTATTTTGTTGATTCGACGTTTGCCGCCCGCTTATACAGAAAAATGCCGCTACTTGCCTATAAGGAAAGCCACATTCTCAGCCCCCAGCAGCTGCGCAAGCTTAGCGAACATAAATACTCATGCTTTAGCGCTAGTCTGCTGGATCCTTTGCTGCAGCCCTGGTGGAATTGGTTGGTCGCCCAAACGCCACTTTGGCTGGCGCCCAATCTAATCACAATCGTCGGTCTAATACTCAACATTGTGACAACGTTGATATTAATTTGGTAAGTTTGATTCTTTTCTAAAGCCTTCTATTATGAGTTATGACCACATACAAAAAGTATCTATGTACATATATGGAGCGTAATTTGGAATTGAATTTCAAACGCGTGATTGTATGATTCTTGGTTATATGGCGTGTTTAAGTTCCAGCCGGCATTATATACATACATACAAACATACAGACGTGACATACATTTTGCAATACTTCCGCAAGGAAAAACCGCTATTGATAGATAGGTGATAACCAGGTGTGAGGATTCGTAATGAGCGTATTTGTCTACGTAACATACATACATATGTATGTATACAGTGTGCAATTAGAAACTAAACAAATAAGAGTACCCTATTTTTGCTACTTTCGTTACATTCATTCTCGGAGAGGCGCGCATATGTGTGTGTGTGTACATTTAATGGACATACATATATATGGTATATATTAGTATTTATTTTGGCACATTTGTTATTGTTTAGTATTTTCTATTGAATCTGATTTCTTACACATTCTCAATGGGTTAATTGGAAGTGAGATAGACGAACACTTGCCGGTTGGTAATTATTGTTAAATTGGTCTACATACGTAATTATTTATGCCCATTTAAGAATTGCAGCTTTCTGATGAAACTGCTATTTCAAATAATTAACATGACGAACTTTTCTGAAATAGTTATGCAATTAATTATATTAGGTTAATACAATATAACAAATAATATAAGAATTGAAGTTGCCAAAGCTCAGTAAATAAGTACCCTTTATAATAAAATTTCTCTTTATTTATTTATTTAAAATTTTAATTAAGATTACAATTTAAATGGTCCAGTCGTATTTGAATTGTAAATATGACTACAACATTCGTTGAATCAAAAGATAATTACAATGAATATAGAAAATTAATAATATGTAATGCTAATACATTATAGAGTATTTAGGTATTATTTACAGTGGGGTTAAACAAGAGAATATTGCAGTATATTGGATCAGTTGTTTATCCTGTTGAATATTCCTACAAAGGTAGCACATTATTGTTGTTGCTCTTTCTCGATTGGATCGTTCCATCAGGCCATATACTCAAAGTCGAACCGTTCGTTTTATAATGCGTAACTGTTGCCGTATCGCGTCATAACAAATGTGGTACAAGTGTCGTTGGCGGGGTTTCTCAGATAAGATAGTGACGGAACGTCGCAATGCTATTACAAATAATTTCGAATATTTTTCTAATTTATATTCATTTAGATAACGCGATGATAATATATGTATGTATATTTAACTAGGAATGGGATTTCAGTGATTTCTTCAACGAAATCTACCAATAGTTAGAATGAGATTTAATTGAGCATGGTTAGGATTGATTTGGTTGTATTTAATATACTTTATAGCACTTTCGGGTAGACTAATTTGATTAGGGGCCATGCTGATTATTATTTACCTCCATAATACTGAATTCAGTCGACTTTCTGAGCTCACATGTGGCACACATCTAAAGTTCAATTTAATTAACCCCCCGTGTACAACATTTGCAATATGGTTTGCAATTGATCATTTGCTTTGATTCAATTAAATGTAAATTTGCATTTCTAATTGATTTCCATTATGTAAAAATTAAAGGCCACAAATGACAATCGTGTGATTTAAAGTATAGCATTTGAATTACCCAAATATTTGTACATACAGTGAAAGCTCCTACTATCGGATAGCTTTCTCAGGCCTTTCCCATAATATGGCTATTACCTTTTTCATTAGGAAACTTTCACTGTATGCAGTCACAGACTTAAAGATTGTAATATTTCTCAATTCCGAGAAGAACTTGGTTCGTTATAGTTTTTTCCACATATGTAGTTTTATTTTAAAATTTAAATAAATCACTGTATCCTCTACATTTTCAGACATTAGCCTTGCTTTCTGCACTTGCACTCTGTGCAAATGAATGCTAATTTTTAAGAGGTTTCGAATTTCTAGCCAGCAACGAGCGAAATTTGCATCTTAATTGTGAACTTTGTAGATAAACAAACAACAAACCTCGAGCAGTAAACAGATACATTTAGCAAAATAAAACAATTTAAAACTGTCAGCGAAAATTGTTGCTGAAAAATTTAGATTTTAATATAAATCAGGGCAAATATATTAAATTAATGAAATGCTCTATTCCAGCAATTATTTTTGAAATATAAGCATTAAAATTCGCTTTTTAAGACTGTGAAAAATGCGTTGCGACATTTCTTGTTTTTTTATTTTTACATTTTGCAATTAAAACGAAACTAAAATGAGCAATAAATATTTATTTGTGACCTTTGACAATTTGAAGTAAAATGAGCATTTGCCGTCCACTGTGCGCTGTTGGAATCGCGCAGCTTAAAGTATTTATATTTGTATTTGTAGGTGTTTGTGTGTGTACTTTAGACCTGGCTACAGTGAGAATGCCTTCTAATCGTACACTATACTACACTGCTTAATAGAAGACTCTTACTTGTGTTTTAGGCTGTCTATTTTAGGTTGCTTTATCAGTAAATTACTAGAGAGCCAGCTGCTGTCTAGGGATTTAATTTCATTTCAAACTTGATGACATTGAACAATTAGCTAAGACTAAGACTATGCTCATCACGCGATTCTAAGCATATTATATATATTATATATTTTACTGACGTCGACATTAACAAAGTATCACTTTTAAAATAAAATCGAATCTTTAACGCATCTTTTGTCAAGTTTGTGACAATTTTTCAGCTGAAAGTTATAGGCTATAACATTCAACTTGAACTCTATATAATTTAATGCATAGAAAAAAGTTGTTCCAGTTAAATTTTACGATTAGACTTTAATTTTTCCACATGTGTGTTTTAAAAATAAATGTACTTTTAATAAAACGCAAAAGTTAAAGTTTTATTTTAATTCGAAAACCAAAGAAAATACAGGTATTAATAATACTTTAATTTATGTAAATTTATAAATATATTAAATCAGTTAAAAATAGTTCTTAGTACATAATTTTGTCGGCATTTAATACAATTTATTTTAAATAAAAAAGGAATCACTCCTCACAAAAGAAGTAAGAATAGAGAGCAAAAAAGAAAGAGAGTATTTGCATTCTAAGAATAGATGACAATAGTAGAATATTGCATACCAACAATAGATTTATGATTACTATTAAGGAAGAAACAAATGAATATGTACATATTGTACCTGAGGTATTATTACAATATGTACTCTAATAGAATTCTGATAAGGGAGCCTTACAGATAGTAATAAAGTTTAGTAACAGTTGATACCAGGATATAAAACCAAAACGAATATCGGTTTCAGTTACAGTTTCGGTTATGCTCGAATTAAGGTTTTTGGTTATTGGTTATGCAAAATCTTGGAGTAAAAAAATAAAAATAATAAATAAATTAAGGTTTAAGATTAATTAAGAAGCGTTATTCAATGTTTTACATGAAAAAAGACTTAATCCCTTTTTAGACTGGAAAATAATGTTATCTGTTTACGGGAGTGGTCCACTGTAATGTCAATTTTAATATAATTTGATCTCATATAAATTTGGTTTGAAAATTGCAACTATTTTGATTTTACAGATTTTTAATAACTTTGAACTACCATAACTTTGTCAAAAGTCAATCAATTTTCATAAGGAATGTAAATTTGAGCATGATTTTACTTTTAAATTCAATCTGCATTTAAATTTTTTTCATTTTGTAAAATTCGAAAATTTCGAATTTTTTAGAAATTTTACAGTGTTACCCCTTATCATTTTTTAAAAAATTCGAAATTTTCAAAGTTTTCAAAATGAACAAAATTTAAATGCAGATTGAATTTAAAAGTAAAATCATGCTCAAATCATGGTGCATGAAAATTGATTGACTTTTGACAAAGTTATGGCAGTTCGAAGTTATCAAAGTTGCTCAGTAGCTGCGACGGCCAGAACCGAAATTAACCCTTATAAATTAATCGGTTACTAAACGGTTATTTCGGTTCAAAGAGTTTCCGTTTATGGGTTTGAGTTACGCTTACAAATTTCAATGGGTTTTAATCCCTGGTTGATACATTTTTCTTATTCTGATAGTTTTTTTAAATTTAATTTATCACCTTGACAAATAGGTGACTAAATCCATTCAGAAGTTTCAGCAAAATTAGATGTAGAGCAATAAAGTATAGTAACAGTTTATAAATTTTTCATATTCTCATAGTTTTATCTTATTTAATTTATTACCTTAATAAATAAGTGACTAAATCCATTCAGAAGTTTCAGCAAACTTAGATGTAGAGCAATTTGCTAGCAATTTATGTAATTTAAGACTTAAACAATAACCGCACAAGTAATATATAATATTTATTTATACATGTTTCCATTTATCACTTGCAGCTATAGTCCAAATGGCGTTGAGGCACCTCCACGTTGGACCTGCGCACTGTGTGCTCTGGGTCTGTTTGTTTATCAGAGTCTCGACTCGATTGATGGGAAGCAGGCGCGTCGGACCAACACCTCATCGCCATTAGGCGAATTATTCGATCATGGCTGTGACTCCATATCGACTATATTTGTGGCCCTATCGGCGTGTATATCCTGCCAATTGGGTCACTATCCCAATTGGTTATTCTTTCAGGTGAGTATCTACAAATATCTATCAATCTATAAATATGTATTTACCTTGAATTTAATTGCTTACAGTGTTTTTGCGCCATTGCTCTGTTTTATTGTGCCCATTGGCAGACTTATGTATCTGGAACGATGCGTTTTGGACGCATTGATGTGACTGAGGCGCAGTTTTCCATTATCGCCATACATCTGGTATCGGCCGCTTTTGGCCCCGAGATCTGGTTAACCAAGGTAAGCCCGTCCAGCTGGATTAGTCATAGGTGCTTTTAACATATATAATATTGATTTCAGAAGTTATGCGCGCTTTTTTTTATTATTTTTATTAAGTTTATTCTAAACTAGACTTAATTTCCTAAAGTTAATTTTCGGTTCTTTTGATTTTATGCAAGTCTCAAGTTCCAGGTTTAAGTTAGAGTTCTTTGAAAGCTAAGTAATAGTAGATGCTAATGACATATTTAACTCTAATACTTGAGACTACAAACTGTTGCTCATTTATAATCGAGTTGTCTGCGTTTTGGTTTGATTTACTGAGCTAGTTTCTTAGTTTGTTTCGTTAATTAGCATGAGATAATCTAAGATCACAATACATAATTATTTTAGTACATAGAGTTAAGGATACATTAAATTCATTCACATTCTCACAATCATTTCTGAACAATTTCCGTTTAGGCTCGAAAACAAGGGAAATTTCAATTAAATAATTTAATTTATTTACGTTAATTACATTTTAAAATGTATAAGTTGCTCTTCATTTTAAATTATTAAATACAAATGAGAATCAAATCAGAATTTAGACTGTACATATGTGTACATAACTAATTCTATATAGAATAAATATATATGTTTAGGCAATAATCTGCAAATCACATTGTAATCGTCTTATAATACCTTTTACTTTTATGTTACATATTCAAATGCGTGCCAATATCAAATGCCTAATCTCCTACTACTACTAATTAAAAATAAAACACAACAACAATTAAAAACATAAACACACACACACACATGTAAACACAGATTGGCATTGGCAATATTGAGCTTTGGGCTGCTCCAGCAGTAACGACCATTGTGTGTGGTGTGCTCTCCCTAACTTATGTATTTTCCGTCGTTGTGGCCGGTGGTGTTGGCAAAAATGGCTCCACAGTTGCTGTAAGTCCTAAACACACACACACACACACATAAACAACACATACAACACACATTAACACAATCAAAAAAATAATAATAAAAAACAACACAAATTATAATCGAGGCACAGAAGAATATCATAAATGTTCAGAAGTCTAACAAAAATATTTAAAAAAGCTGCTGAAATCATTAAAAATATATAAGTTTATTTAACTAAGTATTTTTTGATTTTAAAGTCTCAAATTAATGTAAAAGACGAATTTATTTATAAATATTTAAATTCCTAAAATTATATTTATTAAAGTTCAAATTACAACAACTTAAAAGTATATTAAAAAGCTGCTGAAATCATTGAAAATATTTAATTTAATTTAACTAAGTATTTTTTTGTTTATAAAGACTCAAATTAATGTAAAAGACGAATTTCTTTATAAATATTTAAATTACTTATTTAAATTCTTCAAAATATTTTTATTAAAGTTGAAATTACAACTTAAAAATATATTAAAACCGCTGAAATCTTTAAATATATTTAATTTTATTTATCGAAATCTTTTTTTGATTTTGAAGACTCAAATTAATGTAAAAGACAAATTTATTTATAAATATTTAAATTCTTAAAATTATTTTTATTAAATTCAACTTGCTGAAAAGAAATCATTTGCTATTTTTATAACAATAGGATTAAACCAGTTGCTGGTATAGAATGTTTACTGTATTATTAAGATTTCTTTTCAATTATTATTTCTAACTAAAAAAAATAATATATATAAATATATTTAATAGCAGTTTTCCCGCGATTTTCAAAATTTATACTAACTAATTGCAATTTTGAATATTGAATATTTTTATACAGCAAATTAAAAAATTCTTCCTTCGCATTTAATGAATTTCTGTGCGATTCTCAAACACAAACAAACCAATAACAAAAAGACACACACAACAAAAAACTATTTTGGCTCTAGACTAGAAAAAGATGTATAAATATACAACAAAAAATTAATATATTCATATATAATGAAGTTTATGCATTAAAATTCTTCATGCGTCCGTTTTTGTAGGTTCGTGGCGTGACGGTCAGGTCCTTCTAATTGTTTATCAATCCAATCCCGATTGCTTGCCTTAACCAGCTACTACATCTATACTTACTCTTTGTGTATTTATATATTATATATATTAATAACCTGTATCGTTGTTGTTGTTGTTCTTTGGCTTTAAATGCTGCTGCTTCTCCGCCATGTGATTTAACACATAACATTTTCTTATTTCTTTATCTTCTTCTTGGCATGCTCCTAAAATTGCTTAATGGCCAATTTCTAAATTCTAAAAACTCGCTCCTAATTGTGAAATTCGATTTAATATTCTTAACAGTTTTACTCTCAATTATTTATCGAATTTATGTCTTATCTATGTATGAATGTATTTAAATACTCTTAAGCATTATTTTATTTATCTATAATGTTGGTTTGGGGTTGTAAATTTAGTTATTTGATTGTTATAGGATTAAGTCTTCTTTTAAGCCGTAGCTTTTAAGTCAGACTAGCAGACTGTGAATGTTGCCAGTCGATAATTTAACTTTTTTATACCATATACCCATTAAAAATGTTAGTTAATTAAATAATAGCATCTGTCTGTCTGTTTCTCTAAATATATTTAAAGATATTTATATATTGATGCATTATATTTTAAAGCAATCTATTATAATTGCAATCTTAAAAAATTGGGTACAGGGTATCTTAAAGTCGAGCACACTCGACAAGAGCATACTTTTTTATTTATTAACATTGATAGCTTAAATTATAAAGCTTGAAATAACAAAATAAAAACAGCATTAATATTTATTTTCAATTAAATCTCTAAATTTAATTTAAGCAATCGACTTAAAGAAAAAACATTCGATACACAAATCTTAAGTCGATTGTTTTGGTAACGAGTTATTCAAGCTTATAATTTAGCCATCAAATTTCTCTCTTTTTCTTTTAATATTTCTTCACAAAAATTGTTATGTTCTGTTTATTGTTATTATTGTTATTTTTTTTTTGTTTTGTTCTGTGATCTTTTCTCATTTTACAATAGATACCAATCGTGGGCGTTTCATGGAATTATACAATATTAGTATTTATTACATTCGGTTATACCTTGAATATAATCAATTTTCTAAAAATGTTTATTGAAGGCGGCAGTGGCAAAAACGGCTCATCAGTTGCTGTAAGCATTGCAATTCATATAAGAAACAAATACGACAAATTGTTTCAAACCAAAATTTAACCATTTGACTAACTAATCTTACTAAATTATATAAATACAAACGTACTAAAATAAAAGCATTTGTTGGATTAACTAATTAGATTATCTCCCTCATGTTGGCACACGGAGACTGGACCCCCTAACCATTTAATCCATAATTCTCCTTGGTTTTCCATGGTTTCTTTACCAATTCAATATTTACTTTTGAGCAACTTGAATAACATTTATTTGTTTGGTTTATTAAGTTTACGACTCGAGGGATTCGGAATAACATATCCATTCCATCATATATAGGTTAACTCATATTCGCATAGATCATTTTGTTTTAAAAGTTATTTTTCAACTAAGCAAATCCATTTTGGGAGACATTTTCAATTTTATTTTGTAGATCTTAAACTCACGATTCTCTTATAGTATTTAATGAAATGTTTCTGCAATTATAGAACCGTAACGAACGTAATTTTAGTTGTGAATATTTTTAATAAATTATTTCTTTCTCTACAAGTATTAATTTCTTTCTTAAAATAATAAAAACTTCTGAAATGAATTTATTAAATTTCTTCTATTGCATCTTTATATATATTTCAATGTTTCAAAATCCAATATTAATGCGTACTTTTTCTTTCTTTCCTTAAACAACTAAATTTAAATAATAATACAACAAAAAAAATAAAAAAAACTTGAAAAAATTCGCAAATTTCAATAGGTGCCATATCTTGAATGTGAAACACGTTGTTTGCCATTGTATTTGGCCTGTGGAATTGATTTGAGCTTAGTATTTCGTTACTCAAAATCCATTTTGAACGATGGCTGTGGCAAAAATGGATCATCTGTTGCTGTAAGATATTATTTGATTTGATTATAAGTATGGCACAACACACAGAGACATGCGAATTTGTTTAGTCAAGTAGAATAATACTTTGCTATACTTGTAGGAATATGTAATTGCCTTTCATAATCATTTAATTCAAGTACTTTTTATACCCTTGCAGAGGATCATATTAAAAATATTGTCCGATGTCTATTTCTCAATATTAACCAATTTTATAGCGTACATCTGGAAGGGTATATTAGCTTTGGCACTCCAAAGATATTTGTTTTATGCCCTGTATTGTCCAACTAGCTTGTTCGTCTGTTGATCCTACTTAACACTACTATTTAATATATACAGACTCCAAATTTCTGATTAATTAAATTAAACAATAAATACAAAAGTTATTCACGAAATTTTGTAAAAATTACTTAGTAAATATATGCGTACAGGGTACCTACAAGTCGAGCACTCTCGATTGTAACACTTACTCATCGTTTATTGCTATCTGTAACTGTTAAAGAACGTATTCTATGTATATTTGTTGCTCTTAAGTGTTTGTTATTGTTAAATCATTTCGTGTTTGAACAATTTCATGAACGATGCTTGTTTTGTGTCTTGATTAACTTTATATTAACCACTTGTAATTTGACTTCAACAAACAACACACACACACACACACACACTCCACACACTTACCTACAACCACCCACCCATCCATACAAAGCAATTAGCGCTAGACCATGTAATTAAAATAAAAAAATAATTAAAAATTGTAAAAGCCAAAAGGATTTTTGTTTTTTGGTCAAATGTTATTCTGTTTGTGAATTTGCAAAATGTGTGTGTGTCCCAAACAATCACAATTTGCAAGCTTGCAACAGAAAAAACTTGTAAATCAAATGTAATTAATATATTTTATTTCTAATACCTTAATAAAGGGAACTAGCGTGCTATCACCTAGCATACCACTTACTCTGGTCGTGCTGCCGGCTCTGATAATCGCCCAAAAGTCGCCGGAGAACATATTCACGGAGCATGCTTCCGTTTACATCTTGGCCTTTGGCATGGTTGCGGCTAAGATTACCAACAAATTGGTGGTAAGAAAACTTTGAGAGATTTACAGTCTTGCTCTGAACTATATTAATATATTTTATTATTTTCTAGATCGCGCACATGACCAAGGCGGAGATGGAGTATCTGGACTGGTCGCTATTGGGTCCGACCCTATTGTTCCTGAACCAGTACTTTAATTGTATTCTACCAGAGATTTGGTTGCTTTGGTTTGCTCTCGCCTGGGGCACACAGGATCTGTTGCGTTATTGTGCCCAGGTTTGCCTGGAGATATGTCAGCATCTGCGCATCGATTTGTTTAGAATACCCTATAACCCAAAGGGTTCGATCACAACCTCGGTGGGCAGCCAGAGTAACTTGGGAGCCGATAAAAATGGTGGCGCCTCGCACCGGAAGTCGAAGAGCAAAGCGCACTAGACCGGATGTGGCGCCAACGGTTTCATTTAATTTAACTAGTTTCCTTTTAAAAATGTTTACGGCGTTATCGCAAGCTTAAACAAATTTTTAAACTCATCCCAACAAAATTTACCGTCTAAATGTTAAAAAGTAAACAAATTATAGCATAATTAATTTACAAATGTTGTTATAACCAAAAGAAAATGAGAACTGGAGGCATACCGATATCAATTATATGCTAATATATTATGTATATACATATATTTTATATAATTGTGTAAATTGTAAACATACAATAATGTAGTCTGCAGTATTTTTTACTGCGCTAAATGTAATTTAGTGCAAAAACAGAAAACACGAAACGAATCATGAGAAAACATTAACAAATGCCAAAAAAGAAAACATAAGAAAGAAAGATTACAAAAAAAGAAACCCCACTTCAATTTTTTGGTGTGTAAAACAGCTCAATTTACGGTTAAATCTAAGCAAATACAACTTGCTAAACTTTAGTCAGAGTGTTTTGTCCAAGTCAAAGGATATGATGAACAACATAAAATAATGAATAATTTCTTTGGTTACTCTCTGTTTCATTATTTAGTTTTTATTGCGCGTTCGCCTGAATCGAAATGATCTATTTATGACAATTAAATATAACTACTATATATTTCACTGATAGGCATATTCATGCTAATTGAAAATATTATAGAATGTATATGCAATAAACCTACAAATGTGGTTGTATGCATATATCTATAGACATTCTAAATGGTAGACTCATTTCAAAAAGCACATTTAAATTATTGTTTAACAATTGATTTCGACATTAAGCATAAAAAGATTAAATTTGCTACTTTCTGAAGACATCAACCTGTTGAATGTTGAACCTGTGCTCTAAATATTTAACTCGAAGCATAAAATACTATAATAAAAAGTATAAAAAATCAAAGAATCTTGTATTTTAATAATTTAATGTTTTAATAGAAGGGATAAAAGTAATCTGGATAAAACTATCTATAATCGTTTATTTAATAATTGCTTAACTATCAGATATTTCCAAGACTTATCGGGAATACGCCAATTCATAATACCAATACTATTTAAACGGACAAGTCTGGATTAAATAGATTTCGATATTGATTATGATCGGAGGGGTTTAGTTATGATTGTCACATACATTGCACAATACTATAAAATCCTTGTCTTTTTCAAGACAGTTTTTAAATACAATCCATCCTTTGTCTTTAGTAAATTATAACTCCTAGGAAAGCATCTATTTTTAATAAAAAATGTATCTTGTCTTCGTAGAAGATTAATATTATATAATATTTATGTATATTTACACTTGGTATCTTATCTTTAACAAAGTCAATGAAGTTATATATGATGAACAAACGCAACACAAAACATTTAAGCAAACGCAATCTAAATGAAGTAGGATAATTTCATTCTTACTTCTGACCATAAGTTCCGTAGAAATATGCAACGAGTCCCATGTCACGCACCTCGAGAGTTACTCGACCTCGAAATCGGGTTAGAAGATAGGCATCCTCAAATCGCTGGGTTAGATACATTTCGCTTGATGTCTGCAAGGCCTCAAGTGCGGCCCGTGTTATCATAAACACCGATATGGTACGTTCTGCCAATATTTCACGCACCAGACGGGAAAAGGGTAAACGCGGTATCAAGAAACTGGCACTCTCCTGCAAACGGGCAATTTCACGATTTAGCTTGTTTATGCGATGTTCCGGCCTAGTTTGTTTCCGTCTTGTCGGGGCTTTTGGTGCTTGGCGTTTAGGTGGCGCCTGCGCTGGTCTTATTGAACTGCGACTCGAGTTATCTTTCGAACTATTTTGTTGAATCGTCCTACCGAATGCCCGGCGTGTGGGCGAAGTTGCTGGTGGCTGATTCTCCTCATTTTCATCATCATCATCATCGTCGTCGTCGTAAGAGTCTAGATCGTGCTGACGACTCTTTTGAGACTTGTTCATCGTAGAGCTTGGGAGGCGACGAGGCGTTGTCAGACGACTGGTGGTAAATTCCAAGCCGTAGTCAGTTTCATCGTTACGAGTCGGTGATTCAAATGTGGTGTCATCATCTGAATGGCTTGAAGCTGGCTCCGGTTGTCCTCTGCCTTTTGGTTTGGCTTTGTTCGGAGTTCTTGCTGTTCTGGGTCGCATTTTAAGTTATTAATTGAAAAAAAAATTTAAGATGCCTGTCAATGTGTACAAATTCAGTTAGCGCCTTTTTTTGATGCGAAGCGTTGCTTAGTGTTGGAAAAGTTACAGAATGACAGTGCTGCCTAACAAGAACTCTGCGTTTTATGGTATTTTAATACTAACACCGCAGCAGAGTTTGGCCAGCGTAGTCAGCGAAAACGAAGGCAATCTATAAATCTATTTGTTTATTTAATATTTAGCTAATATTACATTTGTTGAACAGAATTTTCTACAACAACAAAAGAAATGCAAAAAAAAAAGTTGATTCACGCCATCCCTCGAAACTTATCAACACTGAATTCCAGTCGTTCCTACGCTTTTATTCAGTATTGTTAACACTGTTAAAATAGACAAATCGTAACACGTCGTGTGTGTGTGTGCGGGGTTTGTTTATTTATATATTAAAATTAAGTGAATACACATAGGATATGTCCGACGAAAGTAGTCATGGCAAGGAGTACACCTTGGAGGCGGACTCCGAGTTACGTTTCGAAATAGAGCAAAAAGACGCCAAGGTTCTGGTTACGGTATGTGTTATGGTATTTCTTACTCTTGACTGTCAAAATACAAATACATCTATTTATTTTGTCACATTTTAGCTACTAAGTGGATTTGCTGAACTTTTTGGCACCGAATTGGTAAAGAAAAAGAAATATGAGTTTGGTGTCGGCGCCAAAGTGGCCATATTTACCTATCAAGGCTGCGTGCTGCACGTGTCTGGCAAAATGGATGTGTGCTACATATCCAAAGAGACTCCGATGGTGCAATACGTTAACTGTCACGCTGCATTGGAGCAGATTCGCAGCGAGGCCGAAGAGCGAGACACACGCGGACCCGTTGTAATGGTCGTTGGGCCCATGGATGTGGGAAAGAGCACACTATGTCGCATTCTGTTGAATTATGCGGTACGCGTAGGAAGACGACCTCTATATGCTGATCTTGATGTCGGCCAGGGCGCTATTTCCATTTCTGGTAATATTGCAACTATTCTTATTGAAAGACCCGCCAGCATTGAGGAGGGATTTGCAAAGACAGCGCCTTTGGTTTATCACTTTGGCCACAAAAGCCCCAGTGGGAATAGTGTCCTCTACAATGCAGTCGTATCAAAAATGGCCGAAGTCACGCTGCAGTCGATGGATTCGAATAAGCGCAGTGAGTAATGATATTAAATTAATCCTGTTTTCAATTTTCGACTCATCGTTCTTATTAATTTCAGCTAAAAGCTCCGGCATCATTGTCAACACCTGCGGCTGGGTGAAGGGTTCCGGCTACGAGCATTTGTTGCATTCCGCGCGTGCCTATCGCGCCCGTGCTATTTTCGTTTTGGATCAGGAGCGTTTGTACAATGATTTATTGCGCGATGTCCCATCTAACGTACATGTTGTGCTGCTGCCGAAAAGCGGCGGCGTTGTGGAGCGCAGCAAGGGACTGCGTCACGAATCTCGCGAACAACGCATCAAGGAATACTTTTATGGAAATCTACGTACGCCCTTCTATCCATTTTCGTTTGAAGTTAAGTTCCAGGACCTGCGCCTGTTTAAAATTGGCGCCCCGCCGCTACCCGATTCCTGTATGCCCATTGGCATGAAAGCAGAGGATAATAAAAAGAAGGTTGTAGCTGTAACGCCCACCCAAGCACTCCTGCATCATATTCTTACACTGAGCTTTGCTGAATCTACTGATGATGATGTCATCGGTACTAATATTGCCGGATTCTGTTGTGTGTAAGTTTCACTCAACTGATTTTTGACTTTTCATACATTATCAACTTCTTTTAGTACTGATGTGGACATGGAAAGGCAATCGGTTATGTTGTTATCACCGCAACCGCGACCGTTGCCACCAAATTCGCTGCTCTTGTGGTCGGAGTTGCAATTTATGGACAATCATGCCTAGCGTTTGTTTAATTTAGACTGAATTCAATTTTGTTATACGTGTACAAAGATAATAACATAAAACCATGTAATTATACTATTATTTGGTGAAATTCCACTTTAATTAAAATAACACCAATTGATTAAGATCTGGCAACACTAACTACTTTAACATTCCATTTTGAGTTTAACAGAATAGCGACATTGTTCAGTTTATCCGGTTCCGGTACCCTCGGCGCGCATTTTAAAAAAGGATTTATTTTTACTTAATTATGCAATAAATTAACAATTTAATGAACATTTTGATATGAAAATTTATCAAATGAAGGTGATCAATTGTATAAATGATAAAAGCTTTTCAAAATTTTAAAAATTACCAATAAAAACTCCATTTTACAACTTAACCTGAAAATGGGAATGGACCTTTTTTCGGAAACCAAGACTGCCATATCGTTTTTGGGCCAAAGGCTGCCACACTGTTTTTCGGTTTGATAAAGTAAATTTGTACAAATAATGAATAGTAACAAAATGGCTACCAAATCGTGTAAATGTTGTTTTGAGCAGTGTTCTGATGTGTTCATGTAATTAAATAGCTCGCAGCACTGGCAGTTTTTAATTATAATATGTAGAACGCATTAAAGTCGTGTGTGTCGGTCAAAGTGAAAAAAAAGCAAATCCAAACCGAGTGTAATATTTACACATATCTTAAAATCTGACGTACGGGACGGACGCCGTGTAGTTTAATAAATTGATGGCGTGCTAAAAGACATGCACAACGCTTGTCATTGGTTTGTTTTGTTTTCCAGTCCGATAATGAATCGTGCGGTGGACAACTGCGACATTTGCCGGCTTGTTGCACCAATAATTTGATCGCTGAATTTATAGCCAGCCCCAAAAAGACCAAAAACTAATTTCTTACACTTGGTGTTACAGTGACGCAATGCTTATCGCGTGCCCGTGCCAATTACAACAACAACAACAACATGAAGAGTGAGACAAGAACGTGAAGAGACTCTCTCCACACAAACAATACGGAATACCTGCATTTTAAATATCTTGCAGTTGTCGCAACATCTTCATGTGTGTGTATGTGTATGTGTATCTGTGTTAGTTATGTTTTCTGCGATACGATAAACACGGTAAATATTTGTGTTTAGCAAATGAGAAACGAATCGATTCTGTGCCGCGCTCAACGACCATAATTTGCTCCAAGTTTCGTTCATTCCAAATGTCTTTGGGGCTTTGAGCCGGCGCTTGTAAAATGGCTCGTAAGCCATATACAAGTCATCACACTAATATTAAGCTCAAACAATTGTGCCAAATTACAACGACAAAATGTGTAAATAATAATATTAACCACCTTAGCTATGTGATAAGCTTTCTACTCATCATTTGCTCCTGCATCTCAAACAGTTGGCAATATAAAAATGGTAAGTGCATAATCCCAGTTTTCTCTATTTTACTGTTTAAAAAAAAATCGATATTCAGTTGATGCCGTTTTGATTAATTTGAATTGAAATTGAGGGGGAGTAAAGCACAAGTTCATTAACACTCGATGTACACATGTACATACGATTAACAGCAACAGAAGGAGAACAAGAACAAGCAGTAAAAGACATTACTCTCTCCCCTACACTCTCTTTCTCTGTCCCACGCTCTGTGTGTGTGTGTGTGTGTGTGTGTGTGTGTGTGTGTGTGTGTGTGTGTGTGTGTAGGTGTTGTAATTGTGGTTTCTGTTGCATTTTTACGCTTCTTCTCTTTTGCTGCGTTCTTCGTTAAGCCGCTTTGGCCTGACAACTTTTGCGTAGCACAAAGTGCGCCGTTTTCGTTGTTGTGTTGCAACAACTACAATAACAACATCTACATAGTACTATTTCTACTACTACTTCTACTACTACAACTACCACAATATACTACTGATTTTGACTGTAGTACTCCACTTCACTTGATTGCACATAATTTAAAAGGCAAAACCAAAGCCCACCACTCGTTATACTAGAAACGCTAATGAGCTGAAAAACATAAAAAAACAAGTGCGAGTGTACCAATCAAGTATGTCCAACTAAAAAATATCCTATTTTCAAATTTTAAACTATTTTACCACATTTTTATTATGAATAGTTTAATTAGATATTCTGGAATTTCTATATTTTGAATCAAAACTATTGTACATAAATCATATATCGTATGGTATATGAAATTTCTACATAAAAATAGTTTCTTTTGAAATTATGCAATTTTTGTATAAAATTCCTATTAATCAATGTACAAAAAAGTATAAAAAAATAATCTTGTTAATATCAGAAACTACTTTCCCATGCTTTTACATTTATGTTCCATATTTTAAGGTTTCTTTAATTACAGGGTATACAAAGTTACGCATTATTAATTTAGTTATTTTAACAAGTAATACACTACTTTAGTACTGGTCAAGAGGTCGTAGTTCATTTTAGGACATTCATGACTGCTTTTTTAAAATGCACAAAGCATTAAGTCGAGCATAACTTTTTACCCTTTGGCTGTATAGTTCATTATACGGTGGAGCATGAAGAAAGGATTTGTTGTCAAGTATGCTAAAAATTATTAAAGAATAAACTTCAGGAAGTTGCAATGGATAAAATGGTTCATTTTATTACCTGAAATAAAAAATACACATTAAAAGTTGTCAGTTAAAATGGCTACGGCTCATCAAAATATGATATTATCATGAAATGGTGCAGAAATAAATAAAAACATGAATGTAATTGCTTAATTCAAATTTTAAAAACTGTTTTTAAGTAAGTTATTAAAAAATAATAGTATAAATGCAGTTTCTGATTTGTAAACTTAATAAATTCTTCTTGAGGTTTTTACAAATATCATTGGACAATTTAAATATACATTTATTTATTTTTGAAAAAGATAATATATGTACATGGTTTTGATAAAAACAAAATCAATTTATTTATTTATTAAATAAATACATTTTTTGCTGTCTGTACAATTACTTGACATAGTTTCAAATATGTAATATTTATGGCTGTTGCACAAGTTTAATTAATTATATCAAAGACTGGGTATAAGAGATATTATTGTGACTGTGTGACTTTAACTGAAATATGATTCGTTTAAGCCTCTTCTATTGATTATTTTGTATTCCTAAGTTTAAGTAACTTTACTGACTGCGATTTGATATTTTTTCATTTATTTAACATTATTACAAACATGAATATTTAAAGAACTTAAGCAGCCTGCCAGCTTCAAGGCAAATCATGTCAGCAGGTATTTAATTTTTAATATAATTTGCATATTTGTAGGCGCGCAGGCAACTCTGCTTAACTCCCAATATGTAAATGTGTGTGTACATTTATGTGTATGTGTGTGTGTGTGTGTGTGTGTGGAGGCCAACTTTACACTGCCGTTGGCGTTGGCCAACTAACGAATTAAGCGCAGCATGCACGAGGGAAAAAAAACAACCAAGACCTTTTTAAGGTTTTTGCTTTAACCGAGGTTTCCATTGCTAACAAGCTACATACATATGTGTTGTTGTTGTTGCTGTTGTTGTTGTTGTCTATACTGCGTCTGGCCCCTTTGGTTGCTCAGAGTGGTTGTTGTTGTCTTTTTAGCCACTACTTAAAATGTCTGTGCATTGCCTACCTGCCATCCAGCCTTCTTTACTTCCAGCCAGCCTCTGCACTGAGAGAAAAATAACCACTTTTAAAATCAAGAACATTGATTTTGCATATTAGACAATTTTAAGATCAAATTACTAATTTAAAAAATGGTAGCTTCTAATATAAGAATACAGATCTTAAATTGTTGTGAAAATATAAATACATATATCATATTTTATGTGAGTCGCCGCTTCAGTTTGAATATAAATGCGGGTTCGAATCCCACTCGTCACAAAGAAAAACATATTAAATGCATATTTATAAAAATACCAAAGGATAAAAAAATAATAAATTTTAAGCCTGGCCTTTTTTTTTGTTGTCTTGAGTATTTAAAGCTGAGAGATCTATCGTTTTTTGGTTTTTTTAAATTATTGTATTCTTTCATATTAATCTGATTGGGTTTTTCTGGGCTTTTCCCGATCCTTGCAACAAATGTTGGATCAATCATTCATTTTTATACCCCAGACTTAACGTATTTCTCGTTTCAGTTTTTAATTTATTATTCATTTAATTTAATTTCATTGTAAACTTTTAATTTAATTTTTATTTTAACTTTTTTAAAACTTAATTTTCCTTTTGCCGACTGTTCTTAGTCGTGATAAATTAATAATTAAATAAAACTATTTGGTGTAGAAATAAGAACTTGATATGTTCTTAAAATCAAGCTTTTTAATTTAAAGAATTTTTAGGCAATTTTTAGACCCAAATTCTTAATTCTGAGAGCAACATCCTGATTTTAGAATCTTTTTTTTTTATCAGTGTGCCACTGCTATGCCCCTCTGCCCCTGCCCCTCTGCCACTGCCTCTGTCCTGCCCCTCTACCTTCTGCCCTGTTTCGAGCCACGGCGTCGACATATAAACATGCACATCGTTAAGAGAGACGACCCTTTTTAGCCCAGTCTGCGTCTCCGGTGACTTGTTTGGAGTCGGTCACCCTACAGCTCACATCTTCACACACTCACACACACACAGAATCACACACACACACACACTTACGCACACACACACACACGCGTCGTAGAGTGAGGAATCTGTTTTTGGGCTTGTTTTGCCTTTTTCACTGCTCTTTGTTCTGTAGTAATTGCTGTGATGGCCAGTTCTTTGTTTTGCTTCGATATTTTTAAAGCCATTCGATGCTGAAACTTTTTTCTACTCTTCTCTTTCTTTTTTTTTTGACTATAGTGTATGTTTAGTGTGTGTGTGTGTGTGTGTTTGTGTAGTACGATCGGTTTTAAGTTTTTACCCCGTAGCGTCGTAGTCTCAATTTTCATTTCAGCTCAGTTCATTTTCTGGTTAATTTGGAAGTTCTTTTTTTTAATGCTCTCTGAATATCCAATTTAACTTTATTTCAACATATGTTGCTGTTGATTGTTGTTTGTATAATTTTCAACCTGTTGTGCATACTAATTTATAGAGCGCTCGACGAGTCCGTAAAGTTCCAGAAAAAACTCTACACTCTACAGAAAAACTTCAAATAATGCACATTTTTGGTATGCCGACGATTTAATACCCTGGGCAGATTTTTATTGATTTGTAATTTATGTAATTATATAATTTAATTATTCAAAATCTTTAAGAAAAGAAGCTGCAAAGCTTCCCATAAAAAACTCATGATTTGTTATATAAAATTTAAAAAATTTGAATAAATCTACTAATCAGTTAAGGGGGAAATATAAATCTTATTATGATTTCTTTATAAAAGATACATTTGTATCTAGTAGATACATAGTCTACTATTTGTCTTTTAGACCTGATTACAGGGTATAATAGCAATAACAAAATGAAAGCGCTAAAAGCAAAGCAAGGCCTACAGTAAATACACAGATAAAGGCTTTTTTTATGTCAAAGGAAGGAATTGTAAAGAGTTTGTTACAACAACAACAACAACATAAACAGGAACATCATCATCAAGAACAACAAAAACAAAACAAAAACGACAAACAAAGTTGGCAAGCAGCAGAAGCAACAACAACAACGACAACAACAACAACAACGGCTGTACAAACAAATCATTGATGCGCTTTGCTTTTGTATCTGTGTGTGTGCGTGCATCATAAGAGTATCTGTGTGTTCGTGTGTGTGTGTGTAAATCTATCTATCAATGAACCTATTTGTAATTGTAGTGCACACACACACACACACACACACACACTCCCTTTTTACCAGGGCTGCAGCAAATGCATATCATTCACAATTAATGTGTTGATATACAAATCGCCTTTTGTTTATAATTTATCTCTCAAATTACGCTCAACGAGTTGGCAACGCCGCTTTGATGCTCTGGAAAATGCTAATTAACGGCAGCCAGGAAAACGCACAGCCAGAGAAAGGGAGAAATTTAGAGATAGGGAGAGAGATAGAGCGAGAGAGAGGAGTTGAGAATAGGCAAAGAACTTACCGCAATCAACATTATTGCAACATTTGCTTTCGATTCAAACCGTTTTCATTTACTTCCTGTTTACAATAATGTCATTAACCCTAATGACCATTAGCATGTTAATAATGACATTAATATGTCAACTTATTGCTTAATTAAATTATAATAAAAAAAACAATTCTTTGCACTTCTTATCATTAGTTCTGATATGCGTAATGTGCCTATAAATATTTGTATATTCTTAAACTCGCAGTTTTTGAATTAATATATCATATTACGGCAATTGAGGTTTTATCTAAAAATATTCATTATTTATTTTGGATATCTCAGCATTTATAATTATTATTTTTCGTTTGATAATAAGATAAATATTGTAAGTATATTGATTATGATTATAGCACAGTTATTAAATTATTTGCAATCTAAGAAAAATGCCTTAAGTCAAATTTTATTAAAATAAACTCCAACATAAATACTGCTTATTATAGAAGAATTTTTCCGATATTTAATATCTTGTGCTTAAATATTACAATTAACAAATGTATGAACATGAATATAAAAATGCGATTTAAAGGAGTTTATCATAATTATTATCGTATGCTAATTTTAATGTTTTTGAATCGTGACGTAAAAGCATAATCTTTTGAAGAAAAGCTCAGTCCATAACATAACTTAACAAGAACAAAGCAAACATAATTATAATTATTGAAGACAACGAGCAACGAGTTATCGACAACTGAGGGGAGATCGATAAGATCGTTGTCCAAGTCGCAGGTCGTCTTTATTTTTTAACGAGCCTACAAGGTGTCAGGTAGAAGCAAACATCTTAAATCGTTTGCTTAACTTTGTTCTTCCTGCGTTTTATTTTGTTTGTTCTTTGTTTTTTGTTTTTGCTGCTTTCTGCTCGTCTACCTGGAGAGTTCAACGGTTAACCGCATAAATTTTTGACAAAAGGTGCTCAAAGCCAAAGATACAACAATGCGATATTTATTTGAATTTTATGCCTTTTCTGTTCTGTATGTATTTGTTAACAAGATGAAAACAATGTTTAAACCAAAATCTCCACACACAAAAAAAAACAGCTTTTAACTGTTGTATATTTGTCTATTGTAATAAAGTCAACAAAATTTGTTCAACCAAAATGCGAATTTATTTCATATTTTATTTGCATGTGAAAAGCATACCAGTATACTTTAATATGGGGTATTCCGTAGTACAGTGAACGCTCGCTAATAAAATCATATGTAAAGAATCTAAGAAATTCTATCGCAATTTTTAATATTTTTCCTTTTATGTATTTGACATATTTTTATGTATTTTGTATTTTTTTACTGGTCGAGTGTCTACTGTACTTTATATATTAGCCTGTTTTTGATCCAAGTTCACTTTTGTTATGCTAAATAAATGCTGACTGACAATAAATAGCGCTTTCAAGTTAGTTTTATTGTCTAATATAGTCTTGTATAGCAATTAATTGTTAAGTATGTAATTAATGCATACTTAAATTCTCAAATTTATTTCCATTATTTACATATGAATCTGGAAAAAATCGGATTAATATTGAGGCTATGAATGGTTGAGTTTTTAGCCAATTTTTGATTTTCTTTAAAATAGGTTGAAATGTTCTTACAATACTTTTTAGAAAACAACTTTATTATTTAGTATGATTCAGGAAATAAATATATTCTTCCATGAATAATTTACTGATATGGAATGATATCTCATTACATTCTACACTCTTTATTTGAATTTGTACTTCCTGTTGATGTAACTACAAATATATCTCAAACATAATAATCACCAGATAGTTTGGCAAATTGCAAAAGAATCACTATATCATTTGGCTGTCATTGGAACGGCCTGCATACATATAAGGTATCTTCAGCAGCCTTAAAATAATTATTTTTGCCATTTTTTTTATTGTTTGGCTCTTCGAGGGGCCCGCATTGTGTTGCCTCAAACTAATACATTAAGACAGGGAAGGGAAGGGAAAGGGGACTGAGGAAGGGACACCGTGCAGTTCCTGCAATCTTGATGGGGCAACAGTTTATGGCAAAAACGAAACGCGAAAACGAAGTGGAAACATACATATATTGCCACAAAATTAACCAGGCAAACATTTGACGGCACTACAGTGAACACACGCAAATGCGAACAAACAAAATTTTGAGCTGTTATAGAAATTCTTAGCAATATTTTTATATAAATTAAATATTTGTTAATAATTGGAGTATTTTATTTTATGTCCTAAGTGATAAAATTTTGGGATAATAATTAAAATTTCGTTTTTATTTATAATATAACTCTAATTTTATTTTCTTTCAATATAATAATTTATTAATTTTGATAAAAATTACATTTTTATTTACAAATTATAGTATAACTCCAATTTATTTATTTTATTTTATTTCGATAAAAATTCCATTTTAATTACAAATTATAGTAAAACTCCAATTTTATATTCTTTCAATATAATAATTTATAAATAAAAATTAAAAAAATACGTAATTTTAATTTAATTATTTAAAAATTATATATTTTTTCGAAATTGCGTTTAAATATAAAATATTTTTGGATATTCGAGCGAAATTTGATTTTGATTGAGTTTGATTTTTTTTCACTCACAATTCTTAATTAAAAACTTTAATTTGAAATGTAAATTTTTTTTTAATTCCTTAGGACCCTTAGCGAGGTTGCACTGTAGTAGGAAATAAGTAACAGCAGCGTAAAAATATTAACACAATATTTTGCACGCGAATGGCAAACGAGGCTCAGTCGTTGCAACTTCTGATGCTGCCCCAACTGCTGCTGCTGCTGCTGCTGCTGCTGCTGCAACTTGTGGCCAACCCACATCGTTATCATAATATGAATTGTGGTTGGTGCCTAGGCCTAGCCATGGTTCAAACTAGTTGGCAGTTGTTGTTCTTCTTGTAAATATGTATGTGTGGGCGGAGTGCAGTTGCCTGTTCTTGATGCTGATGCTGCTGATGTTGCTGCTGCTGTGGCATGGGGCAACATTGAAGCCTCGTTATGTGCTTGTGCTTGGCTGAATGCTCTACTCCACGGGCTTTGGGGTTGCCATTCCTGCAGCATCAGCAGCAAACTTTATATGCTGATTACACTGAAGAAAAATGGTTCTAAAATCAAGATTTATGACACAAAACTAAGAATTTTGGCCAAAAAAAATGAGAGCATAAAATTCTAAAAGTTAGAACACATGTCTTGATTAAAAGAACATTTTAAATAAGAACAAGATATTAGTTATAGACCAAACAGTTTTAAATGCTCAAAATAACAGAAAAAAGAATAAGGCAAATTTTTGAATTTATAATATTTGTATTGTTATTTTATTTTTAATACAACTTTAATATGTTTTCCTTGGTTTCCTTGTTTATGACATATTTATATTATCATAACAATATATTCTTAGTATTTGTAATTTGGTCTTAAAATGGTCTTATTTTAAGAACAAAATATGTTAGTTGAATGTTCTTGATTTTAGAATATTTTTTTTTCAGTGTAGGCTCCTCTCGCAGTTTTGCATTTCATTCCCGTCGCTTGTCACGTATTTGGCACAAGTATTTAATTAGAATGCGCTTTAAAGCATTTGCAGTATTTGCTTAAAATGTATACATAGAATAGGGTATCTGCTAGTCGGCATAGCCAGTTGTGAGCAGTTGAAGCTTCGCTGCTCCCCTGAAGCGTAAACGAGAAGCTGAGTTTTGGCAAAGTCTTTGTGAACGTGCAAATTGCATGCTGTGCCAGTTAATAGCCTTTGGAAGAGTAGACAGCACAAGAAGCGGGAGGATTGGGAGGATGGGGAGGAGGAGGAAAGAGAGTGAAGGGAATAGGGGAAAGCAGCATGTTGCTGCTAACGAGTTGAGTCCACACACACTTCGTGAATGGTTGCCACAAACAACCAAACAAAAAAAAAAAAAAGGGGGCAGAGACTCAAGATTAGATCAACACATTGAGACTCTTCAGACTTCTTCAGACTGTACTAAAAATATTTATTTATTTCAATGCTGTTCCGTCATGCAAATGAAAATGTCATCGACTTAGCCAAAAGTTGCAGCCCCATTCAAAATGTTTTCCATTTTCCATTTATCATTGTAATATATTTATTTTGAAATTATTAAATAAAACATGAACTGCTCCCCAGACAATGCCATGCTGGAGATGCTGACCATTCCCTCTCTATCTCTTTCTCTGCCTCTCTTCATCTCTTTCGCTCTTTTCCCCTTTTGGGCAAAATTGCCTTTTCCACTTTGGAGCTGTTTGCAGCTGCAATTTTTTCGATGGTTTCGCATTGTTGATGATGTTTGCATGATAAGAGGCAGCTTAAGCACTTTCAGGCCTTTCAGCGTCGACTTTGTTATACCCTATAAACTCAAGAAAGGTTAAAAGTTTATAATATAAACTTTTTATACTTAGAAACTTTGTCATCTTAGTAAAACATTTGATACAAATTATTTCTAAATTAATTTAGTGCCTTCAACTCTGTCTAAAGGGTATCTGCTAGTCACTGCTGCTTGTTTTGCATACATTTTCATCACATTCGCCATTGTCAAATGAACTTAAACTTCGTAAAAATCAGTTTAAATCAAAAAAACTTTGCAGTTAATCATATAAAAAAAAATTAATTTACAATTTGTAATAAAATTGACAATATATATATTCATTTTATGTTAAAACTATCGTTCGTTAGAATCGGTTAAAATCGAAAAACATTGCCTTTATAAAAAGCTATTTAATCATATAATACAATAATACAATTTGTAATAAAATTGACAAGAAACAATAAATTATTTAATCATATATTAAAATAAAAATATACAATTTGTAATAAATTTGCCATTTTTAATTAAAGAAAACATTTCATTTCTATAATCTGGAATTTATTTGTACTTATTGTCATAGGGTACAGGCGATATTTCATTTCGAAGCCGTTATTTCTTAATTTGGTAGCCAAGTTAATGTTAATGTTACCATGTTCTTCTGGCTTGTTAACAGACCCATAAAGATGATGATGTATGAATGTGTGTATGTATGTTTCTTGTGGTCAGCGGACGAGACCAGAAGTCAGTTTATCGAACAGCCGCCTCTTCCATGTTTATTTTGAACCTTTTTTAAAATGTTAATTTAGACCTTGGTCGACTATATTCTGCCTGCTGTTGTTGTTGTTGTCGTTGTTGAGATTTTTGCAATGATGTTTTGTTATGCCTTGTGATGCATTTTAAACGCATTTTGTGAGATTGCCTTTTGCTTGCTGATGAGGGATACAGAAACAACGTTGATAGGGACACAGGAAAAGAACTGAGTATTGAAAAAAACAAATTAAAAAACAGCTCAACGATTTTAATTTAATTATCTTAACATTTCTAAAAAGATTTACAAATGAATTACATTAAAATACAACAAAATAAAGTTTGAAAAGGAATATAACTGAGTATTCAAAAAAAACAAATTAAAAAACAGCTCAACGATTTTAATTTAATTATCTTAACATTTCTAAAAAGATTTACAAATGAATTACATTAAAATACAACAAGCTTAAGTTGGAAAAGGAAAATAACTGAGTATTGAAAAAAAAAACAAATTAAAAAACAGCTCAACTATTTTAATTCAATTTTCTTAAAATTTCTAAAAATATCCACATATAAATTCAATTTAAATACAACAAGCCTAAGTTTGAAATTTATAACTTTCTATTATTTCAATTACAATTTGTTTTTTGTTTTTTTTTTAATAAATTCATATATTTAAAATTATATTTTGAATGTTAATTCTTTTTATTTATTTTTTTTAAATAATTAAATAAATTTAGCTAAAACTTCCTTTTTTAAACTATACTATACAATAATAAATGTTAAGAAAATGTTAAATGATTATAAGAAAATACAATTTTTCACAAGGATATTAAACTTATATTATAATTTTGCTTTCTTTTTCGTCGGCAGATGCAAATAAAAAAAGTTTTCAAAAAGTTTGCTTTGTAATTAAAAAAGTTTTACTACTTGGAAGAAAAGTCCACCACAAGATGAAAAGTTTCAGTAAAAAAGCTTAAAAAAAGACGACAGAGTCACAAGAAATAGAAGTGCAATTTAAATTTTGAACCTTTTTCAGACAAAATGAGTTAAGAATAAAAGATAGAAAATACGGGTAATTTCTAGAATAAAATACGATACTTGATCGAGACCATTGATTATTCTGAATAGTACAGGAAAACTTCTCGTTAAGTGTAAGAGTTTTTCCAGCTTATTAAAGGCAACTTTAATGCACTCTCTCTTATAGTATATTGTTAAATAAGTTTTGAGGGGAAGTTTGTCTTTCAATCCGTCCAGCAAATAGAAGAACAACAGAGGGCTTAAATAATGGAAATTGCAGAAATGTTGAAATGTTGGCAGGCAGGAATAGAGGTCTCGTTGAGGAGCGCTGCGTCCTTTCTGTCTGTCTGTCCGTCTGTCTGTCTGTCCACTTGACGGCTGGTTGCCTATTTAGCTAGCCTAGCTCTCAACACATTTAAATGGCTCAGAACTTCCGTTCCGGCTCCAGCTCCAATTGCAGTTACAGCTGCATAATGCGACCACTCAGCGAGACTGGAGTGGGCGTATTGTAGTGTGTAGTGGAGTGGGCATGGTTACGACCTGGTTGAAATGTGCTCACATAAAGTTTTCTTACCTCGTATACCGTTGCAGCCATTTAGCATTTAAATGTTATTGTTATTGTTGTTCCGGCTGCAGCCACTGGCAATTGTTGGTGTTGTTGTTGACTCGTTGATATGGATTAAGCCACAATGCCAAGATCCGTTGCCAATTCCCCAGCCAGCGCATCCGTTAATCATTTACAAAATGCAACTTTGCAATTTTCCACACCTTCAACTCGAACAGTTTATAATTATTATAAATGTGCATAAAGTGCATTTTAAGATTTTTATATTATTTATGTATGTAACAAAGAAATATGGAGGGAAATTCACGTAGTCGATTTCGTAAACTTACAGCCTCCATAACTTTGTCAAAACTTTACCGATTTCCATCCGGAATATTAATTTAATCATGGTTTAACATCTCAATTAATTCGGCATCTAAAATTAAATCATTTAAAACATTTTAAATTTAATTTAAATTTCCATACTAACCCCTTTATATATTTTCCAAAACTTCAAACTCCAATAACTTTGTCAAAACCAGGGATTAAAACCTTAACCGATGAAAACCGATTGAAATTTTCAACCGTAACCGTAAATATTTTTTCCACTGTACCCATAAGCCGAAACTCTTTAAACCGAAATAACCGTTTAATAACCGATTCATTAATATGGGTTAATTTCGGTTCTGGCCGTCGCAGCTACTAAGCAACTTCGAACTGCCATAACTTTGTCAAAACTCAATCAATTTTCATGCGCCATGTAAGTTTGAGCATGATTTTACCTCTAAATTTGTTCTGCATTTAAATTTTGTTCATTTTGAAAATTCGAAATTTTCGAATTTTTTTAGAAATTTTACAGTGTTATCATTTTTCGAAAAATCTCGAAAATTTCGATTTTTCAAAATGAACAAAATTTAAATGCAGATCGAATTTAGAAGTAAAATCATGGTCAAATTTACATTGCGCATGGAAATTGAATGACTTATGACAAAGTTATGACAGTTCAAAGTTATTAAAAATCAGTAAAATCAAAATAATCGAAATTTTCAAATCAAACCATTACGAAACCGATACTCCAAGATTTTGCAAACCCGATAACCGAAACCGTAGCTGAAACCGATATTCGTTTCGGTTTTAACCTAGGTCAAAACTTAATCGATTTCTATACGAAGAGTTACTTTGATCATTGCTTGACTTCTGCATGTATTCTGCACCTAAAAATGATTAATTTGGAAATTAAAATATCTATTTTAGCTAGCTATTTATTTAATTTTGAGATGCATCGAAATTGTTTAATAATTATATTTTTGCAATGGAAATTTCTCGTACGTTTGTACAGTTTTTATTATTTCTACGGAAACCTTGCCATACACGTATATGTTCAGTTCGTAAGCTCGAGAGTTTGTAAATTCATAAACAATTAAATCACTTGCAGCTGCAACGCCCACTTGAAAGTACAGCCACCACCTACAACCTACAACGTACAATATACAACATACAATATACAACATACAACCTACAACCAGTTAAGCCAGTAGTGCGTAGTTGTAATTTGCATGTTTGTTAACCACTCGACAGTTTTGAACTACTTGCTCCGAGGAAGGTGTGCAGAATTTTATATTAAGCGCGACTATATGAATAGAAAAATTATAATTGCATTTAAACAAGACATGAGTTTACACTCAAATTGGATTGAGAATCTTATTGGGTTCCGCTAAAAGAGCGACTTAAAAGAAGGAAAATATTATCAGAATGTTTCTACAATTTAGTTTAGCATTATATGTTTATTTACCAAAAGTAATTTATAATTTAAAATAAAATAACATAAGAATTAATTGATTTAAGTTATAAATTAAAATAATAATAGTGGTAGACTAGAAAGATTCTAAATTCTACAACATACAAATCTACTGAAAATTTAAATTAAAATGAATAATCCATTAATACATTAAACTAAAATCAAATCTCCTAAAAAATAGATTACAAATTATCAAATTAAAGTGAAACATTTGAAAATGAATATTTAGATTATAATTCTCTAGTTAGTTGAAAAATAACTGAGTTCGATTCCTCGTTATTTTATTCTGAAATGTGTTTTTAAGTTCCTGAGGAATGAACGAATTCATAATACGTTATATTAAAATATATAAAAAGGATTGAAATTTAAAACTATATATGGTCTGGGGATATTTAAAGTTTTCAAGACCCAGAAAAACAATAGGAGACCAAAAAAATATATATAAATTTATAAAACATTGGAAACTGAAAATTTAGATTATAGTTGAAAATAACTGGGTTCGATTCCTCGTCATGTTATTCTAAAATGTCTTTTTAAGTTCCTTAGGAATTAAACGCAATTCAAAATACTTTAAATTAAAATAAAAAAGATTAGAATTTAAAATTTAGATAGTCTGGGGATATTTAAAGTTTTGAAGATAAAACATTTTAAAATGAAAATGTAGATTATAATTCTCAAGTTAGGTGAAAATAACTGGGTTCGATACCTCGTCATTTTATTTTAAAATGTTAAGTTCCTGCGGAATCAAACGAAATTCATAATACGATTACAATTCATAAAAGATTAGAATTTAAAATTAAGATAGTCTGGGGATATTTAAAGTTTTAAAGACCCAGAAAAACAATATTATTATTACAAAAAAATATATATAAATTTATAACAAATGTACTGAAAGAGCAAAAACGAATACAATTTGGTCTTTTTTATTTGCAGTGCATGGAGGGGGACCTGTTTCATCCTCGCTGGTGGCCACATCCTCGTCGAGTGGACAGCTTATGAACACGCCAGCGACGTTGTTGTTCACCACGCGACATGACATTCAAGTGGCGAATATAACAAAGCCGACGGGAGGACCACAAATTGATGTGATTGTCAAGGATTTGGCCGAGGCGATGGCAATTGATTTTTATTATGCCAAGAACTTGGTATGCTGGACAGATTGCGGCCGTGAGATCATCGAGTGTGCGCAGACAAACTCATCATTGCCGTTGTCCAAGGCGCCCAAACATACTGTGATATCGACAGGATTGGATAAGCCGGAGGGATTGGCAATTGATTGGTATACGGACAAGATCTATTGGACGGATGGCGAGAAGAATCGCATTGAGGTGGCCACCCTCGATGGACGCTACCAGAAGGTGCTCTTCTGGACGGACCTGGATCAACCGCGTGCCATTGCCGTTGTGCCCGCCAAGCGGCTGCTGATCTGGACGGATTGGGGCGAGTATCCGAAGATTGAGCGTGCCAGCATGGATGGAGATCCATTGACACGGATGACCCTCGTCAAGGATAATGTATTCTGGCCAAATGGCTTGGCTGTGGATCTGGAGAGTGAACTCATCTATTGGACGGATGGGAAGTTTCGATTCATTGATGTGATGAAACTGGATGGCAGCAATCGAAGATCCATAGTCAACAATCTGAAGTATCCCTTCAGTTTGACATACTATAATAATCGACTGTACTGGACAGATTGGTCACGTGGATCCCTCAATGCCTTGGATCTGCAAACGAGGGATTTAAAGGAACTCATCGATACCCCAAAGTCACCGAATTCAGTGCGTGCCTGGTCCGCATCCCTGCAGCCATATGAGGATAATCCATGCAGTCACAACAACGGCAACGGCAACTGTTCCCATCTCTGCCTGTTGGCCACCAATGACCAGGGCTACAGCTGTGCCTGTCCCACGGGTGTGAAGCTGCTCTCCCCCAACACCTGTGCCAATGGCACCCAGGAGATGCTCTTCATTGTGCAGCGGACGCAGATTAGTAAGATCTCCCTCGACTCGCCGGATTATACGATATTCCCATTGCCCTTGGGCAAGGTCAAGTATGCCATTGCCATTGATTATGATCCCGTGGATGAGCACATCTATTGGTCGGATGTGGAGGCATATACGATTCGGCGTTCCCGTGCCGATGGCACCGGGATTACGGACTTTGTCACCTCGGAGGTGCGACATCCCGATGGTTTGGCCTTGGATTGGCTGGCACGTAATCTCTACTGGACGGATACGGTCACGGATCGCATTGAGGTGTGTCGCCTGGATGGCTCCGCCCGCAAGGTGCTCATCTATGAGCATCTGGAGGAGCCGCGTGCCATTGCGGTGGCTCCCTCACTTGGCTGGATGTTCTGGAGCGATTGGAACGAACGGAAACCGAAGGTGGAGCGCGCTTCCCTCGACGGATCCGAGCGTGTGGTGCTCGTCTCCGAGAATCTGGGTTGGCCCAACGGCATTGCCCTGGACATTGAGCACAAGACGATCTATTGGTGTGATGGCAAGACGGACAAGATTGAGGTGGCCAACATGGATGGCTCCGATCGACGTGTGGTGATCAGTGAGAATCTCCGTCATCTGTTTGGCCTAAGCATCCTGGATGATTACCTCTACTGGACAGATTGGCAGCGACGTTCCATCGATCGTGCCCATAAGATCACTGGTAACAATCGCATTGTAGTTGTGGATCAGTATCCCGATCTCATGGGCCTCAAGGTGACCAGATTAAGGGAGGTGCGTGGCCAGAATGCTTGTGCCGTCCGCAATGGTGGCTGCTCCCATCTCTGCCTGAATCGTCCCCGGGATTACGTCTGTCGTTGTGCCATCGACTACGAGTTGTCCAATGATAAACGCACCTGTGTGGTGCCCGCTGCCTTCCTGCTCTTCTCTCGCCAGGAGCACATCGGACGCATCTCCATTGAGTACAACGAGGGCAATCACAATGATGAGCGTATACCCTTCAAGGATGTGCGGGATGCCCATGCCCTGGACGTCTCTGTTGCGGAGCGTCGCATCTATTGGACGGATCAGAAGAGCAAGTGCATCTTTCGTGCCTTCCTCAACGGTTCGTATGTGCAGCGCATTGTGGACTCGGGTCTAATTGGTCCCGATGGCATTGCCGTCGACTGGCTGGGACACAACATCTACTGGTCGGATGCGGAGGCACGTCGCATCGAGGTGTCCCGTCTCGACGGCAGCAGTCGCCGTGTGCTGCTCTGGAAGGGCGTCGAGGAGCCGCGATCTCTGGTCCTGGAGCCGCGACGTGGTTACATGTACTGGACGGAGTCGCCATCGGATTCGATCCGACGGGCAGCGATGGATGGCAGCGAGTTGCAAACGATTATAGCGAGTGCTAATCATGCGGCGGGCTTGACCTTTGACCAGGACACCAGACGCATCTACTGGGCCACCCAGTCACGGCCCACGAAGATCGAGTGCGCCGACTGGGATGGGAAACGGCGACAGGTTCTGGTCAGCAGTGACATCGATGAACCCTACGCTGTCTCCCTGTATCAGGACTATGTTTACTGGAGCGACTGGAACACTGGAGATATTGAACGTGTCCATAAGACGACTGGACAGAATCGCAGTCTTGTCCACTCTGGAATGACGTACATCACATCTTTGTTGGTCTTCAACGATAAGCGACAGACTGGGGTGAATCCCTGCAAGCTGAACAACGGCGGCTGCTCCCATTTGTGTCTCGCCCAGCCGAGTAGGCGTGGCATGACCTGCGCCTGCCCCACACACTACCAGCTGGCCAAGGATGGCGTCTCCTGCATTCCACCACGCAACTATATCATCTTCAGTCAGCGCAACAGCTTTGGACGCCTCCTGCCCAATGCCACCGATTGCCCCAATGTCCCATTGCCCGTATCCGGCAAGAATATACGTGCTGTTGACTATGATCCCATCACTCATCATATTTACTGGGTAAGTGAAAGTCTAGAATTAAAGCAAACTCCAAAAAGTTGGACAGATGAGTAGGAGAATCTTAGTAAATAAATTTAAAATATTTTACTACAAAATAATATTGATTAAACTATTTTTTTTTAATTTTTAAAATTATAAATAACATTTAAATTTCAATCAGATGAGTAGGAAAATCCCAGTTATTAATATTTAAATATTTTACTAAAAAATAATCAATTTTAACTCTTCCTTTTATTTTTTAAAATTATAAATAACCATCAAATTTCAATCAGATGAGTAGGAAAATCCCAGTTATTAATATTAAAATATACATATTACTAAAAAAGAATCTAGATTAAACTCTTCTTTTTAATTTTCAAAATTAATATAAGTAATATTCAAAATTCAATTTTTAATTATAATAGAAATAAAACTTAACTTTTATTTTTCATTTCTATTACAAATAAATAATAAATACTTTTTCAATATCTACAAAATTTGTAGAAAAAAGAATATAAAAAAGATCTGTATTGGAAAAATTGGAATGTCAAAATAATTACTAATTTTTAATATAAGTAATTAAAAATAATGGATAAAATTAGTTAAAATAATAATAATCAGTAAATAATTTGTATTTTCCAATTTTCATTTTGAAAAATCGTAAACGTTTCGGATCTGGATTATTTCATTTTAACTCATTTACTTAATTAATTTTCTCCTTTTATTCCTGCAGATTGAAGGACGCAGTCATAGCATCAAACGTTCGCTGGCCAACGGGACCAAGACAAGTGTCCTGGTGAACAGTGGACAACCCTTCGACATTGCCATTGACATCATTGGACGCTTGCTCTTCTGGACGTGCTCCTACTCCAACAGCATTAATGTGACCAGGTGAATGACAGCCTAAAGTTGAATCCTTACATTTTACTTAAACTCATATTATTTTCAGTTTTCTTGGGGAATCGATTGGCGTCATTGACACCGGCGACTCGGAGAAGCCCCGTCACATTGCCGTGCATGCGATGAAGCGTCTGCTCTTCTGGTCGGATGTGGGCAGCCATCAGGCCATAATCCGAGCACGTGTCGATGGCAACGAGCGCATGGAACTGGCCTACAAATTGGAGGGAGTTACGACCCTTGCATTGGATCAGCAATCGGATATGATTTACTATGCGCACGGGAAGCGCATTGATGCCATGGACATTAATGGCAAGAATGTGTAAGGCATTTTATTATTATTATTAATTTATAGCAATTTAATTGGATAAATAGGAATATTACAGATATACTAATTTTGGTTGGGTATCCTGGAAAAGTATACATTTTTATATTATTATTCAAATCAGGGATTAAAGCCGAAGCGAATATCGGTTTCAGTTACGGTTTAGGTTATGATCGAATAAAGGTTTTCGGTTGAATAAAATATGAAGCGTTATTCATTGCTTTATATGAAAAAATACTTAATGATCTAATTATCCTGGAAAATAATACTATCTGGTTACTTAAATGGTCCAGTATAATGTCGATTTTAATATAATATGACTTCATATAAATTTGGTTCATTTCATTTGAAAATTTCGATTATTTTGATTTTACTGATTTTTAATAACTTCAACCTGCCATAACTTTGGCAAAAGTCAATGAATTTCCATGCGCAATGTAAATTTGAGCATGATTTTACTTTTAAATTCATTATGCATTCAAATTTTTTTTATTTTCAAAATTTTGAAAATTTTTAATTTTTTAGAAATTTTACAGTGTTACCCCTTATCATTTTTCGAAAAATCTCGAAAATATCGAATTTTTAAAATGAACAAAATTTAAATGCAGATCGAATTATGAGGTGAAATCATGCTCAAATTGACATTGCGCATGGAAATTAATTGAGTTTTGGCAAAGTTATGGCAGTTCAAATTTGCTCAGTATCTACGACGTCCAGATCCGAAATTAACCCTTATAAATGAATCGGTTACTAAACGGTTATTTCGGTTTAAAGAGTTTCGGTATATTTTTGGTTACGGATTCAGTTACTGTTCAAAATTTTAATCGGTTTTCATCGGTTAAAGGTTACGGTTTCGGTTAAGGTTTTGATTCAAATAAATTGTGACTCTTAAGAGCAATGTTTAAGAAATCATTTTAATATTTTGGTTATTTAATTATTGTAAATTTATAGGAATATATCCGGATAAATGAGAAAATCCAAATTATAAATTTACAATAATTAAATAAATAAAATAATAAAATGGTTTCCTCAACATTCCTATTTTTGATCTGAATAAGAAATATTTAAAATCATAATTAGGTTTGAGTTTTTATATTTTAATATACAAATATTACTCTTGTACATACATATGTACTATATATTTATTTAATTACTTTTTAATTCATAGGAATTTATTATTTTATTTACTTAATTTAAATTAATTTTTATATTGTATCTATTAAAATTAATTTATTTCTCTATCTCTATTTTTTGACAGGAAATCTCTGGTTTCCATGCACATCTCGCAGGTGATTAACATTGCTGCACTGGGAGGATTTGTGTATTGGCTGGACGACAAGACGGGAGTGGAGCGTGTGACGGTGACGGGAGAACGTCGCTCGGCGGAACTGCAGCGATTGCCACAGATCACAGACATCCGTGCCGTGTGGACGCCGGATGCAAAGCAGCTGAGGAATCACACATGTTTGCACAGTCGTACAAAATGTTCGCACATTTGTGTTGCCTCTGGAGATGGCATCACACATACACGTGACATTTGCTCGTGTCCAAAGCATCTGATGCTGCTGGAGGATAAGGAGAATTGTGGTGCTCTGCCCGCCTGTGGGCCAGATCATTTCACATGTGCGGCACCCGTGGCTGGTAATAGTGATATGAACAAGGATTGCATACCAGCATCGTGGCGTTGTGATGGCCAAAAGGATTGTCCCGACAAATCCGATGAGGTGGGCTGTCCATCCTGTCGAGCAGATCAGTTTAGCTGCCAGTCGGGCGAATGCATTGACAAGTCGCTCGTCTGCGACGGCACCACCAACTGTGCCAATGGACACGACGAGGCCGATTGCTGCAAGCGACCTGGCGAATTCCAGTGTCCAACTAGCAAGGTGAGTTATCTAATAATTTAATAATTGATTCATTAACTAAATGTATTCTTAATCTTCACAGCTTTGCATCTCGACTGCTTTGCTTTGCGATGGTTGGGAGAACTGCGCCGATGGCGGAGACGAGTCCGTCGATATTTGTCAGCAACGTAGCATGGCGCCAGCATCGGATAAGCGTGCATTTATGATATTGATTGGTGCCACCATGGTCATCATCTTCTCCATTGTTTATCTGCTGCAATTTTGCCGCACACGCATTGGGAAAAGTCGCACAGAGCCAAAGGATGATCAGGCATCGGATCCATTGTCACCATCGACGCTGAGCAAATCGCAGCGTGTCTCGAAAATTGCGTCTGTTGCGGATGCCGTGCGTATGTCGACGCTCAACTCGAGGAACAGCATGAACTCGTATGATCGCAATCACATAACTGGTGCATCCAGTTCGACAACGAATGGCAGCAGCATGGTCGCGTATCCGATCAATCCACCGCCATCGCCGGCAACACGTTCCCGTCGTCCATATAGGCACTACAAGATCATCAATCAACCGCCGCCACCGACTCCATGCTCCACGGATATTTGCGATGAATCCGATTCGAATTATACAAGTAAATCGAATAGCAATAATAGCAATGGTGGCGCCACCAAGTTGTCATCCAGTTCGGCAGCTGCCTGCCTGCAATATGGCTATGATAGCGAACCATATCCGCCACCACCAACACCACGTTCCCATTACCACAGCGATGCTCGCATTGTGCCGGAATCATCCTGTCCGCCATCGCCATCGTCGCGCAGCTCCACATACTTCTCCCCATTGCCGCCGCCACCGTCGCCAGTGCAATCTCCAAGTCGCGGATTCACGTAACATTTTGAATTCCACATGTAAAAAAGCAGCGCAGTTTTCTTAATGCCCTAAAAAAGTGTATTGTACATATTTATGTATGTTTTATTTGTGTGTCAATTAGGGCTTTAACTAATTGTATTTGTTAAATTACATTATAGCCCAAAAATGATCGGCGCGTGTGTAAATAGCTTAGCTAATAAACTTAAATGTGTAATTTGATATATATAAATATGTATGAATTCCGATCTCGTTAAGTTTCATTTGCCGGACGAAATTAATTGTTAATAATCAATAACAAATAACGCAAAAGTTCGTCAACAATAGACTGCAATTTTTTAAGCATTTCAGATAGATATTAAATCGAACGAATTAATCATATAAACAAAATACAGTAACAAATTTAACTTACTTATTCCGCGTGCCAAATTTTCTAAATACACAATATACAAAATATATGTTTATTTATTTGTAGCAAATATATATAACAAAACATTTATATATATTTATATACATACCTAGTTATATTGTATTGTATTTTGATAACATTTAACACATTGTTTATTATACTTATTTTGATTTGTAAGTGTATATAGCCAATTTATTAGTATTATTAAGCAATATTGACGAAATGTGCAGCTAATTTAAATGTAATTGTTATAAACACCAAAAAGTGCCTCAGTAATATTGTGTGTTTTTATATTGTTTAGTTCTTCCAACAAATATATGATTTCTTTAATAGATAATAATTATAAAATTAAAACAAAAACAAAAACAAGTATCAATAAATAGTTATTCAAAATACATGCGACACTTGCATGTGTAGATTTTGCAATATTTAAACATATTTATAGTTAATCATAGTTAATATAATTGTAATTTAACAACAACAATTTAAGCATACAAACCCATTATTTTTCAAATATAAAAGTGCAGTATTTTGTAACATTTATTGTCAATCTTTTTACTAAATACGTACTCTACACATGTACAGAGAAACAACTCTATGACGAACATCGATTGAAATCAGATAAGCAAATGTAATTAGAGCCATAAATCAAATTAGATTTACAATCAACATCAATGTAATTTGATAGGCACACTCAAAGTTAGTTGACTGTCATCATTGGAAGAGTAAACTACGTCCACGCATTCAATGCCCACCATTTGGCATCGGAAATTGCTGGATAGATTATTGCTTTTCGGCTGTTACTACTCAATCTTCATTGGAACGTTGAGCAGCGTTGTGGATTACCAGAGGCAGTGCATCATCTCAAAGCAATGGTTTACAATTTGTGCATACATCAGCAACATTATTGTTTTGGCCAGCACACCACTTTTGGCCCAGTTTGTGACCATGTGGGAATCGAATTTTGAACAAAACTTGATAATCTTACACTGCGACCGTTGGATGAATATAACCAGATTACTTCTTATCGTATTTATCATTGCATTTCGCCGGAAAAGGGAGCGTGTCTTCTTAAAGCTGACAGCATGGATTTTTGAGCTGGACAAGCGTTATGTTCGATCATCATTGTCCACGACTGGAGCGACTAATCGACGCTTGGATATCATCCACTTGACCAAGTCCGGAACTATGCTAACGCAATCACTTTTTATATTAATCTCGAGCCTGTACTTTGCCCAGGATCTCAACTGGATAAAAGTTGTTCAAATGTTTTACCTGACCACCGTTCTCAACGTCATTCACAGCACATTCTTTCATTATTTTACGGTATTGATGCACCTGCTCCATCGCCTTGAGAATCTCAATCTACAGCTGGAATCACTCTACTATAGTCTCAGTCGAAGACAGACGATTTGTCTACTCCGATTGCGGGATGGAGTGAATCCAATGCAGCAGTTGAGTCTATTCACGATCTCCGATCTTCAGTCGCTGGCACATGAGCATTATCATATTACAGCTTTAACTAGATACTTATCCGTATACCTTAAATTTGTCACGCTGAGTGTGCTTCTTTGGAATCTCCTGCAGAACATTGTATATGGAGTATATATCTATTTTGCACTGGACAGCAAGGAGAATCGTGAGTCGAGAAATTGGTTTGCCATTGCTATAATAATGATTCTCTATGTCATGCTTTATCTGGATCTCTATCTATTCTACTGGAGCTGTGAGGCAATTACTTCCGCTTATTGTCACACCACAAAACTATTGCAATTGTTTAATAACTTAAATCTTTCCAAAGCACTGACACAGCAACTGGAGACATTTTCATTGCAATTAACCACAAATTCACTTTATATTGGAGCTAGCGGTGTTTACACTCTTGGCCACGCCAGTTTCTTGGCCCTATGTGTTTATATACATCGCACTATCTTGATATTATTACAATTTGAGTTTGAGCGTCGGTTAAAGCTGCTCCGTCAGCAGTTGAATGTGGAGTGGACCGAAGAAATTAAGGATTTTATCATGGAATATGAACTGTAGATTAATTAATAATCATCTTAATGCTTAACTTGTTAATCTCTTAAGACTAAATATACGTATCTATAGTACAATTAAGAGCTTAAAATCCAGTATGGTCTTTATTTTCCAAAATATTTATTGTGCTTACTTAAATCTAAAGTAATCGTACATACTCGTATTAATGCATTAATTATTTATAAGCGCATTTATACAATTCTACTTAAATGTTGTCATAGTCTTCGTCTAATTCAAATAACGATTCAGTTATTGGTGCTGGTGCCGATGTGGCCTTTGGAATGATTGGAATTTTGCTCTTTCCAGCGATGCAGTTGACAGATGGTGCCAATTTAGAGATTGAGTTATTATTACCAACGATGCTGGTATTATCTCCATAACAGATCTTTGTCGGTGTGGGTGTGAGTGTGGACGCCGTTCCAGCTGATACAATATTTGTAAGATCAATGTTTATAACTGGGGCTGCAATATCAAAGTTGAACGCCTCATTCGCAGTGCATCCGGCATCAGTGTCTGTTGAAATTGGCATCTGCACATTGCTATAATCGATCTTGACTATAGGCTTGCTCAGTGCATCGAAGCTGCAGATTGCTGCAGGTATGGCAGTTTCATGGGTTTGTCTACTACTACTGTAGTGGACATTGTTGTTATTGTTATTATTATTATTGATGTTGTTCTTGTTGGGCGGCCTGCCCCGCGGAGTATACGCAGGCGTTGATTCGGAGCGTGATAACTTCGCTGGCAAATGCCCAGTTTGTTGTTGTTGTTGTTGCAATTGTGCCAAGGCGGCTGCCGTCTGCATTATAACTGACGGTGACGGTGTCGCTGGTGGTGGATTATGGTTACGCTTTAGGCCGACTCCGTTCAGGCTTACGGATCGCACATATGCACTACTGTTGCCGTTGGGCAATCCTCGTATTGATGTTGATGGCAGGCTTAGGTCATATGGAGTATCTGAATCTGGATATTGGTCCTCCGAGCTGTGCACGTCGTCATCATTGTAATTGCATGCAGCTTCCTCGGCGACACTGATGTCTGGTATATTCCTGACAAGCTCTTTTAAGAAATCAAATCGTTGCTCGGACATTATGCACTGCTTCATATGGGATGGCGATAGTGTTTTGGCATTGCGCGCATTCGTTATGCGCAACGTCTTTGTCAGCAGGGACTCCACGAAGAGCTCCAAAGTCCGTGAGATTATAACAGGAACCGCCTGGGCAACCTTCCCGATTTCCTCATCACTCTGCATGATTTTCTTGATGCGGCCCTGTCAATTAAAATACCCATCAGTATACAATAATTTAATACACCAGCCGCGCTTATAGAGCATAATCCGAACTGATAAAACCATCACTGATACACGCACAACATTTATTGTCGAAAGGAAGTTGTAAAAGTTCTGTGTACATTCAACTTACCGCTGGAAATCGTGCATTATACTTTTTCTTTTTTGACGGCATTTCTACAGTGTCCAACTAATTACCAAAGTCAACACAATATTACTTAAACAAGTTTAAATAACTCAATTTATCTCACTCGCTTGTTTTTTTTACACAAGAACAGTTCCTAATAGTTTGTTTTGTGCGAATGGCAACCATTCACACAGAAATTCACCCCAATGTTTGATGTTATATATTTTCAAATTAAAAACATATTTACGGGAAACATCAATGTTGAATAGAGATTTTTTTGAAACAGCATTTGCGACGCCTATGCTTTTTATGTGCAATATTTAAAATAAATATTTTTAAATTAAATTCAACATTGACGATATGGCAGCCTCCGACAATGTGACAAGTTCGACGATGTGGCAGCACTAGGAATGTCAAATTCAGAAATCCACAGCAGCTCGTTTGTTTACAAAAAAGTGAATAGGACAGAGCGAGAAAGAGCTGTTGCTGCTCAGTTGCGATGCTTGTGAAAGTCACGAGTGAAAGCGAAACAGCAACATATCATCAATCAAATAAGGCAGGCGCGCGCAGTGTTGCCAACAACATTTTCACAATATTATTGAGGAATGTCAAATTCAACACCGCAAAAGAACCTTTTCTCATTGTATCAAAATATTATTGAGTTAATAATTAACAAGTTAGTATTATATTTATAAATAAATGTCTAAGGCTCGTAAGGATCCTTGTAAGCCTTACGCCTGCCGCATACAAGCTTGTTTGACCGGTAAATATTATCACTAACAATCTTATGCAATCTGTTTCTTACATGCGGGAATGTTATTGAACTGATATTTATTTATTTGCAGAAAATAATTTCCAAGAAGATAAATGCTTTGAGGTGCTTGAGCAAATGCGCATTTGCTGTTTAAAGTGGCACAAGGAATCCATTTGTTGCAGTGGTATTGATCTGGAAAAACCCTTTGTAAAAAAAACCGACAGCGATAAAACTGCGGAATTACCAAACAGGTGTTATACACATTTCAGCTGTTTTAAAGTTCAAAATTAATAGCAAACTTTCTTAGCAGTAACATATAATGACAACACAAGCACCTCCATATAAGCCGCCTAAAGATCTTCAGGAACTATTGGACAAAAAACGAAAGCGTACAGCAGTTTTACCAAAGCGCTCCTGGATACAACGTAATCCGCGACTATTCCAAATATCATTTATAACTACATCACTGCTGGTGTTCTTCTCCAAGCCGCTGTACGACGCCTTCATAGCAGATCCCATACCGCAGAAGGGTCCGATAGTGCCACCACATAAACGTTAAGGCATGGAATCTGTGCGCAAAGCCAACACTCGACTACGTAGTTATCCAATTCTGTTAGCAAAGTGTGCCGAGCCAGCATCCGCATATGCTGCTTGTGTCTCACGGGATATCAACGTGCAGCATAATATATGCGAGGCCGAGTTTAAGCACTTTTTAAACTGTATACGTAAAAGTGCCGCCGAATTAAAGACCAAATTATAAACGAATTAAATTAAACATCATGAGCAAGATGACGACAGCAAAGGCAAAAATGAGTTGGCTACAAACTGGATACCAATATCTACTGCAAATCAATTTCCCAGCGCATCTCGTAATATCTGCTCTGTTGCGACTCAGTCTCATTTGTTATGCCCAAATACACGATGCCAAATCGATAGTGCCATATACAGATATTGACTATAAAGTGGTAACTGATGGCGCTCGCTTAATTGTGGACGGAGAGTCACCATTTGGACGTCACACTTACCGATACAGCCCAATTATGGCATACCTTCATATACCTAACATTACTCTGCATCCCGCCTTTGGAAAAGTCATATATTCAATGTGTGATCTACTGATTGGTTGCCTTATTTATGCCCTAGTCCGATTGCAACAAGGAGACATCAAACGAATTGAAAAAATGGCACGTGCATCTGCTTGCTTTTGGCTCTACAATCCACTTACGGCCGTGATATCGACCCGTGGTAGTGGCGATAGTTTCACCAGCTTTTTCGTCATATCAAGCATCTATCTACTTATCAAGTCGGAGGATCAAAAATCAAAATGCTTTGCTGTATTCTGTGCTGGACTCGCTCATGGACTGGTAATACATCTTCGCCTTTACCCAATGTTTTTCAGTTTAGCTTACTATTTATGTCTGTCCGGTGGTTCGATCGGAAGACCACGTGAACTTCTCCTCCGAATACTTTTGCCTAATAAGCAGCAGATCTTCCTTGTACTGGGTACCTTATTAGGACTAGCAAGCTTCACTTGGACTTTTTATAAACTATATGGATGGCAATATTTGCATGAAGCCTATTTTTATCATTTTTCACGAAAGGATGTTCGACACAATTTCTCATTACATTTTTTGATGCAATATCTAAACAATACGGATGCGGCTGAGGAATCCACGCTATTTATCAAATTCCTTGTAATGGCTCCTCAATTGTTGCTGGTAGTTTACCTTAGTCTAAATTTTGCACAGTTTCGGCAAACATTACCATTTTGTGTCTTCAGTTTGGCCTTTGTAATCGTGACCTATAATTCCGTGGTTACCTCACAGTACTTTGTGTGGTATTTAGCTATTCTACCACTGTGCTTAACTAACTTTAAATCAATGTCATTGGCTCGGGGTACATTTCTGATAATTCTTTGGTTTTTCGGACAAGCGTTGTGGCTTCTACCCGCATATTTGTTGGAGTTTAAAACGTGGCACACTTTCAATTGGATTGGTCTACAGAGTGCAATGTTTTTTATAATTAATAGTTATATTTTAGCCCAGCTAATAAGCAACTATGAATGCAACAACTTTAAAATAACCAATAAGAAATGTTTGTAATAAAAAAGATATTATTTTACTTATCACATTTTTTTAACATTTACTAATTTCTAAGAATTTTATATAATTTAGTATCTTCTGATCTTCCTGTCTGTCTGTGTGCAGTTCCTGAAGCTTCTTTAATATTATAGCTTCGTCAGTCTCAGACATGGGAGTCTCCAAAACATTTCCTTCTTTATTCCATTTATACATCGTGAAATGCTGTACAGCAGCGCGGAGTAGGGATTCGGGGAAAAATGTTTCAACTATTTGATGACTCCAAATCTCTGTGCCAGGCATATCCTTATATAACAATTCAATTTTGTCATATTCGATCCATACTCGATTTTCAGTGGTACAATACATGTGATATATTCGTACTTTTCTTCTGTTATTTTTCAAACACATAACTGCCAAATACTTGTGATATTTAATTGATTTTGGTTTTGCAGGGTGATCCGATCTTAATAAAATTCCGCTTAAAATTGATGGAAATTCTGTATGATCGAATTTGGGTACAGATTGTACTTCAGTTTCGTTTTGTTTATGTTTCTTTTTTCTTAAAGGACGACATCCAGAAATATTCAGCACAGGCGGTGCAACAGCTGTATTGTTAGCCATAATTTCCTCTTGTATTTTCACTTACTAATAATGTTATGCTTATTCTTTTAACTTAAATATTTTCCTGGACGTCCTAAGCATATATAAAGGTAAACTGTTGTGAAATAACAATAAGGAAAGCTTATAAAAACAATAACATTAATAAAAAGCTTGTTTCTGACTCACTTAAAGCTTTGTAGCGAAGTAAGTTCACAGAGTTTTGTTCATTTAGTTCGCGTTATGCACTGTTGTGAAACTGTTGTTAACAGCACAGCACTGGTGAAATATTTAGATTATTCCATAAAAACATTCAGATTAGATTATATTTTGGTTTGAATTTCGCCGATCAGCTGTTCATAGCTGATCCATACAAATTGTGTAGTGTGACCAGAAAAATAAGAAAAATCTGCGTACTAAAGGGTTTAATTTTTTTTATTGTTATTTCTATTGAAAAATTTGTATTTTTTAGCTTTTACTCATTTTTAAGAACTGTATATAATTAAACAGCTTTTGATCTTTCTTGCGGTCCAATTCATAAAGCTCCTTTGAAATTATACTCTCGTCAGTCACACATAAAGGTGTCTCCAGAACATTTCCATCTTTATTCCATTTATATTTCGAAAAATGCTGTACAGCACAGCGGTGCAAGGACTCGGGACAATTTGTTTTAATTGTTATAGAACTGAAAGGCCTAATAAAGGGCCGATTTTTATATAATAATCTAGTTTTCCAGTAGTCTTCAGCTATGCGACTTTCATCGGTAAAAAACATATGATACATAAGCACTTTATCTTTCTTATTTTTCATACACAGAACCCCCAAGTACTTATTTGTATAGTCAATTGATTTTGAACTTGCAGGCGGGTCCGATTTTAATAATATTCTGCTTAACATTGATTGGAATTCTTTATAGTCGAATTTGGGTGCAGATCGTACTGCAGTCGTATTTTGTTTTTGTTTTTGGATGCTCTGCCTACGACATTCAGATATATTAATCACAGGCGGTTCCACAATTTGATTGTTATCCATTTGATTATCTGCTGGCGTCTTGCAATCCGTATCCATTTTTATAACGTTCACAGTAACTTATTATTTTAAATAAACTACGACTCAAGTATTTATAAATATATTAAAGCAAAATAACTGGGAAATGAAATAAACAAAAGCTTATAAATGATAATAAAAGCTTTTAAATGAACTGAGCTCCTGACTTTCCATTAGTTCTTTTAGTTCTTGTTTTGCACTGTTATTAACAGCAGAATATAAATAAAAATATGACCTGCCACTTTAACTAATGAATATATGTATGAAGCTGCTTTGGTTTTAATTAGCTTCTACTACATTGAACTTAATTTTACCCCCTAAATTCACACAGTTGTAACTAACGTGTTTCCATTTCTTAATTATAGTAATATTTGTGTTAAAATTTGATTAAAACAAACATTTTTTTTGTAATTACATTTATTTTAACTTTTAGTAATTTTTAAGAATTTTATAAAATTAATCAGCTTCAGGTCTTCCTTTTGGTCCAACTTACGAAGCTCCTCTAACATTTGATTCTCGTCAGTCTCAGATATATGTGTCTCCAGAACATTTCCATCTTTATTCCATTTATATTCCGTAAAATGCTTTACAGCCTCACGGTGCAATGCCTTAGGGCAAATTGTTTCGATTGTTATATTATTAAAAGCCTTAATAATATCGGGCTTATTCTTATATAACCGATTCACTTTCTTATAGTCAGCGCCTATATTATTTTCAGCGGTATAAAACATATGATAAATACGTAAGCTTTCTTTGTAATTCTTCAAACACAGCACTCCCAAGCACTTGTACTTGTATTCAATTGATTTAGCACATGCAGGGGAGTCCGATTTTAATAATATTTGACTTAAAATTGATGGGAATTCTTTATAATTGAATTTTGGTACAGATCGTACTGCAGTCGGATTTTGTTTATGTTTGTTACTGAATCTGGGCCTGCGACATCCAGATATATTTAGCACAGGCGATTCAACAATTGGATTGTTTTCCATTTGATTATCTTTTGGTGTTTGGCAATCTGTAGCCATTCTTATTACCGTTCACAATAGCTTATTATTTTAACTGAAATACAGCTCTAGTATTCATAAGTATTTTAAAAGCAAATGATTGTGAAATAATAATAAACAAAAGCTTATAAAAACAGTACCCCACTAAAAAGTTTAGAAGTGAACGGAGTTCATTTTGTGTCGTTCGTTTAGTTCATGTTTTGCTCATATGGTTCTGTTAACAGTCTTGGCCAGTTCAATTTAATTTTAAATTAGTCGCTAATGAAATGTGCAGTTGAGATTAGTAGCACTTCTACACAAATTTTACTGCGAGTGTAGCTAATGATAATAATACTTTAAGTACCATATTATTAAATTTCTAAGAATATCTGAGTAATTTATGATAGCATCCAAGTTTTCGGCTCGATAAAAGCTAACGTTCCAAATTCAAAGACAAAAAGTATGAATTTTTAATAGTTTTATTAGATAAATCAGTTTTTGCTTAAATTATGTTCTTAAATTTTCATTATAATCATTTGTAATGCTTCTCTGAATCATACTTTTTCATTTTTATTTCATGTGTCAACCTTGTTTACCGTTCATCCCGTTTATAGCATTTTGATCGCCTGCGTTTTTATTGTAACGGTTAGATACGATTCATTAAGTTTTAAATTGCAACTTCTAGTGATTATATGTATTGTTTATGCCTGCATAATAGTGCAAAACTGTTGTGTGCAGCTGCCCGTTAAATTGTAAATTACATAAACTTTTGCTATCAAATCAATTTGTCTGATGTGTCGCATCTTTTGCTCCCACTTCTTGTGGGTTTTAGTTAATTTCTATAAAAAATATGGTTTTTTTCATTTTGTTTTCGGTTTAATTACTGATATTGGCAACTTCATATTTATTTGTATGCATATGTATGTATGTATATGTTTATAATGTTAAAAATGTGCAACTATTTGTCAGTGAAAAATGATGTCAAAAAAACGCTTACGCAAAGCAAAAGCATTATAAAATATTATTATATGTTATAGTATGTTTTGTATGTATGTAATTAATTATAGCACAATGTAATTAGCAAGGAAATCTTTTATACTTTATGAACATGTTGCGAATGCATATTAAATGTTTTTTGTTGGTCATGGCTCGTCAAGAAACAAATAAAATCATTCAATTACATTTCAAAAGCAAAGAATCTTAAATATATATATACATATATATAGTTTTGTTTATATATGTATAAGCATTTAAATGAGGAAACAAATTTTACGTAATTTAGTTACAAGAGCGTCAAAATGTACGTACATATGTGCAACTGAGGCAAAATTTGCGCTTAATATCGATTCATTAATATATATAAATATATATTATAGTAAATATAATAATGATAATAATTATTTTAAATGTCTTCGCTTTGAGACATTTAGGCAAAATTTTTTTTCATAGTGAATTTGTTTAAGCTGTAGTTTTATGCTGATCTCTTTTTTTTTTTTTGTTTTCAATTATTGGTAATTTGTTTTAATATATATTTAATTATCATAAATTCCTCTCTCTCTCTCTCGTTTTCTGTCACACACACGCACCAACACATACACACACACACACACACACGTACACACACAAAATAAACAGTGCATTTAAAGTTGTGTACGTATTTCGAAGCACAAGACAATTACATTTGATGGAACTTAAAATATATATTTATATCAAAAATCGTTCAGTTACAATAATAATATATAGTGTGCCATTCCTTATATTCATCATATAAGTGCAGTTGTCAGTTTAGTTAGTATATGTATGTATGTACTCTTCATCTTTTTTACTTTATATTTTACTTTTTATATTATTTTTATTTATTACAATTTAGAATACATCCCCAAACTGTTTGTCAAAAACGTAAAAAAATGCAATTGGCTATATGCTGCTTACAGTGTATACGATATATCAAATATGCTTTGCTCATATCATATTATAAATGTTGAACAGTACTTGAGATTTGTGTTTAGTTGCTCATAGTGTGTGGTATTTGTTTTTTTCTTCTTTTTCTTCTTTTTCATTTTCCGTTTTGTATTTTGTATTTTTGTTTGTTTTATGCTTATTCTTATGCATGTGAGTGTGTGTCGGGGGGTGTAGTATCTTATTATGAATGATATGGCGTCACATAGGTTGCTGGGAAAATGCCTTTTCTATTGCCAATCTCGCCATTCCACCAATTCTCATCGGAGCGGTCTGTAACGGTGATGACATCACCGCGTCTAAAGTCCAATTCCCCGGATTCCTGTGGCACAAAATCGTATAGCGCCTGCACAAGCATCTGCAAGAGTACAAAATGATTAGTTTCAACGTTTTTATACATATGTATCTATTTTTCTTTTTTGGCATCACACTTTGTTTATGTGAATAAGAATCTATGTCATAGGCATTAAATAGAACATGTGTGTCGCATACTAAACATACATGCGTCTATTAAATTCTATTTAGTTGTATTCAATATAATATATGTATATAGTTTTTTTTTTTCCATTGTAAACGTAAACACACCTCTTCAGGTATCATATCACGCAATTTGACCTCCTGTGATCGCGACACGCTCGCCGTTCGATGATATTCGACCAGTTCGTTGAGGGAATTGAACTTGACTACCCACAGGAAGAATTTGCTTTGTGCGTCGCGCAGAACTTTAAAATGTTGCACGCCATCGGGGCATCTGTTGATCAAAATTCATATAAATTTTAGTTAAATTTGATCTTATTTTGTTGGCAATTCAAAACTACTTACTTGACGGATAAGGAGAAATCGCCGGGACTTGATTCGCTGATGCGTATTAAAAAGGCGCCTTCGTGTTTATTCGAGAGCAGCTTTTCAGCATCGGCTCGTGTGATGCGTCCATAGTACCAACTTTAATAAAAATTATGCCAATTTAATAAATATATTTTTATTACAAATATAATAAGCGCTTACTCGTGATTTTTCATTTCTATATAATTACTGGGTATAAGCCCCTCCTTCCCATCCAATTCAGCACGATACCAATTTGAATCGTCTTCCATATTTAATATCTATAAGTAAAGTAAACAATTCATTTAATAACAGCATTAAGGTGTATAGTAGCCTAGGGATTAAAGATATGATTCATGAGATAAGCATTACCAAATATATCATGACAAAAGTTTGGAAATTCACACATTTTACTTTGTACTCAGAGGTTCAGAGTGAGTCACTTTTCAATGGCAACCAATTGTACTCGGATACCAATACATAGAAATATGTATTTGGTTGTCTTTAATTTGTTTATGATTTTTGTTCGAATATTCGAGAGATTTCAGTAAACAGTATTCAGTTGTTTGTCCATTTAACCAAACTGTGTCAGGGTGCAATCAACAAGAACGACGCGAACTAAGAGACAAAACATGTAAGAGTGCTGGCAACGGGTATGCTGCACTACAAGTTACCCTGTAAACAGTTGTACGTATTCTTTGCAGATTCAATCGTTGCTTAGTAATGGCTTATATAGTGGGGAATGTCATCATCTAAATTTGCTAAGATTGAGTATAACCTATTTACTTTATTTATGGGCAAGGGTATACAAAGATGCGATAAATGGGTAAGCTACAAATATGCGAGTCTGTATCTGTTGGCACAACATGCGCTGTTTCAAAGTAAACAAAAAATATATGATAAGAAATTGTTCCCAGTATTCAGTATTCCGTATAGAAACCACGTCAGTTCTCCGTCCATCCGTTGTATGTACAACACACACTGTTCAAGTACTTCAAGTAAGTGAATTCCCATATTAAATAGATACATTTCACATGTCTGCCGCCAATGCATTTATTCAATAATTGTTGAAAAATTCTCGTCGCGACAATTGATCGATTGGCACAGTTTAATTCTGTTCATAAAAGTCTATTTCGAATTCCAATTCCGTTGTAAATTTACAACAATCGGAATTGATTGTTCAGAATACCACAAAATAATTGTTTAACTTTTACTAACATCGATTAATGAGCATTAGTTTTAAGGTCTAAGTAAAATTGTTGACAAAATTCTAATTTATACTTTTGTATTTCCCATCATGGGCATCATTTGTATTTAAATTACTTTCAAAAGTCATATAGCTTATATACTTGAATAGATGAATAAATTATTTATTAATACTATATTTTTAAACCTTTTAAAATCTAGAATTTATGAACAGATAACTCAAAATGGATGGCCGTAAATAGTAGGGAAAAATAGATGATAAGTATTATTGTTTTGGGCGGTGTTTTCAGCTAATATAAAAAAAAGCAATTACGTTCGCTGCCGATGTTGTTGTTGTTTTTGTTATTGTCAAATATTTTAGCTTAGCTAACTGGAAATAGTAATTAGCATACATAGTTCTATCGTTCAGATCGCCTGGCGTATCGTATATTGCACACAAGCGACGTATATTTTTTTGTTTTATTTTTAGAAACACGTTTTATTCATTCAAACGTCACCTCGGAAATGTTTTATAACGAAAGATTTATATATGTACATAAGATATAGTACATAAATCTGTACATTTCTATCTGTTACGTACGTTTGTTTGTATCGTATTTCAAAATAACTACTAGTTTACCTAAATAAATAAATGTAAATATCCATTTGTTAATACGTAAAACTAATCACGTAATATTATGTGTTTATTGAAATTGCAAAAATGTTCAGGGGAATTACTTGTTTAAGTAAATATTTATCAAGATTGATTATGTGAATTTCTAAACAAACCACAGGCATTTCAATTATAAACGTTTATTTGATCTTAATTTCCAAAATTATTTGAACAAATTATGATAAACTTATACGATTATAGAACCGTTAAATTGTGAGTTTGTTTGCTGATTAATCCGTTAAAGGCTTTCACTGTGTCCCAATTTAAGTTAATCTATTCTATAGATTTATAATACCAATTTTGAGTGTGGTTGTATTTGTATTGTATTGTTTGATTTAAAACCGGCATTTCGCTTTCAACTGATTCATACTCAAAAATGGTTCACCCACATTCCTATCTATCTATCTATATACATATATGTATTTATTATTATCTGTGCTTCCAAATAAAGCTATAGTGTGAGGGAGAGAGGGAGAGCATATCTATGACTAAGCGCGCCTTCCTCTCTCACTCTTACTCTCGCTCTCTGTTTGTCTGTCTGATACTCGAACCATTCTCTCTGTTTGCTTCTCCCTTTTGTGATAACCGGAATTAGCTGCACACAAGTTAAATGAACTTCAAGCGTGTTGGCAGCGTTTACGCATTATCAGCTGTCACTGATAAGCGACTCGTATGCACATTTGATCTGTATTGAATGCAAATGATTAACCTTCGACATCAGCAACAGCTGCAGTTTGATAAAGCCAAGTCCAACTCAAACTCCAAGTCATTGTCATCATCAATCAAAAACATGAGAAACTTACAAGTGACCCTGCGAGACAAAGCAAAAAACCTGCCCCGCTGAGTGACTAACCTACGACAAGAGCGAATAGACACAGAAAAGACAACAACAAGAAGAACAACAACAGAAGCAGCAGTTGCTTTGCACCACCTGACAACAAGAAACCTGAAAATTCGCTAGCCAAAACAAAGAGATTCAATGGCTTTAAGGGCCTCAGGAATGGAATGGAATGGCAAGCGCACACCTGAGAGGAGGTTAGCAACAAGAGTTGGGGGCGAAAGAGGGGGTGTGGCAACGAGCAAGCAAGCAAGCAAGCAAGAAAAAAAGAAACCAGACTCGCCAGAGAAGATTTCGGTCCTTGGAGCTCTGTCTCCAGCTGTGAAAGATATAAGAGTACCTAGAGTATGCCTAGTTTATACGACTCAAACAAAAAAAGTGCGATATACAGATAATCACGCTTTACGTTTACACGGATTTAGTTACAGAATAATCCCGTAACATGCTATTTTTTTCGCTCTCTCTGTCTGTTATCTACTGAAGAAGTCTGGAGTAAGTTTTCATGGGAAGCACCTTTGAACTGCTTAAAAAGCGACAACGTTGTCGTTGTCGTTGCCGTTGTCTGGCGACATTTGCAAACTAATACATCAGACTCGAGTGTGGAATGTGGGTTATAAGGTGGGCAACAACAACAACAACCACGTTGCAAGCACACAAATTATGCATGCAGAAATGTGCAAAGGACTCGACGTTGGTGTTAATTGCAATGGTTCTCAACTCCGCTTTTTTTGTTATACATATTTCAACTAATGAGATGAATATATGAATGAGATGTATATAGTACACTTAGTCAAATAATTGTTTTGACAATATGCAAATCTAATATAGCTATTCTTGAATTTGTATGGCTTGTACAACAAGTTACAATAATAAATAATTTAATATTTATAATAATATAATAAAAAACAATTGTCAAAACAATTATTTAACTAACTGTATATGTATGTATGTAAATCGCATAGATTCTTTTTCTTTTTCCTTACCTTTAGAATTTGAGTTTTACGAAAACTGAGTTCATCATCGGCCGTCGCCGAGAAATCATGTTTGGCAATTGCTTCCATTTTTTATTGTTTTGTGTATTATTTGTTGGATCCTCAAACTATTATTTGTTTGTCGTTTAGTTTAGTTACGTTTTATTTTTTGTTTTTTAAATTAATCAGCCTTGTTGCTCACGCACGCACATACATATATATTACACACATACATACATATATGCAATTTGTTTTTAGTTGTTGGCTCCCTTAGCTGTTTGTAGGAAAAATTATAAAAGTTCACGTACGTTTAGCATTTGCATTTAAAATCAACACATAACGAAACTTATTATATAAACAATAACTCATATGTATATTGATTGCACGTCTTTGAATTAGTACAATATTTTCGAAGCCACAGGCAGCGAGAAAAGTGATTAAAAATACACCGACGACGATGACGGGGCCGCAGCCAGGCCAGCAACAAGAGCAACAAACGCGCAGTGGTGGTAGCGGCACTCACGGCGAAGCAACTGCGAATGACAGACGGCTGGCTGTGTGTGTGTGTGCGTGAGAATGAGAGGAATTGAGCTTGCGGAGCGTTGCCAACAGTATATATTATACCGACAACCGATAACAGTTCTCTGTAAAATATTTATATTTTGCTAAACAAATTTTACTCATTGCCTGCATTGGCGCTTTTAAAGTTTGTAATCTTGCGAGTGAAGCGCGACTTATCAGTTGCATTAATTAATGTTAACAATGTGCATATCGATGCAAGGCAGGGCGTGTAATTTCTGCTGGCAATGCTGCAGTGCTCAGAGCTGACGTTGTTGTTTATTTTTTAACCCCATTAGTAACACACACACATACACACGCGATGATATGCGATACATATATGTATACAAATTCGGCGAATTTTAGTTTTTTTTGATTATTTCTTTCGTAGATAACTTTTGTATATATTCTTCATGTTGCTAAATTTCAGCTATATTTGTTTAATTTTTAAGCAGTTAACACTATAATTTAACTTGTTTACACCTTTTTAAACATTTATGATGGAAAATGTGATACAAATAGAGTTATACAAATGTGGCAACCTTGAATCCCAGAACAAAATTACCGATTATTTGAACGTCTGGCAACCTTTCAATTCCAAATAGTATCCAGAAAAGGAACGAAGTCAGATTTAGGTCCTCTACTTGGCATTTTCTCTAATTTTTAAAAGAGTTTTATCATTTTGCATGCATTTTTCTAAGAATTTCTTCAAGTATTTATCAACTGAATTAAATGCTTCAATGGAACTGCAGTGAACAGCCCTGCGGAATATCGATATACTTGGCTGCCCATCGAATATCAGCTATCGAATAGTACACGGAATTCAAATTAACACTTATTATCGATAACCATAATAGCAACTCTGTGCATTCATACGGCTCTGTTAAATACAGTGGTGAACAGGGTGGCAGCTCGCAAATTCAAAATTGATTTGCACGTCGTGCATGTAAGTCACCACAATACTCTGACATTGAATCGAAAATAATACCTAATCGCAATAAAATCACGCCAACCAAATCAATCAATAAAGATTTTGCTATAACGACAAACGAGGACCACCAGTTTTACCAGTTCAAAAAATGAGTTATCACTGTTAATTAACAGTACGCAAATGCTAAGAGTTGTCGCTGTACAACCGTGTGTATGGGCTATAAAAACAACTCTGGTAACCCTCTTCATCCGACCAACATGCAGCAGTTGTGATAAAAATTGAATTTAAATTGAATTTTGAATACTTTTAAGAAAAAGTAATTTGAAGGTAATCGCCGAAAGTGCTAGTGTTACTGCAATTGTAGGCAAAGTGAATAGTGAATAATAAATTGTTTGTGGAATGCGCAGAGAGTGCACGCTGATTGCCTTGCATCGTAACTGCTCATCGTACACACAGGAAAAGCAGCCATAAGATTTTTCTTTTTTGTTTTGAGTTGTGCGCGCACAGTATCAAAACAAACACATTAACAAACTCAAAAGGACTCATAGGGACTGCCACAGCAGGAAATACATAATGGACACCAGTGTCAGCTCCGAAATTGGTAAGTTTAGCAATCTCTCTGCAAAGTATTTATATTTAAAATTGAATTTTCAACCTTTGCGGCCAGTCACTACAACGCGTGTACGTCAGTTGGGGCAGGCGGTCGACATATGTACATACGTTCATACGCGTATGTATGTCAATTGCTGGCGCGCAAATTCTTGCAAACGAAAATGTAGTACTAAAACCGCCTTTCTATTGAGAAATGTGCTTTTATATGGAAAACCATGATTGGGCAATTGACCTTGCATTATCAATAATATATATGTTTGCCCACTTGAGTCGCAATTTCAGTTTTTGGCTAAATTACAGTGTATGTCGTTTTAACAATATGGGATCATCTCAAAATCAATCTGGCAAGTCCGCGTTAAGTTTACGGCGTGTGTGTGTGCGTGGTACACAAGTACAGTCTGTGGGGGGAGTTGCCTCTAGTGTGGCCGTTTTTATAAGTTTTATGTTGAAACTAATGATAATTTTTTGATTTTTGAATATTAGAACGCAATGTTTTGATTGTAATATGTGTAGACATGTAGATATTTCTAAATTAATGCTGCATTAATAATTCCCGTGCATAACGTAAACAAGCTTGCCACTCTATACAATCGTGGTATATAAATATGTTATGTATGTACTTCAATTAAACAAGTGGCAACGCCGGTAATGGCTACGACAATCGATCTGGCAGGGCCGGCGGACAGCACATTTTGAGGTTTACGCAATTTTCGTCGATTTCCTCAAAGTAATCAATTTGCTTTGAAAATATCTGTGCAATTCAATTGAAAATTGTAAGTAAAAGTAGTACTTTTACTCTTGATTGTGTCATTTATAACAACATATGTAATTGCAATACATAGGCCATCAAAATGATGTCACAAGCATTTGCCGCTGCCGTCTGTCGGAACGGAGTTGCACTGCGCTGCAGCCGGCGAACACTGAGTACAGCGAGGTTACTACGCAATACAACTCGTGCTCGTCTGGCCACCAGTGCAGCATTGACCAAGAGTTGGCAGCCTGTTAGCTGTATTCCTGCCACAACGGGCAACATGCAGCAGTATGTCCGCTCGTATGCCAACGAAAAGAAGGTGTTTGAACGCACCAAGCCTCACTGTAATGTGGGCACCATCGGCCATGTGGATCACGGCAAGACGACACTCACAGCAGCTATAACCAAAGTGCTAGCTGACAAGAAACTGGCCGAGAGCAAAAAGTACAATGAGATTGACAATGCTCCCGAGGAGAAGGCTCGTGGTATTACCATTAATGTGGCTCACGTTGAGTATCAGACGGAGTCCCGTCATTATGGCCATACTGATTGTCCTGGTCATGCTGATTACATTAAAAACATGATCACGGGCACGGCTCAAATGGATGGTGCTATCTTGGTAGTGGCTGCTACAGATGGTGCTATGCCACAGACCCGAGAGCACATGTTGCTGGCCAAGCAAATTGGAATCGATCATATTGTGGTGTTTATCAACAAGGTCGATGCTGCTGATCAGGAAATGGTGGACCTGGTTGAAATGGAGATACGTGAGCTGCTGACTGAAATGGGCTATGATGGCGATAAGATTCCAGTGGTGAAAGGTTCTGCATTGTGCGCTTTGGAGGACAAGAATCCGGAAATTGGCTCCGAGGCTATACTCAAATTGCTCCAGGAAGTGGATACCTTTATTCCCACACCAGTGCGTGAGTTGGACAAACCATTCCTGTTGCCCGTGGAAAATGTGTATTCCATTCCTGGTCGTGGTACTGTCGTAACCGGACGTCTGGAGCGTGGTGTGGTCAAGAAGGGAATGGAATGCGAGTTTGTTGGCTATAACAAGGTGCTGAAATCAACGGTTACAGGTGTTGAGATGTTCCATCAAATCCTTGAGGAAGCTCAGGCTGGTGATCAGTTGGGCGCTTTGGTGCGTGGCGTTAAGCGTGATGATATCAAACGTGGAATGGTCATGTGCAAGCCTGGCAGTGTCAAGGCATTGGATCAGTTGGAGGCTCAAGTTTACATTCTGTCAAAGGAAGAAGGTGGTCGCACTAAGCCATTTATGTCCTTCATTCAACTTCAGATGTTTTCACGCACCTGGGATTGTGCGGTACAGGTGCAAATACCAGACAAGGAGATGGTCATGCCTGGCGAGGATACTAAACTAATTCTGCGCCTGATCCGCCCCATGGTCTTGGAGCAGGGTCAGCGATTTACGCTACGTGATGGAAACTTAACATTAGGCACAGGCGTCGTTACAAATATAATGACCGGTCTGACAGAATCGCAGCGTTTGGAGCTGACAGAGGGCAAAAAGGCGCGCGAGAAGAAGGTCGCTGCCAAGAAGTAAAATTAGAAGCGTGTATTCGGCATCACCCTGTTTTATCAGTCAATCATAAATAAATCTACCTACATATATAGTTTAATCACTTTGTATTCATATCGTTACTGCGGTTTTTCAATGCGTTTAATATTTTGTAAGTCTCATCAAATTAAACTTAATAATAAACAAACCCCACAAAACAGAATACAATATTTAAATATTTTCAGTCACGCGCTCACGTGGTCTTTTGTGTAAGTGTGTTTATCGTTATCGATAATGTTATCGCAGTAGCGATAGTATTTACAACACTCGCCCTTAGTTGTTCAGTGTTGGTCAACACAAAATGTTATTATCGCTTCACAGCTGTTGATTGTTCATGATAGAAGTTTTTGAAATTGAATTGAAAAAGTTGATTGCTCGCAATTATGTTTGCTTATCGCACTTCACGGTTATCGGGTATATATAATAAATAGTGTGTAAAGATGATAATTAATAATAATAATAACATAATTGATATGTCTCTTGCAGATGTGACAGATGAACTAGATAACGAGACGCCTCTGCCCGAGCTCTCCTTGTACGATTTGCTGGAGCCGCCAACAACGTCCAAAGAGCAACATTTGAACCCAGGTGATGATGATATTTCAGATGATGACGATGTGGATGAAGATGATGATGACGAGTGTGAGGACGAGGAATTTTTATCATCCTCGCTAAACGAATCGTTGAATACACCAAAACCCAAAAAGCCGCCGATTGTCCGGATATTAGAAAATAAACGCATTTCGGGACCGGCACCCATTGGGACGGCGTTAAAGAATATGCTGGGCGGGCCAATTCGCATAGTAACCACGCCGACGAAGCCGACCCAAGTAACAGATGTGAAAATCTTAAACAAGGTGCAGGCGCAGCCTTTGAAAACCTTTGGTAATACGCCAGTTAGAATTGGCAGCACAACGATAGCATCTCCAGCAGGATCAAGCACTGCGGCCACAACATCAAAGAATCTTGGCGGAGTTACAATGACTCAAATAAAAACCGCTGATGGCAAGGTGCTGTTCCTGCACAAATCAATGCCAGTAACGGGCGGAGTAGCGTCCAAGATGCCAGTAAGTACCTCGACAGCGCGTGTGGTGACTCAATCACCAGCTAGCGGCGGTGTCATACGACAAACGATACTTCCCAAAGGTGTGACCATAACTGGTGCGGGATTAATCAAGAGTGGAGCGTCCAGTTCACCAATTGCAGTCAGGGGATTGACGACCATTGGACCATCGAAAACAATCAGTTCAACAGCAGCAGCAGCAGCATCAACAACAGCAACAACATCCACTCCTGTACTTTCATCAACTGGGGCTGCACCCTCAACAGTAACGAATAAAATGCCCATAAAAGTTGTCCGGACTGCAGATGGTAAACTGATCAAACTGAATCAGGGTGCTTCTCCTGTGCTTTTGAATGCCAAGGCAGGAACAACGGTTGCTGTAAGGACAGCAGGCAACGCAGCAACAACTATAGCATCATCAACTCTAAGCAGCAACAATAATAATAACAGTGGAAATGTGGTGATCAGCAAGCCAACGGCACAGGTGATTATCAAGGGTCCCTTGAAGCAGCTACCAGCGGGTGCATCCCTTCGACCTGTCATCAACAATATCAGTAGCAGCAGCAGCCCGAGTACAACAACTGGCAACAACAACAACAGTCCTAGTAGTGGCAACAGCAGCAACATTGTAGCAACAACAGCAGCAACAACTGGAGCAGCAACAAGTGCAACATTGCCAGCGGGCAAAATGTTGGTTCAAAGCTCAACGGGCAAACAAATTGTTGTCGCAAGTAAAAATATTATTAAATTATCACCCAAGCCAGTTGCCAGCGCCAATACAAGTACAACAGCAGCAACTGCAACGGCAGCAGCAACTGCCACGCCCAGTGGTCTGCATGCAATTCAGTTACCAGGCAAGAGCGGTGTACAGTATGTCCGTGTTTTGTCCAACAACAGCAGCAGCAATAAGGTGACTACCAGTCCACAAAAGGTTCCACTCGGACGTCCACGTTCGGTCAGCGGCAGTAACAGCAACGCTCCTGGGAACAGCAGCAGCAGCAGCTCTGGAGCAACTGGAGCTGTCAGTAACACTAACAAAATTGTTATGAAAACAACGGTTGCATTGTCCGGCGGCAGCATTGTCCCGCTGCCATCTATGCAAACTTTTGTGCCCAGGGTGAGTTTGGAGCAACAATGAGTTGTTGTAAATTGATTAATAACTATATTTATTTTATCTCTAGCGTGCACCTGTCGCAGCATCGGGCGCCGGCAAGCCGCTGGTCAAGAGCAGCAGCAACAACAGCAGCTTGGAGGCCGCACGCAAGCATCGTTTATCGGATCTCAATGTGCAGATAAAGCAACTGACAAGCGAGAGCAGCAGCAGCGATGCCGCTGGACCGGATGCAAAGAAGGCACGTTATGTTATTGCCATGCCGCAAACGTCGGCAACATCCGCAAGCTCGACAACAACAACAATAGCATCGCAGCAGCAGGTCCAAAAGATGACGACAACGCGGTCAGCGCCAGTACAGCGCATCACGGTGCAGGGCGCCAGCAGCAGCAGCAACAGTGGCAACAACAGCAACAGTGGCAATGCCAACCGAAAGGTCTACAATCTGGTCACAAAAAGCGATGCCAATGGCGTCAGGTATATGATTTGTAACAAGGGCGGCGAGGGGAAGCCACGTACAGTGTTTAACACGACAATGCGACGTGGTTATACGCTGGCGGACACAAAGCTGCGACGTCCCACGACGCTGACACCGCAACAGCTGCGATTCAAGCAAATGAAAATGCTGCAGCAGCGACAGGTAATGGCGCAGGCGCAGGCCAAGCAACGACAACAGCAGCAACAGAAACAACAACAGTCGCCGCAGTCAAAAACACAGCAACAGCAACAGTCATCATCCACACAAGCTAATAAAGCCACTGTGCCTGGCAAGCAACAGTTTGACATATTAAAGCCGCCTCCAACTCCAGTGCCAGCAGCAACCACAGCAATTGATGCACTGGGCGGATCACGACGCAAGCATTGCAATTGTAGCAAATCCCAATGCCTTAAACTCTATTGCGACTGCTTTGCCAATGGTGAATTCTGTCAGGATTGCACATGCAAAGATTGCTTCAACAATCTGGACTATGAAGTGAAGCGAGAGCGGGCCATTCGCAGCTGCCTCGAGCGCAATCCAAGCGCCTTTAAGTAAGTCTCCCACAGCAGCAAATAATTAATTTTATTTTACTTACATATTAAACATTTCTTATTCCTTATAGACCCAAAATTACGGCTCCCAATTCTGGTGACATGCGCTTACACAACAAAGGCTGCAATTGCAAGAGGTCCGGTTGTCTGAAGAATTACTGCGAATGCTACGAAGCCAAGATACCTTGCTCTGGCATGTGTAAATGCGTCGGTGCGTATAGAATGAGTTAACTGATTAATAAAATAATTTATTAACTTTTATATGTATATATCTTTAGGTTGTCGTAATATGGAGGATCGCCCCGATGTCGATATGGACTCGATGGATAGTCAAGTTGATGTGAAGCTCCATCCGAGCAAAATGAAAGAGCTAAACGGAACATTTCCGCAGGACAATCGCTCGAATGTTTATCTAACGGACGATGTTATAGAAGCGACTATAATGTGCATGATATCGCGCATTGTTATGCACGAAAAGCAAAATATGCCCATTGAGGATACGGAGCGTGTGGTTATGGAGGAATTGGGCGAAAGTTTAAACCAAATTATAACATTTGCCAAGGAAAAGAATGATACAATTCAAACGGACGATCCCAAGACGACGGCCTAAACAAAATGCGCTTGAAAATTATTTATATTCGATGATGTTTAATATTTCTACACACGCATGATGCACATATGTCTATTAGTTAATAAGTTCAAAGCGATCTGTTTATTTTTCAATTTCTCTTCTAAATTAGGCTTTCTAAAAGTTGACCTTAAAGTAAAGTGTAAAGTGCAAATAAATAAAAAGAAAAAACATAACAAAATTATTAACAATACAATATCTATATACAAATTGTATGTATATAGCAATTATAATCTACAGTAGCAAATGTAAGATCAACTTTAATAGATGGAAGCATTTTGTAGCAAACAAACTGATCATTTTGGAAATGACTCCCTTTACCACATATGTATGTAAATAAAATAAAGTTTAATAAAGCATACGTTACAATAATTGTGTATCTATTTGAAATACTTAAATGTATCAATTCTCTACATATTATTAAAGAATTGAAGTAAGTAAAATTTTACATGTAAAAAATGATGACAATGGAATGGAAATAAGAATAAGTTGTAATAATAATATTTTAATTTCTATTGGAAGTTTAATAATATTAACAAATAGTTAATGAAAGGAATTTGGATTTGTTTTCGAGTCTAGCTTGTTTATTCACCAACAACTTCAGTTACATATTTTGTGTATTTATGTGTTTTCATGTAAGAGTACGAGTACATATGTATTTGTTATGTTTAAAGTTTAAACTTAACGCAGTTTTGATTGATTGTATACATACATATAGTAAGTAGTATTAGCTTAGTTAGTTGATTACAATTAAGTAAGTGTATAAGCAACTGTCAAGTGACAACTATTGATAGCAAATATATTTATGTATATAATACGAGTATAGTGCGATTTTAAGTATAATGTTTCTTATAAATATTATTTATAAATATTATTTCCTATATTGCATTTTCTTCTGCATTTTGTTCCAAAATAACTCAACCTGACACATGACATGATTAGACAACATTATTAATAGTTGTTCAATTATTTCGATAAATGCTTAAGTATTTGCAACTGCATATATGTATTAATATATTTATTTATATTTATATAAAATATTTTATATTAGTATGTATTTTGTAGAAACTAAAATGCTCGCGCTAAACAATACGAATATTAATATGTGATTTTGTAAGCGGTTTTCAATACTTGAGAGAGAGTATGTGTGTGCGGTTATTAATATTAATATTAATATTATAAAATATTTGTAGATATTTATGTAGTTGTAAATACGCTTCAATACTGTGCACAAAACTTATTTCCAAGTTGTAGTTACATATATGCATGTTGTTATAGTTGGATTATAATTTGTTTGACCCCATACCAGCTTTTTCCATTATCATTTTTGTAATGCATTAATTTAGATAACATTTAACGATAGTAAATTGTTAATATATTTATATATATATATATGTATTTACTAGGTATACGTATATGTATGTATTTATAAGCTATATTGTCTAATTCACACGTACTATATAGTATACATTTATAGATCGCTAAGCCGCGATTAAGCTTTAACACACACAACGACTTCTTGAAAACCGAACAAGACTTTTGCATATTGTAATTAATTTCATTTCAATTTTATATTATTCTTTTTTTTTCGAAATTAGCTTTTTGTTTACCCTGCACTATGCTTTTGTACTACATACATCTTTATATAGATTTTTGTTTATTGTTGGGAATTCAGATTGTTATTAATTATTTTTATGTGCATGATTGAATTTTGCAATTCTTCAAAAAGCATGGTTAATTACAACATATTTGAATGATTAATTTAGTAGCACAATAAAACAACAATGATAATCAGCAAGTTTTTTCAGCTCAACGTATGTACAAATTCTTTTCTTTAAGCATTACCTCATTGTATACCTGCCATTGATTATCAAATTTATTACTTTTCGACTAAATTTCAATGCGCTCAAAAATGTTCCATGTATTGCCCAACAGATGGCGTTGTATTACCTTTAAAAATATGGATTTTACGTAGCTTTTATAGCCTACAACGCGTAGAATAACTTGCAGCCATTCAAGTTACTCGCGTGAATATCCAAATGATCCAAGTGATCTTAACTCGGAAACATACCGAATGAATTTAGTATGATTTTAAAATATAATTTAACAATTTGTGTGCGCATTATGCCAATTTCCCTAAGTGTATATTAATAATATTTAAGTTTTTCAAGTACACATGGTACATTTTGACTTATGCGTAGTTCCCTTATTGCGTCAGATAATTTATGTCTGTGCCCTGTTCCGAGTTCCATTTTCGTCTTAATTTCAGCGACAATTTGACGGATAAATAAACAATTTATCTGAACTTTTATCAGTCAAAAAAGTATGCTATACGAATAGTGCGAAATTGGAATTCAGAACAAGACTGCAGATTTTATAATAATTATAGATAGTTGTAGTTTAAGCTGTAATTTACTAGTTAGCTTCGTTTTTGTTTTATATTAACATTCAACATTTATACAATCAACAAATTTAATAATACTGTATTTTAAATTGATTTACTTAAAGAAGGTTTGGCATTAAATAGACCAAATTATTGCACAACTATTTTCGCCGTATTGCTAATAGATTAAAGATTTAATGTGCGTCCCAGGAACCGGAATCGTAAAGCAGAACATTGGGCTCTGAGGTGAAACAAAGTCGACGTTGACAAAATTTTCTTTTAGGATTATTTGAAACTATAATTTTTTATGGAATAAAAAAACTCTTTAGATGATTGCAGCGCAATATTCTGTACCAATTTTGGTCCAAATTTCTTGAGAAGCATCAAATTTCTAGCAGAAAATGAGTCGCGGATTCTGTGAGTATATAAGATCTGACATTTTTCAAATGAATCTATTCTCAAGGCCTTCTTTTTTTACAGATACTCCTAGCAGCGTCTATACACGTCGCCAGACTTCGGATGTCTTTCACAACGATCCGTTTAAAGTCCAATCGTATAACTTTCATTATGCCGAAAGACCTGTTTATCCGGTACAGCATTATCAGCGTCTACCGCCGAAGCTGCCGGAGCCGCCACCCTTCACGACCTACTACTATAATGCCAAGTTCCACAGGGATCGGGAATCATCGAGGGCGTCTCCAGCAACGAGTTCCTTTGTGGAAACCAGGCGTCGCCAGTTTCTGCAAGATTTCAATCGCGTTTCAACGCCGGCCAGAAGAGAGATCGGCACGGGATTAAGATCTAGTGGACAGCAAAGGGAAGTATTACAGGTGCGTCATCCAGTGGCCAGTATTCCACCTGCTGTTGTCACCAATCCGCCGCTGCTGCGCTCCTGTTGCAATCGCGAGGATTACAAGGTGATGCGCCGTGGTCAGAGTGTCACCACAATAAGACAGAGCAACTGCAGCGCAAGTCCAACTCGCACGGGAAGCAGATGTGCCTCCGTCAGCAGCTTTAGCTTCAGGCAGCCGGAAAAGAATCCATCCCAGGCCACCATAAAGCTGTCGCCAAGACGCAGTGCCAGCTGTTGCAGTGGTTGCGCCATCAACATCAATATAAGAGGCATCAACTCTGAGGTGGATCTGGACAAAAGTTTGCGAATCAAAATAGAAACGGATTCCTGTCTGCACAACAACACGGACAAGGACAAGGGACAGACGCTAAATGGACCGCATGGAGTCCAGAAATGTCGCGGGAGTACGGAAAGCTTTGTTATAGACAAGCGACTGTCCAAGTTCAGTTTGGCGGATGTTCAAGCCACAAGCTGGGCACGCAGACGAAGCTCTGAAGAGGATGCGCTGCTGGCCAAGCGAATGCAGTTGCAATCCGAGCGAGAGCGTTTTGAAAGATTGCGTCAACAGGAATTGAAGAAGGAACAGGAGCGTGCGCGGCAGCGAGAAAGGGAACGGGAGCGTCTGCGGCAGGCGGAAAGACAGCGAGATCGTGAGCGTTTACTCGAGCTGGAAGTGGAGCGGGAAAATCAAAGACTCCGTCAGCTGGAGCGTGAGACGCACATAAAGAGGGAGCAGGAGAGGGAGAGGGAGAAACAGAGACAGCAGCAACGTATACCAATGCGTGCCATGTCCATGCCAAGTCCGCTTACGCCACCAGTGGTCATGACATCCCATTTGTATACACCTGCATCTACGGATCGCCTGCCGGGAATGATGCCCTGTTATGTTCGCCAGTCCGCAGGCAACTCCAGGTCAGAGCGATTGCAAAGTTGCACTCGAAAGCTGCTGCCACTGATAACAAGACGGCCACAACAACAAGAGACACCGCTTCCCCCGCAGTCGCCTGCACCACGAAGCTTGGAACGCCGCAGCTCGGGCACCTCGAATTACAATGCAAGTGTGCCCGGAAGTGGCAGCAATACGAGCATGCGGCGACTGTCTACCACACGGCTCCATGAACGCAAGTTGCTGAATCTGCATGTCAATGGTGTTCCTGTTAGCTCCAATCTTCCAATACACGCCCGGATAAACAACATGCCCATACGGATAACGACGTCGCAGCCAGCGGACGAGCATTTACAATTCTCAGTAAATCGGGTGCGAGTTGCCAATGCTTCACCAACGACAGGACAGGAAACAAGTCGCTGTCGCAACCGCAGTCGCAGCAGCAGCAGATCCGGATTGGAAGAGACGCCAACGACGCCCTGCAATGTCAACATTAATGTCTATGCGGATAATCCGCGGACAATGTGTTTATAAAATGGCGTCACCAGGGCTGATGGAGCGTCAAGGTAACTATTTCATCAACCATTTTCAGGGTTGCACATCTCAGTTACATTGACGCTGTAACAGCCCTGGAATTAGATATTTTTTTTATGAGCTTTCGGACCTGTTGTCTTTAGTCAATTCGAAATCATTTGCGTGCGTTTTTGCCAGTATTTTTTTTTACAAGTATATATATAAAATATAGCAAATACAAAATTTCTATTTTTATCAATTGAGTACGATTGGTTTTGGGATTCACATTAAACCTCCGCAATCACAGACTTTTTATTTAGTGTATTGCAAATACCTTCCATTCTGGGAGTAAGATTTGTTATATTAAGAGCTTAAAAGCTCAAGCAAGGTCAGACACCTTATGTTGTTTGTTCTTTATATTACAAAGTTACAAAGTTAAAAATAAATTCAACTTGAACTGGACATTCCTCCAATATACAAGTAACGCCGGGTTTTTAATAAGCTTAACGATATAAGCTTTTATATTTGACTAAATTTTATATTTATGATTTAACTAAATAATTTACTCAACATTTTAAATAACTGAAGCTTAACTACTTTAATTTTTGTAAACTTGCAATCTCATTTAAAGAAAAATAATTCACTATAAGTACCAAATTTTATGAAATTAAGAAAACTAAATCAAATTTTACATTTGCACTCAGCTGATCAAAAAGGGAAAAGTTTCATGTTCATTTAGGATTTAACTATTTTTTTGATATGCTTATTTTATTGTAAGCATAATATTGATTTTCTTGGTTTCTGATTTTCAAGCGTATCTTTATCAAACATTAAACAATTATAACAATTTTCTTGAGTTCATATGATATTTCTGATATTTTTGGTTGTGTTTCTGTGTTCTTCAAATTTGTCTTTAGTTTTTTTTGTTAATTTTTGGTCATTTTAAAATGACATTGCTTTATTTAATTTGTGTAGAAACTTTATTCGTCATCATCGTAGTTTTGATAGGTCACATAACGTACCTGCGAGCGATCGCGTCCATGGATTAAAGACTGCAAAGGTGGTTAAAATATATTTTGGTTAGTAGGTTTTAAGTACGATTATTTTAGAATTTTCAAATAAGAAATACAAACAAAAAGAGTAACATAGAAGAGTTTTTAATTAAACAAATTACAACTAATAATATACATTCTGAAAATAACTATAGAAATATAAAATAATAAAATTAATATATATTTTTTTTAGGATTTATACAAATTTAAAATGATACAATTTAAATTAATACAAAATATTAAAATAATATTGTAATATATTAAATTAAATTAAAGACTAAAAAACAGATCACATCCGTGAACATTCAAAGCCCTCATTCGTCTTGCCCCCTTCCGCTGCAGTGTCCTGCATAATCGCTGGACAGGATGCCATGAAGTGGGCAATCGAATTATTGGCAGCAACTTCGGCAGCAGCAGCTTCAGCGGCTTCTCTTGCCATACGCACCTTTTTCTCATCGCTGGTTGGCGGATTCTTTAGCATAATCAGAAGCGGGGCATACAGGAAGCAGAGAATGGCAATGCCGAACAACATCCACTCGAATCCAATAGTCTTGACAAGTGATCCCGATAGCGCCGGTCCCACGGCAAAGCCCACACAGAAGGCAACGTCTCCCAGGGCATAGACGCTTCCATATACCGCCGAGTGACGTATGTCCACCAGATATCCCAGTTCCGGCATCATCGAAGAGTCCACCATGCCAATAGCAAAGCCCAAGCCGGCATTGGGAATAATCAGATGCACGATTGAGGTGGCCATGGGTATCTACGAAAAAGATTGTGATGGAAAAAATATATTGGAAATTTACAGAAAATACATACGAAGATCAAACAAGCGCCAATGATGACCAATCCCAGACAGGCGGCGAACCAGCGCCCAATCTTGTGTCCCAGCGGTCCAAATAAATTCGTGCCAATCAAATAGCTAATGGAAGCTGGCAAAAATGCCACGCCTTGTTCCCAACGTGTTGCGCCCATATTATCGACCATCCACAGTGGTAGCGATGGCTCCAACATGGCAATGCCCATATTGGCAAAGGTTATTGCACCAGCAGCTATCAAAATATACGGATCACTGATCAAACTCTTCAGGGATGGCGGCTCCTCTGTCTCTGCCTTTTGTATCGAGGGCTGCAACATGAAGAGCTGCAACAATCCATCACCTAATGCCAGTGCAGCAAGGATCAGGAACGGCGCCGATTTGCCAACAAACTCATACATAACACCACCAAAAGGCGGACCTATGAGCACGCCCAGTGCCAGGCCACCCAATGCAATGCCCATCGCATTCCCACGCTCCTTGTCGTCGGTGAATCGATCTGCCAACATTCCCATGCCAGAGACGGAGGAACACGACGATCCGATGCCCTGAAGAGCGCGTGCTATGAAGAGTACCAGATATGAGCGACCAAAGGCGAAGACTAGATGAGGAGAGGGAGATTAATGTCTGATACTCTTAAGAAACTATCCAATTCTTACTTATCGTGGACAGGAACATAATGACGAAGCCGGCAAACATCGGTATACTGTAGCCAATTCTGAGAATTAAAGTAAAATTAAGACGAAATCGAAATTTATGGCAAGTTTTGCAAAATATTTGTTTTACAAAAAGAATAATTATTCACCAGGGATTAAAACGGAAACGAATATCGGTTTCAGTTATGGTTTCGGTTATGTTTGAATTATGTTTTTTCGGTTATCGGTTATGCAAAATCTTGGAGTATCGGTTTCGTATCGGTTATCCGTTTTTTGTAAGTTTCGGTTTAAAAATAACGGTATGGTTTCGGTTCACAAAAAAAACAAGAAATTAAAGTTTTCGGTTGACCAAAATAAGTTGCGTTATTCATCGCTTTACATGAAAAAAGACTTAATGCTCTAATTAGACTGGAAAATAAAGTTATCTGGTTAATAGAATGGTCCAGTGTAAGGTCGATTTTATTATAATTTGACCTCATATAAATTTGCTTAATTTCTTTTAAAAATTTCGATTATTTTGATTTTATTGATTTTTAATAACTTCGAACAACCATAACTTTGTCAAAACTTAATTAATTTCCATGCGCAATGTAAATTTGAACATGATTTTACTTCTAAATTCGTTCTGCATTTAAATTTTGTTCATTTTCAAAATTCGAAATTTTTCGAAAAATTCAAAAAAGACAAAGGGGTAACACTGTAAAATTTCGAAAAATTTCGATTTTCAAAAATTTTTGAAAATGAACAAAATTTAAATGCAGAACGAATTTAGAGGTAAAATAATGCACAAATTTACATTGCGCATGGAAATTGAATACGTTTTGACAAAGTTATGTCAGTTCAAAGTTATTACAAATCAATAAAATCAAAATAATTGAAATTTCCAGGCTAATTTTTCAGGTTTTAAAACTTTTGAAATAAGTCTAGGTCACAGAAATTAAGTATAAAAATTTACGAAATGAAATTGAAAAATATCTCTCAGAAAACATTAACAAAATGAATCTTAAAGTTGATAAAAAATTAAATCTTCATATTTAAAATATTTGTATTTTTAAAACGCTATTTACAGATAGATCCCGAACCAGAACTAAGGTGCAATAATTTCAAGTTCCTTACCGATGCGTTAGGGGTCCCACAATCGGGTTAACCAGCAGCTGTACAATTGCCTTGGAGGCAAAGAGAAGACCCACTTCAACCGTTTCTCCGACCAGTTCATTGTGCCGTTCCTCTAGCTCGCGATAATAAGTGAAGTTATCTATGGGGAAAGTAGGGGGGCATTTTAACACCTCGACGTGGTAATTATTACTTTACGCAGTGCTTACCTTCAGGACTGAATGTGGACTCCTCGATCGGGGCCGCCACCTCATTGCCGTTTTCCTTGCACGGACAGGGATTTGGGGTTGGCGGTGGTGGAGTGTGCAGGGTAAGCGGTGTGCGAGGGTAGCTGTCGAGTGGTGCGTCCGGATGTCGTATGTCGTACAAGAACTCGGGTATGATGGGTACTATGGAATAAAATGAAAGACCCGACTAATGGTTTTGTAATTGAGTTGCAACAAAGAATTTACGTACAATTAGCCTAACGGCCAAACCGTTAGTTCTTGCTGCTCTACGGCAAAAGCAATTTTCTCCAGCCGCTCTTTAATTGCGTTACAGGCCCGCAAAATTGTTGTTACTCAAAAGTTTATAACGGCTAGCAGGCAATGTTGCAACTGGCAAGAACCAGAACCAGATTGCCTGCCCTAATTGAGTTCTTCGGCCTTGCCAACAAAGGTTGCAACAAATTTCCGCATTCATTCATTTTCAAATTGTTTTCCCACCTCACCACACTCCATACTCACTTCACCTTATCTCACCACACTCCGAACTCTTCCTGCCTCAGTTTAAAAATTCAATTTGTTTATTGCATGTTTCGACTCTGTTTATATTTATTATCAACACCCGACTCCATGTCCAATATTATACTTAGTCCTATGCTCCTTTCGTTGCTATAATTGCATTTCCTGGCATTGTGAGGTAGTTGCTCCTCTTCCCCAACTCTCTTACTCTTACTCTTACCATGTTTACTCATATGTTGCTGCCATGTTTCAATTGTGTTACCAAGTTGAACGAGTGTTGAGCGATTGTTGATCCACCGTTTGTTATTGTTTTTGTTACTTCAGTTTGAAGTGTTGTTGGCATAATGTGCGGCTTTTTAACTAGACAGTCGTGTGGTTGATTACTAACTACCTTACTACATATGTACATATAAACCAAATTGACTAGGTGTCAAAATCTCATGCTTATTTTATTTATCTCATTTTAATTTTCGTAGTATTGAGATATTTTTGAGAGTGTCGAGAGATTGTAAAAAATATACACAATTATTCAACATATAAATAGTATAAATCATCATTTTAATTTTATTTATACAAGTAAATTATAATTAAAAGGGTTTTATTATCATTACATGTTGAATTAACTACGAAATAGGCCCCTTCAAATTATGCTAATGCTTCTACATTACTAAGTAATAATGCTAGGCTGAGACCCAGTTAAAAAGACCATTTCTACATATCGTGCCAGCACGTACCTAAAGTCATTTTGGCAAGAAAAATCATTAAAGGTGAAATTTGATACTGATCCCTGTATGGTTTTTAAGGTAAGCTCGTGTCACAGACAATAGCCGCAACATATGTTGGCCATGTAACTCGACATGCCATTTTGGGACGTTTACAATAAATAATGGAACCACTTGCTAGGCAACCCATGCTATACTCTAAAGATAGTACATATATTTAGCTGGAAGTGTACTTATGCAAATTTCATAGTTCTTTTAATAGGGTCTACCACTTAAAATGCAACGCCAGCGTAAATGATTAACCAAGCAATTTTATTCAGGAAAGAAAGAAAGTTATTTCGAGTAATTTCGAAGTTCGCCGCTATCAACTACCGTGTAACTCATTAAACTGTCTCCGAGCATTTGACATACAAAAATCGAAAAGCACGTGCAGCTGACAAACGGTTAATGGAGCAGGGATCGGTCATAGGAGCATGGAAGCATGGGTTGTTTGGTTTGGGCTGCATTTCGCGTGTCTAAGACACTTAAACCACAAGTTAAGGCACAAAACAAAATGTTAGCAGCGGGTGATGGGCAACCAGACAAAACAAACAGTCACGACCAGGAATTGGCCAAAACGATGACTGACATTTAAGCCAAAATAATATTCTTTTTTTCTGTTTGATTCACATGGAAAGTGTTAAATAAGTGTTACCTATTGAATGTAACAGAGCAATCTTTGTAAAATACAAAATATTTGATATTTCCGCTTTAGCAGTGCAGCTTTATGTTAAGTTTACATAGCTCTGTTAAGATCTTGCAGTGTTAACACATACTCTCTCTCTCTGTCTCTCTCTCAGTTGCGCCTTGGCATAGGCAACGATTGCAGGAGTATTGTGTGTAATGTATAATGAGATCGCCATTTTGAAACTTTGTTTACATAGCCAATTGCATAGCTTTGGCTATCTGTAATCGATTATCTTTTTTATCGATCACACTGTAAGCACAAAAAAGTATATTGATAATGAATTGTGAAGTTTATATTCTATTTCTTAGTATAAATAAATTTAAGAAGAGTACAAAGTAAGTGAAAGTATAAGTAAATTAACTGAAGCAGATTTAAATACAGCGACTTTTGTCCCATCCCTAGTGACAAGAATCTATTTTGCGGCGGCGTCGCGACGGACGCGTCATTGTCGTCGTTCGTCGTCAGGGAAAACAGCGATGGCAGTGAGGCATCAACCGGCGGTGCGAGCACACGGCAACAAGAAGGATAAGGATAATGATGAGGACAACAGTTACCTCGTGATAATCGAAATCTCCTTGGATTTGTTATTTTGGTGAATCATTAATATGGTAGGACTTTAATTAATGCAATAGTAGAGAGGGCGATAGAAGAGAAAGAGACGCCAATGCGACAGCCAGCGCGTTCCATTTGGGAGTCGGCCAGTCGACCGCTGTTCGTGCGCTCCGTTTGGCTGGAGAGGATCGGGGAGACGGGCCGCAGTCACCGACGACACTTTATACTTGATTATGAGCCACGGGAGCGACAGCGGTGGATTCAATGCCAACGACAGAGTGCAAGGCGAGGATGTAAGTAGAATAAATATAAAACGAGATAAAGATGATAACTAATCCAATTTATACAGGCATCAATCATCAGAACGACTCCTGTGAATTATACGATCAGTCAACGGCACTTGAGGATAGTTGCGATTATACCTTGGATGAATATCTACTTTTGGACGCAACGAAACTAACGCTGCAGCACCAAGGACAAGGTGGAATGTCTAACAGGATGCAGAGTGGTGGATTCTCCAACTTCAATGGGCGGCAGAGCAGTCGTCATGCCAAGCGACGTGCCTGGCTGCTGAGTAGCGGGAAGAGCTATCAGTTGGATCACCTGACGGATTATCACTCGCACTCGAGACGAAGTTCACTGCAGGATGCACCGCCAACAAGCACGCACATTGCCAATCCGGAGGAGCGTCTGGCGGAACGTGTGCTCAATTGGCTGGACTTGGCGGGACGGGCGGACATTGTGAAGGCAGCGACGCCGTTGCAAGTTAACAGCAACAGTTCAATCCTGCCCAGAAGCAGCCAGCGGAGTCATCGACTTAGCCAGCGTGGCATGAGTCTCAAACGCATTTCCACGGCAGCATCGGCACAGCGAGTGGTGCCCAGAAAGCCCGCATCCAAGCAGCCACCTCCACTGCCATCGCCTGCACTTAATTACCGCTCAAACTCTTCCAATGCCAAGCCCATTACCATCATCTTCAACAAGGAGGGCGTCCCCGTCCGCCTCAATCGTCCGGCCCGCAATATTGATCTCTGTGCGCTGAGCAACAGCGCCAGCACAACTCGCCGCTTGGCCGGACACTTGGCCTCAGCCAGGTTATATAATGGTCAGACTCCCACGCCCACAACAACGGAGGAGACGCGAACGCCACCGTCGAGCAGTCGTGGATTAAATGGATTGAATGCAACTCAACTGGACAGCCGCAAACAGTTGCACATCTTCATGCCAAGCTTGCCCAAGAAGGGTTTGCTTCTGGCAACAACAACCAGCTCCGAAGATGTCCTCAGCGCCAGTTTTAGTGATTTGTGTTTTTAATCAGTCAAATTTATACTTAAAATCTCAATATTCTTTTCACTTTTTTGTACTTTGCAGAACTTGAAAATTAAATTAAACGTAATATTATGAAACATTTCTAAAAACGGGTTTTATAAATCCACCCTACAAAATTATAGAGAAGGAGAAGAAATTTGTTTTCTCAATTGTCTGAGTTGTTCCTTAATTTTTTAAAACGATAAAATTGCTTTATAGGAATATGTTACATTTTTAAAGAATCTAACTTCATTTCAAAAAGAGCTACATATTTTTACGGGTATTAAACATGACTTATTTTGCAGCCTTGTTGTAATACAGCATTTATGATGTTATTCAAGATATTCTATTATAAACCTCATTTTATAGAATACCACACAAATATGTGACTCAATTAATACCTTTTAATTTGAATCTGTCACCGGAAAAAATGTTATCAGATTCGAATACCATTTACTCATGTATAGATTGCAATTGTCACGCAATTGTAATTTGTGTTTTGTTGGGTCAGTTTTAATGTCTGATGTAGTTATAATGTCTAAAATGCTAGTCGAGTCTTATATCCTGGCAACCATTGCGTATGAAAAAAGGAGTAGGACGCTTAATCTAGGATTGGGGGAACTTTGTTCAAGTAGTTATGTCGCAAGTAGTTCCTCTCTGGTTGTGGAAAGAAATCTTCTCTTACGACTGATGGAATTGATGTCGCCTTTGGTGTGTAACATATAAATATAGATAAACTTTCGAGTATAAAACTTTTCCTTCAAAATCTATTCTAATGCCGAATTTTGTAGAATTGGGTCTTGAAAAGCGTCTTCTTAACTTGAGTTCCTGTGTTGTCTACATTTTATTGGTCTCTCTTAACTGTTGGTATTCTTTTAATTTTTATGAACTTCTCGCTGGGTATTTGGTAGTCGACTACTCTCGACTAGAGCGTATTTATTTGTTTTCTTCTGTATTAAGCCAAAATGTCTACGCTCTGGGATATTCTCATTCTACAAATATTCTTTGTTTTGATTTCTTTTGACTGTAAGGCTGGGAATCATTGTTGGTTTTGTATTTTGGGATTGTTGGAGTAACATAAACAATCTTAAAGTATTGTAATTTATCTGAGGTTATTTAAACAATGAGAAATATTGAGGGAGGGTTTTGCATAGAATATGATTAAAATGATTGAAGTAGATAGTGAGTAATTCAAATAACAGATTTATTAATTACACAAAACGATCTTCTAGTTCGTGTTTTTAGTTTTTAGTTTCATATCCATTTCGTTCCATTCTCATTCGTTTCTAAACGAAGATAAGTGATAATCGTAGTTAAGTTTCTTCGTTCAGTTTTGTATATCGATTAATCGAGCTTACTTTAAATGGTTGAGCGCAACAATTATCCATAAATCATTTGTCTGTCAGTAATTCTCACTTTGATAGTGACATATTTTAATGACGACACGTAAACAGGCATAAATCAATTATTGCCATTGCCAAAATGTCCAAATATATCATTGTAATCATGCCCCCCAACTGTCAACTGTTGCCGAGAGAGAGAGAGAGGGAGAGTGACTGTGAGAGAGAGAGAGAGAAAGAAGGTTGCCTCAAGCGTCATGCAAGGCCTTTGGTGGCAGTTGCCACACGTGGCGACGTTTTTGGCCAACGCGTTTTATTTCAATGCGATTTCGAAGCGGGCTGAGGAACCGTTTAATGAATCTGCCATGACAGCAACAACAACAACAACAACAGAGACAACAACAATAACAATACCATCGAGGACGAGTCTAAAAAAAGGAGCAGAGCATGTTGTGACCTTTGACGTCGGATATGGTATCACCATGGACTCCGGCTTGGATGGTGGGCGCGACGCTAATAACAACGTTATAATGTAGCAATGGCAAATGCCGTGGAAAAGTTTTAGTCAAAAGGCAAAGAGCCAAAAGAATACAAAAGACAAAAGGCACGCTCGCAATTACGACGCAGCTGGGAAAAACTTTTCCCTGACATTTGAGTTTTCTCTTCGGTAAGGAAAATGCGCAACAATAGGTGAATTATACTTGAAAAACAAACAGCACAACGAGACAGGCTGAGAGACAGACAGAGAGACAGTCAGTTAAATGCCTGACGTGACTTATTCGCGTTTCAGAAGCGTACGCGGCAAGTTGCAAGTCTCGAGGTACCGCAAATCCGATTCCGATTCCGATTCCAATTCCGTAATCCTAACAAGCATAGTTTTTCTACACTTAATTTTCCGGCAATTAGTATTCGTACTAACCACAAATGTCAACCGATGAAGACTCTGTGGGCAGTCCCATAAACCCGTCAACGCCAACGACCGGGGAACGGGAACGTGAACGGAGGGATCGGGGCAAAGGGGGACGCAATGCATCGGATCTACTGCGTCAACAGCATAGCTTCGAGGCGAGATATAGTAGCATCATCCAGAAGCAGATCTGGGAGACGACCATTAACAAGGATGTGATGGAACGACAGCTCAATGCATATTTCCCCTTTTCACGCAGTGCATCCCTCAACAAGGACGGATCCGATGGATTCTATCTCAAACCCAACCAGGAGAATACTGACAGTGATCTGAAGACACGTTCCTTGGGCACCACGCCGACCAAACAACGATCCACAGCATGTCTAGAGAAACTGGAAACTTTGGATATAGCCGAACAGCAGGAGAAGCCATGAATGGGATAAGGAGACGAGTTTCGTAATTATAATAAAGAAACTTATATCTTTTATTATATATTCCATTAAATTGCAATTCAATTAGATATATTTAAATGAGATAGCTCTTGCAATTTCAAAAAGTCATTTCTTACATATAAACTTTTTCAGTCTTCTCCAGTTATAATAACATATTTGTTTATACCCAAGTTTCAATTCAAAATATCTTTAATCCTCCATCTAATTATATTTTAAAAGGAAAGTTTATTTGATTTTCAATAATGAAGCAATTTTTCTTACTTAAATTTTTAAACTTAAAGCTGTAAATATTAGAAACACTCAGTTAGGGTATAATGTCTTCGGCATATGGAAGAACTTGCCTTTTCAATGTTCTTATCTCAATTATATTTAAAAATTTCAAATTAAAAATACTTAAAATTAAATACTTTAAAATATATCTGCACTTTTATGATAAAAATAAGATTCAAACAGTTGTGTTTCAGTAAGTTATCAATAGTTTATAAGAAACACTCCATTTAAAAATCTAAAGCGAGTTTTTTAAAATTAATGAATTAATTGCACCAAATGAAAATACTCCTAAAATAATGCTACATTAATTAATGCTAAAGTGAGACTCGAAAGAGAGCTACATAAATATTGTATATAAATTCAGGGTAACGCCTAGTCGAGACCCTTTGACTTATTTCTTACTTGTTATACATATAAAATCAATAAAAAATCTACTTTATACTATATTGTATAGTTGGTTTTGTAGTTTTCTGTTTACTTATGCAACACGGACTTGGACTTGGAGATAAAAACCTAATGCCACACACATAAATCAAGGAAATTCTCATTCCATTCGCATTTCCCTTTTTGGGGATTCCCCTTTCTCTGGTTGGAGCTTAATCAAATTTATGAGCATTTTATGCTCATTGCCAGAGATCAAATGTAATAAGCATGTATTTCTCGCAATTTTCACTTCAACACCTTTAACGGAGAAATGAAAGCACTTAAGTGGAAATGCCTCAAGTCAAACGCTAAAAGCATATTTACTGTAACCTCCCGCCCCAGCTCGCTTTCCCCTCGGTAAATCAACGCACAATCCTCCCATTCACTCGTCCTCCTCGTGTCCATTCAACATTCACAGGCGAAACGGAAACTAGAAAAGAAGCTCTGAAACTTGAAATGGGGTTTTCCTTTGCTTGATTTTCCTTACTTTTTTTGGCAGTGAGGAGTGGGAGGTAGGAATAAGAATTGAGACTTGAGCTAATAGTTTGACTCTTTGTGCGCTGCTTAAACATTTCTCTACTTTCTCTTTGACTTTTACTTCCGAATCTATCAACAAGTTGCTCGAGTGCCGCCTGCGCATCGTTATTTGTCTTCGGTTAAACTCCTGCCACCTCCTCCAACTTGTTGATCGAAATTCATGAGCGTTTAAAGAAGAAAAGAAACTAGCAGAAAGTACTGTTTTTAAGTATGCTCGACTGTGAGAGTCTCTGTAATTATTCTGTTAAAAATATAATTAAAAATAAAAAAATACAAATCATAAGAAATAGTATTAAGGAAGTCTTGGCTAAACTATCTATTAAGCCAATGATTCTACAGTCACTTCTTCAAAATCATGGCTTAAAACCGAAACGAATATCGGTTTCAGCTACGGTTTCGGTTATGTTCGAATTAAGGTTTTCGGGTATCAGTTATGCATAATCTTGGAGTATCGGTTTCCAATCGGTTTTTTGTAAGTTTCGGTTTAAAAATACCGGTATGGTTTCGGTTCACAAAAAAAATAAAAATTAAGTTTTTCGGTTCACCAAAATAAGAAGCTTTATTCATTGCTTTACTTGAAAAAAGGCTCAATACTCTAATTAGCCTGGAAAATAATGTTATCTGGTTATCGGAATGGTATAACGTAATGTCTATTTTATTATAATTTGACCTCATATAAATTTCGCTCATTTGGTTTGAAAAATTTCGATTATTTTGATTTTATTGATTTTTATTAACTTCGAACTGCCATAACTTTGTCAAAACTCAATAAATTTTCATGCGCCATGTAAATTTGAGCATAATTTTACCTCTAAATTCGTTCTGCATTTAAATTTTTTCCATTTTCCAAATTCAAAATTTTTCGAAAAATTCAAAAAAGACAAAGGGGTAACACTGTAAAATTTCGAAAAATTTCGATTTTCAAAAATTTTTGAAAATGAACAAAATTTAAATGCATAACGAATTTAAAGGCAAAATAATGCTAAAATTTACAAGGCGCATGAAAATTGATTGAGTTTTGACAAAGTTATGGCAGATCAAAGTTATCAAAAACATGTTCTGCTTCTGTTACGCACATTTCGCATTTGATAAACTTAACATACCCTTTGTACTTTTTCAAGTACAGGGTACAAAAACAATATATACATGTAGAAAATGAAGGAGAAGAAGAACTTCAATGGTATTTTTTTGAGTTGTCAGCCGCAGCAAACATTGGCCAGACTGGAGTACAATTGTGGTCCGACCACAGGCCACTTGATGTCCATGTGTTTGTCCAGACACTTGACATAAGCACTTGGCTCGTCACCCCTCCCCTCGGTCTTCTCCTTCTCCTTCCCCTTCCTTCCATCAGCTATAGATTTAGTGTCACACGCAGCAAGAGGAAACAGCAACGGGTCGCGTGTCTATTTAATTGACTGTCGGCACTTGGAGTTGCCCACCCCCAATCGGAATCCAAACCAGAATCAGAACCAGAATCAGAATCCGAATCCCATCTCTGTCTGTGTCGGCTTTTGATAATGACGGACAACGCACTTTGGAAATGGTATTCCAACATTGATTAGATGTTGTTGTTACTTGATTTCGACTGGGATTGGACTGTGATTCATGCTTAAAAACTGAGAGCATGAAATATAATATAATAGGAAATCCCTTGGCAACAATTGGCAACTTGGCACAATGACAGTTGAATTGATGAACTGAACTGGAAAACTGAATGGCGACTGACGCCACAACAATATTCATTAGCTTAAGTGGCGCTCTGTGGTAATTTTTATGGCCAAGAACAAGAAGTACAAGTAGAAGAAGAAGCAGAAGAAGAAGAAGCAGAAGCAGAACGATAACCAGAAATGGTAATGAATAATCTTCAGGTGATTGCGTTCCATTGCCAAGATAAATGGCCATGAAATGTTAATGTGCTTGAGATTTATGCGATTTTATACGATTGTTAGACCCTGTACTGCTAAAATAAAAGGGGTCTATTAATTTTGATAGTGTTAGTATTAAATTTAATAATTTTTAAATATTTATTTATATTAATTGTATTATTTTTGCTATAATTTTTAATTTAATGTTTTTTTAAAACAAGTACAGGGTCACTTACAATTGAGTTTGCTCGACTGTATTATTATTTATTTAACTTATATTGAAGATTATTTGCTCGCCACTTACCGACAGTCGTTAGGAGCATGTTGTCCAGGAGCAGGGCAATGGCAACGATGACCAGCACCAGACGATTGGAGCCACGCCAGCTGACCATCCATGATTTGGCCGCTGACCAATGGCCGGCAGCCCGTGGATCCTCTTCACGATACAGATCCGGTGGCGGCGGTTGACCAGCTGTCATTGGACGTGGAATATAGGGTGGCACTGGTGGCAGCTGCTCCTTGGCCCCCAAGCCCATGATGCCACATTCAGTGTCCGTATTGCCATTCAGCTGATTGTTCTCCAGTTGTTGCTTAAAGGGATTCTTGCTGGGAGTATTGTTGTCATTTATGGTGAAGGATGTGGTCTGATTGGTTGCTTCTGTTCCTGCTCCTGCTCCTGTTCCCGTTGCTGCTCCTGCTCCCGTTGCTGCTCCTGCTCCTGCTCCCAGTGATTGCTGCTGCTGCTGTTGGGGTGCTGTGTATTTACGTGTGCCATCTTTGCCCGCATCAGTCGATGATTGCATTGCGTCGCCAGTCGCTGGTTGCTATAGAGAAATATACGGCGTATTATCAGTCGCATGCTAAGCGGATTGTCTTTAAAATGTAATCAAAATGTAAGCTGCTTGGGCTTTGACTGGGGCATCAAATTACAAATACAAGTACAAATACAATTACAAGTACAAGTTCCACGCCCATTTTACGCCCTAGTGGTTTGCACTAATTAAAAGTAAATTATATATCGCAGCCTGTTGAATTGAATTCATTTGAAGGCGAGCAAATTACGAAATAATAAAAACAAAGAAATGAAATTTCACACAATATAATAATTGGTCTCGTATATTCATCGCATTAGCAGACAATGTGCTTAAATTTAAATATTTATTTAATTGCATTTGCAAGCGTCGTAACAGTTGAAATTAGTCTTTGAATTTTCAAAAATTTGTGTGTGCGACGCGCGTCGCAAATTGAAATTCAATTTCACATCTAATTCGTTTAAAAGACATCACACTGAAAGCAAGTCAAATACATACATACACAACTCATATACATATATATCCCTATATATATATATATGTAAGTGAAGAACCACCCACAGTTTTCTTTCTAAGACAACTTTTGGGGAAATTGTGACTGGGTGAAAGTGGTTGCGACTTTCAAAAATTGAATTAACTTGCCGTCAATTAAATCAAAACGTTTTCGTAATTGAGAACAAGATGGAAGATGAATTTCCACAGAAGAGAGTTTTGATTAAGTGCACTTCGTGTCAATAGAGAATCTTTCAAAGTGTTTTTCAATTTCACAGCACTCTCAATTTATTTAACTCTCGATTTAACTCAGCTAACTAAGTTACTGCTAATAAATACAATTCCCAATTATAATCTATCTTAAACGTTTAACCATTGAAACAACAAATAAATACTTCTTAATCCTTTGATATACCCATTATGCATAAAAATGATTCTGTGGGGTAGAACAATTCAAATATCATAAAATATTTTATATAAATCAGAGAGAATTAAAAAAAACTCCACTTTTAAATTATAATCCTATTAAAATATCCTATTAAAACTTCTTCAATTGAGCATAAAATGAAAGGAATAAATCATGAACAAATAAACTTTAACTAAATAAAAGATCACTTTATATTATATTTATATTTATATTATATAATTTAGTTTAATTTAATTCTCACATAAGTTCAACTTACAATCAAAACAAAAATTAAATCGTTCTGAGAAACGCATCACAATTTAGGTAATTGGATGCTTATATGGATTATGAATGGAATAGATGTGATATAATTAAAACCAGATATAAAGCAGCCCATAGGCTACCTAAGGATTTAATTATATTGTCACGTTAGAGGAATACGAATGACAACAAATGTGCAATTACAAATGATTTGATAATCTAAGCAATTAGCATTGACACTAAACTACGAGTATATATCTCAATTAATTCAATATACTAAGAAATAAAATTAAAAAAAACAACAGAAACCTAATCGTTATATTTGAAAAAAGGCCTGTACAAATATTAAATGAAATTTGACAAAAATGTTGTGATAACAAAATTCGGATTATTTTGAATATATTATATTTTGTATATTTTCCTTAATTTTTATTACATCTTTGCTACTTTAATACTTAGCATTCATATCAGTTCGATAGTTTAATAATCCGGTTGGGGGGAAACAAGTAAGACGACTTTGTGACAGTGCTCGACTATATGATGCCCTGTATATTAAGATATTTTCACATAATTCACATATTTTGACATATTAATATATAAATACTTGTCTTTCTTCTGATATCATTACTTAAAATTTGTCTTTTGTTATTAACAAACACTTTTCACTTGCTTAAACTTATAGTACACTGATATGCTTGAGTACAGGGTATAAGAAGGCCTTTATAATATCCATGACGAAAGCAATTAAGCATGCTTTAATCGCAGACCTTAGTTTTGTATTTGTATAGAGATTGATTTAAATTTTGTTTGGTTTTCTTTGTCGTTGTTGTAAAACTGAGGGCAGGTATTCTTACCGTCAAGCTCATTTCAGGTTTTGTCAATCTTGTCAATTAATTTTAAATTCCACTGAAACCCGCACAATATGATTTTAGTTTAGGTAGATTAAAAGATATTATATAGATATGTATATGATGGAGTTTTTAAATCAAAGCCTCTCTTTGTTAATTTGAAAATTCACAATTCAATTCAATTCAATTATTATGACTGTTGAAATCTAGAACTTTCCCTTTCTGGGATTTCTAGGGTTAAGTCCCCAGTTCTCAGCTCGTGGGGATCGCGTTGAGATGTCTGATGATTCTGCCGACAAGTCGGCGCTCTGAATTCAAACTGAAATCGTTGGCGTGTAGCTTAGCGCTTTTTTAATGATTTTTGTTATTTTTTTTTATTTTTTTATAAATACAACACAAAAACTTTTAGCTATTTAGAATTTAGTTTGTATTGAGGTTTTTGATTTTCGCGCGTGTTTGTTGTTGATTTTTCAGATACCCCGCAGATTTCAATGAATGCATTTTAAAGTGTCTAAAATACATTTTTCTAATTATTTATTAGTAATGATCATGCGATTCGTTTTATGCGCGTGAGAAATTTCGAATAAAAATGTCTATGCTAATTTCTGTTACAACTCCAAAACGCATATCCAGAAGGGAATGAGTGATAATTCTTATTACCTTAGTTTGCTTCATCAATTTTAATTGCATTTATTTAATTTATGCGATCTACTCGCGTGTGCCCTTTGCTTAAAACGTTGTTCATGAGAGAATCAAACAAAATAATATCAAGCTAATAATATAAATAGGAATTGCAATTCTGTGAAAGTTGCATCTATAATACTCTATAGTAAATTAAATTTTATTTAATTAATCATATATATTGCAAAGACTAATTTAAATGGATATCCCATAACACATTATTTTTCCCTAATTTGGACTTTGTTTTTTTCTATAATTAATTAAATTAAATTAATATAAAATATATAAACTGAATATGTTATTTGTAACATATTTTAAATGTAAATATATAAACTGAATATGTTATTTGTAACATATTTTAAATGTAACAGAATTTGCTCTTTAACAGTGTATAATTCTGTTAACTTAAATAACATGGCGTCAACTTGTTTCTGTTCGTAGCGAATAAATCCGCTCTATTAATTTTAATACGTGACAATAACGTGTACAACATTTTGTTCGCTTACACGTGCGATGCTTTTTTTTATATTTATTATTTATTTATTTATTTGTTCTTTAATTGTTTATGTTTGTATTTTTTTCTATCCGCTTCTTCTGCCTTGCGTTAATTGCATCAAATTTAACGGCCGTCAAACGACCTGCCTTCCTGAGCTACTGAGCACGCAACTTGACTTAAATTCTGCTTGTAAATAAGTAACATCAATTAAAATCAAGACTCAGCTTAAATTCGGCATTGAAAAGCGTCTCTGATTATATAAAAACATATGTATCAAAAAATGTACTTGTGTATTCTCGTATACGCAATTTTTTATATTTTTATGTTCTGAGAAATTCGAGTCTTTCTTTAGAAATTATTATCTAAAAGGAATTATTGTTATTAGATAAAAACATGTCGCTGGTAACGACTAGTAGATGCTCTGTGAAGTACGAAATTGATGCTGTTACTTATTTTATCCTTAATGTATTATTTGAATTTTATGTAATCTCTCAGTTAATTGACCTTCTTATTGAATTTGAGCAATTAATATAAATTCATAGATATCAGTATACCTGTTTAATCTGCTAAATAATAAATAGAATTTTCATTAAAAAAAAAAAACTTATATACATATTTTTCTAACAATTCTGTAATAATTACAAAACGGTAGCATTTTGTGGCAACTACGAAAGTGAAAATCGGAATAAGAGCAAAGTGTAATAATTGGCAATTAAACGTGTCTAACCTGCAGTTAGTAAGTAAAAAAATATTAAATTTACAATATTTTAAGTACTTAATGAATTTTTAGTTTATGCATACGAGGTAGCAACCTTAATATTCAATACTATCGGAAACACATAACAAAGGAAATAAAAAAAACCCTTAAAAAATAACCAATATCTAATTACAGGGTATATCACCAACGATTTTTGACTTACCTGCAATATTTGTTAAGCGTCAGTTACTTTTTCAACGACTTCCACTTTCTGGAATAGCGACTTATCAGCTGGTTTTGAATGAAGGGAGAAAAGGAATTTGCCTGTTGAATGTTTTATTTTTGGTTGTTCTATTGTACTTAGTTTAAGGAAGTCAATAGAAATTATGGGTTATTTCTGATTTTTGAGGGTGAAGTTGTGCCTTGGAGTATTCCTGTCAATACAGAATAGAAATAAGATTTATTAAAATTATATTAAGGAATACAAAAATATTTCAATAAGCTTTTTTGATGCTTATTTGTACACTATTACTTACTTTCTATAATTTAAACAAGCTTTTTACTTATCAAAAATATTTCAATATGCTTTTTTGATGCTTATTTGTACACTATTACTTACTTTCTATAATTTAAACAAGCTTTTTACTTATCAAACACAAAATACAACGTAAAATTTAAATCACGTTCTCTGAATTTGGGTCACTTGTTGATTCAACAAACAATGTGCTATAAAATGTGCCTCACAAAAATCCGTCAACTGCCAGTGGGCATAAGGTTTTCTATTTTATTTCCCAAACGAAAATAAATATGTATGCGAGTATCTAAAATAAAATATGATTGAAAGCAAAGCCCAAAAGACCTTACGCAAATTGCAATACTCGTATGTAATTGTGGAATTTAACGTTGTATAAACAAATGATTGGTGGACGGAGTTCCACACACATTCTGGTATTTGTAGACTCTGATTACACCGGTTAACAACGTTTTAGTTTCGTTTATGAGACTAATATCTATGCCTTTGACTTGGCAAACGATTTGTAGTTTTTGTAAATTATTCAAATAAATGTGGCATTATTATTTTAAACATTTGATGTGACAATGTCTTTGTTGGGTAGTGTTTATTTGTTTGCAAGTTACTGAAAGTATTTTCCCCATAGGCTTTTATTGATTTTAAAGTGAATTACTCACAAACAATATTTATATAATGATTATTGTTGTCTCTGTATCTCATTTATTATGCTTTAATCATTTTTTTTAATAGCAATAATATATTATAAAATATTTTTTCTAATTATTTATGTACATAATATTAAATAAATTATATTTTAACTTACACCCGTTTCTCTGACAAATCACATATTTTCAGATTCTGTTGTTTCGTTGTTTTCGTGTGTGTTTTGGTTTTGAATTTTTGAAACTTCAAGCACAATTTTAGACGTGCATTTGTTAATTTGTTGATTGAATTTAAGTTAATTATCTGTTATTTAAACTACATCGCTCTATGCACTCTCTGTTATCAGAAATGAAGTGCTACAAGTGTCTGGCGGTTGATGCACTGGGAACGTGGAAACGAAACACACGTCCATCAGCCACGAGATTTCATCTCGCACTGAAATTCTACTGCGAACGCCGCACGAGGCGCGGACAAAACGCCATTCACAGCGTCAGGATGTGGAATGCGATGCGAAAGGGCAGCAGCAATAGCAGCAGCAGCAGCAGCAGCAACAGCAGCAGATTTCAAAGCCGAAGCTGCGCTGCAACTTGTTGTATGCGAAGCGTCGACGTTGACGTCGCGTCGGCAGAGACGTTGGTCTCGCCGCCGCCTCCTGTTGAAGTGCCCGCCCACCCCTTAAAGCACATTGCAGAAAACTGCCAGCGGCAATGATTCTGCTCAATTGCCTTCATTGTGTGAGCGAGAGTGAGAGAGCAACAGCGAGTGAGAGCAAAAGAGAATGAGGAAGACGAAGTGGACGAGTGGAAGAGAACGAGCGCGTGTGTGTGTGTGTGTGTCATGGGCCTCTTGTTTGATTTTATTTTCACTGTCAATTGCGTTACGCGCCTGTAAGTATGCAATATGTATAGATATATGTATGCGTGTGTGTGTGCGTGTGTGTGGGTGTGTGTGTGCACCAGCATATTATGCCTAATTGATTCTCCTGTTAAATGGGCGTCAGCTTTTTTTCTATCCTCAAGTCGATTTTATTTTCTATTATTGAAAAAAACGTGTGATGTCTAAAAGATTAAGAACTAGGCTTAAAGCACTGAAGTGTAAGAAGAGTGTTGGTAATGAATAATCAAATGCTGTTAATTTTACAGAAATGTTAAAAATACTTTAAGTATGCTACAAAAAAGTTTGCTAAGTATTTAGCTACATAATTTTTGATTAGAATTTAGCATAGATACAAGTATAAACAAATATCGAATATCGATCATAAAGTAAGCATGGTATTATTTTTAAATTACGCAAAATAAAAAAAAAACGCCAAAAAGTAGGCAATACATTTTTTGAAATTTATATAAAGGATCCGTAATGTTAATAAAATTTTTGGAATACCCTCAGATGCTTGCTGTTTTATATTTTTATTATTTTTTCAGTTTAAAATTAATTTTTTTGTATAATTAAATTGAATTGTCATTTTAAATTCTTATTTTCTAATTGTATTTTGTAAGCTAAATAATTTCTTATATCAACTGTATTTAGTTGATGTTAAATAAATAAATAAATAAGTGTACGTTATTATTCACACATTGTTTTTATCTCAGACTTTTGCCAAGTTCATGTCCCCTTTTACTTTATCAAACTTTCTTTTTGCATGTTTTTTTCTGTGGAACAGTTTAACAGGTGTCTGGAGAGTTTTTTCTAAACACGAACGTGTTGTTGCTGTGATTGTGGTAATTGAAATCTTGTTGTCAAAAGGGGACTTACCTGATGGAATTCGGGGAATTTCTAATGCTCTAAACTAGGTCAATCTTACCAAATACGAGTAGGTATTATAATTGATCTACTGCTAAACTGCAAATTGATGCAATTAGCTAAACAGGAAACGCGACAAGTGGCATTGACGAACCGCAGTTATAAAAAAGCATCAACACGCGATTGAGATTGAGTCTCAAATTGCGACATATGCAATAAAGAATAAGTGTCTCGGTCATTCAGACATCTAAATATTCAGTTTGATTACTGCGATATCAAAGATGACACGCAATAAAACTCTGAAACATTATCTACAAGAAAGTTAAGAACTTTTAACTGTGACAAAAACATTGATTTCCTATAAAACCCAATCATCTCTCATCTCATTTTATTTTGACACACAAATATAAAATTTCTGTTCCAATACCTCAATTTACGAAACACTTAAGGAAGCTGGGAACAGTCCCATTAGAACTGAATGAAAAAAGTCTAAATATACTTATAGAATCAACAGAAATGAAAATCAAAAGGTCCAAATACCGTTGAAGTGTTAAAGTAGCGTCGCCAAATAACCTCAAAGTTAATGGACTAGAAATCTGCCATGACTGATGATATTAAATAATACATTCACACATACATACATACATAAAGTCATACATATGTGTGGGTGGTTGGAAATGGAGTTAAATGAAAACAGGACAATAGAAAACATGTAAAAGTGCTTAAGAGTAGTAGTCCACTAGAAGATACCCTGTAGATACAAGTACATAACATATTTAAATTCGAATATTAATGTATTTTTAAGCAGAATTAAATTTTTTCCTTGCAATTTTCTTTGTAATATTGGATTTTCGGCTTTATTTCTGATATTTATTTAGTTTTCGAAAATATTTTTATTGAACTTCATCCGGTGTACAATTAATTTTAATATTATTATATAGTACGACGAACCTAATGATGATAATTTATCCAATTAATTTAATGTGAAGAACGTTAATATTTTTAAGGCATACAAAAATTATTAATCTGTTATTTAAGAATAAAGTAAATGAATCTTTAAGCTTACCGGATTTCAAACATTAAGCTGTCATAACTTAGAGAGAGGAGGAGAGAGTTCCGGAGATATAACAAATTTGGAAACAATTTGCAAGCCTGTAAATTAAACTAAATGCTTTGTTAATTTTGGTAACAAAGTGATTCAACATGTGCGGGTCGGGTCACTTTGGTTTGGTTTGGTTGGGTTCGATTGGGGTCGGGAAACTGAGATAATCTATTTGTGGTGGTCAACTTTTATCTGTGATATTCGCAAAACAAAAGCAACTCGAGTGAAAATGTTTAATTTCCTTTTGTTCAGCAACGGGGGGGAATTATTCTGTTTGAAATGCAGCTCAAAGTGAGCGAAGACAGCCCTCCAGTCATCATAGAGGGAACAAACTTGAGCTGTCATCAGCATTTAAAATTCTATCGTGGCGCTATACAAAACCCCCTCAACTTCCAACCTCCTCTCTGTCCTCTCTCTAAGCCAAAGTTCAAATGTCAAGTGGTGCGCCTGTGCGTATGTTTTGTGGAAGTGAAATATTTTTCATTTATCCTCGATGTTGCTCCATAAATGCCTTTACTCTTGTGCGGGGTGTGGAGGAGTGTCTGTCGCATATTTGGTGCCATTCAATTGAAATATCAGCACGTGCCCCTTTTACCAGCTTCGGATACGATTCCATCGTTTTACGCTCAGCCATTTGTCTTAAGCATCCCAGAAAATGCACATATTATACATTTACCACGACCACGAACTTCATTAAGAAATTCCACGCATATTTCGGATTATTATTATTTTTTTGTTCTGCCGCAAAATTAAAATACTTTGCGGTGGGAAATTCACAATCTTTCTCACGTTCTGTCAAGACCTATAGATGTCCTATTGCCTCCTAGTGAAAGTTACGAAAGTTTCGTATCGATTAGCAAAGAAAAAGCAATTTAAAGCAGGCCAGTGGATAAGTTTTTATTAAGTCTAGTCGTATAAAATCTATAAGAATTTACTTTCAAAACATTTACAACAAGGATTAAAACCTTAAACGAAACCGTAACCATTAACCGGAGAAAACCGATTGATATGATAATAAGTATAATAACTTTGAATTGCCATAACTTTGTCAAAAGTCAATCAATTTCCATGCGCAATGTAAATTTGTGCATAATTTTACCTCTGAATTCGTTCTGCATTTAAACTTTGTTCATTTTCAAAAATTTTTGAAAATCGAAATTTTTCGAAATTTTACAGTGTTACCCCTTTATCTTTTTTGATTTTTTCGAAAAATTTCGAATTTTGAAAATGAACAAAATTTAAATGCAGATCGAATTTCGAGGTAAAATCATGCACAAATTTACATTGCCTATGAAAATTGATTGACTTTTGACAAAGTTATGGCTGTTCGAAGTTATTAAAAATCAGTAAAATCAAAATAATCGAAATTTTCAAACCAAATGAAGCAAATTTATATGAGGTCAAATTATAATAATTATTAATGAAGTCAAAATTCAGCAAAAAGGTGTGTTTAAAGTACGTGAGAATTTAAAATTAATAGAAAAAGAGTTGAAATATTTAATGGTATGTATTATTAGAAACGCATAGGAAATAAAGAACAATTGTTGCAAATATGTTAACATAAATATAAATGCAATTGAATTCTTCGAGATGTCCGAGACGCACAGCCGACCCGAAGCCTGCGCAATGGATGGGCGTGGGCGTGGGCGTGGCATGAGAACATGCAAGACCAATGAGAACGGCCGGATAATACGCATTGCTGTTATCCGCCAGTCAAAGAAGCGATGAATATCCGGATAGATGCTGCGTTCGAGGTTCGGCACACTTGTTGCTTGGGATTGAAATGAATGCAACAGGAGCCAAAAAAAGGGGAAGGAATCGGGAGATGGGGCTGGACATCGGGCAAGGGGCATTAAGGGAGCGTGAAAATTGATAATAAACGTACTTCGTGCTGCCATCACGTACCACTCACAAAGGCGAAAGCCATGAAGCGATGCCGCAACCATTTATGGTCTCTGTGGCCATTCTATTATTTTTTTTATTTTATTTTATATTATTTTATTTTATTTTAGCCTGCTTTTATTAAATCTTTTTTGATTTATAGAAAAGCTTTTTTACTAAGCAGATATTCGAATTACGACAGATACTTAATTTGGACTTAAGACTTAGTATTACTTCTAGCACAAGAATGTAGGGAGGGGCAGTCATTGCCCCCCCTACACTCACAGCTTATAAAAAATTGTAACTTCCTAAATTCGCTCAGAGTTGTATCACATCACATCACATGAAATATCAAAATTCTGTTGACTGTGAATTCCAACTGTGATACAATTCATGGAAGTACATACATTAAAGATACAGATACAATCTGAAATTTAAGAACTGACAGAGATTTCTGTCTGGTATTTTGAAAAAATATAAAGCGGTAAGTATTTGGAAAAATATAAAGAGGTAAGTATTTGAAAAAAATATAAAGAGGTAAGTATTTGGAAAAATGTGAAGAGGTAAGTATGGAAATATCGAAAATATTCGACAAATAAACAAAATTCTACATTAAAATGTTGACATTCGAGAAAGCCTACAAAGCCAAAATACCAGCTAAAATACCAGGCGCACAGAAATGAATAGAAAGCAAGTAAACTTTATTTGAGTCAGAATTAAATTGAGTGAAAATATGACCTTGAGATTCAGCTGCTCACGTTAAAATTGAGTGAAAATATGACCTTGAATTTCTGTTGCTCAAATTAAATTTTCGCTTGCTGCTGATTTCTGTTCGCCTGGTATTTCAGCTGGTATTTAGGCACTTTTAGACACTTCACGCTCCATAAGTAAGTATAAAAAAGTAAGTATTCGTTCAGCTTGCAATACTGGAAATTCAGTAAAAATACCAGGCGAACAGAAATCAGCAGCAAGCGAAAATTTAATTTGAGCAACAAAAATTCAAGGCCATATTTTCACTCAATTTTAATGGGGACAGCAGAAACTCAAGGTCATATTTTGAGTCAATTTAAAATTTGGTTGCTTTCTACTCGTTTCTGTTCGCCTGGTATTTCTGCTGGTATTTTGGCACTAGTTTCTAGGATCTAGATTATTATTTTAAGGAAGAAAAATTCTTATTTTAAGGAACTAAAATCTTATTTTAAGGAAGGTAAATTCTTATTTTAAGGAAGATAAATTCTTATTTTAAGGAAGGTAAATTCTTATTTTAAGGAAGGTAAATTCTTATTTTAAGGAAGATAAATTCTTATTTTAAGGAAGGTAAATTCTTATTTTAAGGAAGGTAAATTCTTATTTTAAGGAACATAAATTCTTATTTTAAGGAAGATAAAATCTTATTTTAAGGATGGTGAATTCTTATTTTAAGGAAGATAAACTCTTATTTTAAGGATGGTAAATTCTTATTTTAAGGGCCTAGATTCTTATTTCTAGTATCTAGATTCTTATTTACAGATTCTAGGTTCTAGCTTCTAGGTTCTAGAAAACCAAAATACCAGCTGAAATACCAGGCGAACAGAAACGAGTAGAAAGCAACCAAATTTTAAACTGACTCAAAATATGACCTTGAGTTTCAGCGGCTCGCGTTAAAATTGAGTGAAAATATGACTTTGAATTTGTCTTGCTCAAATGCAATTTTCGCTTGCTGCTGATTTCTGTTCGCCTGGTATTTTTACTGAATTTCCGGTTGCAGCGAGTTGTTGCAAGCTGAATGAATACTTACTTTTTTATACTTACTTTTGGAGCGTGAAGAGTCTAAAAGTGCCGAAATACCAGCTGAAATACCAGGCGATCAGAAATGAGTAGAAAGCAACCAAATTTTATGCACATCAAATTTAAATTGAGTGAAAATATGACCTTGAGTTGCTGAGCTGAGTGAAATTGATTTTGTTTAAGTGAATGCTTGAGCGTTTCTTTGAGCGACAGTTGAATTTAATTTTTTTGCTTTAACGACCTACTGTAAATTCTGTTCGCCTGGTATTTTTGGAATTTTCTTCGGTTTGACCTGAAATTTATTTAAAGTTTCCCCATCTGAAAATAAAGCCCTTTCCGTAAATAAGAAGAATAGTTTAATATTTCAATTTTAAATTCATTTTATTCTTAAAATCCTATCCTTAAGAAGTAACAGTGGTATATAATTTATATGCATATTTTTTGATATATGATGATATATATTAGCATTAAATATAAAATTAATAACTTAAAGTTTAAAAGTAAGTATTCTATCTGAAGAATTTAAGTACAATATTTGAATATAAACATTAAATAGATAAGTCATAGTTAAAAGTACACAAGTATTACAAAATTGGATTTTTTACGACTTTTTTGTAATTATTAAATTTTCATATTGATCTATTGAGTTTTTCAAATTTAATATTAATTTAATTTTTATTTTAATTTTTTAACACTTAATTTTCTTTTTGCCGACTGCTTTTAGTCGTGAATAAATAAATTTAACAGTTTTGGTCATTTAGTCTTATCTTCTGATATGTGAAGAATAAAAGTACAGTATTTTAATATAAGCATTAAATTTAAAATTCATAATTCATAATTTTTTGCTTATTTTAGCTTAAGGAATAACATTGATACATAACTTTTGTGCTTATCTTCTGATGTGGAATATTAACAACAATAATTACAATAATAAATAAATACTAGTATTAATAAATGAGATTAATAAATTTAATAAAAATTGAGTATATTAAAATTTGATTTTTGTTTAACAGCTGCACAGCCTCCGGTGGTGTTTCGAAATTTAATCGTCGTTATGGAGGGGAAGCCCCTGCTTGAGATCTATGATGGTTATGCATTTTGCCGATTGGTGACTGGATATCACACCTGGATGCTGGCCGAGTTTGATTATACCCTAATGACGCTAGACACAAAATAAGAAGCGTTATATTTTTGTTTTACATGAAAAAGGACTTAGCCTGGAAAATAATGTTATCTGGTTACTGATATGGTCCAGCGTAATATCGATTTTATTATAACTTGACCTCATATTAATTTGGTTTGAATTTTTCGATTATTTTGATTTTACTGATTTTTAATAACTTCGAACTGCCATAACTTGGTCAAAACTCCATCAATTTAAATGCGCAATGTAAATTTGAGAATTATTTTACCTCTAAATTCAATCTGCATTTAAATTTTGTTCATTTTCAAAAATTTTTGAAAATCGAAATTTTTCGAAATTTTACAGTGTTACCCCTTTATCTTTTTTGATTTTTTCGAAAATTTTCGAATTTACAAAATGAACAAAATTTAAATGCAGAAGGAATTTAGAAGTAAAATTATGCACAAAAATACATTGCGCATGGAAATTGATTGAGTTTTGACAAAGTTATGGCAGTTCAAAGTTGTTATAAATCAGTAAAATCAAATAATTATTATTATTATTATTAAAAAAAATTACAAAATGTGATTTTTGTTTTACGCGGATTTAATTCAATATTTTCGTCACTTAACTTTTAAGGAATTACATTGATATATAATTTCTATGCTTATCTTCTGAATGTACAATATTTTAGTATTAACATTAATTAAAAAAATTAGAATTAAAAGTATAAAAGTATTGCACAGAAATAAGCTGAAAGCAAATAAACCTTGAGTCATATTAAAATTGAGTGAAAATATGACCTTGAGTTTTAGCTGTGTGTGTGTGTGTAGCACAGGAGAGCAGTTGTGGAAGCTGTGTTCCGCTCAGAGCGTCTGTGGATCTTGTGTGGAATCTAAGCACTTTTGCGTGACCTTCACTTTTTCTATTGCCACCTACTGTGAATTTCTGTTCGCCTGGTAGATTTCGACCTATTCAACCTTATAACTTGTAAATACTCGATAAATGTAATTTGCAAAGAAAAGAAGGAATTAGATTAAACTTTAAAACATGATTATTTACTTGGAAATATCTTCAACTAATTAATGTTAAATTATTTTCAAACTTTACTAACATAAGAAAACTGAGCTTTAAGCCATAAAAGATTGCCCATGCCAAAAAGCAATTCATCATCTTCCAGTCGCCTCATGGGACTGCTTAAGTGGCTCTCGAGCATTTCCTTTTGGCCATCCTTTGAGCCTTTTTCCGTTTTGGCATTGCTTTAAGTGCTTTTAGATGCAATGTCGACTGTGATTGCTGTTCCATTTATTTCTTATGTAAGAGTAATTAATTGCAAAGAGTATATTGTGTTGTTTTAGTAAATAATACAATTTATTTTAATATTATTAAATATACATACAGAATTTGTAACATGCAATTGGATGCATAAGTTCGCGGAACTTGGCGTAATGAAAAACTTAAGAACTAAAGCCTAAACAAATTTGTTCTCAAGCAAAATATATAAAAAATTTGTCTAGATTTAACAATATTGCAAACATTAAACATTAAATTCAACCAAATGTTATATTTATATATATATACATATATATATCTGTATATTGTACAATAGAACGGAGTATTTTCCTAGATAGCAACTATGTAGCATGTCTACAAATTGTACATTCTCTAATAACTAAGCTACAACTAAGAAGTTAACAGCTTGTTGTGGTTGTTGTTGTTGTTGAGCACTACGCATCGTAGATTTTCAGATTGTCAAACTCATCGAGCGTATCCTCGGAACTGGATGCCGTCAAGTCCGATAGCTCGTCGAGGCACTTTTGGCGCTTACGCACATTCCAATGAAGACCCTCCGCCAGGGAATCGAACCAATCGGATATCTGATCCTGTGCACAAATGCTTGGTACCGGATAAATGGATGTGGTCACACGGAGACTGTCGCCATGATTCAACTCCTGATCGTTGCGGCCATCAAATGAAACACGCGACGTATTTCGGCTATCCGGAGATATGGATATCTGAGAATACAACAAGTATATTAAATATTAATACATATATATAAGATATAGATATATGTATGTATCTCTCACCTTCAATTCAACGCCGGCTGGCACTACAATTGGCCTGAAGCTCAGCGAATGTGGACAGATGGGCGTAACCAGAATTGCTGGCACTGAGGGATGAATCATGGAGGCACCAGCTGCTGCCGCATATGCTGTGCTGCCCGTGGGCGTGGACACAATCAGGCCATCTCCCTGCACCGATGTGATGTACTTGCCATCCAAGAATATGTCAATGTTGCTCAAGTATGGCGATGGACCACGATTGATGACGACCTCGTTCAGCACGAGAATGCTGTTGTTGTTGTTGCTGTTGCTGCTGCTGTTATTATTACTGGAGGCAGTTGGTCCATTGAACTCGGAATAGTTGTACGAACGCTGCAAATTGGGCCTCAAGAGATCGTTGCACGCCAATTGCAGCGACTCCTTGCGACGTTCGCCCTTGCGATGCATCACACAGCGCAGGCGACTGCGCAATGTGAGAGCAGCGTGACCCTCCAGCACATTGGTTACTTGCTCCTGAAAGTTATCACACTGAAAGGGTGTCAGGAATCCCAGGGATCCCAGATAGAAAGCCATCACCGGTGGCACCGATCGCTGGAACAGCTGGGAGGCATAAAGCAGCGTGCCATCGCCTCCAAGGCAGACGATGAAGTCAATGCGATCGGTGAGATCATCCCGACCATCTCTAAAATATGATAAAATTTAAATAATTAATTAGAGGCACTTTGGAAATAATAAAATACTCTTGCAAAGCGTATTCTAATTCTGTCACAAATTGTGTAACGCATCAAAGAAGGGTAAGTATCATTATATAATATATATTCTTATTCAGTCTGTCTGTCTGATCACAATATCTTATAGCTGTCATCGGAACGATCGGTCTAAAAAGCAACAATTAGTATGAAAAACTTTGTTGTTTCTTGAGATATTTCAATGAATATACAATTATTGCAATGCATGTGGTTATTGTATAGTAATAACTTGGAACTGCCATAACTTTGTCAAAACTCAATCAATTTCCATGCGGGAATGTAAATTTGTGCATATTTTTGCCTCTAAATTCGTTCTGCAATTAAACTTTGTTCATTTTGAAAATTCTAAAATTTTCGAATTTTTTAGAAATTTTACAGTGTTACCCCTTTGTATTTTTCGAAAAATTCGAAATTTTCAAAATTTTCAAAATGAACTAAATTTAAATGCAGATCGAATTTAAAGATAAAATCATGCTCATATTTACATTGCTTATGAAAATTGATTGAGTTTTGACAAAGTTATGGCAGTTCGAAGTGATTAAATATCAATAAAATCAAAATAATCGAAATTTTTAAATTATAATAAAATCGACTTTACACTGTATCATTCCAGTAACCAGAATACATTATTTTCCAAGATAATTAGAGCATTAAGTCTTTTTCATGTAAAGCAATGAATAATGCTTCTTAATTTCTTTCCTTAAAACAAAGTGTAGTATAAAAAACTTTGGTATTTCTTGAGCTATCTTAATGAATTTCACAGATTATTCATGTCATCAGACTACTTTAAATTGAATACTGGGCTTTGCAAGTGTATCAAATCTTCGGCTTGCCGAAAATAAACTTTCTTTCCTGTTCTCTACTCACTTGAAGGTAACCAACTTTTCACGCAGCGCCAGAAACCGGGAACGAACTCCAGTGTGATACTCATGCACCTGCCGGAACTTGGCGCTCTCCTGCTCCAACTTGACATCGTCGCGGAGCAGTTTGTCCTCCAGCACAGCGGACTCCACCCAGACGACCATGTTCTTCTCCTGGACCAACCATTCGACCAGCTGGACAAATGGCAGCAACACCTGTGAGTCCTTCTTCTTGATGACCAGGACAGTGAGTGGTGGCTTATACCAGGTCAGGCGTTGACTGGCGGGATCCTGAATTTGCATAACCATTGCAGAGTTCTTCATGATGCGACCACATGGTCCAAACTGCTGGAACGGCGATGGAGCATTTAAGCTGCGTGTGCGCCTGCAAAGAAACATAAGAATTATACATAATTTAATTATTATTATTATTAAATATTAAAAGATTAAATATAAATCATAGAGTTTCAAAGTAAACCTTAAAATGCGTGCTTCGGGCACCATGGAAACATGCTCTTCCAGAGTCTCATTGCTTTGGCTTTGGCATTGACTTTGGTTGTGGTTTTGATTATGATTTTGGCCTTGAACTTGGCTTGACTGCTCGCTAACTGGGCCAAAATGCAGCATGCCAAGAGTTAATTTCTGATGCTGCATATTTAGTTAATTAGCCACACCTATACCTATATATGTCGACTTTAATATTAATTAAAATCACGCGAATCTTTTAATATACAACCTCACACAACAACAACGCAAATTCAAATAACTTGTTGGAATTTTCGTTGCTCAACTCTCAATTTGTGTTGAGTTTTGTGTTGTGTTGTGTTGTGTCTCGCTCGAAGGTTACAAAATCACTGGCAATTCACAAGCCAATACAATTTTGAGAATAAAGGAGCATACAAGTATATACAAGTGGTTATATATAATATATATATACATTTTCAAGTATTTGTATTTTCATTACATCGCAAATAAACTTGTCAGAGTCTCAAAAAAAAAAACAGCAACAAACAGGAATTTTACACAGAGAGAATGAGAGAGAGGGAGCTTATCAAAAATGAGACAAAGACACGTTCCTCATTGGTAGATAACTTGACTAAGTGTGGGATTTAATTGATTAGTGGATGATGATTCAACAGAATGACCGAGCATTTGGTTTGTGTGTTGGCTAAACGAGCCATGCTTTAATTCGAGCATACATGGCTTGCATATACTCTGCAATAGCTGCAGGTACATCCACTTTCAAACAGAGTTTATTTAATTTATTTTAATTAAAAATTTACTTGCAATTTGTAATGTTTACAATTTAAAGTAAATAAAAATCACGATTGTAACTTAAAAATTTCATATGAATTTAAATTATTTCCATCTGCAAACAAGTAAATATTTAATTAATATAATAATATAAATTACTTTTTAATTAAATTACGAGTATTAAAATGTAATTGATTTGTAAAATAATTTTGTTGATTGCCAGTTTTCAAATAATTATTATTATTGAACCGAACTCAAGTTTAAATTGTAAACAGAAGATTCACGATATCTCCGATAACGAATCTTAATAGATGATCTTATTGATTTGCAGGCTCAATTTGTATCGAGAATTGGTTGTTAATCAGCACTCACAGATGTTGTTTAAAAGGAAAGGAAATAGTTCTACGCGCTCCAATAAACAATGCTAGACTAATTGGGAAGTAGGTAAAGTGGCGTTCCGATACTTATAGATAGATAGATAGATACGAGTAGAACCGACGTCACCGTGACGAGACAAAAGTCCGCGCGTCATTGACTTCTAAAAAACCTTTGGAGCAATTTCACTTGAGTACTCATATTAATTAAGGGACAGACAGACAGACAGTCTCGACTCTGACTCTCTGACTCTCTGACTGTCTCGTTGCTAAGCAGACCGAAAATGTAGACAAGTCGTATGCAAATTGAAGGCTATGTCTGCTGACCCGTTGCACCTTTGGAACCAACCAGTCAACAGTCTCTTAAACTGTTCGATCTAATGTACGAATAATACTCGTATGGTATTCGGTATTTGGTATTTGTATTTGTATTCGGTATTTGGTATTTTATTTATGAATGGCGCCACGCACAAACTGGCACCGATTGAATTAATTGATATTGCCTGATATTCAATGTCTTTAAGTTCTTCAAAACAAATCAAATCGTTCGTTATTAAATATAGTAGCTTTGGCCGAAAAACAAACGTGGGACGTTTAGTGGTTTTTTTTTTTTTTTTAAATATATTTTTGGGTGCTTAATGCCAATCGAATTTAATTAACATGCGCCGTCATCATAGCATACATATGTCTTTAGTTTCGAGGTGTTAACAAACTCGTTTATACTCGTAAGAGGTCGAAAATGAGTGTTAAATAATGATCATAAAATCTACTAGTAGATAAATGCCGATATGATCTCTGCAGAAGAGTCAAGGACTCATGGGTTCGATAATTTCACAAGTCTTTGAAATCTAATAAATACCTTTCAAATTACCTATACTTTTATTTAAGCATAATTTAATAAAACTATTTGTCTGATTATGGAATGAAATTCGTCATGCTGACAGTTGTGAATTTCAAGTATTACTATCTAAAATAAAATTACCAATTGTTTGTAAACAAACGTATTGAAAGTCAAGTTTACTTTCTAGATGTTCCTACATTCAAATGATAAGCAATCAGTGTTTAATCTTATTCAATGCCAATCAAAATTTCAAAATTAAAAAGCATTTTACACGTAATTTCAATTTCTATTCACAGCGTCATACAAAAAGTTATCTCTTGTTTTTTTTAAATGATGTCAGAAATAGCAACAAAAATTTGTTTGCCCTTGCACATATTCAATTACAGTCGAACTTCCCTAAGGCAAACTTACTTATTGAAATTATCTACAGTTAAATGATAAGTCGACGATAAGAAGCTCTACTGTATTTGTTTCTTATCTAGCTACGAGACTGAATTATCGAAGTCAAAACAAAAGTAAATGCAAATATGGCAAAAATAAAAAATGATAATTCGATTCAGTGTACCCTCATTATTGAATGTATATTATTAACCATAATAAATAAGTACACACTTTCAAGAGAGAATTATTCTGGTTTAGAGGGGAAAAGAGAGTCAGAGATTTATAAAGTCAATAAATTGGAAGGCAAATGGACTGTATTATAATTTATATAAAATAACTGAATACACGAACAATTTTAAGTCGTATCAGAAACCAATTTTACTTTTAAAATTGTTATAAAGATTTTGAGTTCTGGAAAGGGCAGACGTTGGCAGATCAATTGAGAATAAAAAATAGATAGTATAAAGGTTTCGGAATATATAATAAATTTATGATCATCCGATATGTTTAAACTTTTTTTAAATGGTTTTACGTAGAGTCTTATTTTAAATATATCGAATAATTTTCAACTAATTTCATTTAAACTTAGTTAATTTACTTTTGCAAAATAATGATAAAAAGCTTCAGTTAAAATCAGGGATTAAAACCGAAACGAATATCGGTTTCAGTTACGGTTTCGATTATGCTCGAATTAAGGTTTTCGGTTTTCGGTTATGCAAAATCTTGGAGTATACGAAGCTTTATTCATTGTATTACTTGAAAAAAGACTTAATGCTACTTGTAGCCTGGAAAATAATGTTATCTGGTTACTGGAATGATCCAGTGTAATGTAATGATTTTTATTAACTTTGATCTGCCATAACTTTGTCAAAAGTCTATAAATTTTCATGCGGAATGTAAATTTGTGCATGTTTTTGCCTCTTAATTCGTTCTGGAATTAAACTTTGTTCATTTTAAAAATTCGAAAATTTTCGAATTTTTTAGAAATTTTACAGTGTTACCCCTTTGTATTTTTCGAAAAATTCGAAAATTTCTAAATTTTCAAAATGAACAAAATTTAAATGCAGAACGAATTAAGTGGTAAAAACATGCACAAATTTAAATTCCGCATGAAAATTGATTGACTTTTGACAAAGTTATGGCAGTTCAAAGTTATCAATTAACCCTTATAAAAGAATCGGTTACTAAACGGTTATTTCGGTTTAAAGAGTTTCGGATTATGGGTTTCGGTGCCGTGGAAACAAATATTTTCGGTTACGGTTTCAGTTAGGGTTACAAATATCAATCGGTTTTCATCGGTTAAAGGTTACGGTTTCGGTTAAGGTTTTAATCCCTGGTTAAAATTGAGTTGCTCTTTAATAGAGGATTCTTTGTATTTCCTCTTTTAGACAGTTTTAGCCAAGTTGAACCTTTGTTACTTACGGCCAAGTGCCGGAGCGACTGCGACGGGTTGTGTCCGTGAAATCGTATTCATCCTCAGTCTGTTGTTGGGTTTGTTTTTGATTATTGTTAGCAATGTTCTCCTTAACCTTGCTGCTTATCTCATCCTTATCGCTACTGGGATCTTTCTGGTCTATTTTGTAATAGCCACCGGTTTTGGCCAAACGCTGACGTTGTTGGGTGACGCTGTGACGGATCAGTTGCTCATTGTAGTGGGTGAGACGTTGTTGTTGCTGCTGCCGTTGGCTGCTTCCATGGGCACCACACCAGTCGAAGCCATAATGGAGGCGCTCCTCCAGCCGATGCTGATGGAGAGTGGCCAAATCGATGTCCGAGCGACAGGCCATGACTGACTTTCGAGTCAGGTGTTTAACAAAAGGTTTTCAAGTTTCACCACAAGTTGTTTCGATTTCAACATTAATTTTTTAGCACATTACAGTTATTTTTCAAATTCTAGAATTAAATATTTAATTAGCTTTACATTTACTTTGGCATTGTCTGCATTGTCTGCACTGCACAACCCGCAACGACTTGAAACGGCCCTGAGTTGCTGCCAAAAATGTAAACAGAATTGACCTTGCTCCCTTTTTTTTATACGAAAGGTGATAAACACAAATAATCAATTTTAGTCACACAACCATTCAAATTGGTTAGGAAAAGCCCAAGTAATTTTAAGACTTTTAAAATTTAAATATTTTGAAAATATATATATAAATATATATGTACATGTGACTGGTTTTTGGCTACCAAAAATAAATAACAATCTTAAATTGTTGTTTACGCTTACTAACGGTCCCATCGCCGACCTGCTCTTAGTTCCGGCTCTGACGTCAACTAATTGTCTTTACCATTTCTATAGAAATTCCAATTCCAAAATGCAAACAAATTAAGAAAGAGACTGAAAAAGACATTAAATCGAATCGTCATTTATCTCTTCAAATTTATGAGCAAATATTTGTGGTTTATTCTATAATTTTTGCAAAATATTTAAAAAATTGTATTGCTTTTAATGTATTCTATAGTGTTAAATACGTTGCATATCAGGTAAACAGATCTTAATTAAAGTCAGCTTAAAATAGCTATAAATCGTGATATCTGTTTATAATGAATCTCAGAAATGTTTATTTATGAATTTAAGTAATCAGCTACTTGAATTAAAGTTGTCAGCTTTTACTCAGGTTACATAAAAAGGTTCGGATTCAAAATCTCATTACACTTAATTAAGTAGTACACCAGGAAACAATTAAGAGTCATATAATAATGTGTACTTGTACGAGCTTGTAAACAAAGGAAGCGCCAACAAAGCTCGTTATTATTAGTTGATGTAATGAATTATTGAACAAAGACAATCTGTAGACAAATAATAATACAAAAGTAATCTATCAATTAAATATGCGCAGTACTAAACAAAAGACTAAAGTGATGATTATAAATTGCCTGGATCGGGAGATTGACAGAGGGTTAAGAAAGGTCGGTAAACGACTTTAGACTTGTTGTCTGACTCGAGACACACGCCGTAAACGTGAATTTAACAAATATACATATGTATGTATAATCAATTATTGACGGTTGTCAATACGAGTATCTGGTAATTTAGTCTCAAGGTTTAAGTGCAAATTCTAAAGTTAGAAGTCAAAGCGTCGCGACCCTTGAAAGAAATGGAAAGTGAGACTATAAAGTGCAGCGTGTGGCAACCCAACCAAAGAGAAAATGCGAAATCGTGTAAAGCTAAGTACTTAGAAATGTTGTATGTAATACAAAGTCCTCTAATTAATTACATGTTATATAAGACGGCGAATTTAGCACACGAAACTTGGAGACCGAGCTTTAAGCGAAGCCAACGACCGACAGAGAGCGAAAAAGCGGCACAATAAACACACCGTAAGAGAGATAGACAAACGCTTAACGAGAGAGACACACAGAGACAGAGACAGAGGCGGACAGTAAGAGAGAGAGAGAAAGATAGAGCGCAAAGATCAAACCAAAAAACACGACCGCGCTGTCCAGTGAACAAGCGATAACTGAACTGAACTGAAACACCAAAAAGGTGATTAAATTGTAAATCTTTGTGCGATTTGAAAATAAAAGTTTACGGCCGTTTCCAGTCGTCGTCACACAGCGATCGGATCGGTGAGCGGGCAAGCGAACAGGTTGTAAACAACAGCTGAGTGAAGTCGGACACGCGTCGTATAATCAATATGGGAGAGCGTGCTGACTGAGCGTAACAAAAAGAGAGCAAAGAGAGAGGAAGAGAGAGTGAACATATGTAAGTGAACAGGTGCTGACTGCTATGCAGTGATGCCAACTACGGAAACAGGACAAACTGACCCATAAAAAGGAAAATAACGAACAATACATGAAAAATGAGAATAAAATGTGGCACAATACATAATATTATTATTTGATAGCACCATCTTGGGTATCTTCGTCATTAGCAATTGATTGTTTAGAAATTATAATAAAAAATGTAATAGATTTATGGATAGTTGATGTTTGATCATTTTATCGGTTAAAGTAGTAGTTAAAAAAGGACAGACCTTTCCGAAAAAAGGCTAGATCGGCAACACTGTTGCTATGTAAAATAAAAGCTTGTAAAATCGTTATGTAAACGTAGCAGCATTGTTGTTATTGTCCGCAAAAGTCTTGCTTCATTTTCGTACTCTCTCATATTCATTTCTAATGAGCTGAGCTCCTCCCCTTCATTATCAACACGCTCAGGTAACAGGTAACAAGCACATCTGACAAAGCCGCGCTCGGCGCTCGGTGTTCGGTGCTTGGCACTCGCCACTTGACGGTAAATTGTCAAGGTATAATTACAAAATGGTTTTGGTATTTGTGCCTCTTTTTAATGAGCACTTACACTTAATAATTGGCCGTTGTACAGAGAATACGACGTGGGGGACTTTATTTGTTGTTGTTGTTGTTGTTGTTGTTGTTGTTAGTACTTACCACCACCAACGCATTTCTGAGTCACTGGCAATGCCATTGGTCAGCAGACCAGGACCGGGAGCAGAGGATGCTGATCCATTATTAGCATGATTGTGACGTGCGGTGTTCACATTCAACAATTGATTCTCATGCTCATCGTAGAATCCGCAATTAGTGGGTGCACCTGATACTGTGCCTGATATTGTTGCACCTGGCACAGATTGTGCGGCTGTTGTCTTCGGCGTTCGGCATGGGGCAATGTTATACGAGGGGGATGACATGGTTTACAATATTACAGTTGGCCACGGGGCCAGCCAACACACAATCAATTTCTGCACAGCGCACAATACTATTTTGTGAAAATACTACTATTTTGCGAATTTTCAACTTCTCCACCACCGCCACATTTTAGATATCTATTGTAGCTTGCTATTGTCATTGCACATTTTTCTTTGTCGCTATAAATGTCTTATATTTTAATTACTGCATTATACCGAATATAAACTACTTTTATTAAAGTTAGCAACGTTTTGTTGATGTTTTGATGATGTACTTTTTTATTTGTTCATGTCGATAACATATCGATTATTTACTTCTTAAGCACACGGTTGTACAGCGAAAAGACTTAACATTATGAAATTCTGTTAAATATCGGCGGCACGAAACAGATGAGCATAATTTTTAATTAAATGTGTGTCGATTGTAACCACTTAATTTACTACTAGTCAAGTATTAAAATAGGTACCCACAAATTTAATATAAAGCTATTTAATATACAAATCTGCTTCAGAATATAGACAGATTACATATTTTAACATATCGATAACCGATATCGCTATTGAGCTCATTCTGAAACTGGCTGCTACAACACGCAAAGCAGCAGTTAATTTTGAGTGTTGAAAATGTTGATTCGTTTTGTTTTTCAAGGACGATTTCAAATTTAAGTGCAACTGTTGCTTTTTTGCATGGAATAGTACGCTTACCGAAATTGATTTCGTTTATCCAACAAAGTATCCACTATCGTCTTTCTTAGAGGCGCTGGCGAGCTGCCCGGTGTTGTCGCAGCCTCGTCGTTAACAATTTGCTTAGCGCGCTCCATATCTTGTACATTCATGGTTATTGAGTCGGTTGAATTTGACTTTAATTGACAATTAATTCAATTTAATTGCTTTGCGTACAAACACAACCGTGCGCTGGCAGCGTTCAGAGTAAACTATTGCACACGCCTATGTTTCGAGATTTTATGCATTTCATATGACTAGATAAGCACGCACACCTGTCACAACACATACATATGTACATACGAGTAAACACACACGCATACGCATTTTGATATTGATTCGCACACCTTGAAGTTTGTTCACAAAAAAGGTAAAAGCTATACACAGAAATATAAAAAAAAAAACGTACACAGCACATGAACAACAATGGCACTAAATCTGAAGCGTGTAACAACCCGTCGTGCATCTCATTCATGTACAGCCTGAGGGCAACATTTCAAAATAGTCTCCTAACAGTATTTGGATAAGACAAAGTGCGTGGCGTCGGAGCTGCCAATAACTTAAGTAAGTCAGCAACAGCAACAGCAACAGCAGCAGCAACAGACAAATGCGAGGTGAACAACATGCAACCAACAAGTGGCAAGGCACCAATCTGATAAACAAATTAACATTTTATCTGTGCACTGTCAGTCGAATGATTCAGCAACAATTTGAATATTCTGATCTGAGTAAATGCGATATCGATAATAATCGGAACGTTGACTCCACTTGGCATCCTTAATGATCTACTCCGTTTTGAGTCGCAACACTACTACATACTACTATTTCTCGATATGCGGCAATATATTCTACTTATAAATTAACATTTTATAATGTTCAACTTAAATACATGCATAAATTGCAAAGTTTATCTACAACTGAAGCTTATAACGAGACCTCTCTAATAACAAAAAACTTACGCCTACAAATCGTACAATTTAAGATTTTCAATCTCGTCGAACGTGTCCTCCGATCCGGATGCCGTCAGATCCGAGAGCTCATCGAGACATTTCTGACGCTTGCGCACATTCCAGTGGAGTCCATCGGCTAGCGATGCAAACCAGTCGGATATTTGATCCTGTGCACAGATGCTGGGCACCGGATAAATCGAGGTTGTCACACGCAGACTGTCGCCATGGAAGAGCTCCTGACGATTGCGGCCATCGAAGCTCACCCACGATGTATTGCGACTCTCGGGGGAAACGGAAATCTATGGAGCATTCACATTAGTTAGAAAGATCCGATATAGTAATGGAAATACTTGCCTTTAGCTCCACACCAGCGGGTACCACAATGGGTCTGAAGCTCAGCGAATGTGGACAAATGGGCGTCACCATAATAGCCGGCACAGAGGGATGAATCATGGAGGCTCCAGCGGCCACAGCATACGCTGTGCTGCCCGTGGGCGTGGACACAATCAGGCCATCTCCCTGCACCGATGTGATGTACTTGCCATCCAGAAACAGATCAATATTGCTTAGATAGGGAGATGGACCGCGATCGATGACCACTTCGTTCAGCACTAAAATGCTATTAGGAGCGGGGGTCGAGTACTCATCGGAATCCACATCATGGTTCGCCTGGTGCCGCTTGTCGCTTTTCCGATGCATCACACAGCGCAGGCGACTCCGCAATGTAAGCGCCGCATGACCCTCCAGCACACTGGTGACCTGCTCTTGGAAATTATCGAAGCGAAAGGGTGTCAAGAAGCCCAGTGATCCCAAATGGAAGGCCATGACCGGTGGCACCGATTGCTGGAACAGTAGCGAAGCGTACAGTAGTGTGCCATCTCCTCCAAGGCAGACAATAAAGTCAATGCGATCGGTGAGATCATCGCGACCATCTCTGTGGAATGAGAATAAGAACATGAATATGGAGTTTCAAACAGGAAGCGTAACTATTAGGATAACTTACTTGAAGGTCACCAGTTTGTCTCGAATGTCCCGAAATTGAGTGTCCTCGTTGAGTAGTGCATCCTCCAGCACTGCAGACTCCACCCAGACGACCATATTCTTCTCGACCAGCAGCCACGTTACCAGCTGGACAAATGGCGCCAGCACGGAGGCATCGCTGACCTTCTTGATGACCAGGACAGTGAGTGGTGGCTTATACCAGGTCAGGCGTTGACTGGCGGGATCCTGAATTTGCATAACCATCACAGAGTTCTTCATGATGCGACCACATGGTCCAAACTGCTGGAACGGCGATGGAGCATTTAAGCTGCGTGTGCGCCTGCAATATGAAAGATGCCTAAATTAAAATCAATTTTAAATAGTTGTACCTAATCCTGTCCAGATTACACCTCAGCAAACACTTGTTGTTGTTGTTGTTCTTCTCCTTGGAATAGTTGAACTCCTCAATGTGCAGAGAGCTCTGGCGGGGGAAAAACGCAGCCTTTTTAAACACGTTGGGAAACATTTGTAAAAAGAGCGCAACTAAATGAAACTAAAATTAAAATTGGCCAAAACTTTGACAACTGTTTTCACTGCACGCGCCCAACAACGGTAAAACTTGATGATGGGAATGGAAATAAAAGCAACAACTGTTGGTGAACAGAATCCACAACGGAGAGTGGATTTTACATGATTACATACACTTAGTCAAGAAAGTCTTTTGACAAAATTACAAATATACACAATTTTTATTGCGAAAAATATACATTTTTATGGATTTCTTTATCAAGTTAAATAATACAAAAACTATCTATTTTTAAAAATAAAAAACAGTTATGTACATTTTTGTTTTGTCAAAACATTTTTTGGACTAGCTGTATATGTACACCTTTCTTTGGCTCAACACTTCTAATACAAATTAATAAATTACACATTTATAAATTACATTAATAAAATACAAATTTCGTACAATTATAATTTGAATATCACTATTTAAATTCTAAACAATAAATAAACGTTGTTGTGAATACGCCACCTTGTAGTAATTCCACCATGGTCGGATCAACTCAAAGACCAACTGAGAGAGCATCACTTAAAGTCCACAAACAAATGAACAAAAAAAAAGGTCAAGCCGGCGAAAGCTGCCAGCTGCTTTCACATGTTCCGCAACATTTTTATTCTCTTTTTAGCAACTAATGGAAACAAGTGACGATAAACGACAGACAATTAAAACATTTATCGTAACATATTCGTAATAAGTAACGGCAATAGTTGTTCATAAATGCAAATTTCGAATTTACTTTCGTTACATTTGTTTTTGTCAGCTGTTTCGGATTTTAAGTTTTCTTTAGTTCACACACACACACTTCGGGAAGTATTTGGATACAGTCAGGAGCGGAAAAATTCATAGCAATAACTGCGTTGCGGCTCAGAATTTATAATTGCCGGTAAACAATAATTAAAAAATCATTTAAAAGTGAAATGGCAGCCCCCTGAATCATTAAATAATAAATGAGTTGTTTAATTAAACAACTACATCAGTGATGCCAACTACTCTTCGCAGAAACAGGACAAACCACCAGAAAATATCGGGAAAAAGGATGCAGCTGTTTTGATAACCGATCTATCCGGAAAGTGGCTAAATCGGCAACACTGGACAACATGCAGAAATCAACAAGCGCTTACCACCACCAGCTGCTACTATCGATGCCACCGTTGCCTCGACCTTGCTGCGATTCATTTTCCACGTCCTTATCATTATTGGCGTTGCAACTGGAGTTTATCTGTGTTTGTGGCTTTCGAGATTCCTTGTTCGGAGCCGACATTTTAATTGGCAGCGGATACCAAGAGTTTTAAGCCATTTACGGCTGTGCGACGAGTCTTTTAATCAATTATTTGTACACATTAGACAGTGTGACTGCAGACTGTGACCAACAAAATACTGATAAAAATTCACATGACACTGCAGCTTCCCAAAAATATAAATTAAAGGTTTATGCAATTTATATCAAACTGCACATTAAAAGTAACATTTCAATTTGTATTGCATACTTTTTTTCAGTCAATACTAAATTGTCAAAGACATTTGGTCATGTCGATAACATTTATTTTATTTGGGCTACATTGCAATCGTTATCGATACAATCGAAAAGCAAAGATAACTGTTTGACAAAAGGTGGCAAATTTAAAACTCTCAAAAAAAAACAATGTCAAATAGAATAAATTAAATGTGTTAAAATTCACAATGTTAAATTTATACAACATGTCAAAACTGCACAAAAGACTGTATAAAAATAGCGGCATACATGCAAATTTTGCCGTCAGAAGCTTATATTTATAGTACGACTAGTCAACGCCAACAACGTAGTACTATATAGTATTTTATTTTGTTTCTCTGAAACTATTTGTCTGTCTGCTTGCTCACCGAAATTGTTTACGTCTCTCTGATATATCCAAAACGCGAGTTTTTCTCAATGGCTTGGGAGAGTTTCCCGGCGATGTTGTTGCTGCGGCATCCCCCTCATTTTCATCCTCCACAGAGGTGGACTTGGCAACCATTTGGAGCGCCAATTGTAAATCCTCATCTCGCATTTTGACAGGATGCTTATCAATGTTTTAAAATGGACGAAGAATAATCGGACAATTTGTAACTCAACTTCACTGTCTCCCTGTCGAAATTCAACTAAATGGTATTATCTATGCCCTAGCTTTTAAAATATATACAATATGCAAACAAATGTACATATAGTTAGCCAAGTAATTGTTTTGACAAAATAAAAAATTCACATATTTTAGTTTGCAACAATCAAACCTCTATTTTTTATATTATTATTGATTTATTTCTATTTTAATAATATGATAAAGAATGATAAAAAAGAAATAATATAGATCCATTGGGTCTAACTATTTTGTAATATATAAAGCAAATATGTGAACTTTTTTATTTGTCAAAACAATTGCTTGACGCACTGTATATGCATATATGGCTGGGAAGTTGAGTGTATATCCATGTGGATAGAATGAGATGCTGTATTGAATAAGCACACACACACGTACGCGTACTCGTACTCGAACTTTGAATTTATTAAGATCAATACTCAAAGCAACAGTTCAAAATCCACATAAAAAAAAACAAGAGTCGACTTGAAAATACCCAGCAGTTTTTTTTAAACCACATACAAATTTGTATAGACTATAAAGAAGTTAACTCTTTATAGTATATCTTCTATTTATTTTTTAGCATTTAAAGACTTAAAAACTATTTCTTTCTGTTACGTTTTAGAAAGAAAATATTTGCCAAAAACCGGTATATGTATGTCAAAAAATTAACGGATGCGATGTATTTGTGATTTTAATCTGGATGTGATAATATATTTACGTAATGCTTCCTTCTTTGTATATCTTAGCAGTTTAGTGATACCCATTTATATTTTTTTTTTGGTACATGGTATAAATAAAATTTGCATTTCCCCTGTCGAACGCACGCATACTACATTTGTTTTCATATAAATATATATGTGGGAGGCCTTAGGCTTTAGGAAATTGCTAGAGTTTTTAAACGTACCACTGGAAAAGATTTACATGCTTCATTTATTTATTTTTTGTATTGATTGCTTTCACCTGACGGCAAACATGGGCGTGGCAAGTACTTGAAAATACAATTTTAGATGCCCCAAGGCAAGGACAGCCTTAAACTATGCTGAACGTTCACTTTAATTTAGGTTTTAAATCATATTTTTAAACTTTTATGACATATACCTTGATACATGGACACAATTTAATTTACATTCGACGGTAAGCAATTAAAAAAATTTAAAAGTTAATATTTGCTGTGCCTATTTTAAATACAAAGTTAAAACTAATTTACTGACGCAACTTTCCGCAATAGAAATAAAAAAATTGATCATACTAAATTTGAATTTAACGTCAGAGCACTTGCAAGACAAAAGGTCAGTGCTACATCTGTATATCTAAAAATACCAATTACAATTCGTTATTTTGTGTATCGATAACCGATAGTTCAGCAAGCTCTGCGGCAAAAGTTATTTCTGAGAGCTCAAAAGTTGCATAGTTTTTAAAAAGAACTAAATCCTAAATGGCAACAAAAGCAGCATTAACTTTCGAAATGTTAGCCAAGCGATTGGGTGCAATTAAGTCTATTGCCGGTGGACAAAATCTCGGGTAAGCTAAGCACTTCTTACCGCATGTAACCGTCTCATTCTGTGACGTAATTATACACATGAAATTGGAAGCACGTTATCTTTATCATGCTCTTCTTTTTGTACAACAAATCGCGACAGTTTGTTGAGACCGGCCCAGACACAATTCCGACATGGATACAGCACAGAGAAGCAGCCAGCGGCCGAAGAGGCAGGTGATGCGAAAAAAGCACCAGAGTCTCCGGAAATTGAGCGGCTGACGAAAGAATTGGCGGCAGCAAAGGAACAAAACAGCGAACTGTTGGACAAATACAAGCGTTCGCTAGCTGATAGCGAGAATATGCGTACACGCCTCAACAAACAGATAAGCGATGCTAAGATCTTTGGCATACAGAGCTTCTGCAAGGATTTGCTTGAGGTTGCCGACACCCTCGGCCATGCTACACAAGCGGTGCCCAAAGAAAAGGTATGTTTATGCCTTGTCTATGACTATCGATTATTCTTATAACTTATTCTCTGTTATAGCTCGACGCCAATGCAGATCTGAAGAATCTCTTCGAGGGTCTGAGTATGACACGCGCCTCTCTGTTGCAAGTGTTCAAGCGTCATGGCCTCGAGCCACTGGATCCCATCAATCAGAAATTCGATCCCAATCAACATGAGGCATTGTTCCAGAAGGAGGACTCTACGGTTGAGTCCAATACCGTCGTGGAGGTTACCAAACTCGGCTATAAGCTGCACGAACGTTGCATACGCCCCGCCCTTGTGGGTGTATCCAAATGATGAGTGTTGTTTACTACTAAAAACTCTTCATTTACATAGCATAGCTCCCATTGTTTGCAAAATTGTCTTACGCTGCAAAATTTATGTACGTTACTATGTAAATATATGTAAGTTCCCCCATGTACAGGGAATATGCATTAGAGAATCTAACTGAGTTAGAATTCCCCTTCTAAGATGTAGAGACAGGTCGTTCCCTAGTTTTTAAGTGCGCTACGGTCCTTCAGGATGCAACACATTTGAACCACGACTGTTGCTCCTGAATGGCCAATTAAGGTCTTTAACTATATGATAATAAAATGTTTAGTTTGTTTTCGAGATGTCAGTTTCTGATTTATTTGAAATCACATTCATAGGGCTCTTTAAAATCACCTCCATTTACGCATTTTGAGAAGGAAAACTCTGTAATTCGAGAACTCTGGGAAAGCGTTTGTTATGCAGGTAACGCAGGTACAAAAAGGCGAAAATTCAATGGAAATTGAGATTTTCTATGGCACAGCAGGTAGGCACGTACTCGAATATTCGTGGAAAACAGAATAGAAAATTCCACGAAAGCCGTCTAATTTTTCTAGCCAAGTCTTTTTGGAAAGCGAGTTCAGTGAGATCTCATCAGTTGTCCTTTAAACCTCGAATCGAGTAGAATGTTTGCCTGGTCGATGAAATTCCTAGTGCCGATGGCACTGCTTAATTGCATCAATGCACGCGTGCTAATGATGCCCAAATTCTATGGCCAGGATAGTGCAATAATTGTGGACACCGACAAGTCCTTGCAGTTCAAATTCAATCCAAAACTACAGAATGCGCTCTATTACAATATTCCTGTATACAAGCTGTTTAAACCGACGGTGACGACAACTACAACTACAGCTGCTCCGATCGGATTGATTGAAGAGTATCCAAGTGATTTGCTTTACATCGCACGTAATAAACTGGGCTTAAAGAGGCTGGAGCAGCTGCCTAGCATCAGGGAACTGGGTGAGCTGCTGGGCACTGGCAATGCCGAGGAGACCATCAAATATATTCGTGCTCTCACGTCCAATGATCAGGGCATTGCGCTAATGAAGGCCTACTTGAGCTCCCTGGACTACGATCAAAGTGAGTCCGAAGCGGAGACAAGTCCCGAGATAAAATACAATGATGAGGATAATGACACCGACAATGCAGACGTCGATGCGGATTACGATGACGAAGTGCCTCTCAAGAAACCAAAGCTGGAAACAACCACAAAGGCAGCGCAGTGGGAGGAAGGAGGCGGCTTGATGCAGCGTGTCAATGATTTTATGAAGCAATACGGCATGTGGTCAGAGGAGACCACAACTTCCGCTCCCGTGACGTACAAGCCTCGTTTTGTGCCACCACAGCTGGCAACTGTAAAGGCGCCGCGTCCGCTGCTCGCACGACGACTATTGCCATCTCATATTCCTATTCCAGTGCGTCCCGCAGTAACAACAACGCCAACAACAATGGTTCCCAGCACTACAGCAGTTCCACAACGTTCGACACAGACTCCAAAGTCGCCTCATCTCAATTCGCCCAAAGTGCAGCTGACTTCGTCGTCGGTCCACGTGGCGCCGCATGTTCAGCAGCTTGCACAGATGGCTAACATACCGCCATCGGTGCTGGACACGTTCCTGCAGCAGCAGCCCAAGCTAGCGGAGTTGGCCAGACGCGTCAGTCGATTGCCGCTGGTGCAGCAACATAGTCGAGCAATCGACGGACAATTGCTTATGGCCGTACAGAAAGCACTTTCGCAGGATGAACAATTAAAGCGTTTGCTTAGCGCATCACAGACATTGAAATGAACCCCCATCACTTATTATGTAATCCACTAAAATATTAATAAAGTCGCTAGTCTTGCTTTAAATAAACATTCATAACCTCATTTTTGGACATGTGACAGCACCTCAAAACACAAGGGCCGAGATTTAATCGGCCAGTGCATTATTAAATGTCGTCAATTTGTTCTTGCGTTGCCGTGCATAACTGTCGCCTACTTGTGAAATCGGCGACAGTTTACTGTTTGAACGCGTAGTTTTTATACCATGTTGTTCGTTTTACGTAGATGTTTAACAATTTAATTTAAGTGAAGCACTATGGAAAAGCGCAACACTTTGGTAATATTGTTTAATTTACTCTTTGTCCATTAAAAATAGCACTCGCAAGTTCTGGTTAATAAACTAACGAGCGTGCATTGGACAGCAAAGAATTTCAGATAAATAAATAAGCCAAGCTGCACCACGTGCTAGCGAGAAGAGAATGAACAAATTTTCCATTTCGATAATCGGTAATAGCTCTTAACCAGCGCTGCCAACTCTCTTGAGAGTCTCTTTAATTGAAGGGCTGCCAGACGTTAATATTTTCTCTGGATGACAACTCTTTTAAAATGTTGGCTTTTTTAAATCTAAATTCTAATTCATGTTTATTTGTAGCCCTAAGTTTGAAAAAAAATTAATTTTTGATAACAATTCTTAAATTAAAATTATATAAAATAAAGGTGAACATATTTTTTCTATATTCTACAAAAACATATCGAAAATTCGACATATTAAAAAAAAACCCATTTTGGAAAAAGCACTAGTTTTTAATATGGGATGAAAGGTTGCCAGATTCTAGTTTTCGTTCTGGGTGGCAGCTCGGTTTAAAAAAAACTTGGCAGCACTGGTTGTTGTTGTTGAACGACGAAATACAAGTCTAATTTGATAATAATGGAAGACGTCTGCCGAGTTTGTATGACCCGAGAAAGTGCATATTCTATTAAATTGGTGAATATATTCGACTGGAAGCCTGGGCTTGTCGTCATAGAAGATGAGATAGACATAGGCAACACTAGACTTGATGACATGCTGAATGAGTGCTCCAACTGTGAAGTTAAACTTGAGGATTCACTGCCAAAGAAGATTTGTTTACGCTGTGTTATAGCAGCTCAACATGCGTTTAAATTCAAACGTATGTGCGAGCACAGTCACCGCTTCTTTTGCCAGCTGCTCAATGAACAACAAAAAAGCTATACGGATATGGCCAATAAGGAAACGTCCCGCGAGGAGTCGATTACAGCCATGGAAGAAGGTCTAGCAAGCAGAGGCATGCGGAGGGGCAAGGTGGATCAACCAGACAACGCAAATGTCCGTTGCAACCCAAATGTATATCGGGATGAGCTTGCTCATGCGAATTTTCGATCAGAAGACCGAGTAGAACTTGGCGACGTAGATTTAGGACCAGTAAAAATAGAGCACGAAATGGGCACTGAGACGATAGAGAATGTGGAGGTCCAGCAAGAGGAGTTAGAGTATGAAATATGTGAATTTGCCTTATCACTAGCATATTTAACTCATCTATTTATATGTCCCACAGTAGTTACTTTACGGACGAGAACGGCGCCAGAGGTTCACAAATTACGGTTGATCGTCCATACAAGTGCCCACATTGTCCCAAGGCCTTTGCCCAAAACCAGCATCTTAAGAGGCACATCTCTGGACACATGGGTAAACGTCCGTACAAATGTCCCCACTGTCCAAAGGATTTCGCCCAGAGTCATCATCTCAAGCGACACGTGTGTACGCACACAGGTCAACCCTTTAAGTGTCCTCACTGCACAAAGGCGTTTCCTTTAAATCATCTTCTGGCGGAGCACATACGCGTTCACACTGGCGAACGTCCATTTCAATGTCCTCATTGTCCAAAGGCATTTACCCAAAATCCCTACCTCACAGCGCATATTCGCAGGCACCGCGGAGAGCGTCCATTTCAATGTCCCTATTGCCCAAAAGCGTTTGGATTAAATCACATTCTTCAAACGCACATCCGTGGACACAAAGGCGACCGTCCACACAAATGTGTTCACTGCTCGAAAGCCTTTACACAGAAAGGCAATCTCAAAATGCACCAACGACGATGTCCAGCAATGTCCAGTCAAACCATAATTGAGAATTTTAGTGAGAATCCTAGTGAATTTATACCTGAGAACACATAAATTATTGTGTTCATTTTCGCCATTATGTATTAGAGTTGTTATTGTAACTATATTTGTACGTAGAAATAAGCTCATATTTTATGTGTACCATAATTTACAAGTTAATGTAAGGTTCACAATTTAAATATATTGTAAAAAACATTTATTATTGAATGTTATTTTCGTATAGATAACAAATCAGCTGTTTCATGGAAATGATAACATTGCAGCAGAGTGACCATCAATTGATAAGTTTATCGGAGATACAAATAAAGTTATGGTCACACTGGGTATTAGCAGAATCAGCTGCGTGGCCGATTTCGCATATACTTAAATAAATTATCGTAAAATTGGCGACAAACGAGGAGAGGCGAATTCCTCATTCATAAAATGTCGACTGATTTGATTTCAAAGATAAAACATTTATGTGCTGCCTATCGTTTGGGACTTTAACAAAAGAAAGTGACTATCGATATATCAACGTTATATTAACAAAACTATCAGGGTTGCTCCTGAATTGACTGAAATCAGAACATACACGTCGTAAACGTCACCAAAAACGTAGTCGGAAACAAATTATTGACAAATTTCGTATTAATAAAATGTTTAATTAATCGCACCATTTCATACACCTTTAGTGCGTGTATGTGTGCGAGAGTGCGATTGTGTGTTGTGTGTGTGCGTATGCTGTGTCCAAGAGGCAGAAAAAACATACATATGTGAGAGAAGAGAACTGTAGGAGAAGCAGCAGCGGGGATTTCAACAATTGTTTGTTGCGTGCCAAATTCTGAAAGGTGGAAGCCAATTAGGTGCAATTAAAGAGCGAGGGAGCACTAAAGTCTGGGCACAATGTCACTGCCAGGCAACGGTATCTATGTGGTGCGCGGAGAGATGGCCACCATAATGACGGCCATGCGACGTGGAACGCGTTGGAATACAACAGCCTACGTGGTAAGTGAGCATCAACATCATTTGTTGCAGTACTCAGACACTTACAATGCCCCATACTAAATTGCAGGATGATGAGAAGGATGCTTTGTTGAAGCTGTTCATCGACCTAAAGCAGGTGTTAAATCGTATTGAGGATCTACGTTTGATTGAGCCAAATGTGTTCCTGGCGCCCTTTCTGGAGGTGATACGCACAGCGGATACCACAGGACCATTAACTAGTCTAGCCCTAGCCTCAGTCAATAAATTTCTGTCATATGGTCTCATTGGTAAGTAATAGTAATGACCTAGAAATGGAATAGATTTTCTAAACATCTGAAATTTGTAGATCCCACAACCCCAAATCTGGCTGTGATTGTGGAGCTGATTGCGGACGCTGTCACGCATGCTCGCTTCATGGGCACCGATCAATCCTCGGATAGTGTGACTTTCATGCGTGTCATCGAAGTTCTGCACACACTCATCCGCAGTCCAGAAGGTGCCGCCGTCAGCAACGAATCCATGTGCGAGGTCATGCTCAGTTGCTTTAAGATCTGTTTTGAGCCGCGCCTAAGCGAGTTACTGCGACGTTCCGCAGAGCAATCTCTTAAAGATATGGTTCTGTTGTTTTTCATGCGACTGCCACAGTTCTCGGAGGATCACAACGACACTGTGATGCAAAAGCGATTTACCATTTCCGAAGCAGCTGGTGCGCCACCTGAAAAACATAAACGCAAGCTACAGCCCGCTGCCGTTTCGGCTGTGCAACCGAAGGAGGACCCACCACAGACACCTCAAAGCACACTGGCAGCGCCGGCGCATTTAAAGGCCCCAATACTGGCAACGACTCCAGCCTCACCAGCTGGCAACATATTGGATATGCAGGGCAAGATCACACAAACGCCAACCACAACAGCAACAACAACAACAGCTACGGCAGGGAATGAACCAGTTGTCGATCCGTCTCTTGATGTGCCAGCTATTCAAGTTGAAAACTCTAACGAATCGGAGACAACCGCTGATGTCGAAGATGACGGTAGATCTGGCACTGTCTCAACGCTAACGGAGGCCAACAGCAGTGAATATATTAACTCTGTGGGAGTTCGCTTTACACAGCAAACATCATCAGATGATTCGGCTGCTTTGTCAGCTACATTGACGCCTTACGGGCTACCGTTTATACAGGAACTGTTTCGATTTCTAATCATACTGTGCAATCCGCTGGACAAACAGAACTCGGACAGCATGATTCACACTGGTCTGAGTCTTCTTACAGTTGCTTTCGAAGTTGCTGCCGACAACATTGGAAAATATGAGACGTTGCTGGAGCTGGTAAAGGATGATCTGTGTAGAAATTTGATTTCGGTGAGTCAGATTAATTTATAAATTTATATTTTGAATACTCACTTATCTCCATTCAACAGCTATTGACCTCGGAGCGTCTGAGCATCTTTGCCGCCGATTTGCAGCTTTGCTTTTTGCTCTTTGAGTCGCTGCGTGGGCATCTTAAGTTTCAGTTGGAGGGTTATCTTAAGAAGTTAAGTGAGATTATAGCAAGCGATAATCCAAAGACTCCCTATGAGATGCGGGAACTGGCGCTAGATAATCTCTTGCAGCTGTGGCGCATTCCAGGATTTGTCACCGAGCTGTACGTCAATTACGACTGCGATCTGTATTGCACGGATATGTTCGAGAGTCTCACAAATCTGCTCAGCAAGTACACGCTCTCTGCCACAAATGCAGTATACAGCACACACATCATCTCCATGGACACACTGATAAGTGTCATTGACTGTATTGAGCGTAATTGTGCCGCTGCCAAGAGTAATAACAGTCATAATCATGCCATCGTCCAATCACCTCAAACTGCTCTTGGCGGTAGTCGTCACTCCCGGCATAACAGCGGACTCGAGGGTATTGTTATCGACAATGGCGAAGAGCCTGTCGAGAATATTGCCAGTTTTATCAACAACAGCTCACATCGCTTGCGTCTGCACTCGAAGAGCGCTGGAGGCGACATAACCAGTGAGCATCTGGTCAACGTTAAGGAAAAGAAGCGTCTGGTGTCCAAGGGCACCGAGTGGTTTAATCAGCGACCCGACAAAGGTATTCTATATCTACAGGAGCATGGCATTCTACACGCCCAACTAGATCCCATGCAGGTGGCACTGTTTCTGCGCGAGAATCCCGGACTGGACAAGAAAATGATTGGCGAATACATCTCGAAAAAGAAGAACGTCGACTCCAAGATTCTGATCAACTTTGTAGACTCATTCGACTTCACTGGATTGCGTGTGGATCAGGCTCTGCGTCTGTATCTGGAGACGTTCCGTTTGCCGGGAGAGGCGCCCCTGATTTTCCTCGTTTTGGAGCACTTTTCGGATCATTGGCACGTGAGTATGCTTGTTCAATATGCGGTTTTATAAGATATTTTATTTTTGAAATACAAATTTAAATTTGTTTTATGACTTACAGAATCAAAACAAGGAACCGTTTGCCAATGTGGATGCCGCCTTTCGTTTGGCCTATGCCATCATCATGTTGAACATGGATCAGCATAATTCGAATGCCAAGCGATTAAATGTTCCAATGACGCTGGATGATTTCACAAAGAATTTACGTGGACTCAATGGTGGTCAGGACTTTGATCAGGAAATGCTAGCGCAGATCTTCAATGCCATTAAGTATGCTTAATTTAATTGAAATAATTAAAAGATATTATAGATTTAAATCTCCTACAGAAACGAAGAGATTGTGATGCCCGCAGAGCAGACAGGTGTTGTGCGTGAAAACTATCTATGGAAGATGTTATTACGACGTGGCGCCACCCACGATGGTCACTTCCATTATGTACACGATGCCGCCTACGATGTGCAAATCTTTAACATTGTTTGGGGCGCCTCGCTAAGTGCGCTGAGCTTCATGTTTGACAAAAGCACCGAAAGTGGCTATCAACGCACCTTGTCAGGTAAGATAAAGCAACTAGCTTCAAGTTTAATATCTGTACATTAAACCTTTTTATCATAAGAATTAAAAATAACTTATTTTTCATTAAAATAAGAGTTATTTTTACAATTATGATCAAAATATTTCAATTTATATATTAAAATGTTATTTTAAAAATGTAATACTTGCAGGTTTTAGCAAATCGGCAGCTATATCGGCGCATTATAATCTTCATGCGGACTTTGATGCGCTTATACTGACCCTGTGCAAGTTCACCACGTTGTTGAGCAGCGTGGAGCAACACGAGCCTGTACCGGCGAACAATGAGATTCAACAGGCGGTCAACTTTGGACTGAATGCCAAAGCCCAAGCTGCCATGCGAACTGTATTCCTGCTTGTGCATGGCTATGGGGATTGTTTGCGAGACAGTTGGAAGCATATTTTGGATCTGTTTCTGCAGCTATTCCGTTTGAAGCTGCTGCCCAAATCGCTTATCGAAGTTGAGGACTTTTGTGAGCAAAATGGCAAAGCGTTATTGATATTGGAGAAACCACGCGAGAAACAAGAGCAGGGACTCTTCTCCAGCCTCTATTCGTTCATTAGCTCGGAGGGACAGCGTGAGCCAACGTATGAGGAGCAAGACTTCATCAAGCATGGCCGCAAGTGCATCAAGGAATGCCAACTGGATCAAATGCTGCAAGAGTCCAAGTTTGTTCAACTCGAGTCACTTCAGGAGCTGCTCAAGTGCGTGTTGTCGCTGATAACGGCGCCGCAGGCACCGAAATCCTCGGGACAGCCTTATGCCGAAGATATCACCGTCTTTTGGATGGAGTTTCTTGTCAAGATTGTGGTACACAATCGGGATCGCATGATTCCCCTGTGGCCAGCTGTGCGCGATCAAATGTATCAACTGCTTCATGGCAGTGCCCAAAATGGATACGATTATCTGCTTAATCGCTGCATTGTCGCCGTGCTCAAGTTGGCCATCTATCTGATGCGCAACGAGGAGCTGTGTCCCATTGTCTTGCAGTCATTGAAAATGCTATTGACACTGAAGCCGGTGCTCTTGCTGCGCATCTCCAAGCAAGTCTCAATTGGCATCTATGAGTTGCTGAAAACTTCTGCCCAGAACATTCATTCCGAGCAGGATTGGCAGATCATCTTCAATTTACTGGAATGTGTTGGCGCTGGCGCTGTGCCGCCAAACTTTGAAGATGCACTGCAGCTAGCAGCAGCAGCAGACTGCTAATGGACACGCCACCTCGGATGGTGCACAGAGCGGCGAGGAGGATGGCACTGCAACCCTTGAGCGAGGATACACATCCGACTCGGAGCTCAACAAAGTGGCGGCCACAGTTCCGGCCACTTCAAGTCCCACCGCTGAGAACTGGATACTTGTCAACAAGGATAGCGAACTGACCACAGCATCCAGGTGAGTTGTTTTTGCTTTTAACTTATTTTATTTCCCGGCTAATATCTAAATATATTTCTATAATTCCAGACCCCAATCGCCACCTAGCTCCAGCAATCCCGTTGTGAGCACTTTGGTGTTCAACTGTCAACTCCTGGATCATGCACCTTTTGCACTGTTCAAATGCTGGGATTCGTTGGCTTTCATTGTACGAAGTGTGGCACACATTACGCCCTATAATTTTGAGGCATGCGTGCGTTGCATTCGCATCTTTGTGGAGGCATGTCGCGATGGTGGCATTCGTCAGCGTCGGAAATTCGAGGCTGTTGCCAAGAAGCGAAACGTGAAGAAGCGTCAGGAATACACACGTGAGCTGGGCGGTTCAATGTCCACGTCGACTGGTAATCTGACCTCGCTGGGCGATGTTGGTGACAATCAGCAACCAAATGCCGCTGAGCAGGAGGAGTTGGCACAACGCTATGAGCAGCTGTCCATACAGTTGTTGGATCTGATGTATACGTTATATACGCGTACGGCGCAGATCTTTCGCTGGTGGGCGGAGGAGGGATGCACAGTGCCACAATCTGCGGCACTATGGACTCCCGGCTGGTGTCCTCTGCTGCAGGGCATTGCCAGATTGGCCATGGATCGTCGACGAGAGGTGCGCACTCATGCCATCTCATGTCTCCAGCAGCGTGCGTTGTTGGTCCACGATTTGCAGACACTGTCGGGTGCCGAGTGGTCCTCTTGTTTCCAGCATGTGCTATTCCCACTGCTGAACGAGCTGCTGCCGGAGAGCGTGGCTGCTGCCCAGCTGGATGCATCTCTATTGGAGGAATCGCGCATACGCACGGCCACGATCATGTCGAAAATGTTTTTGCAACATCTGACGACACTCATCGAACTGGGCGCCACCTTCAACGAGTTGTGGCTTGACATCTTGGGCTACATTGAGCGTTTTATGAAGGTGGGATCTGACACGTTGTCGGAACAGATGCAGGAGATACTGAAGAACATGCTGCTTGTGATGCACTCGGTGCGTGTGTTCCATAACCAGGACGGAACCCTTCAACAGGCCCTCTGGGAGCTAACCTGGCGTCGCATTGGCGAGTTTCTGCCAAACCTTAAAACGGAGTTGTTCCACGATGAAGGTGCGTGTCGACTGTGTAGTCAGTTATACTAGGCAACAAGACAAAATTTATTTGTATATGTTACCAAACATCCACCAATTTACAACTTAACTGTTGCCTAGTGTAATCAAGCGTTGTCCTAAGGGAATCATCCCTTTTTAATCAACGTTACCTGCCTCTGTCTTTAGATTTAGTCTCACCATCCATTTCGCTTGACATTACCAAAGTAATTTATGATCATTCCCTGTCATTGCCGCTGCCAATGCGCAGCTATGAATTGGCCACATTCTCAATGACCACGGCCAAGACCCTGGACTATAATACAAATGCTCCCGAGCAAGTGAAGCGGCATAAAAAACCTTGGGCCCGTTTACGAATTAAGTTAAAGTTGCTTAAGAGTATCACCAAGAAGATGAAATCAAATCAAATCCAATCAAATTGAATACGTTTATGTTGTGCCATTTGAATTGTCGTTATGCCATCTAATTATTTTCTTATTGTTCACTTAATTAATCGAGTTATTCTACTATTCAACTGCTCGTTTTGCAGGCAAACGAGCTCAAACTTTGACAAACAACGAGACCGCTCAACAGATGCTCCAGTTACCCCAGGTGGACATACTGCCCAGCCAGACTCAACAGCCCGCTGAGTTAATCATCAGCGCTCCAGCAGCTGTTGCCGTTGATGCCCCAGTTGTTCCAGCTGCTGTTTCAGCTCCTAGTGTTGCTGCCACGCCCATCTTGGCATCACCTGTGGAATCCCCGAGACGCAGCATTATTCTGCAACCACCTATGGCTGAAACCCTGCAACAAGCGCCCAGCTTTATGTTTGCTCAGGTGAGTTGAACTTTCTTTCAAAGGTTGCAAATATATTAATTGATATGTTTTTGTTATACAGCCCATATTGGTGCCTCCTCTGGCGCCACAGCCAACAACAGAGTTGCAGACCTACAGCAACATCAACACATCGCTACCCGATCTGGTTAATGAGGCAGCCGCAGCGACAAACACATACACAACACCCGTACACAGGCCAACGGAGTCACCAACGTCAACCACACCCATTGTCAGCAGCAACAGTTATGCCATTGAGTTGCCAGCAACACCGCCGAGTTTAGAGGAGCAACAACATCAGCTGTATCAGCAATATCAACAGCAATTCCAGCAACAGTACCAAATGCATCAGCAGCAGCAGCAGCAGCAGCAGACACATCCAGTTGCTGCCACAAATGATGTGCCACTCAGTCATCTGTTAGCCAGCAATGCATATCCATCTTTAGGTAGAATGCCCAATGCATCGATTGTGCACAGCTTTGCGCCAGTTTATGAAGCGCCAGCAGCAGCAGTACCGACTGCCAATACGGCTGACATCTATCAGGAATATGTACAGAATCCTTACAATTTAACCTTGCAACAGGCACCGCAACAGGATCAGCAGCAACAGCAGCTGCCACAGGCACATCCACAGCAACAGCAACAGCAACATACACAGCCGGCTGTGGCATCGCCCGCCAATTACTTTAATGCTAATATCGATCCCAGCAAGATACCGCCCGGCTCAGAGCTGCTTTATGGCCAGCAGTAGATGAAGTTAACTTAAGCAGTCGTCAGTTGTCAGATGGAGATAATAGAGACATATTTCTTCTAGTGTTTTCTTTTATTTACATCCAGCTTAGGCATTTTTATTTTTAATGAAAAACTTGCAGTTCTCAATTCGAACTTTTTATATAAATTTTCAATTATTCTCTTTAGCTTGTTTCTTTATTTTTATACACATTCCGTGTGCGCACGCGTGTTTTGGATGCTCTCCAAGAGTCGGGAGGAGTACGTAGTATGGATAGATTCACAGATTCATTTATTAATTGTATGCAATACGTTGGGTAATTGCAAAATGATAAAGCTTTATGCCACTGTTTAAATAACGGAAAATAGTTTCAATTACAATAATTATTAAAATGCTATTTATATGAATATATATCGTATGTATTTATGTTATGCAAAACGGTAATTGTAAATAATCAAAATCTAAAATATATAACAAATACAAAATATACAAATCAATTGCTGAATTTTATTTGGTAAACAGATAATTTATTACAGATGCGACTTTCCCTTTTGTTGAACAAAAAATTAACAAAAAATACCCGAACTCCGTGACAATGCATTTTGAAGCATTGCCGTGACCAGGATTCGAACCTGGGTTACCACGGCCACAACGTGGGGTCCTAACCACTAGACGATCACGGCTACGCCGGGTTAATAAAAGCCATTGTTTAAACAATTAAACAGAAAAGGTCAGTACGGTGGGAAAAGAGATAACTAGTAATTTTACTCAAAATCCATAAAGTTGGTAACAAATGGTTTTATTTCAGTGAAATTAGCATTTATTTGATCATTAACAAACATTCGATTCAATAGTAAAAACTTGTCTTTCTGTTCTTCTGGATGTATAAATAACAAGGTACATAATTTGGTTAAATAACATTTCAAAATTTAATATAATTTTTTGGATTTTCATAATTTAAAAAAAATAAACCGATTCCGTGACAATGCGTATTGCAGCATTGCCGTGACCAGGATTCGAACCTGGGTTACCACGGCCACAACGTGGGGTCCTAACCACTAGACGATCACGGCTATACCGGTTGTTGGATTCAGCTGTCCAAAATGCTATTTTTACAAGCACTACCACATTAACAGATACAGAGAGCTGTTAAAGATACACATGAATCATAGATGGCGCTCTCAAATAATGTTTAGCAAAATGAAATCAAAATATTCACACTGTTATTATACTTATTTTTAGTTGTTTGAGCATTGTAATTCACTTTAATGTGTATGTTGATTTTCAAAATAAACTGCAAAGGGAAGTTTATTTCATAAAGTGAATTTATTAATCAAAAAAATTAGCTGGGCTCCGTGACAATGCATATTACAGCATTGCCGTGACCAGGATTCGAACCTGGGTTACCACGGCCACAACGTGGGGTCCTAACCACTAGACGATCACGGCTACACCCAGCTGTTGGTAGATTGCGTCGAAAATCCTGTTTTGTTAGGGAGATTCTGCCACTTGATATTGGTCTTATTATATTAGAAAGCAATTTATAACGAATTTAAGCTAAAAGTAAAAGCATTTAAAATTATAATTTCGTTACTAATATATTCAGCTCTATAAAATAATATACAAGAAAAGAAATAAAAATTGTTGACTTTTTTAAAATCCGCTGTGCTGTTATCAATGCTGTTATAGACAGAAGTTGCAGCTGTTAAGGTCGCAGTTTAACAGAATGGCTGTTAAATTCAAATGCGCGCCTATTTGTCTTGTTGATAATCACATTTACAAGAGCACAATCTTTAGTTTTGCTGTGTATGCGGGGGGCTGACAAAAGAAAATGGAAAAGAAAAATATGTATGACCTAAAAAATTGTAGTCTAGACGCCCAAAAATATCTTTATAATGTCGGAGAGGGATCTTAAGCGTTGTAAATGGAATATAATCTCTCTCGTAAGATGTTCGGGCTCCCCATACTTCATATCTTACAACTACAATTTGGAGCCAAGGTCTTGAGTTGTAGCAGGCGAACAGCAATCTCAGTTAGCAGGTTCATTGTATTAAATGACGACGTAGGAGAGTTTGTAGAAACACACTTGACCTGCTGTGACCTGCAGCATCTTCATTTGAACCCATTGTTAACCATGTGTAACGAAGTGTAACAAGCGACTAGGCAAACAGATCTCGAAGTACACGATTTTTCCCTCATTTTCACCGATTTTCAATGCATCGCTGCATCCTCTGGGAACATTTTCGGCTATTGTACTTTACACAATGTCAATAGATATTTTTCTATTTTTGTAATGTTATCCCATGCCTTGTTTCTATTGCTGAGGCACTGTTACTATTTTGCACTTTGAGTCACGACTGATGCCGATTTATTTGTTTAACAATTTATTAAACAATTTGTTGTTTGCTTAACTGATTTATTTCCAACAGGAGCACAGTGCGTACGATAAGTAGATGAACAATTCAAATGTCTGTGGAAATTCTTAAAATCGTCATGTCGTCTACTGATATAGGTACACAAGTAGCACAGTGGTCATTCGATAAGAAGAAGGCTTAAATTTAGTTAGTTACAGAATTGCATTTGTAAATAAATATTTAAAATATTAAACTATGGATACGTATTTTTTTTTTTTAATATTTTTAACAATTTTAAAATGATTTTAATTCTAAAAAATGTCTACATAGCGAATGATTACTGCATTTACAGTTTGCTTCTCTCTTTTCTTCTCTTTCCCACTTCTTTTTATCTCTCTTTTGAGCATAACTAATTATTGTTTTATTTTGTGTTTGTTTTAGTTGTCGAATTTGGAATAGGCCAGCATAATTCCTAGGCGTTTGTTTGGTTCAGTATTTTTGGAAAGAGATCTCACATACAATAGTAGGCAGTCTACAAACTATGTTTGCCTATTGAAATGCGACACATTTACATGTTTTCTGTTGGAACGTTTCCGAGTGAGTTCGAAAATTATTCCAGGAATTTATTTTGGGAGACCCACTTTACAAATTCTAAGAACAAAGATGAAAATATTTTACAGCCTGTTAAATAACCTTGTAAATCTTCTTTTTCACTCTCCCTCCCATTTTTTTCTCTTTCCATTGTGAGATAAATTAGAAATGAAGAAAATGAAGATGTTCATTGAAGTGCATCGGAGTGTAACTTTTTAGCAGGCGCACATCAATGTTAAACAGCTTCATCCGAGATTTTCCCACTCAAGCAGAGATGCATCTCAGTCCACCCAACATAATTGATGAAAACTCTATTGTGTAAATTCATAGATTTTCTTGTACAGCTTAAGATGCTGGTAGCTGGAATTCTACCTGCTGCATTCAGTGACCTTATAGATTAAGATATTGAGTTTCCTGTAACACTCACTAACATTACTGAGGGCCTGTTGTTTTCCTCGCATCATTGCGTGATTTTCCTTTTGTGAAATGCATTTTCCTCATCCAGATGTTGAATTTTCCTTTAATTTATTCTTTTTGCTGGCTTTGATTTCTGTTAACCTGTTGACTTTATGTAAGTGATCACGCTTCATTGATTTTCACAAAATAAAGTGATACTTTAGCATAAAAGAATATACCTTATATACAAAATGCATTAATATCGTTATAGAGAAGATTTACACTACATCTGGTACATTTTTAAATTTCTGAATTCCTGTTTATTTAATTTTGTCCGTTGCGGTTGGTTGATTTTGGTCCAGAAATGTATTTTTTCCAAGAAATCTTTACAATTTGTTTGTTATTGTATTCTTTTTAAGAATTGTTGAATGGATCTCGGATAATCTTTTTTGTTAACCGTTGTACACTTTTAAAAGTGCTGTAAACCTGTTCCAAAATTATGCACCAGTGAACTTAAACAATCAGCAGAAGTTTTTATAGAGAACATATGTAATCTGTTGTTGATCTTAAATAACAATCAATCTTACTTTGACAAAGGTCGCAATACTTATTTGGATCAACAAGTGAAAGGGTCAAAGGCTTAAACTGTAGCATTCGAATGGGCAAACAGAATTTCGACGCAGTTGCTCAAGATGCTCTCCAGATGATCTCCGACTACCTAAGAAAAAAGGGCAACCATTTAAAGTGAATACCCAATGAGCAGGTAGCTGATCTGTAGATCTGTTGATCTGCTTTCTTGTCCCTTCCTTTTCAAGCCCAAATCTCAGCTAGAGTCTTTCGCTGGGATGCTGAGCACCTAATAATTTGATCAGCTTGATTGCATTTTGAAACCGCAGGCAATTTGGAGTCTGTTTCCCCTTGTTTGCTTTCCTAATTGATTTCGAACAGGTGAGCAGCAAGCGGGTTGAGGCGAGGAGAGAAACTCAAGACGAGAATTCAACTCAATTCAACAGATGAGCAGGTTCTTATTCAGTTTGCTGTTTTCCTGTTTATTTGCTACACTTTTTTAACTCTTTCTTAGTTAAAATACTCGTAATTTGCATATGGGAAAAAAGTGGTTGTTTATTTGTTTGTTCATTTTAATAAAGCGTGAAATGTGCCCAGGGGAACAGCGATCTTAACAAGTCGAGTTCTCTGTGCCTGTTCCTGTTCCTGCTTTCTTTGAGTGTAATTCAATACCATTCATTATGATTCACCGCATGCTTGGGTTTCACTTTGAGTCAATTAAGTATAGTTGATTATTTACCCGCATTTGCCTTAAGAACTTGCCGACAGCTGCTGTTGGCCTGGTAAAAAACATGAAATTATCGTGACAAACATCGAAATTCATTAGCATTTAAATGTTCAACAATTTGTGGCACGACGCGTAATTGATCGTGGCATGGAAAGAGATCGTGTCTGACTATTATTAAGTTGTCTGCAATCTTGCTGATGATCGCCAATTGCCTGTCAATGGGTCAGGAACTCAGCAATCCAGAGCAGTCGACGACTTTGAAACTTGCCACTCATTTCTGGGGTTGCAAGGGCACGTGCCACGTCTTGTGTGTGTAATTCGATGCTTGTAAATGTCTTGAGTGCGAACAGGAAAGCAGCAAACTGGAAACTCAAATTGTTTTCGGGGTTGAAGATTAAACAAGCAAGAAACAAAGACTCAAAGAAGTGTGTGGCATGTGTGGATCAGTTGGCACGCACAAACGGATTGCGCTTCCTGACTATAAGATACCCATTACTTAATTTATATAAATATATTTGTATGTTATTTTTGTATTTAAAATTTAAAAGATATACAAATTACTTGTCTTACAATTATAAATACTACTAATTTAATCGAACTTGATTAAGAAAGATACATATATATTAAATTGAATGTTTTCCGATTTTAAAATATAAGAATAATCCCTTAATAATCGAGTCTGTTGCTCAAGAAAATATTTAATATGATTGTGATGAGCACCATATACCCTTTTACTCTATCAGTAAGAGGTATAAAAATTCTGAGAAATGGAAAATGGTAATCTAATCGAACTTGATTAAGAAAGCTATATCTTAAATTGAATGTTTTCCGATTTTAAAATATAAAAATACACTTCTATAAAAACTCGAGTCTGTTGCTCAAGAAAATACTTAATATGATTGTGATGAGCACAATATACCCTTTTATTTTATCAGCAAGAGGTATAAAAATTCCGAGAAATGGAAAATGGTTTCCACACAAGGCTAATCTACGAATTCGTTGTATTTATTTATGCTTCGGCTGCATCTTAGAAATGTTTTTTGTGGCAGTTGCAGTTGCAGTTGCAACCTACTGTCGACTTCTGCTAACCTGGTAACCAATTGTCAATGGGCGTGAATAATTCTCACGCTCACAATTTGTGGCTGTAACGGCATTTGGCCAAGAATTTCCCACACATTATTGTCACAAACGAACCGCGACAATGGCATTAAAAACCCTCCGCATTCACAGTCCCATCCGTTAAATGTAACGGCCAAAAATGTCGTGGAGGATCAGTTTTGAGAGGGATCTTGGGCATTGAACGTGGGAATCGAGCTCTACAATTCTTTCTGTTCGCCTGTTCATAATTCGAGCGAATCAATGAAAAGTTCCCACCAAATCCTACCAATTCAACTAATTTCATTTGGAGAAAAGATCTTTATCGACAGGAGGTTACTTTTTTCCCACAGTCCCTTAAACACAGATCTCACAAATCTCCCACGCTTTATTTCTTTCCTCTTTTTTTCACACGCCTTAACTGGTTTGTTGAGGGATCTGAGATTGTGCTGTGCGCCTATTAGGAATTCGAAGTAAAAGATCTCCAGAAAAATGCTACCTGCTTTCGGTTTGTTATAATATCATCTTCCCCTTCTCTTTTATGCTCTTTATTTGTTGCTCTTCGTTTTGTTCTCTCCGCTGCTCGCCGCTTACAACTTGTGACAGTTTCAACCCTTTTTTGTAGATTTGTAGAGTCTCTCTTCAGTTCTCTTAAGGTGTCGTTTTCCATTTGCTGTTCGCCTAATACCAACGAAGACGCTGCGAACTGGAATTTGTCTTCCAAGAAATCCTGTCGTTTCCTTAGACTTTCTTGGTAGGTTCCTTTGGCAAAATCAAGTCTTTCTACTTTCTCATGCTGATGTTATCCTGGTAACTATAAGAAATGTTAGTTTAAAGAGGGATGAAAGACGCATTCACTTCCTTTGCGATCTAAGGAAACCTTAAGAATGTAGTTTGGTTTTTTGGTGGTGGTTTTATTTTGCCACAGGTAAAAAAAATGTTTTTTTGATTCCCTAACGACGTTGTGATAATACTGTTTACCTGTTATTATTTTTAATTAATTTTAATCCTGCCTTAATTGATCAAAATATCCAAACAGTCAACGATCTTTACCTTTAAGGATCTGTCTACTTTACTCTGTTTGCCTGGTCCCAAATATTATCTCCGTTTGGATGTTTTAAATACCTTTCCCACGCTATGCTACAAGGAATGTCAAAGAATGGAATTTAATCCCACGCTGCGATCTTTAAGAAAAAATGAATCCATAAAAAAGAGATGCAAAGATTTACCAACAGTTCAAATATCTTCCCAACCCTGTAAATGAAGTTCGATATCGTATCGATGTTTCTGCTTTCCTAGTAGAAAACCACTAATTAAGCCAAAAATTCTCACGGCTCAACAACGAACACGAGCTCCAGCTCCAGGAAAATCCAGCACTCATACATATTCATATGCAGGTAAAGATTTACACATTTTCGTTACGGGCTTAAGTTACAAAGATACCCTTGAGTTGCATGGGAGAATTTCGACTAAGAATATTTACATGTAAAAAACCGTGACAAATGGTTTTTTTTTCATTTTGGGAATTCAATTATAAAAGAATTTGATAAATGTGATACCATTATCATGAGGGGTTTTTATTCAGAGGTTTTCTGATGGGATTCCTCTTTGAGCTTGAGTTGCTCATCTTGCATTTACACGAGGGGCTTCACCCTGGGATCTTATGCCCTGTGCCCTTTGTAACAATGAATGCAACAGGCAGAAAAGGGCATATCCGTTTATATTATCATAAGAGGACCGGAAATGAAATTGTGTAAGTCGATTCGAAAATGGCATTCAAAGATCGCGTTTATTTGAATTATTATGTCCCCGGAAGCATATGAATAACAATTACGCAAATTAATAACAATTGCGCAATTTAAAAGATAAAGGCTGCACATTTTTATAAACATATAATTTGTTTGCACCCTGCAAAATAATTAATGCATAATAAATAGGGAAGTAAACGGCAAAGAAAGCAGTAGCTGCTGTCCTGAAACGCACTGCTCGCAAGTTACCACAAGCAGTATTGCAAGCAGTGTCCAGGTGTTGTAAACAAACTGTTGTGATTAAACCAATGCTAAAATTTTAGTTAATTTTAACAAAAATTGATGCAACATTTGGCTTACAATTTAAAGAAAATGAAGTAGTGATTGATTGTTGTTTTTTAAGTACTTCTCCATTGTCACTCAACTCGAGTTATGAAGAAGAAGTAGTCAAAAAACAACAATCAATCCCTAGATTAAGTCTTTAAGTTTATATAATCAGGAAGATCAATTGACCTTCTGTTTTTAGTTCAGATGTTTATCCAGCTCACAACTGTATTTGCATATTTAATTAACAATTTTTTAATACATATTTGCTTGTAATTAATATAGTATTTCACATTTAATAACATTTATTGGTTTTTTAGAAGAATCTAGACCTTGAACTTCATCTCCAGACAACCGAGTTTACTATTGAGTCCAAAGAAGGGATTATTAATGGTGGCATTTAAGAAATCGTTCTGGCTTAAGCTAATAACCATGTGATTCTTACACCCCGTAGTGCAGGATACGGATGCACAGGCCAACTTATTAGCAATGCAATCATCAATAAGCCGTAAGGATACTCCCAATGTGGAAATGGTGCTATGAACCGTGGTGAAGGCACATTCCCAGGCCTGGTTAATCCGTGTATTTGCTGCACAACTCGCCTGTTGCATGTATGTGTTGAAATTCTTCTGGTTGGCAATGGTATACGTATTAGCCGTGGCAATCTAAGAATTATGATAAATATACAGATTTTCGTAACGATTATAATTTTTCAAATTTAAATTATATAATAAAAATTATTTCTTAATTTTTGTGAAAAAATCTAAAATAACTTTTAATTCCTTAATCTTAATAAAAAATATCTGATATACAAAATTTGGGATCCCTGTTCCTTACTCACCGCAGTTGTAATGCAATCCGTATAGTTCTGTTGGGATGCGGGATGACGCTTCTCACAATCGGCAAATAAGGTTTTCACATTGCTGGCGTAATAGCTCTTGAGGCTATTGTAGGTATTCACGGAATTCTGTAGGTGTGCGTTGAGATTGTTTTGGGCTCCAGTGGAGCAAGCGGTGAGAGCTGTACGCATGGTGACAATCGTTGGAATACTTGCTGAGTAATTCTGTACACATTGCTTGTGCCAGGAATCAATGAGTTCAAGTGGACGCAGACGTTCTGTGGCCTCCTCCAGTTTTATTTGCAATTGATCCGCCTGTACTGAAATTGCTCGCAACTCTCGTCCATAGGTATCCCGAAATGTAGCCATTTCATCCTCATACTTTTTCAACTTAGTCTCATACTGTCGTTGATGCTGTCTTATATAATCTTCCATATAGACCGTGACATTGGATGCGGATAGCACTCCATAGCTTCCCACACATATCAGCAAAGCGAGCAGCACAACAAGGTTACGCATCTTGGCAACAGTCAGCAATCCACTGGATTCTGAATTTGCGTTGCTTGGAATTTATACGAAATGGGGTTTGGCTGCTGTTTTATCAGAGCAGAGTGTACTTAGTACTTCCCCCAATCTGCGGACCTCTTTCTTAAGCAATTTATAAATTTTATACTCGTCTTTGCGTTGAAAGTTTATCAGTATTTACAAAAAATTTCTGCAGAATTCTCATATTTGCTTAAAGATCTTGAAACCTACTTATGTTTATTGACTCTAATTATTAATTTATAGTTTTACAATATTTGGTTTAATTTCTTCAACAGAATTTAATTAAAAGCTGACATTATGCGAGCGAGGATGACTCTGTTATTGCACGTATCTAGTCCATGACTATCGTGTTGGAATGGTATAGTTAAAATTGTGATACTATCAGTATAATTAATACATTATGTGGTTATCTTAAGTAGATCAACTTTGATAGCATTTCATGTATCAAAGTGTAATCAATTCCAGTCAATAATATACTCAAAGAGATCCGACGGCAAGCTGGCATTGTCCAGTTTATATGCGATTGCATGGTAACGTTGTCGCAACAAATGAGCTGCATCTTTGGGCTGTCGGTTGCGCGTAAAGACGCCCTTCTTGTTTCCACCTACGCGTGTGTATGCTGAAAGTAAAAGCGTATTAATTTATATATAATATAATTAATTATTGTATTTATCAACTCACTTTGTTCAGTCTTGAAGTCGGCAAAGTTCCACACAAATTCGCCAATAAACCATTTGAGCTTACGCAATTTGTCGAATGCCTGGAAATGCTTGGAGAACAGCTCCGTCTGATAGTCCTCCGACCAAATATAGGCTGGCAACTGTATATAAATAACAATTAAAAGTTTACTATAAATTAAGTTAAGTTTAAACTGAGAGATATTTTTAAATGTCAAAATATATTTCAGTTAGTTAACTGAGACCTTAAATATACATTGATAAATATCTTCATTTTTGATCTATTCTTACGCTATGATATCCTTCCATTGTGTCGCCTCCATACTCAAATACAATAACTGGCTTTTGGTAATGCTCGTGCCATTTCTTGGCCTCATTATACAGTGGCTGCACAATCATATCGGTGCGTCCAGGACTGTGATACCAGGCATTGTAGCGATTGAAGCCAGTAATGTCCAAGAACTGTGACATCATGCAGGCAGTGGGCGTATCCACATTGCTGGCAGCCGTAAGTGGACGTCCCTGGGCAATGGTTCTTGTATAGTTCGCCAAGGAGCTGTGGGAGTAAAGACGTTAAGTAAATAATTCTTCGCAGAACCAACCAACTTACCCAAAGTAAGCCTCGGCTGCCTTCTTCTTAGTGCGTGGCTCGTTGGCAATTGACCAGGCAATCACGGAGGCATGATTACGATCCCGATGTATGAGCTGCTCCAACGCAGACATGTGATTTTCCAATAGCTGTGGCTCAAACAAATCCGTATTAACACTGGGACACTCATCAATGATCATGATGCCGTGCTCGTCGGCAAACTGCATGGATTCCTCGGAATACGGATAATGGGAAGTGCGATACGCATTGGCGCCAATCCATTTCAATAGGTTGAAATCACGCAGGAGTACCGCATTGTCCAGGCCCTTGCCCCGAATCTGTTAATGGAAATGAAGAAAATATTTTATTTTAAGCTTTTTTGATTCTATAACTATAACGTACATCCGAGTCCTCGTGCTTGCCAAATCCCCGCAGGTACAAAGGTTTGCCATTAAGGAGCAAACTGTCATTGTTCCAACTCAGACTGCGTATTCCAACGGGCAGTCGATAGGCATCCAAAAGTACAACATTCCCTTCCGATTCACTGCCTCCGTTGTCTGACATTAACTGCAACTCCAATGTGTACATGTAGCCAGGAAACGGATGCATCAGATAAGGCCACCAAGGCTTTACATTAGGTACCAACAAAGTTCCATTGTGCAGATTATGATTAATTTGATGGGCAACCACAACATTATTTCTGTCCCGCAACTGCACCAATATATATTTAGCTTGCTGAGCTGACACAGATCCATTGCCTATTCTCAGATGATAATCGATGCGTCCCATTTGTTTGCTTGGAAGCTGCGTTTTCAACTCAATGTCACTTATATATGTCTCCGGCGTAGTGTAAAGCTGCACGGAACGATGGATTCCCGCATAGTTGAAGAAGTCAAAGGTGTAAGATTGCACGTAGGCAACGCCTTCGTCGCTAGGTTGCTTCACGACTTGGCCCTGGGGAATGGTGCGATTGGTTAGACGGTTATCCACCATAACTGTGATGCGGTTTTCGCTGCCGTAGTTGACAAAGCGGCCAATCTCCGCCTCAAAGGGCAGATGACCAATGCTATGGTGCAGTGCCAACTGACCATTGATCCACACATCAGCCTGGTAATGAACGCTACCGAAGCGTAGCCAGGTGCGTACACGATCCCTACGCCAATAACTGGGCGCAAAGAAGTGACGTTCATACCAAACTGTGCCCACATGGTCACGCAGTTGCCGGTCCACGGTCACGTCGTTGTAGGACGCTGGCACGGGCATAAATATGATTTCATGACCTGTTGATCTGAGCGTCTTCTTGTACCATTCCTCTCTCACGCCCTGCTGAGGATCGCTGGCATTGCTTCGAATAAGATTCCATATTCCGTCCAGAGAACGCACCTCTCGCGTCTCCGATTCACGTGGATAGAGCAGTCCAACTGTAGCACGGGGAGTCCTTACATTTGAATAATCATAGCTGACTTTATCAGGCAACAGCTGATCATCTTGTTTATTTTCTGTATCATCCACAAATTCGGCATTGTCTTCCAGTCCGTTTGCATCCAATAGAGAAGCGCTCAGTAAAGCAATCCAAAGCCACTCCGAAGTTCTCATTTTAATGATTAATTTATTTCAGTCCATGCATTTATTATCTAAATATGATTCAATTTTTTAATCGCCCGTATCCCGCATTCTCCAACTGCAACACACATACACAACAGAGTTGCCACCCAGCAAAAAAAAGAACAAGTGAAATGTTCTGGTGACAATTACTATAAAATACTTGTGAAAAGTATTTGTTGTGACGTAAAAATCGCGTATTCTGATCACACTGCAGTTTGTTTTGATTTTAAATGAAAACAGGTGCAGGCAAATTTATTGAAAAACAAAACAATGAAATTCATTTTATTTGGATTTAACGTTTCAATGTTGACATACAAAAAGTTGTTAAATGGTAGAAGGCAATGCGATGGATGCTATTGAAATGCACTCGCGGTCAGTTTCAGTTAAACATTGCTTATAAAAACAGTATAAATATCTACAATACTCTTAAGCTTTCGCTGTTTATAAAATTGTACTCTTTTATATGTTGTCGGTTTAAGTGTTGCGCAGCCGATGTGCATGGCATTTTATGAGCTTCATAAATCACTGGAATCGTTCTTGATATTGCCACCCATATCCACAATGTAGGTGAACAGATCCTCCGGCAAGCTACACTGATCCACCTCGCGACCAAGTGCAAAATATCGCTGTCGCAGCAGATGAGCCGCCGCCTTTGGCTGACGGGCACGGGTAAAGATGCCCTTCTTATTGCCACCGACTCTTGTGTAAGCTGCAACAAATGGGAAGACATAAATATGAATAGATGAAGTTACTCTCACATTCTACTTACATTGAGGCGTCTTGAAGTCGGCAAAGTTCCACACAAACTCGCCAATAAACCACTTCTTGCGACGCAGAGCATCAAAGGCCTTAAAGTGCTTCGAGAATATCTCCGTTTGGAACTCTTCTGACCAGACATACGATGGTTGCTGCAACAAGATGTGGACACTAGATTACAGCTGCACATTCCTTGGATATGCTTTTATTCTCACCAGATGCAGACCCTCCAGTGTGTCGGCGCCATACTCCGCCATGATAACTGGCTTGCCATATTTCTTGTGCCAAGCGGTGGCTTCATCGATGACACGTTGAGTGACCATATCAACACGACCAGTATTGCTGTACCAGGCGTTATAGCGATTGAAGCTAATTATGTCCAGGTATTTTCCCTGTGATGGAAACTGCTCAGTAAAAAAGCATTTAAGTTATAGAGAAACCAACTTACCGCCTTGTCATCTGTCCAGGGTGTGGCTATAGCTGCTGTGATAGGTCTGCTGCTGTCCAAGGAGCGCGTGTAATTCGCTACAAATCTTTAAAAAGATGCTTACTAATTAAACAATTACTGAAAATGAAAGCGTTATCACCCACTGAAAGTACGTATCCGCATTTAATTGACCCGTGCGAGGCTCGTTGGCAATGGACCACATGACCACACTGGGATGATTGCGATCGCGATGTATGAGCTGCTCTATTGAGGATTTGTGTTTGCCCAGCAATACCTGATTATAGTTTCTGCAATGGACAAGACACTAGAAGGAGTTCCTGAAGCAGCATAGATAGTCTAGAACTCACTCTGTATCCACGCTGGGACATTCATCGATGATCATGATGCCATGTCGATCGGCAAATTGCATTGACTCTTCGGAGTAGGGATAATGCGAGGTGCGATAGGCATTGGCTCCAATCCACTTTATCAGATTAAAGTCGCGTACCATTAGAGCATTGTCCAATCCCTTTCCTCGCACATCCGCGTCCTCATGTCGCCCAAATCCTCGGAAGTAAATCGGCTTTCCGTTAATAAGGAATGTGGTATTGGTCCAGCTTAAAGATCGCAGACCCACACTCAGACGGTATACATCCAGGAGTTCCTCATTGGCAGCATGCAGTTTGATTTCCAGCTCATAAAGATAACCCGGATCGGAGTGCATAAGATAAGGCCACCAGGGATTGGCATTCTGTACTTTCAAACTGCCTGAGAGCTTGCTATCCGAGGTGGAATTGGCCACCAGTTCACCCTCCCTATTGTACAGCTGGAGTCGGACATATAACGCATTGTCCGCTTCGTTGGCAGCGGTTCCATTCACCACAACGCTGTATTCGACATATCCCTCTGATAAAAATAAGAGATGCAGTGAGTATAGTTCTGATAACTGGTTTAAACTGAATCTTACCACTATTATTGTCGGATAGCTTCGTTTGGATTTCGACTTCTTCAATAAAGGTCTTGGGCGTGGTATACAAATGGACGGATCGATGGATGCCCGCATAGTTGAAGAAGTCAAAGGTGTAGCTTTGTATAATGGTAACGCCACCATCGTTGGCCACTTCCGAGATCTTGCCCTGCGGCACAGTCGTCTGGATCAGCGCATTATCGCACATGACTGTTATACGATTCTCAGCGCCGTATTTAAGCAAATGTGTGACCTCCGTTTCAAAGGGCAGATGTCCGATCTCGTGCTTCACGGCGGACTCTCCATTGATCCACTACAGAGAAAAGATTCTTAAGTGATTCATCTCATCATCCTCATCATTCTATTACTTACCACAAAGGCCTCATAATGGACACTGCCGAAGCGCAGCCAGACGCGCTGATCCTTTGCCCAGGAGCGAGGCACAAAGAACTTGCGATCATACCAAACTGTTCCCACATGATCCCTTAATGCTTGTTCTGTCGTGATGTCGTTATACGATGCCGGCACTGGCATTGGAATGATGGGTCTACTCTTGCTCAGATCATTGCTGAACCAATTATCCCGAATACCCTGCGTTGGATTTGTCTCGTCGGAGCACACAAAATTCCAGATGCCATCCAGTGAGCGAACCTCCCGCGTCTCTGACTCCCGCGGATAGAGCATACCCCGTGTCGTTTTCACGTCCTTGTTGAGTATGATAAGGGCTAAGGTGAAGTTCAGTATATATAGCCCGATGACCAGAGAGAAGATCCAAAGAGCTGTAAGCAAAGAGAGAGGGTGTTAATGTTAACATACTATGTCATCATCATCACTATGTTGAATAGATAACAAGTTATCTATCACGTTATCTATCTATGTCAAAAGTTATTTTCCACCTTGTGATAAAATACATTTTCTATACATCAGTTATGATAACATTTGAAACTGTAGTTTTAATATTTTATGACTTTGACTTTGGAACTTATTTAAAATAATAGCAATAACTAAGTAAACAATTGAAATTATTTTAAATATTTATAAAAATGATTGCAGAAATGTTTTAAACATAAAAGATATAATTTAAATAACTTATATAGTTATCTTAATACATATTTATATAGTAGACAATCAACAGTTTTTAAAAACATATTAACTCCAATTTAATTATAAATTGAATATGCAGCAGAATTGCCTTCTTTCCGAATGTATTAAGTTGTTTTTTACCTCTGCCAAATCAGCATAAAATAAAAAACAACATTCAATGTCAATGTCAACACTATAGTCTAACGGTAAACAATAAGAAACGCAGCTTTGTTGTCGTTTTTTGTTTTGTTTTTGTTTATAGTTGAATTCTTAATGTATGTATTAATGTACTCACATTTGCATTTGTTTATGTTGAAAATCAGTGCGCGAAACGTAACGGAAATGAAATGGAATCTAATATTAATTGTTAGGTCTTACAACAATGTAATTAAAAAGATTTACACTCTGCTACAGTCATGGTAATAAATTGAATACACTCTTTATATGCTTGACAAAAACAATGTAATTAAAATGCGCTTTAAAGCTAAGCTAAGCGAAAGCTTTTAAGCTTTGAACAGGTGAAGTCAGAGAGAGCGAGAGAGAGTGAGCTAACAGCTGTTACTAGACACAAACATGCTCTCCCACACATTAACGCACACACTCACACGCACGCTCTCTCACTCTCTCTCTCTCAGAGCCAAACAGACTTTGCGGCTGCTCATATTTGTTATTGATACAAATATAGAAAGATCACTTATTGAATTGCACATTTTGTATTTTGTTTTGATTTTGAAACACGTGCAATATGTTAAAACAACAAACTAATTGGTTAAACAAACATTTAAACAATTTCCTCAAGCCCATTACAAGAGTTGTGATGATGTGATTAATATGCGAGCTCTCTCGCTTGCCCGCTAAAAGCACACTGTGACCAGTCATGTGTGTGTTCTCAGCGCCACTATTCACTTTTCCATTTTATCTTATAAATTGCTTATCAGCTGCTAAAGGCAAAAGCACAAAAGCTAAACTGAATTGCGCTCTAAAATAGTTTGTATCGCATATCGATTAATATGTGTTCACTCACTGGAATTGAAGTTCCAATGGCAGCTCCGCTCTAGCCACACTGGAATGCAAACTTGACGACAGTTCGTTGCACTTATTTAAATCTGTAACGGTTTCACATATGACTTTTAGCACATTTTTGTTCTTATTGACAACTTTCTAAATGCAACAAAGCTGCACTGGAAATAAGGTTTATTGCACTGTTTTGAATTTGTAACGGCTCACATTTGTTTTTAACGAGCTATTGTTTCTATTTAGTTCATTTGATTTGCATTTTGCAGTTCCCTTTTGTTCCGCACGTACTGATGATTTTAATTGCAGTTCCAGCAACTGCTCCTTTCCAATTTTTAGAGTAATTATACCGACTATTAGATACCCGTTATTACATTTAAATTTAAGTGTATACCCTCGATATAGGATTTAAAATAACTAATAGGAAGCAAAGTTGATGGCATTTAAAAGATATACTAATTTAAGTTTGCAACGAATTTAACTCGATTTTAGCCTGGGATTAAATCCTTAATCGAACGGGAAACTTTTAAGCAATAAATCGATAGCGATTGGTAACGATAACTGAAAACTTAAACGAAATACAGTTTATTGTTATACCGAAACCGAATAACCTTAGTTATTCTAACCGAAATAACCGATTATTAACCGGTTTATTTATAAGAATAAAATTCCCTTATGTTGTTGAGGTGTAATCATCGATTATTAAAGTAATTTTGAATATTGATCTTATTAAATAGATTATTTTATCCTGATATTACTAAAGAATAGTTTTTGTTTGGTGTACTTTGATTCTGCACTCACTCATTTTGCTGGCACCCGCAAGTATGGACACTGTGACTGCGTTCAACTTACTGACTGGAGTTGCAGTTTCAGTAGCAGCTCCGTTTTAAAGGCAATCGTGTTGCAAGTAGAGCAATCAATTTAAATGCAAAACACAACACAATTTACCGTTGATAGTATGTATTTGCATACGAATATGTTAAATACATATGTGTACTTGTATGTAGGGCTGTATATTAATTAAAAACAAAAAAAATAAAAAAAAAGAACAGCAAAAAAAAGCTGCTTACCCCAGATTTCAAATTTGCGACACGTTAGACGTATCCTCAGATGCATCGTTGTGTAGAACTGCAACGTGCGATTGGTCAATGCGTACTGAATTTGAATTAGCAGTCAGTCCAGTATCCACAGAGCATTTGAAACGTATTTGCCGGCGATACCGTACCCACATTTCCCATTACCCATCACCCATTACCCATTATCCATTACCCGTGGCGCCCTGAGCCAGTTTCTTGCGGCTTCAATAAAAGTCAGTCGGACAGCGGACACGAATCAGCCGAAACGCACAACGGATGTCATTAAGCAAGGTAATTGTGGGCTGTATTGTGGCACAGCCGTAACCGTAGTCACAGCCGTAGTCGCAGTCGCAGCAGCATAAAGGTCGCTCAGTAACGCCCTGTGTTCCTCTATGTACTGATGATAGCTAGCTTTAAGCGCATGGACGGAAGCTCACGCACGACACACACACACACACACACACACACACTCACACGTATACACACTCACACACACACACACACACACACTCACACACTCACACACACACACATTTATACAAGCTGAGCCACAGTCGAAGCCGCTCTCCGTCAACAGCTCTCAATGCAATGAATATGCCCCTAATAAGGCACCCGCCCCCACCTCCACCCGATAAGCCGCGTGCTCCAAATCCAAAACTGTTGTTTTCCCATTGTCTGGGGTCAACGACAACGACAACGAAAATGAAACAACAACAACAACATCAAGAACGAGTTATCGGATCAAAGTAAACTAGCCAAGGAATAGGCAGGAGCCATCAGGGTTAACTTTCAATTAAGTGACTCTGGGTTAGGTTGGGTCGGGTTGGCTTTGTTAATTAATTTTGATTAGAACGGAAATACAACAAGAAAGAAAGGTTATCTTTGACATGCCGAAGATTTGATACCCTTAATTTTGATTAGAGCGAAATTACAACAAGAAAGAAAGGTTATCTTTGGCGAGCCGAAGATTTGATACCCTTACTTTTGATTAGAGCGAAATTACAACAAGAAAGAAAGGTTATCTTTGGCGAGCCGAAGATTTGATACCCTTACTTTTGATTAGAAATAATATAAAACAAGATAGAAAAGTTAAATTAAAAGTTTTAACTATCGACTGATCGTTCCTGTGGCAGCTATATTATACTTATATTTATCCGATACGGACCTATTTGACATATGTACTTATGTAGTAGATTCAGCAAACGAAAGGACATGGTAATATAGTCCTGGTCAAAAATAAATATATTCTTCATGCCAGGCTAATTTTGATGCGTTACTTATTTATGCACATAATTATAATACCCTCTGCAAGGGTGTACAGAGTTCTTCATATCTACAAGACAACTGCGAGAATTAATGTTTATATAATATTTTGTTTATCTGCACTATATTAAAAACAAATCTCGATCATAAGTTGTTTTGAAACGTGTATTTCTCAAATGTCATTGTCAATTTTAATATTTTTGCATCATTTGATAAAAACCCGTTTCAAAGAATTTCGAAAAATGATAAACAATACGATCATGTTTTTGCTTAAAAAATAATTCTAAATACTGGGACTATAAAATGTTAATATAAATACGAGTACTTAATGTTAATTTTATTAATTTTAATTACAATTCCATGAAATCCTCTTAGGAAGTCATTAATCAAAAAACTTTCCCCTCACCTTTCTGCACAGTTATAGAAAATTTATAAAGTTATAAATAGTTGTAATATTCCGTGATGTGATTATTAATTGTTGGTTCTCAGAAATACAATAAACACGAAAGTATGTAATTATGCAAATACACTTTAGGCTTAGTTAATGGATTTTATTCTAACAAGTCGAAATATACATACTTTATAATAAGTAGTAAGTGTAGAACTTTTACTAATTGATAAGGCAGTAAGTAAGAAAGAAAATAAATAAATAGTACTTTTATTTTTGTTTATTGATTAATTTAATGTCAACTAAGTGCAGTTGTCCTAAAGTAAATATAAATTTAAAAAAAAATAGGAAAAATGGCCTTAAATTCAAAATTTAATTAATTTTAAATTTAAAATTAATAGATAAAAAACAATAATTTACCCATTTTCAGATTACTTGGTTTACTTTCCTAGCTGAAAGTTGGCAGTGTCTTTTTATGGCAAGTCTTTTAGTTTCAATTTGTTTAAGCCGTTAGAAACGGTTGCAATTTAATTTCACGTGTGAAATAGATAAGCAACTTTTTTGTGTCATTTCATATTTGACTTATTCATTATTTTTGTAATTAGTTGAACACCTTTGCCGTTGATTATAAATTTAAAGACGTAACCACGAACAACACAACACACACAACACACAGAAACAAATCCAGCGATAACAATAATGACAACAAGTTAGGCGAACGTACGCAGACCGACTGATTTCTGAGCTTAGACTCGAGTTGCGACTGCGGCTGTGGCTCTCTTTGTGTGTGTGTGTGTGTGTGAATGGACATTCACATACATATGTATGTACAAGTAATTATGCTTTTGTATTAAGTGATTATTGAAAGATGCACAGACCTCGCATCTGTTCAGTAATTATGCTGCACAAATAACAATTAAGAAGATATAATTGCAATATTTGCATGTTTTCTTATTGTCGCCTTTCCCTTTCAACGATGGAGCAGAGTGAAATGTGTGAATTGTATTTATTTTGTTTATTGACAATCTGGTTTTTAAAATGTTTGCTAACTACTGGCACATTGGAACATCCCCCTCGCCCATCTCCAATTCATGATGTTACTCTTTGTATTCCTTTATTAAAATTTAAGTTAATTTCCCAAAAGTGGTAATTGAAATTGTGTAATTAAAAATTGATCTCATTGCATACAATTATTTAATCTAAATTTAAATTGCGCGCCATGTTTGTTTTGAAAGTCATGGACAGGCCTGTTATTGCATCTTTATACTTGCAAGTTGCAATGTAAACAAAAATCAGCTGTGCTGACGATAGATAGACAAATATCGTCAGCTTAAAAGTATCGATATGTTCGATATAATTTAGTCATCGCTTCTAATTACTTAAATACGCCACCTATTGTATGGTTTTCTAAATAGACAACTCTACGACGCAACTCTACTTTATTTTTAATATGTAAATATAAAAACAATTGAAATAGTTCGCCACATGCGAGTTAAAAATTGCATAGAGGAAGGAGGAATTGCACAACATGTCCCTGGCCTTTGACCTGGACAAGCCCAGTGGCATTTCTGCTTACCATAGCCAGGACAGTAGCGATAAGGATAAACTGATATCTCTACCAGCAGCAGCAGCAACAACAACAAACCAGAGGCACGTCATGAACATCTCATGGATGCGACAATGTCGTCTCTACAAATTTACAATACTGATATTACTGCTTTTGGTGCTGCTGCCGTTGCTTGCACATCGCAAGTTGCTCAACGTAAGTTTTCAAATCTTCCTTTGTTATGTACATTATTATCATTTTATATCGCTTGAGATTAGGTCGAGCAGGATGCACCGCCGACAGATGTGCACCGCAGTAGACCTCTCCTCGATGCCTATGAAGATTTTAGTGCCATGCGAGCCAGCGACTTAAAGATGCGCATAGAGGAGATGCTTAGGATTAAGGTGAGAAATAAGCAATAGAATTTCTGTAATATTAAATATGTATCTCTCTGCAGAGCACCGTATCCGTGGAGCTGCGGGAATTGGAGTCGCGACGACAAAAGCTACAGTCGGATATAAGTCAATATAATCAGAAGATCGAGGAGTTGAAGCAGGAACTCTTGCGTGAACAGACTGAACTGGAGCGCTTAAAGATATCGGTGGAGCAGGCCCAGGTGGCGCAACGGGAGGCAGTGCAACGCAATACGCCAGAGTTGGCCCTGCCCCGCACTCTGTTGCCCAGCACGTTGCCCCGCAAGATGAACGTCGTCAGCAGCGGGATTGCAGCTGCCTGTGAAATGCACAATTGCTTTGATCACTCGCGTTGCAGTCTCACCTCCGGATTTCCAGTCTACCTATATGATCCCGATGTCCATAATGTGCAGCGTGTGGGCTACGATATCGATGGTTTTCTGAAGACAACACTCAAACAGACGCTGGGATACAATGCTCACATTGTGCGAGATCCCAAGCAGGCCTGTATCTATCTGGTTCTGGTGGGAGAGGCGCTGTTGGAGCAGGATCTGCTGCGGAACAATCGGTATGCGGCGCAGGAAGCCGAGCAGCAGCAGCAACAGCGCTCGACGATCCCTACCGTCGCCCCAAACTCACCCATCGACTTGCAAAAGCTTTACCAGTTGCCCCATTGGGGTGGCGATGGAAGGAATCATGTACTTCTGAATCTGGCACGACGCGACTTGAACTCGGCACGCACCAATCCTTTGCTGCATCTGAATACGATGCGTGCCATCATCGTGCAGAGCTCCTTCGAACGTGAACAGTTTCGACCCAATTATGACCTCATTGTGCCTCCCATTCTGGGACCACCTGGCGGAGATGTGTGGCAGGAGTGCGCCAGCATGGTGCCAGCTCGTCGCAAGTATTTGCTATCATTCCAGGGTGAGTTGCGTCCCACACTGTCCACGCAGACAGCTAACCAGCCATTGGATGACTTCATATTGGAGCACCTCAAGGATATGTCACGTAGTGCCACACAGGATCAGTTCATGCTGCAATTCCAATGTGTGCCCGCCACTGAAGTCCAGGAGGCAGACACCCAGCCCGACTGGACGCTCTGTGGCACGGACTCTTCGCGCAAGCAGCTCCTCAAGGACTCCACATATGCATTGATCTTACCTCCGTCAGGCCAACGCGTCAGTTCCACGCTGATGCTGGCCCGTCTCTACGAAGCATTGCGTTCCGGCGCCGTGCCCGTCATCCTGGGAGCCGATGAGCTGCGTCTGCCGTACGCCGAGACTCTGGACTGGCGCCGTGCTGCTCTCCTGTTGCCCAAGGCGCGTATTACGGAGTTGCATTTCCTTTTGCGTGCTGTACAGGATGCGGACTTGCTGCTCCTGCGTCGTCAGGGGCGTCTCATTTGGGAACGTTATCTCAGCTCGGTGCAGGCCACGGTGGATACAGTCATAGCCAGCATGCGGGATCGACTGGGAATTCCGCCACGTCCGGTGCCTTCTGTGGTTGCCCAGAGTGTGTTTAACAACACCTTTATACCGTTGAAGTCGGAGCCGCCCGTGGGCATGGATACAGAGCCGGAGGAGTCGCTGGGTCCCATTGAGCCACCCTATCCGAGTCCAGCTTATCGCAGGAATTATACCATTCTACGCATGCACTCGAAGGAAGCATGGAACGACTGGATGGATCCGTTCTTTCTGTATCCACAGCTTCCCTTCGATCCGGCGCTACCCTCGGAAGCCAAGTTCATGGGCTCCCATACGGGATTCCGGCCAATCGGCAAGGGTATTGGCGGAGCTGGCAAGGAGTTCAGTGAGGCACTGGGTGGTAATTATCCGCGGGAACAGTTCACCATTGTGATACTCACCTATGAACGCGAACAGGTGCTCATGGACTCACTGGGACGGCTCTATGGACTACCCTATCTGCACAAGGTGGTCGTCGTATGGAATTCACCGAAGCCACCGCTGGATGACTTGCGTTGGCCAGATATTGGAGTACCCGTAGCCGTGGTACGAGCGCCACGCAATTCACTCAACAATCGCTTCCTACCCTTTGATGTCATCGAAACGGAGGCAGTGCTCTCAGTGGATGACGATGCCCATCTGCGGCACGACGAGATTCTGTTTGGTTTTCGTGTATGGCGAGAGCATCGCGATCGTATCGTGGGATTCCCTGGTCGTTATCATGCCTGGGATCTGAGCAGCAACAACATGTGGCACTACAACTCCAACTACAGCTGTGAACTGAGCATGGTGCTCACTGGAGCCGCCTTCCTCCACAAATACTACATGTATCTGTATAGTTATCACCTGCCACAGGCCATACGTGATAAGGTGGATGAGTATATGAATTGTGAGGATATCGCCATGAATTTCCTCGTCTCACATCTGACGCGACGGCCGCCCGTCAAGGTCACCTCCCGTTGGACCTTCCGCTGTCCGGGGTGCCCGGTGTCGCTCAGCGAGGATGACACCCACTTTCAGGAGCGGCACAAGTGCATCAATTTCTTTAGCCAGGTCTTTGGCTATACACCGCTGCTCAACACACAATATCGCGCCGATTCCATTCTCTTCAAGACGCGCATTCCGCACGACAAGCAAAAGTGCTTCAAGTACATTTAGTTGGTCCAGACTCCTTCACATATCATCCAGCGGACGTACTTAGACGGATACTGACTCGTATACGTAAGGAGATCCTCTTAATCGGATCAGGATCGGGATCGGAATCGGGACTGTTTCGTTGTCCCATGTACATAACCGAAACAAGGCCATTTATTCTATTAACTACGAATCCCTCCCAATCTCGGGCTGGGTTACAGTTTGACTTTAATTATTGCAATCGATTATATATAGTATAAGTATGTATGTATATGTATCTGACTAACTATATATGTATGTTATCTATATACGTGTTTTGAGATTAATCTTGTTCTAAGCTGCTGAGCAATTGCAATATTGTAGGTACAGTCAAAGCTCGCTAATTAGAACGCTTCAGTTCGACTCTAGAAACGAAATTTAAATTATTTCAAACGCACAAAAAAAAGGAAAACTCTTCAGATTTTATTTAAAAAAAAGTGTTTCTAATTAACGAGTGAGTACTGTACCTTAGAATATGTAAATATTTGCAAGATTGCATCTTAAGTTATCCAAAGAGTTTGTAAGACTTTCAATACTTTAAGTTATCTCCAAAATTCAGCAGCTGACGTTGTATATAAATATAAATCTGTAATTATTTTTGTTTCTTGACATTTTTACACGCAATTACTATATTAAAATGTACGCTTTAGAATTAAATTAATATTAATTCCGAATAGCAAACACAGACTAGATAAATATATATAAATAAATACCTATACCTATTGTATTTACTATCACTTTCTTTTCTAATCAGTATCGTTATCAGACTGACTCATCGTTTATAGAAAATACCCCAATCTATCATAAATTCAGTATCAAATAAATAAAGATTAATCAGAGGATGAGTAATCTAATTGGTAAATTAATTAATTATACAATGATATAATAAATGTATTTCATTTCATATTTGTTATATATATTTTCATTTTCAAAAAAATGTACGCATTTGTATTAAAATAATTTTAATGCTGATTATTAAATATGGAGTAGATTATGTATACGTATTAAATAAATAAGAATGTTAGGAAACAGATGATTGACAATATTAGCAATGATTTTCTTTCTTTTCTTTTCTTTTATTTTATTATTATTTTATTTGTTGTATGCATGTGACGCGTATTATCATTTCCCCTAAATGTTAAATGTTATCTCTTCATTGTGTGGACTTAATATTAAATATGTTAGCAAAAGCTATTACATGGATATCATATGTATACATATATGTATGTGTATTTATGTATAGATGTATGTTATTAATGTTGTGAGCTTTCAAGTTGAGACCTTAAGATGGTATAGATTAATTGGGGGAATTGTTCCGTTTTTTAGATAAGATTTTCTTTTAGTTACATATCACAATACAAATAAGGATGCATAATTACCGTATAGGAGGAGAGCGAAATCAACAAGAGTTATTAAATATAAAAGACAAACTAATAAGATATAGTATATGTATAAAAACTATTGTACAACATAGGTATAAATTTACATACTAGAATTACAGAATTACATTATAAACAATTCAATTTTCAATTTTGATATCGAACAAAAGACAGATTTCTTTTGTAGCACTTTTGCTGACTGACTGACTGACTGATTGATTGATTGATTAGTTGGTTGTTGGTTGTGATTTGATTTGATTTGGATTTGATTTGTTAAGCAACTTGGTCTTAATGCTCCTGCAGACTGAGCTTGAGCGCCTGCTCAATCATCTCCTGCTCTCGCTGACGCTCCAGCTCGAATTTTTGCTGATCCTGCTGAGAGAGGCGCATCGCCAAGGCTAGATCCGTGTCCATGTACCGGAAGCCGCCGTCGTCATCATCCTCGGAAACGGGTGAACCGCTGGCATTGGCGTGGGCGCCCAAAATTGATTCCTGCAGCACACTGTAAAGGGAATAGGGAGAAAGAGACGCACACACAGAAAGCTTGGGTGAAATGATTGCTAGCAATACTTTGGGAAATGAGGGATATAAGCAAGGCTGTCAACTCCTTCACGAAAAGGTTCAAGTTAGATAGAGTCTGGGATACAAGGAAAATCTACTTGAAGATCTTCTTCATGTAGCTCAGATCATTTTTAAACTGTGCTCCCGCCGAGGCGGAGCGACCACGTTGATGTGGCTCCATTAAGGGAGGTGCCAAATGCGAAGGCGAGTAGCGCCCATAAAATTGATTAGATGGTGCTCCCACCGTGCGTTTATGTAGTTGCCGACAGGAGCGGGAATTACTAGCGTTACATTACATTGCGCACGTTAAAGACAGATCTAGACTGAGATTCTTGTGTTCCTTACCGTTGCAACTGTTCGTCGTCCTCGGGCAGCAGCTCGGTGCCAACAGTATGTTGACCGCGTAGCACCTCCCAGATGTCGACCTTGTCGGAATCGTTGTCCAGGCCACAAGCACCGCCAGCGCCACTCGTCTCCGCCAGGCTCTGCTCAATGGCATACTGCAGCATGTCGTCCTCGTCCAGAGGCATCTGGCGACGTGAGTCAGCGCCACGATTGACATAATGACTGGGTATGTCGAAGCAACGATCGTCTACGAGGCATGTGACACGATCCTGCTCCTGCAATGTGGACACATGATCCACGGGCATTGTCATCGCGAACACGTTGCCAAACGTAATGCAGGCATTGAGTACGTGGAAGAGCGGTATCTCAACTTTGACCGGAAAGCCAGCCGGCAGTTGCATGGTTATAAAGTCTTTCAGTTTGGAGACATGCGGACTAGCCATGGTCGACATGAGATCCAGTATGGGAAGCACTTGTTCTTGAAGACGAATGGGATGCTCTTCAGCCAGCCACAAATTGGCCTTAAAGCGTTGCACCTTTGTGCTCAAATTCTTTGGTTTGCCTACATCCCGTCCCTGCAGATCCACCTCAGCACTAAAGTATTCCTCCGGCGTGACCAATGAACGTGGCGTACTTGCACCTGATCCACAGGCGGAGCTGCCATTACTCTCAGCTAACAATGCGGTCGCGGCACAATCGCCATTCTCACTGCAGGCAGCTGTCTCGCCTAGACGAGGCGAAGGTGTCTATAAATAAGTAATAAATATTGCTATTAATTAACGACTACCATGAAAACCACAAACAGCGGACTCACGCGCTCTTTAATGGCAGCGACTGCATCCGTCGGTGGCACGTAATCCTCATCGGCAATGCCCAACAAGCTGTGCAGAGGCGTACGCGCTGTTTTGTTCTGAAAGAAGAGAATACATTAGGTATGTGAATACATTTATCAAAGCTATCTTCTCCTCTCTAGTTTTACCTTAATCTGCTCCTCGCTTAAATGGTCCATGCGCGTCTTTGTGACAAACTCAACGTTGCTGGCGCCGTACACTTTGCAGTTGTAGCCATTGATTATTTCGGACTTTTCGCTACGCCAGCCCCAAATGCCGGACTTGTTGCGCTCAAAACTGATCTTCTCCATCTCAATGTTGTTGGTAATGACGGGCGCTGCTAGACGAGCACGCACTGTGCCAATGGGCGGTGGTATAGCCACAATATCGCCAATATCGCTGCTCATCTGTTCGACCATCACCTCGTGCGTGTCGTGGTCTATTTCAATCATTGTTGCAGTTTCCTCTGTAACAGAAATCCCAATTGTAATGTTAGGGATGCAAATATGATAAAGATGCAAACTCACTGCCGCCTTTGAATATGTAGGATCGGTTGCCACGCTGCCAGGTGTTGTTGTCGAAGCCAAGGAGCGTGGTATCAATGCGCACGTTGGCGCCACGCTTATAGACCTTATAGGTATCGCTTGGACAGAGGCGGGACATGAGCGGTACCCATGATGTGAACTCCCATTTCATCTCAATGTAAAAGTCGGGTGCATCTAGCAGATGTTGCAGTAACTTTGGCACGTGCGTCACACGTTGCACATGACGCTGCAAGTCACGTACCTCAATGATGGCAGTCAATATATCCACATCGCCGGTACAAACGGCCTCCTGCACAACTGTATGGATGGATGGAAGGAACAGTGAGAACACAGATCTATAAAGGGAATCTTTGCCAGACTTACTTGACCAGCCTGCATGCTCGTAGGTTGCATTGCACTTGGCTGCTAAAAGGCACTTGACACATTGCAGATTCGACAAACGTACCGCCAGCATCAAAGGTGTGCGGCCCCGCGGATCGATTTTTTCCTTATCAATCTGAAAGTTGAGCTGTTAATATTGCTAACATTGTTGTTGTGTTGTTGTTATTATTGTTGTTGTTGTTTGCAGTCGAGTCACTGGGGCGCTAATTCAATTAGCAAACCAACACAAACACACACACACACAGGCACGCACACACACTTGTCCCTTCCCTTGTCATCATTTAATTCCAGGGGTGGGAGCCGCACCTATTAATTTTGACACCCATCCACCCACAAACCTGCTCAGTCTGCAGTTGTTGCTGCAGCTCCTCCAGATTGCCATTCCAGATCTGCCAATGCAGCGGATATTCCGACTTTATTTCGTCCAAACTCTTCATCCTCACTCTCGTTGTAGCGGCTGCCGTTGTGTGTTTGCGGCGCTCTTCTTTCTCCTTTGCAATCAATTCCCACTTTTTTGGCCTGCTTGGAGAGACGTAGAGTTGCCACCCAGAAAAATATTATCGTCTGGCAGCCTTTCAATAAAGTCCCCGCTTCAGCTTTTTTTCTTGAGTCATAATTTAACAGCTGTTAAATATGCCAACTGTTACTTTTGTTTAACATAAGCTGAACATAGCAGCTGTTCTGTTAAATATTCGATTACAAGTTGCAATTGAGAAAACATATCGATTTTTTCAAAGTTATCGATTACTGTTGTGTATATTTTAAGTTCAATTGCTAAGAAAAACTTGAAAATTGATATTAAAAATAAATGGAACTTTTATTAAAAGGCTGCCAGACCTGAATTTTTTCTAGGTGGCAGCTCGGCTTAAAAAGTAGTAAGTAATCGGTCTTGCGATTAAACAGTATCAGCTGTTTTTTCTGTGAGCACTGTGTACACACTGGCAGTTGTTGTTGTTGAAAGGAAAAATAATCCAATAAAAATATAATTAATTAATAATTACTTCAACTGCATGTAACGCCCAACTTTGAAAAGTATTTGGTGAGTATATCTATTGTGCAAGCTAATGCATTTATATTAGCATACGATTTGTATATACCGGTCATGGTTTCTGGCTATGTTTAGAATTTGCATAAATTACATAAAATAGTTTGAAACTAATTTAAAGAACAAATGTAAAGTGTGATTTGATTTATTCTTGTGACGTCTTTAAGCAAATCTGTTTCACGACTAATGTAGTTTCGAAATGTTCCAGATTGCAGCTACAGAAGACGCTAAACTGGAAAGTATGATGCTATAGAAGACGACTTTAATTAAAAGACAACACAAACAGCCATTGACTGCATTTTGCTATAATAGATTCCATAACAAAGGCGCCGGTAAGTCAACTAAGAATATTATTCCATTTAGTGTCAATTGAAGCATCAAGCAACAAGTGCATCCAAACTAAATACACTTATTCATATTTAATTCACGCTAAAAACGTTGTGTCAGTGCAAGAAAATTCACAGAATGCAATATGCACGATCAGCTGTCTGGCCAAAGAGAGCAAGTGATAAGAGAGAGCGCGTGAGAGCGTTGAGTATGTCGTGTGCGGCAGTGTTGGCACGTTTAACCTGGCATTAAAAATACCCAGATTTCTAGCTAATATCATTTCGTCAAATTCTGTCTTTCCAAATACCCAATTACAAAATTACTACAAAATAGCTAAAATGGCAGCACTGATGTGTTGGACTTGCCCTCTCGCTCCAATTTAAAGCTTTGACTCGGTTCAGTATATCAGTCATACGAAACTAAACGAACTGGTTGAAACGATCGTTGCGTTTAACGCTTTATCAAATTGTTTGTGAAATCGTTGAATCATTAAAATTAAATTAGTATATATACATATATGCAATAAATTAATAATAACACCTTTTGTTCTAGTTTGTAGTGTATTTCGTATTACCCAGCTTTTTGTTTGATTGGCGATCGTTATTGTTTATGATTAATCCAAACATTTCTAACCCAATGTTCTTGTTCTCTCTTTTGTTTTTTTTTTCTTTCTATTGTTTGACTATTTACAGTTATGCTCTTTGCGCGTAGGCGGCATTTCTTCAAGAGGTGAATTCAAAGTCTTTTTTCTCCAACTAACGCTTTCAATTGTAATTTGTAGTCTAAAATAATTTCGCTAATTTTGCGCTTCTCAAAACACAATTTAAATAAAAAGTTCTTTACGTAATTTGTTGCTGATTTTGCAGAAAGTGTCATACCATTAACATTATCTGTTCTCATTATCGTATATAATATTAGATATGATATTATCATTTATTCATGTACTACAAGTAACGTAATAGTCTTTAAGTCGATCGCATTGTGTCTTATCAGCAATAGGGAATTTCAGTTTTTTGGGTCATTCCAAAGTTCAGCTTTACTAATTTTTTTATTTTGGGGGGATTTTCTGCATGCTTTGATTTCTTAACGTTTTGATATGTATATTATTAAGCTAATAATCAAGTAACTTTGTTTATTCTCTTCCCTACGTTCGGGTAGACGCTTAGTACGTTTGTAATACTCAGTGAATCACACACAGAACCAAAAAAAAAAGTAATATCTCTTGCACAGAACAAATCAAATCAAATCAAGCCCGAAAATATAACCTCGCTCAGCTGTACAAAAAAAAAAAAAAATATAAACAATAATAATTAACCGAGTCTCGAATTCGAATATCGTGTATACGACGATATTGAAAGTTCATGCACAATGTACGAGCTTGATAGTTGTTTAAAATTAGTTTTATATGCAACGGCCATTCCCGGAACACTCGTCATTTGTTGGCTAACTGGGCTGTAAGTATTTATGCTCGATCGCAACGTTTTTCTAGCCACAATTTGATGTTGTAAATTCATAATTAATTGCCTGCTTTTTATTTACAAATATTCTTTTAACTTACATTAATTATTATTATTATGATTATTATTATTTTGTTGGTTTTGTTATGATTTGAATGTGTAAATTTTGCATCGTGGCATAAATACGATAATTCGCAATATCCAATATAAAAAATGGAAATAGTGTTCCGCTTTTGCTTTGGGTGTGCTTCGAATATGATCCAGTAACTGTGTGAATTCCAATCAAACTTCATCTTAAATTTTAAGTTTTCTATTATCATCATTTTGTGTGTAGTCGTAGTAACTTATTTCGTGTTGTGGTAGTAACCGTTGTATAACGATAATGACACTGCATAAACCTGATTAATCCAAAATTAACAATGCGATTACTTCACAGAGTTGGACTGCCCTGCCTTATAATAGCCCTGGTGGTATTCTTTGCCTTCTTCGTCTTGTTGCCACTCGCTTTTCGATTCTCCGTAACATTGCAACGTGGCATACTCTTTCTCACCTTTAGTAAGTCTCGGTTTTTGTTTTAAGGGAATTCCCCCAGTTTGAATTAAAATTTCCTTTTTGCAGTCACCTATCCGAAGGGACTTGATCTGAGCAATCCCGCGAGCATTGGACTCTATGCTACCCGCAATTTCTATATCACCGTCAAGGATCACGATGAGGATGAAAGTGGTGTACGGATTGGCGTCTGGCATGTGCTGCCCAAGAATGCAGTGCGTCGATTTAAGCGGGAACTGCATGTCGAGGAGGCCTACGACGAGGACGAAGCTAGCCGAGTACCAGGCGACCTAACGCCAGTGCCAAGCCACGTGGGTGGCAACAATGAGGAGCTGCAGCAGCTAGCACCTTCGCTCCGTGCGGAATTCCCTGTCATTGTGCCAGAGAATGAGCAGCTCTTCTATGAGAGATTACTCCGTGTGCCAGGTGGCACTGTGGTGCTTTACCTGCACGGTAACACGGCCACAAGGGGCAGCGGCCATCGGTCCGAGGTGTACAAGCTGCTGCGGCAACTGAATTATCATGTCTTTGCCTTCGATTATCGTGGCTATGCCGATTCGGATCCCGTGCCACCCACGGAGGAAGGTGTGGTGCGAGATGCCTTGATGGTCTTTGAGTACATTGCCAATGTGACATCGAATCCAATATATATCTGGGGTCATTCCTTGGGCACCGGAGTCGCTGCACACATGGCCGCCAAGCTGGCGAGCTTAAAGGAACGTGGACCACGTGGTGTGATACTGGAGAGTCCGTTTACCAATATCCGCGATGAGATACGACTGCATCCGTTCTCGCGACCCTTCAGACATTTACCCTGGTATGATTTCTCGATCTCACAGCCAATGTATGACAATCGGTTGCGCTTTGAGTCGGACAGACATGTGCATGAGTTTCCGCAGCCAATAATGATTGTGCATGCCGAGGACGATGTCGTGGTGCCTTTCCATCTGGGCTATCGCTTGTACCGCATTGCTCTGGATAAGCGCAGTCGCTCCTGGGGGCCAGTGGAATTCCATCGATTCGATCGTATTCACCGCTATGGACACAAGTATTTATGTCGAGCACCGGAGATGCCCAGACTGGTGCAAAACTTTGTAGAGAACTATCGCAATGCAATCTATTAGACAACTGCTGACAGGTTTTTCTAATTGCAATGCAAGCCGTATTTATTATTATTTTATATAACGGAGTATTTTAATTTATTTAATTTTCTACCGCCGCAATGTTACAAAATTTTTTCACTCGGTGCATCAAAATAAAATAGTCATTTGAATAGGACATAATATCTGTGATTTATTTCATTGTTGCAATCTACTACTTCTGTTATCGACAGTTTAAATTATTTTGAATTGGCGCGGCATATACAGTGTGTACACCCAATTATTGTCTCACTCAATTCGATTACAAAGTACATAATTATCGGCAGTCACAGCAAAGTCAATAAATGTTGAATTTTATGATATTGAAAGGTTGCCAGACTTTTAAAGTGTCGGTAATTTTTCTCTAGGATTCAAGGCTGCCACACTTTATTTTGATTCAAGGTTGCCGCCCTTTTTTAACCAACTGCCCGAATAGCTAAATTCGTACATTAGATACCTACAATGCCGGATATTGTAGAATTACAAAATATATTAAATACTTTATAAATAATTAAAAAAATTAATGTTACAAGGAGCTAGCTTTATTTTTCTTTCAAGCTCTTTTACTTTAAAATTTTAGCTATTTTTCGCATACTTTCCCACCAGACAGGAACAGCTATTATTTCCTCTGAAAAGTTGGCAACGCTGTCAACTCTTGTATCAAATATGGCGCTAGTGTGTTGTTGTCGCTCCCACAGTTTGGCCGAAATAAAATCGCGTTAATCGCGTTGCGCAAAATAAAACATAAAATTGCAAGTAGGCAAACAAAGCATTTGCAGACTTAATCAAAAATAAACGTGCAAGTTCCTTTTGAAGCTGCAACAAACAAAGGAGTTGCAGTACAACAAAAAGAAGTGGCCGAAAAAAAATTTGTGTCTCTACTCCTTGAAAAGGAGTTTAGTTTTTCGCTCTTCGTTCGAATATATGTGTGTGTGTTTGTTTGTGTGCGTGCTGTGGAAGTAAAGTGCGGCCAAAAAATCGAAAAAAATTGAATAAAAATTTTCGTTGGAACGAAATAGGGAAAAGTAAAAGTGGAGTTGACAAAAGACTGCGAAAAAGCCGAGACCGAGACGCAGCAAGCAAGCACTTCTTTTATCGGCGTTTAGTTTAGCTCGCCCGCCGCCGCTCGCATTGAGTGTGTGTGTGTGTGTGTGTGCGTCACTGCTAGCTGCAGCAGGAAAAAAGGGAGTAGTTGGCAGGCAGCAGACAGACAGCAGCACCAACGCATTTTCACTGTGGAATTAAGCAAAATGTTGTGGTAAGTTTTTTTTATATACATATTTGTACATTTATTTATAATCTGCATCTGCTGAATCAGAGAATCTGTCTTCGAGTTGGGCCCCCGTTGACGGCCGCTGCATTTTCTGCGCATGTTTTTGCCCACGACTTCCGCTTTTTGCTCCCTTTTTAGTGCGGTGGCTGCTGCGGCAGCGACGTCGGCTGCTGCTTCATTCCTGCTCCCTTTTCTGCTTCTTCTTCTTTCACACAACACGCCCTTTTTCGCATGCGTCTGTGTGTGTGTATGTTTTTTTTTGTGTAAAGTGCAAGCTCTAGCTGAATAATTTATGCCATTTTGCGCATTTTATTTAAATTTGTGTGAATTTTGCCGCTTGCAGCCTACTAATTTGACCAATAGAGACACTTGGAACAGCTGTCGGTCGCATCTGCTGTGGACTCCAAACCTGTTTTTGCATACATTTCTTACATTGTGTATGTGTATGTGTGTGTGTGTGTATTGCCAGCTGTGCCTTGCGCCAGCTTTAATTGTTTTTGTGCGTTGCCCTCTGCTGCTCCACTGCAATGACCGCCTTCTCTTTCTCTTTCTCCTTCTTCTTCTGCCTCTTGTGTTGTTTTTGGTGTTACTGGGCGCAGGCTCTCCACATTCATATCCTCTCTCACACTACTCCCAAACTCCCATTTTCAGGTTGCCAAACAAACAAATCCCACCGTTGCCAATTTGAGTGTGTGTGTAGAAGAGAGGGAGAGAGAGACTGAGAGAGTAGAAAAAATGAGGGCCAAGCGACGCGGGTGGGGCTGTTGATGTTTTCGACTTCTCTTTCATCTTTATCATGTTTGCTTGAACTTTAATTTATGGCAAGCAATGTTGGCTTTGGATTTGCCTCTTTGCAACATTTAAATGTCAATGCACCGCCAAGGCTCGACTTAAAATCCCCCCACACCACACCACACATACAAACATACATATTTCCCCACTCCATGGCCTCCCACGAAGTGACATCGAAGTTGCATCACTGGAGTCTCACATGACTCACATTTTATTTTATGTATGTTCGTATGTACGTTGCTGCCAAATGAAGCGGGCCAAAGACCCGCAGCTCACAGACATGCAAACATACATAGGGCTAAAACAAAAAGCCGAAAACCAGTTCACAAAGTAGACAAAAACAAAAACAAAACTTACAACAACAACAGCAGCAGCAGCAGCAAATTCAAATGGATTTGTTATTTATTGGATGGGAGTAAATTTGCATTTTGTGCTTCACTTTGTGCACTCTTTGTTAGCCAGTGTTGCAGAGCTGCTGGCCTTTTGCATGAATCGGACTCGATAGATAGTTTTGAGTGACGTTGTCACACTCAGGTACTCAAATAGTTAAACACTGTTAACCTAGTTTTCCCCACCCAGTTGTTGTTAGCAGCAGCTGCAATTGGGGACGACGCTTACTCACTGATAAGATAAAAATTATACCCAAAATACTTGCGCTGCATACATACACACATCGTTTTATCAGCCATTCATTTATTCCCCTTGGCTTTACGCGCAGACTTTGTTTACGTTTGTTTTGCTTTGCTTTTCGGCATTTTTAACGATGACTAAAACTTTGTACACAAGAAATCGCTACAAACTTTTTCCACGTATTTTATGCGTTCTCCTTGTGGTCTGTCTGCCCCTGACTCTTTATTCGATTGCTTTTGTTTATGTATTCGCAGTTGCACTGAATCATAAACTTGCCCCATCAACTTGTGACTAAACTTCCTCCACGCGTGTCATAGCAAGCAGCTATGCAGCAGGTCAATGCATTTAACTCGACTCTGTCAGAAATCTAATTAACATTTCCGCATAGCCGATTTATGTTTTATCCAGTGTCATTTCCTTCCACCCTCCCACACAGCATCATCCAATTAATACTGCATTTGGGTTTTGTTTGCTTGCTTGTTTTATGGCTTTGTTCTGTTTGCTGAGTTATGACAATGCGGGTAAAAGAACCAGATGAAGAGTCAACATTTTTTCCCTGTACTTTCTATCAAATTTTATCTTTTTGACTATCATACTGGGTGGTTGAGTTGGAGAGAATTTATTACCGCTAGCTTCCTTTCAATTATCGGTTAGTTGCTTGCCACAATTGTATTGCCTAATGACTTTATTATTATAGTACAACAAAAACAACAGCATTGCTATTTTCTTTAAAGCATTTATATTCAATTTTATGGTGCGCTAACGTCAACTGCATAATTCATAAGTCTTCTTCAAGCCTATCTGCCTTTCTGTCTGTCTGTCTATCTGTCTTTGTTTCAGTTCCATCGGATGCGTGGAACGTGTTTGGATTTTCATTAGAGCTTCTGATATTTTCTTAGTTGCTGTTTATTGTTTTAATAAATTGTTCTTTTTAATTATTTTTTCATTCATGAAATTCATTTGCAATGAGGAAACAATCCAATATCTTTTATGATTTTACTTGCAAGCGGAATGCGAAATGATAACGAGGCTAAAGAAACATTGATATGAGTTATCGACATATGAAATGTCTTAAGCGTGAGTCAGGCAACAATTAATTGAGATTCGAGTTCCACTTGGCTAAAGCAAAGCTTCCGCTCCTGCCCATTTTCCGTCTCACAACCAAAATCAGGCATTTTTAGTGCGCATAACCGCAGTTAAGGAAAACGCATCGAAGATTATTCAGCATGCACATGAATGACTACGAATACCCGATATGAGTCTGTGAATATAATGTATTTATATGCATGATGATAAATACATGCAAACATACATACATATGGCATAAATTGTAGATACAACAACAACAACAATATGAACGAAATGCACAGATAAGCAGAACGGAGAATGAAATTCGCTTAAGTGGCAGCTTTTTCAGGCGTTACGTTCCATTGTCTTGGCTTTGGTTTTGCTTTTGCTTTAGAGGCCGACGTCAAGTACAGACAAACAGCACACATGGTACTCGTATCAAGAAAATCATCACTCACAATCCTAAGCTACACACAGACCAGCCTACTCCGTTTATACTATGCACATTTCGCGAAATCATTCCATGAATTGAGAATCAAATTTAATTTATACTGACATATTTAAGTTGATAATGAATTGATCATCATTTCATGAAATGACTTTAAATTTATCAAATTATAATAGTCATGAATTTCATTGCATAAACGTTGTAATAGAAATATAATTGCAAAATGTATGCCATGAAATTTGAGTTAGAAAGCAGCGGCCTCAGCTGGCTGAGCAATGCACTCAGCTAAATTGGACAGCAGTGTTGGTCCAATTAGTTTGCACACTCAGAGAAATAACTTGTATATTAATTCTTGAATTTAAGGAATTCCATTAAAGTGTTTGCAATTATTTCACTGATTTTATCTATTAGTAATCAAAGTTGCTCATATTTATTTTATATACATTCATCAATCAATCAATAATTATGCAGTTCACACATAAATTTCCACTTTATTCAAAATAAATATTGCATTTGATTCGTTTAACGAGTGCCAGGTACGCCTTCTAATACGATCTATAATATTCAAACGTAAATAAATATACAAAAAATTATGTACAGTATAACAAGTAATTTTTTTGACAAGAAAAAAATGTACATATTTATTTATTGTATAACTTAGCCTAAAAGCCGTAAGCTGCTATAATAAATACTTAAATATGAATAAAAAAATGAAGTGGTTACACAATAAAATATGTATTTAAATATAGAGTTTATTATATTTATGAAAAATAAAAAAAAAACAGTTGGTAAATCGCTTAACCATTTTTTACGGCCTAGATATTTTACCACAACACAGACTGGAGTTGGCCACAGTTGGGGTTGTGTTCCAGCTGATTCTTTCTGCCCACTTCCTACTGCCCCACAACGCCTTCTACTCCACTTGATTCTTTTTCTGTTATTTTACGGTCTGACGCTCCGCAATTGCATGCCAAACTCGAAGTTCTGAAGAGATTGTGAATTTTTAGCAAGTTGCAATTTAATTGAAACGGAAATTCATTTACAATTGGTTTTAGCGAGTTTTCCTACTGATTTACTGACATTTCATTTGCATTGTTTTCCAAGAAATTCCATACAAAAATACGTACATCTATCTTAACATATTGTATATGTATTTAATGCTTTTCCCCCTTTGCATTTCCACCAAATGTTTTATTTCTTGTGTGGGCAATTCTGGGAAAGCACGAAAAAAGAAATACCAAATTTTGGCTGTTGTTTAGGGCTTTTATTGTTGTTGATATTATTGTTAATGTTGCTGTTGTTGCGTTTCAAGGTAAATTACGATGTGAAAATTGATCATGAAAATGTGGCCAAGTCCAATCGAAATAAAAGCAAAGTGCGCAGAATTCAAAGGTCGCCCCCTCAAAAAGAAATACGGGGAAGGTCATTGCACAAGCTAACGAACCATAAACTGATCGAGTCATTGACACAAAAACCCCAAATAAATACAAATATTATCTGAATAGAGTATTGCAATTTTGTAATATTAAAAATAATATATATGTATATTGTAATGCGGATATTTCACAATCCACGGGAAATGCTCCATACGCTGATTAAATACAAATCTTTAGAGTAGGAAGAGACATGAAATTGAATTGCCACAGTGACCGAGGCTGATATCGAGTCAATCCGTTGTAAGTTTCCTCGAGTTGTTGCCTTCAATCCCTTTCCTCACTTCCCTCTATTCCCTCGAAACAGTTGCACACTCCGTACTATGCCTTAAAGTGGAATTGCAAGCACTTGAAGTGCTTCCGGTCGAAGTTGGTCTGCCTGTGACTTCTGAGTCGGATTCTGAAATTTCACAGGCATCCAACGGGTTTCTTTTTGTATTTCTACTTACTAAAAGCTGACTGAACAAAGTTTTCTTTTCGTTTTGATTGCATAAAAATACTTTTTTGCTGTTTTTAGCCCCACACACACACACACACACACACACACAAATATACCGAGCTTTTAGATGCACATTTCCTAAGTGCCGTGACTTCTAGAGAGATTTCCTCTCTTGCACTTGAGACGTAGAAGTATTTGGAATAATACATACGAATGGACGGTAGTTGACGCTTTTTGCTTGCATAAGCATTTTGGTGCAGGTAACCTGCATTTTTCCACTCGAATTGAACTCTGTATACCCTGTAATGAAATAGAAAATAAGTTGATATTGTGCGGAGTAAAAAAGAACAGCAAATTTTATGTCATTTTGAGATATTATTTCTAATAAGTATAAATATACTAATATACATAATAAAGAAATATTTTAATAATTTTGTTTACAAAATTAAACAAATAAATAATTAAATCATAAAATGTATTTATTATTAATGTTAATTTTATGAGAATAATTGTTAATTTGCCATTACTATATTGCTATTAATTTTAATTATCTACTTTAAAAGATTTATTATTATTTTCTTAAAAAATGTATGTAACATGAAATGTTCTTCTTCAATATTTAATTAGAGGCATAAATTGGTAAATGATTAAATGTAAACAATTTGTTATGTAATTAAACTTAATGTAAAAAAGGGAAATACTAATATTGTCTTCAACATCCTGTGTATACAGGGTATATTTGCAGTCGTATACGTTCAGCAGTCGCAGTATAAATGTTATTGTTATGATAGTTGCTATTGTCGCCATTTACATTGTTATTTGTTATTTTGCGCTCAATTGCTGTGGCATGCCACACACACACACATACACACACACACCGCCTCACCAGTCAATGTGTTAACTGATTATATTATGATTATGATATTTTTATGTCCGCTTCTCACTTGAACTTTGTGCGCGCTATCTTGCAACATGCTGGCTTTAACTTCAACTTTATGTTATGGGCGGTAAGGTCGGTTGCATTGTCGTGCTCTGGGTCTATTGTGAGGTCAACTTGATTGTGAGTGTAGTGTAGTGTAGTGTAGTGTAATAATTTAATAGATGTCTTTTGTTGCGCGCTTTCTTGTTGAATTTTTTATCACTGAAACATTTGTTGTGGCATCTGCAGCGATAACAAAGAGAGTGAAATGTATGGACAATTGGAAAGGGGATGGGAATGGGAATGGGGATGGGCTAATGGATGATGTTGTAAGAAACATTATTCAATAATTATCGGTCGTTCTTTCGTTACCAAAAAGAATTGCCGCGCTTCATTAAATTGACGCTCAGTCCGTCACTCAACCAAGACAACTACAACATAATGATGAATGTTTTTTCAAAAATGTTCCCTTGGAAATGGAGCGTGTATCTGACTACTATGGATACCCATTTGCAAATACACTTTCAAAGAGTTTCATTTGGGGTCAAACTACGACTTTAATTTTAAATTTGTACTGAGTATGGAGTAGAGTTCAGATTACGATTATTATAAATTAATAGCTTGTAGATAGAAACATTGTTAATTGGCTGCTGAAGAAGCCCTGCCACAATGAGATGCAAAACTTGACTTGACTTGAGTTGCCGCTTGGCTGATCACTTCATTTGCCGATTTTGATATGCCTGGGAGTCTTCAGTATTCTGAGCTTGCAGATTTAGGTCATTCCCAGCAGTAGCAGCATTCGCAGAAATATACCCTGTACGTTTATTAAAATATTAAGTATTTTCATTAAATAATAATTGGTATAGACCAGGGATTAAAACCCTAACCGAAACCATAACCTTTAACCGGTGAGAACCGATTGAAATTTGTAACCGTATCTGAAATCGTAACCGAAAAAATGTTTTTCCACTGTACCGAAACCCATAATCCGAAACTCTTTAAGCCGAAATTAGTAACCGATTCATTTATAAGGGTTAATTTCGGTTCTGGGAGTCGCAAGTACTGAGCAACTTCGAACTGCCATAACTTTGTCAAAAGTCAGTCAATTTCTATGCGCAATGTAAAATTGAGCATGATTTTACCTCTAAATTCGTTCTGCAATTAAATTTTGTTCATTTTCAAAATTTCGAATTTTTTCGAAAATTTACATACTAACCCTTTCTAAATTTCGAAAATTTTCGAATAATTTAGAATGCCATGAATGAACTAGACATTTTACAAGTGAAATTTTTTCTAATTTTCCACATGATTTTTTACAAAAAAATGAAACCCCTCAGAATCAAATTTAAAGTGTCGTTTTATACTAATTTGGGTACCAGGAGTTGATTAAACGTGAAAACTATGGATTCTAAATTTTGAAAAAAATATTTTTTCCGAAAAGACAAAGGGGGGAGTACATGCTGTTTGTCGCGATAAAAACGAAAATAAAAAATATTCTTAATATGATTATTTTTGTATGCAGATTCAATTTAGAGATCAAATAATGATCAAAATGACATTCCGCTTGAAAATCGGGATTGTTTTGACAAAGTTATGCAAGTTTGAAGTCTGGTAGAGCTTTGAACTAGACACTTTACAAGTCAAATTTTGTCTTATTTTCCACATGATTTTTTACAAAAAAATGAAACCCCTCAGAATCAAATTTAAAGTGTCGTTTTATACTAATTTGGGTACCAGGAGTTGATTAAACGTGAAAACTATGGATTCTAAATTTTGAAAAAAATATTTTTTCCGAAAAGACAAAGGGGGGAGTACATGCTGTTTGTCGCGATAAAAACGAAAATAAAAAAATATTCTTAATATGATTATTTTTGTATGCAGATTCAATTTAGAGATCAAATAATGATCAAAATGACATTCCGCTTGAAAATCGGGATTGTTTTGACAAAGTTATGCAAGTTTGAAGTCTGGTAGAGCTTTGAACTAGACACTTTACAAGTCAAATTTTGTCTTATTTTCCACATGATTTTTTACAAAAAAATGAAACCCCTCAGAATCAAATTTAAAGTGTCGTTTTATACTAATTTGGGTACCAGGAGTTGATTAAACGTGAAAACTATGGATTCTAAATTTTGAAAAAAATATTTTTTCCGAAAAGACAAAGGGGGGAGTACATGCTGTTTGTCGCGATAAAAACGAAAATAAAAAATATTCTTAATATGATTATTTTTGTATGCAGATTCAATTTAGAGATCAAATAATGATCAAAATGACATTCCGCTTGAAAATCGGGATTGTTTTGACAAAGTTATGCAAGTTTGAAGTCTGGTAGAGCTTTGAACTAGACACTTTACAAGTCAAATTTTTTCTAATTTTCCACATGATTTTTTACAAAAAAATGAAACCCCTCAGAATCAAATTTAAAGTGTAGTTTTATACTAATTTGGGTACCAGGAGTTGATTAAACGTGAAAACTATGGATTCTAAATTTTGAAAAAAATATTTTTTCCGAAAAGACAAAGGGGGGAGTACATGCTGTTTGTCGCGATAAAAACGAAAATAAAAAATATTCTTAATATGATTATTTTTGTATGCAGATTCAATTTAGAGATCAAATAATGATCAAAATGACATTCCGCTTGAAAATCGGGTTTGTTTTGACAAAGTTATGCAAGTTTGAAGTCTGGTAGAGCTTTGAACTAGACACTTTACAAGTCAAATTTTTTCTAATTTTCCACATGACTTTTTACAAAAAAATGAAACCCCTCAGAATCAAATTTAAAGTGTCGTTTTATACTAATTTGGGTACCAGGAGTTGATTAAACGTGAAAACTATGGATTCTAAATTTTGAAAAAAATATTTTTTCCGAAAAGACAAAGGGGGGAGTACATGCTGTTTGTCGCGATAAAAACGAAAATAAAAAATATTCTTAATATGATTATTTTTGTATGCAGATTCAATTTAGAGATCAAATAATGATCAAAATGACATTCCGCTTGAAAATCGGGATTGTTTTGACAAAGTTATGCAAGTTTGAAGTCTGGTAGAGCTTTGAACTAGACACTTTACAAGTCAAATTTTTTCTAATTTTCCACATGATTTTTTACAAAAAAATGAAACCCCTCAGAATCAAATTTAAAGTGTCGTTTTATACTAATTTGGGTACCAGGAGTTGATTAAACGTGAAAACTATGGATTCTAAATTTTGAAAAAAATATTTTTTCCGAAAAGACAAAGGGGGGAGTACATGCTGTTTGTCGCGATAAAAACGAAAATAAAAAATATTCTTAATATGATTATTTTTGTATGCAGATTCAATTTAGAGATCAAATAATGATCAAAATGACATTCCGCTTGAAAATCGGGATTGTTTTGACAAAGTTATGCAAGTTTGAAGTCTGGTAGAGCTTTGAACTAGACACTTTACAAGTCAAATTTTTTCTAATTTTCCACATGATTTTTTACAAAAAAATGAAACCCCTCAGAATCAAATTTAAAGTGTCGTTTTATACTAATTTGGGTACCAGGAGTTGATTAAACGTGAAAACTATGGATTCTAAATTTTGAAAAAAATATTTTTTCCGAACAGACAAAGGGGGGAGTACATGCTGTTTGTCGCGATAAAAACGAAAATAAAAAATATTCTTAATATGATTATTTTTGTATGCAGATTCAATTTAGAGATCAAATAATGATCAAAATGACATTCCGCTTGAAAATCGGGATTGTTTTGACAAAGTTATGCAAGTTTGAAGTCTGGTAGAGCTTTGAACTAGACACTTTACAAGTCAAATTTTTTCTAATTTTCCACATGATTTTTTACAAAAAAATGAAACCCCTCAGAATCAAATTTAAAGTGTAGTTTTATACTAATTTGGGTACCAGGAGTTGATTAAACGTGAAAACTATGGATTCTAAATTTTGAAAAAAATATTTTTTCCAAAAAGACAAAGGGGGGAGTACATGCTGTTTGTCGCGATAAAGACGAAAATAAAAAATTTTCTTAATATGATTATTTTTGTATGCAGATTCAATTTAGAGATCAAATAATGATCAAAATGACATTCCGCTTGAAAATCGGGTTTGTTTTGACAAAGTTATGCAAGTTTGAAGTCTGGTAGAGCTTTGAACTAGACACTTTACAAGTCAAATTTTTTCTAATTTTCCACATGATTTTTTACAAAAAAATTAAACCCCTCAGAATCAAATTTAAAGTGTCGTTTTATACTAATTTGGGTACCAGGAGTTGATTAAAAGTGGAAACTATGGATTCTAAATTTTGAAAAAAATATTTTTTCCGAAAAGACAAAGGGGGAGTACATGCTGTTTGTCGCGATAAAGACGAAAATAAAAAATTTTCTTAATATGATTTTTTTTGTATGCAGATTCAATTTAGAGATCAAATAATGATCAAAATGACATTCCGCTTGAAAATCGGGTTTGTTTTGACAAAGTTATGCAAGTTTGAAGTCTGGTAGTGCTTTGAACTAGACACTTTACAAGTCAAATTTTTTCTAATTTTCCACATGATTTTTTACAAAAAAATGAAACCCCTCAGAATCAAATTTAAAGTGTCGTTTTATACTAATTTGGGTACCAGGAGTTGATTAAAAGTGGAAACTATGGATTCTAAATTTTGAAAAAAATATTTTTTCCGAAAAGACAAAGGGGGGAGTACATGCTGTTTGTCGCGATAAAGACGAAAATAAAAAATTTTCTTAATATGATTATTTTTGTATGCAGATTCAATTTAGAGATCAAATAATGATCAAAATGACATTCCGCTTGAAAATCGGGTTTGTTTTGACAAAGTTATGCAAGTTTGAAGTCTGGTAGAGCTTTGAACTAGACACTTTACAAGTCAAATTTTTTCTAATTTTCCACATGATTTTTTACAAAAAAATGAAACCCCTCAGAATCAAATTTAAAGTGTCGTTTTATACTAATTTGGGTACCAGGAGTTGATTAAAAGTGGAAACTATGGATTCTAAATTTTGAAAAAAATATTTTTTCCGAAAAGACAAAGGGGGGAGTACATGCTGTTTGTCGCGATAAAGACGAAAATAAAAAATTTTCTTAATATGATTATTTTTGTATGCAGATTCAATTTAGAGATCAAATAATGATCAAAATGACATTCCGCTTGAAAATCGGGTTTGTTATGACAAAGTTATGCAAGTTTGAAGTCTGGTAGAGCTTTGAACTAGACACTTTACAAGTCAAATTTTTTCTAATTTTCCACATGATTTTTTACAAAAAAATGAAACCCCTCAGAATCAAATTTAAAGTGTCGTTTTATACTAATTTGGGTACCAGGAGTTGATTAAAAGTGGAAACTATGGATTCTAAATTTTGAAAAAAATATTTTTTCCGAAAAGACAAAGGGGGAGTACATGCTGTTTGTCGCGATAAAGACGAAAATAAAAAATTTTCTTAATATGATTATTTTTGTATGCAGATTCAATTTAGAGATCAAATAATGATCAAAATGACATTCCGCTTGAAAATCGGGTTTGTTTTGACAAAGTTATGCAAGTTTGAAGTCTGGTAGAGCTTTGAACTAGACACTTTACAAGTCAAATTTTTTCTAATTTTCCACATGATTTTTTACAAAAAAATGAAACCCCTCAGAATCAAATTTAAAGTGTCGTTTTATACTAATTTGGGTACCAGGAGTTGATTAAAAGTGGAAACTATGGATTCTAAATTTTGAAAAAAATATTTTTTCCGAAAAGACAAAGGGGGGAGTACATGCTGTTTGTCGCGATAAAGACGAAAATAAAAAATTTTCTTAATATGATTATTTTTGTATGCAGATTCAATTTAGAGATCAAATAATGATCAAAATGACATTCCGATTGAAAAGCGACATTACGCTGGACCATTACAGTAACCAGATAACATTATTTTTCTGGTTAATTAGAGCATTATTAAAATTTGCTACAGGGTATCTTCCAGTCATTCCCTTTACTTTCCTCTCTTCTTTTTTGGCAAATCCATCACCAAGATTCAGTTTATAAACTCAATTTGCACACGCTGCACAGAAAAGTGAAGTCCGAGCTGGGACGGCGACTTTGAAGTGGCGACCTGAATTCACAGCATGCGAAATTAAAGCATAATTTAGTAATTTGGCCAAGTACAAAGAGTGAGAGACATATAGAGGAACAGAAAGAGAGAGAGACAAAGGAGCCCTTTCCATGAGGCAAAACCAGTTTTGGGATCTTCATTCACTTCAAGTGTGTTACAATCGAAATGAATCGCATTATGCGAGTGCCAAGAATATAAATGGAAATTGTCAGTAAGAGAAACATCATATGGAAGGGGGGGATAGGGCACGGCATCTACAAATGCATCATGTATGTATTTGAGGTGCTTCCAGGCCTTGTTCTTCTGGCCAGGGGCAGTTGGCGTTAATTGTCTGACTAAGCGAACAGGTGCAGAGTGATGATTACTTCAACTGCAATGACGTTAAATTATTACAAAACTTTCCAACCATTGGGAGAATTTAACTCATTGTTTCGTTCATAGAATAATTATTTTACTATATACATTTTAAAGGTATAACAATTTTTAGACTTATTTGGAGTTCAATCTTTTTCAAACCAGACTTAGTTTATTGTTTGTCACATTTACTTCTTATTCTACTAAATATATATTTTAAACAGTTTTTTTAGACTTATTTGGAGATCAATCTTTTTCAATTAAGAATTAGTTTATTGTTTATCTTCTTTCTTCTTCTTATTTCCAGATTTATTTTCTTTATTTAAAAATACCTTTTGTTTGCTTTAACTTAATTTTAAGACATATTTTCCCTTTATTTTAATTAAATAATGCTCTTGATTTAAAATTTATGTATTTAAATTACAAATACTTAATCAAGTCGAACACATTTGAAGTTATTTCCAGTTTTTTCTCTCAGTGTGTTAACAAATCTAACGGGTCACGCAAGCAACTAAACTAATAAAAAGCAAAAACAAATTAGGAATTTTCCATGTGCAATGCGACAGCACAATTTGTTGGTATACTTTTTCTAGAGTGCAAACATTTTGTAGTCCTTGTTTTGAATTAGACATGGAACAAAAAATGGCATGTCGGAACTGAATAGGGATGGGGTTTTGAAATTGTGATGTGTCCACTGACATCATACCCAGTTAACACCACACTGAGAAAGCACACGTAAAAGTCATGAAAATTCCTGGAAATTTGTGTGTAAGCAATAGTCCCAGAGTGTTATATGCTCACCCTTGTGACGGATCCTCATTTTGCCTGTGGGTTAAATGGCGAAATTGAAACGATGCAGTGAAAACCGTCATTCAATCGGGGGTGAAGCTTGTGAAACCCAAACGAGTCAAATGCATGTAGAGGGAGTCCCTGGTTCCAAGGGGTGTTTGCAGCAATTCCTCGTTGACTATTGGACATTTTAATTGCCCGGCAGTTGAGGACAGGTCTAGCCAAAGGAAGCGGCACATGTGCTCCCCCCTGGATGTTGGTACTTTAATGCCTTTGTCAGCGGGGTTTTGTTTGTTTAGTCAATGAGGGATTCCCCATTTGTGTTTTAAAATTAACTCGTAAAATGTTATCCCATTAATAAGATTAGCCAAACAGGGAAACTCTCTTTCAACTCACAATTATTTTTGATCTTACAGAATTAAATTTGATCTTACAGAATCGCCTCGACTCGCGTTTTGTTTAAATTCTGACACCTACAAAATTAATGGGAAAATAATATGTATAATAAAATAAAAAAATTAAATGAAAATAGATCAAAATTATATAAAAATAATTCTAAAATTATAATCAAATTTCAAATTGTATTTGAATTCTAATTAAAATTTAGCCAAATATTTAAAATATATAAAAAAAACCTTTTTCAATTCTTATAAAAATAAAAAACTATAATTATTATAATTGCATACTAAAATTAATATTCAAAATGTCTCCTTGGCCAAAATATTCCATTCAAAAATAGTCTATACGGAATTTCTCTTTCATTCACATAATTATATTTCTGGCTTGATTTTTTTAAACTCATAATTCTTAAATACAATATCCCTGATTTAAAACCTTTACAGAAACTTAATGAAATGTACTCGGATAATTAAGTGACTTGGTTTGCAGTTAAATTTCTCGCCAAATAAAATTAATTAACAGAGGTTATAGGGGAGAGGGAGAGTTGAGATTTATACCTCGGGTATATGGTTACAAATGATAACAGCGCTATGGTTTCTGTAAATCGCGCACACACTTCCGGCAACAAATGCGGATGACAGAGTTTTGAGACCCGTAGAACGATTGTGAAGGTTTTTCAGCATAACTATGACGCAAGCGATGCTTTTTGTGGGCCGCCAAAGAGAGGGAGGGAGGTGGATGAGGAGGTGGAGGCAAAAGTAGGTCAACATTTTGTTAGTATCGCGCGACAGAACATTCTGCGTAGTTGCTTCTGCTGCTGCTGCGGCTGCAATTTGTTGCCCCAAAGCGAATGGGGATTTGGGGGTTGGTTTGGGGGGTCGGAGTCTTACCTAGATAGACCTTCTCTTGGGCCATGCGTTGACCCGATTCATTTGGCAAGCGTCGCTGCTTCGCATTTATCATGTAAATGGCACTAACTACTTGTGGTTTTCATTAAGAACTTGCCTTTTGTATAAACCCCAAGCCATTCTCTAGATGTCATCTACCCGAAAGAAAGAAAAAGTAAATAGGTCATAAGACAGAAACCGTATTGTCTATCAATGTTTATTGTTACCAGTCTCTAGATTTGTATATATGTATCTATTTATCTGTATTGTTTGTTTGGGTTTTGGTGAGCTTGTTATGAATTTAGCAGCAGCTTTCACTTGCTGTCATTCACTAGGCTGCGATTGTTTAGCTAATTGATGGGACTAACTTTAGTTTCAAGGTCTCTTTTTTATTGATTTATCAGCGAGGTCAGCTGGGCTTAATCGAAAGATTCACAAGAAAATCGAACTGAATAATCGAATTGAATATATTACACTTTCTCGTCACGATTCTCTTGCCACAATAAAAATCGCCTCATTAAACGGAAGCATTCTAAGAGTTGGCAAAACATGAGCCAATATCAATTCATAGTCATTCAAATAGAAAAAGGATGAACACGATAATACGTAAGAGAACTCTAGTTCATAGTGCTCGACTAGGAGATACTCTATTTGTTAAAAGTTGTAAGAAAGAAAGAAAAATATTAATATTTGCCAATTAAGATTTAAATTTAAAATAACAAATTAAACATAATTTTTTTCGCATTACTTTAATTTTGTTTATTTTTTTATATGCTGTTCTTCTTTTATTTTAATAAAACAAGTTTAAAAAGAATTTATGTAATATGTACATTGGGAACTTTTTTCCTCGTTACCTTCCTCAATCTTTCATGCCCTTCTCACAGTTACAGGGTATAAACACACTCACACATACTCGAATTCCCATCATAAAATGTGAAACGTAATGTAAAAGCAAATCTAAAAGGGAAGTCGTCGGTTCTTCAACATACATTTTTGATGGCACATAAAGTGTCTGTAAGAAGAACACGTGCAAGTTTTAATCGAGTTATCGTTATTCTCTACTCCACTTACAGATCTCATAATCAAATTAAAAAACAAGCAAGAGAAGAACTTACAACCCGGTGGAAGGAAGCAGAGGGGAGCTAAAAGCAACAAACACCTTCCCAAAAATAAAAAAAGTGATACATACCGTACAGTTTTTCTCACGTACCAGCAAAATTTACAACATCCACAGCAAAAATGACGTAAGTGTATAAATTTTCAAGCATTTTCCATTTGAAACAGAATTTTATATCTCAACAAAGTTGCTGTAATTCACATCTGGTGACTACACTGACCAAAAAAATTGGTAGTACTTTAGTAAATTCATAATATTTTATTTATTGATTTGATATTAATATATATCTAAGTTAATTTTGTAAAACCCATTTTATCCGATATTTTTTGGACAAAAAAAAGATTTAAAACTTAAAATACAATTTTAATTTAAAAAAGTTTACTAGTTAATATTTAAATAATAATTCATTTTAAATTTTAAACTCAAAAGTTATAAAAAGGAAAAAACAGGCTAAGAAGTTTTTTTTTCCAATTTCTACAAATAATTTTTCTTTAAGTTTTCCTTGAATTTACTCTTATATCATTTAAAGAGAATATCTGCAATTGAAGTGTATATTTTCTCTCAGTGTATCTGTTTGATTTTCGTTTGCATTTGATTTGTGTGAAGGACATTTCAATTATGAAGATATGGCGATGCTGACAATGTCATTTAAATTGCTATCGAATAGTCGATTGTATTTATTTTGTTTAATAGATTCGATGGGTAACTCAATTGACAACCTGATCATGATCATTATGATGATGTTGCTGCTCGTTGTTAGCAGCGACATTTCAATTGAACTGTTCCCAGTATTCGGTAGTTCAAGGGTCAGTTGAATTTTCAACACCTGTGCGACATTAGGCACTAAATTAGACGTCTTGTGTTGGCCAAAATTTATGGGTTATCAGCGAAATTTATGTAGAACCCAACCCTAGAGAGCTCCAACTTTACTTTACTCGACTTTTAGGTTAATACCCATAATTTGTTTTGGGGCCATTTGATGGGGAGTGGCCCATCCGGCTGCCCTGCTTAGTCAGGGCTTTTAGATCCCTTAGCGGTTTAATAACTGATTCATAAGCAAAAAAGAAATACACACAGTTGTGTTCAGCGGCTCATTTTCTGGGTGCGTCATCATTAAATGTCATTGGAGTGTTTGTTGTCTCTAAGGAAATTCGGGAAATGGCTTAAACTTGGCTTTCAGTTTCAGTGTCGCTTCCAACAGTTTCATTTGGTCAGCTCGATGGGAAACATTTGTCCGACAACTGCTGAAGAAGACGCTCAGCAGTTGGAGTTGCAGCTAAAGTTGCAGTTGCTGTTGAAGTTGCAATTGGCGAGGTATGCCCCAAAGTAGACTACGATTACGAGTATGTGGATGTGGATTATATAGACAAACTTTGGAGTGAAGAGATAGATACATATCTATCTCCCTCCTTCCAAAATCGTGATCCAATTGCCCAGTGAGGCATACAACTTTTATAATTTCTATTTAATTGCTTTGAAGTGCATTCCCCAAGTCTTAAACTTCATCTTCAACCTCATCTCCGTCTTTGTAATTGAAGTGCATTATTTGATTTTTGTGTAATTGCTTGAAAATGGAAAGATATTCAAGAGCAAAGTTCAGCGTCACTTCTATTAGTGTAACCCTTCCAATTATTTGCCATATGACATGCCCATATTCGCTTCAAAAATCAAAGAACAAACATAAATGTTTTTTAAGCGAGGTGCGAGAAAATGGGTCACGATTATATCATGGCGGAATGGGTTTCTATGCCCTGATATGAAAGTAGAAAATTATATAAATAAAAGGGAAGAGTTGTAGTGATTTATGTGTTATATTTCAAGTGTTTCAACGCATCGAATTCAATTTCGCATTGAAAATGAGCTTCAGGTAATGCCTTCAAGCCTACTTGAATAATTAGTAGCATGCCCAACTAGTCAGCTACCCTGTATTTTAATAACCAACTTATATACCTTGATAACACTGTTGATACGCCAGTTTCAAAAGTATAACTATAGATATTTATTTTAATAAGGGATTCAATTTAAGTACCATTTTTTCTTATAAAGTTAAATTTAACCCACTTTTTTTATCTACATAAATAATTAAAATTTGTAATAAAAACTGAATGCAGATATTTTATTAAGTTACATATATTTCGAAGTATATTGACTTTTTATATAATTTTTTCATTTTTATAATACAAATTTAAAATAACTTTTGTAATACGATTACTCAAAAAATATGGAAATTTAATATATCCTTTTATTTTTATGAAAAATAAGTATATTTATTTATTAGTAAAAATAAACAATTAAAATTATGATGGTGCCTGGTTCTAACTTAAAATGTAATGCGAGTTTTATATGTATTTTATGATTTTGAATCACACAGTTTTTGTTATTCGATATTCCCACTGAGATATTAATTGTTGTTGTTTACAAACGACAACGTACTCAATAAAAATGCCGCTATAGCAAAAAGAAAAAATAACATAATAGTAATAAATATAAAAAATTGCCAAATCATTTAAGCCACGGCACACGATCCATTGATCTGTCTTTGACTTTAAATTTCGGCTATGAGTTCAGGCTTCGACTCTAGAGACTCGACTCTTTGCTCTTTGCTGGTCCAGCCCCATTCTGACAAAGCCATTAAGCTGCACGATAATCGCAGCTCAAATCAGACAGCATTAAAAACCAGACTTGCGCATTATAACGAGCTGTAACAGCAGCAAACCAGCATTCACAATAGACAAATACAATGTTAATTGGAAATGTACGCTTAAGAACTGTAGACTATAGTACATACATATGTATGTATATATAAATAAAATTCAACTGCTCAGCAGGCTCAATGGACTTGGACTTATATCAAGCATTTATATGAATTTTTCATAGCATGCCACAAGCTGTGTATCCAATTCCTCTCCACTTCCCCATTCTCAGTTTGCTTTGCTACAGAAAATGTTTGTAATAGTCACTCGAGGGGGAAATATAAATTATTGAGCTCGTTTCTTAAGTAATTATCGCACACACACATTGAGAGAACGTTTGACTGACTGACTGACTGACTGAATGAATGATCGACAGTTGCTCTAGGGTTTGTTGCCGAGAGTCGTAAGCTGAGATTTGAACGCGTCTAGACAAAATGTTCTTAAGCGATCGTTCTTGATGGATCTTTACCTAGTCTACGTCTCATTATTTTATTATGTTGAGAAAGTGTAATTATTTTTATTTATTTATTTATTATGATTTGAATTCTACAACTACAAGATAAGACTTTTTTTTAGCTCATATTTAAATTGTTAAATTGCATGGCAAAACAGAACAAGATAAATTAAATTAAACATTGTTAGAATTACAAGTTAGTATGAGTTTATTTATATTTCTTTTTATTATTATTATTAGTCTTACTATTAATATCATCTGTGTTAATTTTTATTTTATAAAAGAATACATAAATTTCTTCTTAATATTTATTTATTTATATTTATTTTTAATTTATTTTTTTAATTTAATTTAAAATTTTTAATTTTTTTTAAAAAATTTTTTTTGTAATTTTGCCGCAATTTAATCTGAGTTTAGTTGTATTTATCTCAGATTATTATTATTTTTACTCTTACTATAAATATGTATTGCCTTAATTTATATTCTATGTAAGCATATTTATTTTTATATATTTATATTTTTTTTATATATTTATATTTATTTTTTATATATTTATATTTTTTTTTTTATATATTTATATATTTTTTATATATTTAAATATTTTTATATATTTTTTTTTATTTATTAATACATTTTTCTAAGTTTTGCCACAATTCAGTAACCTAAGCGAAACACTCGGCTTAAAACTCGCGATCGTTGATCGTTTGCTTCGCCTCTCATTTACTCTCTCACTGGCTCTCTTCGCTCTTTGTGTAATTCTCTCATTCCCTCTGTCTCTCACTCACTCTCTCTCTCTCTTACGGTGTCTGTTTCTTTGGGGCTTGACTTTGACTGAGACTCGTTTGGCTTGTTCAGTCTCAATTGAGGTTCGATTTCGATCAGCCGCGAGTAGACGGATCCGTCGCGACCCTAGATAAATATACTTATTTAATATATTTCCACTTACTGATCGTGGGATCGTGTGTGTACGTGTGTGTGTGTGTGTGTATTTGTGTATTTGTTGATCGCCTCTGCAAATGTTTACCAGCAGTTAATGGCCATGAAGAAACTTTACGCCAAAACCTCGTTCACGAGCAAGAAATCTAACGGAAATGCCGCCGTATCTGGTCCCATTTTGGCCTATCATCCAACCATGTGCGAGTTCCAGCCTTCCCAGCAGCACCAGCATCAACTGCAGCAGCAACATCAGCATTCCCAATCTCCATCCCAATCCCAATCCGAGCAGCTGCTGATCAAGCGCAGTCAGAGTCTGTACAGTAAGGCGACATCCAAGGGCGTTGCCTTGCCCGTTGCTGGCGGAGATTACTATAGCATTGAGGAGCTGCAGGAATTGGATCTGTTGGATTATCGACATCCCATGTATCATCATTATCAGCAGCAGGAATTGCACTTAAGACAACGTTCTGCCGCTGCGGCGTATCATGAACATGAACAACTCGTGCTGCAGTTGCCCAAGGTCCAAGGAACGCCGCCCACGGGAACGACCACGCCCACTGTCATCTATGAGGCGCCCACCTGGACGCAGTCGCTGCTCAATGATCAGCCATTGTACGTACCGCAAGGCGTAGGTGTTGGTGCTACACTATCATCATTATCATCATCATCATCATGGGCAACATCATCATCATTATCAGACACTGTCGCCACATCTACACCAGCCTCCGTCTCAATTGCAACTTCCTCCTCGTCCTCCTCTTCCTCATCCGCCGCCATATTTTCCACATTACGCAAGTGCGTACCCTTGCCCCAATCTCCTGCCCCTGCCACTGTTCCTGCCCCTGCTACTGTCCCTGTCCCGCCAGCATCCAAGTCTATAACGAACAGAATTTCCACTTCCAATTGTTCCACTGTTTCGTCCAGACTTGCCAGCTCCATGTCGTTCTCAATTAGATCACCACGTTCGACAGCAACAACAACACAACAGCAGCAACATCATCATCTTTATAGCAACATACATCATTATCTGCAGCTGCAACAACAACAACTACAAGAGAGGCAACAACAAGAACATATACAACGCATCCCTCAGCGTCGGCATAATTCGGTCAAAGATAAATTCATTTTTACGTATGTTTTCCATCATTTGTTTTCCTTCCTTTCGCTTCTTTTCACTTTCCACTTTTCTTCTGCCTCTTGTCCATTTTGTGCGTCCTTGTTGCATTCAGAGCATGTAATTCCCCTCTACTCGGTGCACAAAACGTGAGCCAATTTAACGAATCTTCAGTTGCCTTCAAATCGAATCGATATCAAATAAGAATCGCACATACTTCGTTATTAGTTACTCGCTACTCGCTACTCTTTACTCGCTGATTGTTACTCGTCATTTGTTTTTCGTCATGTCATTTACACACATAAATTAATTGGTACACACATGTCGCTCCCTTAGTTGCCCACGTACTCGCTACTCGTTACTTTCTACTCGATATTCACGACTCTACTCGTTACTCGTCATGTCAGTCATAATCATACCTCTCATTTAACTTGTCAATTGTTCTAATTGCTGTCTTACTCGTTACTCGCTACTCGTTATTTCTATTTACCCTTAAATCGAATTGATATCGAATTAGAATCGACTTTATATTGCCCCCTTTTTCAGCCTCTATTCCCGCTGTCAGCTTCAAATTCAGTCAATGCATCTAAGTGCATCAAATTTAACGCTAATTAGAAAACTGAGAAAATAATCTTGCTTTCGTGCCGCAAATCTGCATTAAACTTAACGCACGAATTAATCCACAAGTTGAGCAGCGAGAAAAACAAAGTGAAATTTTCACCTGCTGCCGTCTTCGTCGTAATGAAGTCTTTAATCAAAATGGAATGCAATCTGCATTCATCTCATTAACGAACCACATGCCTATTTGTTTAACAATTTGAGCAAGCACTGAACCAATGCCATTGATTTTCTTTATCGCCAGCTTTGCTTAACTCAAAGTGAAGCCTATAGAATGTTTGAGAATGCAAATCTCAAATAGAGAAAATGTGAAAACAAAGTTATTATCTTACAATAAACAACATGGAGAGTAAGAGAGGATGTGGCGGGATATAAGAACGTTTACGGATACATTACACAAAGAAGAATTAAAAAGAAAATCTCTCTAGGAACAGGGGAAAAGAGACAAAACAAAATGTTATGAAATCTCAACAGAATCTGTGAAATTAGTCTCTTCTCAAGGTAAGAGGAGGAGTAAAAGAGGAGATTAAAACGTTTAAGGATACAACACACAAAGAAGAATTGAAAAGAAAACATATCTAGCTAAGTAGAAAGGAAAATAAAGTATAGAAATTAAAATGTTATGAAATCTCAACAGAAAATTAGACTTTTCTTAAAGTACTTTAAACGCATAGGAAATAAAAGCACAAAGAAGGAAGGAAAAACTGTGATATTCTCTCATACTGAGAAACCTCTCAAATGTTTACGAAAGTAATACGTTAAAAAGATTGCATAAAAGTAAACAGAAAACTATCAGAAATTACAATTTAAACACAATTGAAATCCGATACTGTGTGTTAATTTTCAGTGCACTTTGTAAGCCATGTGCCGAGTGACTACTGTACTCGTGTAAAGCATGCGTATGCGTTCTCCTTTATAACACTTAAATTATGGTAAATTATAAGTATGCATAGATAAACTTCACTTTCGTTCCGCGAAATCAAATCGTATGCTGTAAAAATGCTACCTCCAAGCGTTTTATTATATAAGGCCGCACAGCTGTGGACTTGTTGCTGCTGCTGTTGCACCTTCCCCGGTCTCTGTTCCTGCCCCTGATCGAGAGATCCATTTAAGTGCAAAACTACTCCAAGTTTTGGCCAGACCAAGTCGACAACTGCGAGAATTCTGCAGCCAAAGACAGAGCCAGATCTCAACTCGTTTTTATTGCTGTTGTTGTCGTAGTTGTTGTGGTTGTTGTCGTTGTTGTTGTCGTTGTTGTTGTGGTTGCTGTCATTATACATTTTGCCCAGTAACACACAACTCGAAGCCAAAAGCAACGACTACTCGACAAATGAGACTACAGATCGTTGTTGAGTTCTCATCGATGTCATGATGTTTGCAGCATTTTTCCAACTTGTTTGTTGTCTAGTGTTGACTTTTCCCCGCTTTAATTGTCAACGCAACAAATACAAAAAAAAAAAAAAAGAGAATGAAAAATGTTAAAGGTTGCGCAAAAGTTCATTAGAATTATTTAATCGGCCGGCAACGATGACGACTGCGTGACAGGTGCGCGATTTTCTCAGAGACTAAAGAAATGCATTACATTTCCTGCCCAGTTCTAAGCTGCAGCTTCTACTTGAGCTTGAGCTTGAGCTCGAGAGCTGAAAGATCACTGCACTCGAGAATCGTCAGAATCGTGTGAAACTGTGTGAAAGCCGAGCCGAGTCATAAATGGAAAAGAACTGAACAGAGAACTGAAATCAAGTCAAGTGTCTATGAATTAATCATCTAATGATTCGCTTTCCGCTTTCCGCTTTGCCTCAGCCATCGACTCATTCCTCTTCAGTTGAAATCTTGGGCCTCTAGTCAATCGTGAAAGTATTTGAAATTACAATATTAGATTCCATGTTTGTCTTGTTTCTTTTTTATGGCCAATTCTAATTGATAATTATCAGCATAATAGGGATCTTTAAATCCCTTTCCAACTTAACTATTGTTTTTAAACATCTCCTGCTCTACAAATCAATAGGTCTTTAATATACTCCTAATGTCAGGAAACTTAATTATTATAATACTTAAAAAACAATTATTAATTGATTCTTTTCATTATATTTCATTACATTTCTTATTTTTGATGTTAAAAAAAGTTCGAAATAGTAATTAAATTTACATTTTCATTTAAAAGAAATTTAATTACTATTGTTTTTAATTTTTTAATATTACAAAATTATAGACCCTTTATACTTTTTAGCTGCAAGGTCTAAAAATAGAAAAAAAAAATTTAATTTTATAATTATGCAATAAAAGTTAAAAATAAGAGTTTTAAATAAAATTTAAAAAATGTTTTAATTACTTGATCTATTTTTTATTTAGATTAAAAATAAGATTTAAAACTAATTTTTTTAAAAAACATCGAAATTTAAAATGTATTTTCGCAAAGAAATATTTATATGATAATTCACTATAATTCGCGGTCCTTCGAGGTTTTTTTTCTTTATTTTTGGAGAGGTCGTGCACCGGGTAAACAATTACCCAAAGTTATACTAGGTTTACGAAAATACATTCCAATTTTCGATCTAAACTATATAATTAGTTTTAATTCTACCAGCTATAAAGAAAATATATTTATTTATTTTATTTGTAAAAATTAAAATAATACTACAAATTACAATTAAATCTAAAAGAATATCTTAATATTTTCAAGAGGATTCAAATTTTGTAATTCCTTATTTGTTATGTTTTTGCAGTGAACAAAGCATTATTGGAGCCCGCGCCTCTGTGATGGTGTATGATGACAACCAGAAGAAGTGGGTGCCATCGGGCAGTTCATCGGGTCTCAGCAAAGTGCAGATCTATCATCATCAACAGAATAACACATTCCGTGTCGTGGGCCGCAAGCTACAGGATCACGAGGTGGTCATCAATTGCTCCATATTGAAGGGCCTCAAGTATAATCAGGCCACGGCAACGTTCCATCAATGGCGTGACTCCAAGTATGTATACGGTCTCAACTTTTCCAGCCAGAGCGATGCCGAGAACTTTGCGCGCGCTATGATGCATGCCCTGGAGGTAAGTATTCTCATCCTTTAACATTGCTGTCATTTTTGTAAATAATTCTTTGCATTTGTTCTTCAGGTGCTGAGCGGTCGTGTGGTCAACAATCCAACTGGGCAACCAACAAATGGCAATGGTTACGAGGAAGATATGGGCTATCGTACCATGACCAGCGAGGATGCAGCCATATTGCGACAGAACAACGGCATTGGCGGACATATAACGCCCTCGGCTCAAACGCCCACATCGCAAACAAATCAGAATAACATACCACAGAGTCCGCCAACGCCGCAGGGACATCATCGCACCAGCAGGTGAGTTATCGATAACACAGTTTGAATCGTCCATGTGGCATGCTCTGTCATCAATCAATCAATCAATCAAATCAGTCTCTACATATAAATGTTTTGATTTCGTTCCGTTTCTCTTCTCTCTTTGATACTCACAAATACACACGCACCAATTCTTAATTGTAACACGCACATTGTTCTATTCGTTGTCGTCGTACTTGCTAATCGTTACTCGTCACTCGTTAATCGTCTTGTCACTTACTTCTCTTGTAACATGCACGTCGTTCTGTTCGTCGTACTTTGTTATCGTTACTCGCTATTTGTTATTCGCGACTATCTACTCGTTACTTGCTACTCGTCATTCGTAAACATACCCGTCGTTCTGTTTGTTATCGTACTCGTCACTCACTACTCGTTACTCACACACACAATTATCTTGTAAATGCAACTCGTTATATTTACTGTCGTCGTATTCGTTACTCGTTACGCTACTTCTTACTCGGTCTTGTTTATTACTCGCTACTTATACACACTTCGTCGTATTCGTTACTCTTTACGTGTCCCTTGGTACTCGCTACTTGTCACTCGGTCATGTTTCTTATTACTCGCTACTTACACACACTTGATTCTCCTGTAACATACGTGTCGTTGTATTTGATGTCGTACTCGCTGTTCGTCATTCACTTTTCGTTACTTGTCACTCGCTACTCTGTTACACACACACACAATTATCTTATAACTCACTCGACGTTCTGTTTGTTGTCTTCGTATTCATTACTCGATATTCGTCAATCTGTACACGCTATTCGTCACTCGTTACTCGTCGCCTCATAACCTCATTGCTCTCTTAAATAAAAAACCCACATTCGATCGATCCTCGCATCGTATTGTCGATTCTTCAAAATTTTGCTCACAAACTAAAGGAATTCCCTTAGTGCACCGCCGGCGCCACAACCGCAGCAACAGCAGCAGCAGCAACAACAACAACAACAGCAGCCGCAACAACAACAACAGCAACAGCTGGCGGCTCAACCGGGCTCACACTATGGACCCAGTGTCAACGGGCCAACGTCCAATGGACTGCCACCGCAGGGCAATCCACAAATGCAAATACCGCCAGCACCCGGTCAGACACAGCAGCAACAGCAACAGTACCAACAACAACAACAGCAGCAACAACCCGTCTACAATACACTGCAACAACAACAACAGCAGCAGCAGCAACAACAACAACAACAACAGATGGTGCAAGCGGGATATGCGCCCCCTCAGGTAAGTTGTTGTCCATTGCATGCGAACTTTTAAAGATCTGCTTATGTTGCTACATATTCCTGTTTCTGTTTCATTTCATTCCAAATAATCGCCCGTCCGAAATTGGCTTTAAAATCCCTACAAAACTATTAAATTGAACCCTTTACCACAACAACCAATCAAACAACCACCGCAACCACCACCAACCACCGCTATCGTCACAACCATCTGAATTGTCAACAGTACCAGCAGCCTCATTATGTGCTCTCAAACTCTAATCCCAATCTTAATCTACATCAATACCCGACACAGCCACAACCACCGATGCCGCCAGTGCATCAACAGAATGGAGGCGGTCCCATTTATGGAGCCACACAGCCCGCCCATATTCCAAGCTCGACCAGCTCCAACAGTGTCGTCTATGCCAGTCAACCGCAGTTGATACCACTGCCTCCACAGGCGCCAGGTATGCCCGCTCCTGGCTATGGACAGCACAATGGGCAGCAGCAGCAGCAGGCGGAGAATCCATATGGCCAAGTGCCATTGGCGCCGCCAATGATGCAGCAACCGGGTGGAGGTGGTGGTGCTGGTGGTGTCCCAATGCCACCGCCGCTTAATCGCATGAGCAGCACAGGCACAGGTGGACCTGGACAGGTGGCAGCACCAGCGCCGCCACCACCGCCACCCACATTTGGCGGTGCACCACCGCCGCCACCACAACAACAGATGTTCAATGGGGCACCAGCGCCACCACAGCCGCCGGCACCACCTGCACCCCCAGCCATGGGTGGGCCACCATGCCCGCCAGTTGGTGGACCAGGTGGTCCTGGTGGTCCTGGTGCACCACCGCCGCCGCCGCCACCACCTGGTATGGGAGCAGGCGGCGCGGGAAAGAAGGATGATCCACAAGCCGATCTCATGGGTTCTCTGGCCTCGCAGTTGCAACAGTTCAAGCTCAAAAAGAACAAGGTGAGTGAACCAATGAACCATATTTTAACAATATACATATAAACAAATCAATTTCAAATCTGACATAGTGAATTTTCGATAAAGTCACTCTTACTATTAAAATCAAATCTTAAATATAAATAGAAAAATAATTTTTTTTAAAGAAATTAATTAAATTTGAATACAGAGTAAATTAAGAGATCAATCCATGATCAAAATAACATTCCGTATGGAAATCGGTTGAGTTTTGATAAAGTTATGAGAGATCAAAGTTTTTGAAAACATTTCAAGGGGTTAGTATTAAAAAAAATAGATGATGTTCGAACATTATTAATTTTTATAAATAAACAAAATTTAAATGCAGCATTAATTTTGATGCCGAATCATTAAATAAGTAATATTCCGTAAGAAAATCGGTTGAATTTTGACATAGTTATGAGAGATCAAAGTTTTATCAAAATTGTATGATAATTGTTATGTCACAATTTATATTTTAAGAATTATAACAATAACGCTTTCTGTAATAAAAATCATTTTAACTCATTGACTGATTTTGATCTGTTGTTTCTTCTTTCAGTCCACCACGGCTGCTCCAGAGAACAGTGGCAGCAGCACCTCAAGTGGCGGCAGCGGCAATTACGGCACCATTGGACGCAGCTCCAATGGCATGGCCTCCATGATGGACGAGATGGCCAAGACGCTGGCCAGGCGACGTGCGCAGGCTGAAAAGAAAGATGTGAGTATTGTAAAGTAAACAATTTTAATAAACTTGTGCTAAATATTAAACTATTATATAGCCTGAACCGGAACCAGAAGTTAAGCAGAGGCCATGGGAGAAGTCAAATACATTGCCACACAAGCTGAGCAGCGGAGGCAGCAGTGGCGCCGCATCCAATGCGCAGGGCGGCGCCAATGGCAGCACCGGCAGCGGCCAGAACACATCGAACAGTGGCGGTGAATCGCCGCGTCCCATAAGGAAGCGTTTCGGCAGCGCCAGCGAAGAGACCATACTCAAGGTGAGTTAATCAGTGGATAATTGATGTTTCCTTGTATTCATACTTCATCTCATCTTAGGTTAATGGCGATGGTCTGTCGCTGGCATTGTCCAACAGCGATCTGGACACTCTGAAAGCTGAAATTGTGCGCGAAATGCGATTAGAAATACAGAAAGTCAAAAACGAAATCATAGACGGTAAGTAAACTTTATTTTTTAATTTTAAATAAAACACTTTAAATATAATTGAGTGTTGAAATATTTCGATTTTCAATTATATTTCAGGTGTTCACAATCCACATTGTCTCTAATCTATAATGATCTTTGCTTGCAGCTATCAAATCGGAGTTCAATCGTAGATAGATCAAAATATATACCTAGCCTTTAAGCTAAAATATCGCAACCCCTCACTGTCTCTACACCAAGTATAAAAGAACAAGAAGCTGATGTAGAAGTAGAAGAGCTACATTGTCCCAAAGTGACCGTGTGCCAGGGGCGGTTTTGGTGGGCGTGTCTTCGTCTTCGTCTCAGCCTCCGCCTCCGTTAGCCAGCGCATGTATCACGAACTGAGTTAGAAGGCCCGTCAAATATTTAAATGTGTAATTCTAAATATTTTAAATGTATTTCAATTAAATATTTGAAATGGCGCCCAAACGTATTCGAGTATTTACAAGCATATACATATATACAAATTTATATACATACCTACCATATATATATAGATCTACCTATATATATTTAAATATATATAAATATTAACATATAATTTATACTTACACAAAAGTACGCAATTATATATCAGCTTTTTACAACAACAAGGAACTTTTAGTCAAAATAATTGTAATTCTAATCGATTTCTTAGTTTAACGCAAACTGTAAACAAATTTTGTATGAGAAACAAAAATTTAAGTATGTAATTTTACAATTGTACATTATTTTTACATAAGTATAAACAATTTTAATGTGAACAACAAATATGAAACGTCTCCTTTTGCTCTGTGTTTGTTTAATCCTCTTTCCTTTGGCTGCTTTTGTTTTCGCTTTTTGTTAATACCAAAAAAAAAAAAAAAATTAAAAAAAATAAATAAAATCTCGTAATTATTAACAAATACAAACATAAGCCAAAAAATTAAAAACAAAAAAAATTAAAAATATACAAAAAGGAAACAATTTTAAAAAGCATCTACAACTATTCTATGTACCGCATAATAGTGTAAACACATACATATACGTATACCCACACATTCTCACTCTCACACAGACACGGAGAATTCCAGAATTCCATAGAATGCTCGCAAACTACATATATCAACAAATTAATCAAAAAAAAATTATAACTATGGATATATTCGTTGCATTTTGAGTGCTTTGAGAACTCGACAACAACACTTTCCCAGTCGGACAGCTGACAACAACAACAACAACAACAAAACACAACACTTTCCTAAGTCACGATCTCATAAACAAAACAAAAAAACAAAAAAATACACAAGACAAATCGATTGACGCATCGATAAGCTATCGATTAATCAGAAATTTACTCAAGAACAACAAGCAACAAGTCTTCAAAACTGTTCAAAGCGGAATTGAGTGTGGTGTTCAGCACTTTTGAATGCATTAGCGTTATATATACATTTAAAACGATATATATAAATATATATATATATATATACACTAGATAACAGATATTGATAATCTATAAACGCTCTATACGAATACACTGAGAACAGAGGCGGCAGAGTTTTTAAATGCCACAAGTATTAGCTACAGCGAAATAATAAATTCAAAAGTAAATTAAACAAATTGACTGCTGCATACAAAATACATTAAACATGATAATTAAATACCATGCATTAAACAAAATAGCAAGTAGCAATTATATACTTAATTGTACACCCCTCTTCTCTCCATTAGAGACACAAATTGTTTTCCTAGTTGATCCTGAACATATTGAGTACCAATTTCAACTTCCATATACAATTAAGACTAAATAGTGAAATTTATATACAACAACTTGAAATGAATAACATACGAATATAAATATGAATACGAATACGAATATGAATATGAATATGAAATACGAAATTGTGGCACGAATGAGTTTAGTTCTTAAGACGTATCATATAACGAAATGAAATGAAATTGTTTATTAAGTATAACATTTATTTATACAACAATATGGATGCGATTGCGAGATGGACATTAATTTTAAATAATAATAATTTTTGATATATTGATTGTGTGCAAGGTAAACTTCGATTTAGAGATATTTAATCCTAGTTCTATATTTGTATATGGGCAGTGTATATGTAAATGTTATGATTTTTGTATTTTTATATATGATCTTTGCATTGGCTGCAACAAATTAAATATTAACAACAAACAAACACACGTAAACTATTTTAAACATAACGATAACGATGATCATGACGATGATGATGTTGGTGTTTGTGCAGTGGCAAGCGCGATAATTTTTATGTATTAAATTTAATATATATATATTATACACTTATATACAACAAGAACAAGAACAACAAAAAACAAACAAATATTCAATATACATGCATATAACAAATAAGCCTCGGCATCAGCAGCATTCAAAATATTGACATGAGATCAAAATTAAAATCAGCAACGGATTCATTTAGACCTATATATAAGTGGCATAAGTTATAAGCGGATACGCGTATCGGAATCGAACGGAGTTGAATGCGTATAAGCATATTCAAAAGAACGTAAAGTGAAATAAACAACAAGCGTTTGTATGTAAAAAAAGAACATTTGTTTTATTTATATTCTTATTATGTGATTATTGCAATTCTCTTTCAGATGTGGTCAACTCTACAATAATTCAAATATTATATACACTAAAAGTTTAATTTTTTGTTTTCACACATTTAATATAAATAAATTTTAAATATGAAATGTAACGTCTTTTTCATCAAAACCATTATATTCGCAGCAAGCAGCTCAGCTTTTGTCACGTAGCAGTCAGCTTCGGAGTCATTGGCGCGCAATTTAAACTTTAAACAATTTTATATATGTATATACACAATTTCAATTAGAAATTAGACTAAATAAAGCCAATCATTTTAATGAATTTTTGTTCGTCAGCCCTCGGGGCTGAATTTGTATTAATTAATTCTAAATAACCAAACAACATTTTAGATAAAACAGTGGCGCCACGTTTTGTGTGTTTTGCGAGACATAATAACGCCACCTATGGTTTTCTTAAATTGTCCAAATCATGTGTATTTTATTTTGTAATTTTTCTAGTATTTACATGCAAAATATACCAAAACAAGAAAATGACAGTGTGACCGTGTACGATAAATGCAACAATACTCTCTCTCTCCTGGCTGTTAGTCTTATTGGACAGCTGAGCGCGAACGGGTGGTACGAGCGCAGCGCAAAAGCATATTGCCAAATTTTATCATTAAAAATATAAAAAAATATATATAAAATAAAAGTGCTTAAATAAAATGAAAAATTTCTTATAAAAAATGTTTATAAAATTGAACTATTACTAAATCTTATTGGAACTCTTTATAATTCAGTTACATTGCGTATGCGTGTGTATGTGTGTGTGTGCGTGTGCGTGCGTGATTCTGTTTGGACCAGAATAAAACAGCGGCAAACCTATTGAGAAGCAACTACAAAAAAATAAAGAAGAAAAGCAATGCAAAAACAAAAGAATACGAAAATTCAACAGTAACAATAACAACAACAAGTACTACAAATGCGTTCGTGCAAATGTGTGTGTCTGTGTGTACATACATATATACATATATCAGTTGCGGCTAAAATTTGGCAGCAAACGGCAAAATATGTAGAAAATCAAAATATTTAAAAGCTTGGCGAAATTAAAATACAATTTGTACAAATATATTGTGTATATAACATAATAAATGTACAGATTTATGTTTATGTATTTATGTAGTCGAAACCTGGCAAACAAACCAAACGAAAGAAAACAACTTTTGCTCCCCACTGTATGTATGTATATGACACACATACATGTACATATTTATATTCTCACTGCAGTAAGCAGCTGTTGTTGTTGTTGTTGTTGCTGCTGTTGACACTGGCTTAAAATTCAGATCTTGGCCAAGTTTGTCTAAAAGTTAGCCTACGAACGTGGCGGCCAAAACAAATACATGTACATATGTTTATGTCAGTGTGTCAGTATGTGTGTGTGTGTGTTTGTGTGTGGATTTCAACAAACAACCAAATTTAAATGTTTATCAGCGTGACATTGAAACATATCAACAATTTGTTCACATAACAATATCAGCAAACAAAGCCGACGATTTTATTCAAATAATTTCAAATGAATATAAATAAATACATATGTACATAATTATCTCTCTTTTAGTTAATTTTACGACTTTTGTAAAATTCATCACACGTCCAAATCGACTACCTCCTAATTTCCGCGCTCCGTCGACGACTGAAGAAATAGCAAAAATTTCAAGAAAATAATAATAATAGCAAATAAAGTACATACGTTCATATTCATAACTAACAGCAACAATAAAAGAAATACGATATAACATTTCACTATCCTTGTTAATAAGCAATACTAAACGACGTTATTTTTATATAATACGAAAATAAGCGACAACGTTTTGGTTCGCTTTAAACTTTAAACTTTAAACGTAGACAATATTTAAAAGTTTACAAGTTTCGGGTTTATTTTTTATCAAGTGTAAAAAAATTGTTTGTAAATTTATTTGAGTGGCCTTCAACGAATTAATTGCTACCCAAAAAGTGTGAGTTTATTGTTTTTCGCAATATTTAAATATTTCTCTTTTTCTGTTTTTGCTTAAGTTAAGAGTACAGTGAAAGCTCGACAGACGAATATCTATTGTAATTAATTAAATTATGTTTTAAATTTGAATCTAAATTTAATTTTTCAAATTACGATAATATTAGCTATATTTTTTTAATTAAGAAACTTAATTGAAATGCAAGTGTCGACTGTACATTGTTGACATTGAAGAAATAAATATAAATTGTAAGAAATTTTCAATTGGATTAATTTAAAGTTTTATTAGATTGTTTCTATAAATAGATTAGTTATTTATTGGTAAAAATTACTTAAGTATACTCAACTATGGTTATTCACTTTAGGTTGCTTTCACTGTACTTGCCTTACTTCCAACTTTACTGCCCACCAAAGCCTTGTTGTATTTTTGCTTTGGCTTCAAAAAAATGTTTGACATACATTCACGTGCAACACACACATACCAACACACATAAATGTATATAATATACATACGCACACTGACACAATATTTATGATTGCTTTACTGTCACTAACCCATTCCGGAAGTACACACACACATAAATAAATATTATATGTATGCATATCAAAAATTGGAAAACTTAAACTAAGCTTTAATAAAAATAATCGCAAATTATTTTATTTACAAATATGCAAATACCTATTTAATAAATAATTATAAATGTGCTAATATTTTATATTCTATACTGCGCAAAATCTAAAAAAAAAACCACAATAAAAAAAATATGAACTCCCAAAAAATCTACGTCTTTATCAACAACAATGCAACGCATATTTTGCAAACAACAACGACAACAATGAACAACAAAACAACCATAAATGACGTCGCCTCTGGATGAAATGGAATGGTGAGTAAACTCATAAATTAGGCGCATAAGCGTTCGTATAGTAAAGCAACCCTCTAGAGGATTGCATGGGTTGGGCAATTGGGTGTGTTACAATTTTCAATACCCTGTGTGCCAAAGAAACTGGGTTAAAGGCATATAATTAAGGCAGAGGACAAAGGAATATAAACGACAGTTGAAAAAAACAATGACATATTCTTTACAGGGCATCTGCTAGTCTAGCAAACTTTCGCATTTGGGTTACCAAGCGACTTAACTCCGTTTCAAAACGCAATTGTTAAAAAAATGCGTGTGTTGTCATAAGAAAACAATGTTTTCTTGGGCATAGGGTATATGATAGTCGGGCATTTATTCTATTTAGGCTTGAACTACCAAAAAGTAAACGAATCGCTTGTTTTAGGAATTAACTTATTTTATTACAGGGCATATGCCAGTCGAGTTGACTTCTTTTCAGGATATTTATAAATTATTATTATTTTCTATACTTATTATACTTCCTAAATTCATACTAATCTGCACATTGTTATTTATAGTACTGAGTAACTGATAGTCGAGCACTCCTTAAGTTTTAGGCATTGCTAAGTGGTTGAACTACCCCTAGACGCCCTAGACAAGTGCGTATGTTGTCACATTAGACGACTGCAGGAGCACTCTCTTCCCTTTCTCCCCTTTCTCCGCTTTCTCCGCTTTCCCAGCACGCCTGACATTCAGTTAACAGCAGTTTTCTCGTTGACAAAGCGCCACATGAAAAGCTCGCTCCAGCTCACACAGCGGGTGTAAACGTCATCTCCTCCGACTCTCTCTCTCACACCCTTAAAAATGAAAATCACACCGCCCCCATAAGTTAACAGCGTCGAAAAGTGTGTCACGGCATCGAAAGTAGACGCTCCAAGAGTTGGCGGGAAGGAAAACAGAATAAATGGCAAACAGTTAAAAGCAGAAGTTACCAAATGGTAACAACGCCTACCCTTACCCTGTATAGCAACCCCCAAGGGCAGCTTTTACTGAGCGTAAAGCTCACTCTCCCAGTCTCTTACTCTCCGTCTCTTTATCTCTCTCTTTGTTGCTGTTTTAACGAAGATACACGTATTAAATTATATAAAATTTAAGGCTTTTTATTGAACCAATGTTTAATTAATGCTCAGCTTTAATTTATTCATAGTGTCCGACTTGATTCGAGGTTGCCCTGACAACCTAACAACGCGACGGTCAAAACATTTAAACAGAGTTCAAATACCTCAGCTATGAGCTCAAAATATGGCCAGAAAAACATTGGGCGGCAAATAAAACACTGAAACACACCCAGAATATTTCAGAATGTTAAAGGAGAGTCTTTCAAAGGGGTAGAGTGGGCTTTAGGGCTCGTCTTTAGGGGGTTTACCTTGTGCCGAAAATGAAAATCAATATGTAAACAAATTTCGACACCGAAATCAAAGGCAAGTCTGTGCGGAGGAATATGGAACCCAACCCTTAAACCATAACCCCTATTAAACAAAACCCATATTCCGCTGCTGTATTACGACTAATTTACATCAGTTAATAGGTCTTTGTTTCTCTCTAATCGATTGACTAGCACTGTTTTATTTGTTTGTCTGTTGTCTGTGTTGACAGTGCTACTGTAATAATCGATAACACTAGCTCACAAAGTTAAGTCAGAAATCTAAATATTTTGTAGAATTTTATATAATTTATTTTAGTTGTTAATTTGTAATTGCATTTTATAATTTAATTAAAATTTACATATAATATATAAATAAGTGAACAACTTCTTTGTTTATTATGTGACTGTTTTGAAATTTCCAATATATATAAATGTAATGACAAAAAATGTTTATTTTAAATGTAAGAAATACTTGTAAATGTAGATATAAAAATGCTGTTTAACTAGACAGTAAAATATCGTTGTATATGACCCTGATAGTATTATTGCATGGTAATTACAGATAAGATATTATCAGGTACATTTTGATATCTTTCAAAAATATTGTAAGATTATTAGAAATAACTTTTTCTAGTAAACTTTTAATATATAATTGAATATATAAATTTTTATTTCTAAATCTAAAAGCTTTTTACCAAATGTTATTTAGACATTACATTTGACTTTAATTACCTTGTATTAACTTTAATTACCTTGACAACCATTTCAATCATATTCAAGCAAAACCAGCTTTTCTGAAAAAGCATTAAAATGGAAATTTAGAGATATCTAGAAAACTGTTCGGGTTTGCATTTCACTTGAGAAACAACTGTCGAGGTCAGTTTAGCTGTTAGCTAGTGTAATTGGCCAGGCAGAGTTCTGGGACTGGGAGACAACAACACAACAACAACAACACAACAACAACAACACAACAACAACAACACAACACAACAACAACAAAACTTGTTTCAGTTGGCGTGCAAAGTCGAAAGGTCCAAACAATGAAAGTTATGTGTAAATCTGCAGCTGAACTTTGATCACAACACAGCACAACTTTGAACTTGCTTACGAAAAATAAAAACATTGTGACAGATTGAAAGTCGCACAACTTAAATATAATCATAAGATTTTCATCATTTTATTTAATTTTTAAACTCGCAACGCTTTAAATTGCAACAAAGCGCGACACTGTGCGTATGCGTAATGCAATACACGTAGTCATTAGTTGTGAGTACGTAATGCGCATACGCCACGTACTCCATACTTATTTCCATTTCCGGTTTAAGTGTCGCTGCCTAATGATGATGATGAGAGTACCAAAATATGTAGGGTCAAGTACAGTGATCACTCGCACACATGTGAAACTCAGCAACAAAATTAATTAATAATTAAAAAATAAAAAAATTTGATGATGTCTTACTGTCAAACTTTTCTATAAAGAACTTAAATTTAATTTTTAAAAGGTACAAATTGTTAGAATATATTTATATAATTAAAAATCTTTTTACTTATTTACATTTAAATTCGTTATAAATTAGTTTGACTGGAAAATTCAGCTAATTTTAGATATTTAATCAAAAACATATTATAAAATAATTATTTAAAAATAGCAAATTTGTAATCGCAGCATTATCGATAAACTACTGTAGCTACGACCTCGATTTTGTTTCGATACAAAAGTTAAAGGTCAACTGTGTGGAAAAAACAAACTTTGCATGACGCTAATTATTGACTTTTAAAAAAATCTAAATTGAACTGCAATTTGTTGTTAATTTTATGGCTTTGATAAGTTAAAAGAAAGCGTATTTGTTGATTAGAACTGAGACTTGCAATTTATTTTAATATGCAGTGTGAGAGAGAGAGAAAGGGAAGCCTTATCAATTTTTTTATAGTAATACTACTATTATTATAAATTATTCAAATGACATCATCAGGTGTCGCAATTGACTTCCACGTGTCTGTCTATCAATTGGCACAATTTATTGACCCATTAACGGGAGGGCAGGTCATTAACTGGTTTATCAGTTGATGATCTTAACTTCGACTTTCACTGATAAGATAACGAACTCACTCCGTCGCTCCCTTTTAATGAATGAATCAGCTGACGATAAGCATTTAACAGCAGTTGCCATTCGTATCATGTTCGATTTATTCTCGAAATTATTGTCAACTCAATTAAACAAATTACTGAAATTCATAATATTAATATTGACCCTCATGCGGGCAAGTGAAATAGAAGGGTTTTTGCGGTTAGAGCAAAAAAAAATAGCTATCGTCTATCGCATTACTCAATTTCTAAACATAGAAAACAAAGTAATTCTCAATATGAATGCGCATCTGAATTTAATGAGCTATTTAAAAGCAGCAAAGAGTTGCATTTTTATCGCATTCCCTTACAGATGGGTATAACAATTTCGTTATGCACTGTAGAGTACAAATTAATCAACAATTATTTGCTTTAACAGATTAATCAAAATTATTTTCTTTAACAGATGTTCGTTTCACTATTTATTTAAAATAAATATATTTTTTATTAATTATAAATCGTTTACTATTTATTTAAAATATATATATTTTTTATTAATTATAAAACGTCTAAAATGACAATTGACATCAGTTATATATAAATTAATTTTATTCGAAATACAGTTTAAAGCGATCAGCATAAATTATAATTTATATACAATTTTATAAAATATAAAAATTATCTAAGAATATGAAATTTGAAGTTTTAAGCTTCAAAATCTATTAAAATTTTTTGGGTTTGCTTAAAATGATTTTAAATATGCTCAAATAACAAAATATAAAACAAAAAAAATGACAGCATAAACGGATTATTATATCAACTAGCCACTGTAGTACTGATTAATTAATCAGTAAGGGTATTCAGTAGTCAGTAATTTAAAGACAAATACTTTGTCTTATTTACATTTTGTGTAATATTCTATTCACTGGTTGTTTTCTCCATATGTTAAAACTGAGGGCATGTGTCTGAGAATGAAGTCAGTGTTATTATTTAAATAAAGTGGCATAATAAAAGAAAATGACGTAATGAATCTTTGTATCTTTGAGGCAGCGCATTGAACCCGCAGCTTATGAACTTTCCTAACGGTTCGGCCTGCAATTAAAACGTCCCGTTGCAGTCATTATTATTTAAGTACAAAAACCCTTTGAAGGTCTAGTTGTGAAAGAATTGAGTTAATTATAAACTCATTAATTGATAAAGGGCTATGCAGATCTAAAAGAGACTCTAAAAAAGGGAACTATTTCTTCTTGTTAATGAGGAAAGAATTGGGATGAATCGGTGCCATTGTAGCGCCGGTATTTTGTATCTGACAAGAACAATGAAGAACACTAGTTCTTTATTAACATTTGTACAGATCTTTTGGGGGCGTGGCAGTCGCCCCCTTTTGGCAGCGACCCAGAGGTACGAGAAAAAGAAGCACACGGCAGTTTCATCAGTTGCCTTTTGTTCTAACATATGCTTAAAAATACACACGAATACTTGTTGCTCTCGTAATAGCGTCTTCTTTGCACCCCTTCGCCCCCCTTTACAGTGGGGTCAATAGACGCGACAGCAACAAATCAGGGGAATTTTACGAGACAAGGGAAACGGACGGGGAAAGCAGACGGTTGAGAGCCAGCTGAGAGGTAAAATAAGCCAAGTCAAAGTCAACGGCGCAGTAAGAATGCCACAAGTACCAATCACACAGATATAAATATATATACACATAATATATATATTATATATGTACACTATATGTAATGTATTCTGTGGTCAGATCTGATTCCGATCTTTGTAATTTCCTTAGCGAAAGAGATTTCCCAATGACATGAAACAGATTCCAGAAGCTAGATGCACTTTGAAAAATATTAGACTATATATAAAAACTATATTCACTTAGAGTGATAAATAAATTAAGTTTTTTATCAATGTTAATATAAAGAAAATTTAAAATTTAATTATTTTTTTAATAAAACAAATATTCTTAAAATAATTAAATTAAAGAACTGTGATAGTTAAAATATGCTCATTACGATTATTTAAAATTAAGTTATTTGATACCATTTAAATACAAATTTTACTTTTACTCTCAGTGTAAAATACTACACACATTTATAAGTATGGAACTAAGAAACTATATCGTTTCATTGTTATTGATATTGTTTTGGATGACAGACTCCAAGCGAAACAAATGAATAACAAATGGCCAATTGTTATAGCCAATAGATCTGGCCTTGTTCATACCGAATGAAACGTTTGCCAAATTTTAATGAAATTTAAATTTAAGAAACTAGAGAGAAACATACAAATTGTATAAATATTAACTGCAACAAGTGCCAAAAAAACCAAATGCAACCACTCAGTGTCTGAAATGTGGGAATTGTTTTTTCTACCCTATAGCAGAAATGGCTAGAGAAAGAGTATAAGAAGCACAACAAGTGAATGAATGTTTGCTTCGATCGCTAAATATATGATCGAAAATATCGCTTCAGATTCCAAATTCGATTCATTGTATTTGCATTGTTTTGGCCTCAAATGTCTTACGTCATTTCTTTTTGTATGTGTCTACCAATCAAAATGTAGGTGTTTATTTATTTACAGTGGGACAGCTTCCTCGTTCGGAATACACTTTATTAGGGAGTATCACAGTTTTTGAATTGAAGAAGACATACTTTAAAAAACATAAATTCATAATAATAATAATAATAATAATAATAATAATAATAAAAATAATAATAATAATAATAATAATAATAATAATAATAATAATAATCATAATAATAATAATAATAATAATAATAATAATAATAATAATAATAATAATAATAATAATAATAATAATAATAATAATAATAATAATAATAATAATAATAATAATAATAATAATAATAATAATAATAATAATAATAATAATAATAATAATAATAATAATAATAATAATAATAATAATAATAATAATAATAATAATAATAATAATAATAATAATAATAATAATAATAATAATAATAATAATAATAATAATAATAATAATAATAATAATAATAATAATAATAATAATAATAATAATAATAATAATAATAATAATAATAATAATAATAATAATAATAATAATAATAATAATAATAATAATAATAATAATAATAATAATAATAATAATAATAATAATAATAATAATAATAATAATAATAATAATAATAATAATAATAATAATAATAATAATAATAATAATAATAATAATAATAATAATAATAATAATAATAATAATAATAATAATAATAATAATAATAATAATAATAATAATAATAATAATAATAATAATAATAATAATAATAATAATAATAATAATAATAATAATAATAATAATAATAATAATAATAATAATAATAATAATAATAATAATAATAATAATAATAATAATAATAATAATAATAATAATAATAATAATAATAATAATAATAATAATAATAATAATAATAATAATAATAATCGATCGATTTTTTATGAAAATCTTTTAAAATATATTGGGTAATTTTTGAAATATGCATATCACAAACAAATTATTTGGATTCCAGTCCAAGAAAGAAACGAGTAAACACTTTGCATATATGGAAGAGTATTTAAATGTCGTCAAGTCTCTATAATGTGAGCTCATTCTTGTTTTCTTTTTGTTTTTTGGCATGTTCTGTCTTTTATTATTTTCGTACACGTCGCGACCCCAAAAAACAATGACGTCAATACTTAGTTCGTCCGTCTTCAGTTCCAGTCCAAAACTTCGCTCACTCTCCCTCTCTCTTCCTCTCTCTCTTACTGCCTCTCTCGCTCTTTAGTCAAAGTTTGGATACTATTAAGATACACAATGTGTGGCAAGCTCTGTGCGTCGGCGCATAAATGTTGAATTTTCTGTTCTTTGGTGTTTTTCCCTTTCAGATACAGATACAGATACAAAATTATCTGAGAACGTTTCTCACATGAGATACACACGTTATGAACCTGCAAATTGTGTTCAGTTTCATTTCGGTTTGGTTTTTCAACGATACAATTTTTCTTTGAGTTCTTCTTATTCTTATTTTGCCGTATTTTTCTTTCAAAAAATATAAATAAATAATAAATACTTTAAATAAATTAACAAATATAATTAAATTTATTTATTAATTTGTAAACGATTTTAAAAGTTATTGTTGTGTGTGTTTTGTGAATAATTTTATTTAGTGAGTGCAAAGAATTTTCATATTTTCGAAACGAAATGAATTTTTTCATGTGCTATAAATAGATCTGGGGGGCTTTTCATGGCTACCCAAAGAGATCTCAGACATCTCCGAGATCCCAGAGCCAGTGGCCGATTGTAGTTGTTGTTTTTGTGAATATATATGAATACATACTAGATACTTGCAGATTACTATATGGGACAACAGTTTCGATTCCCATTTCCATATTGATAATCTCATTTTTATTTTATTCTTTATCTTCTTTTAGGTTTAACGATGTTTGTGATGTTGTCGCTTACTGGAACAATGTCATTGGCAATTGAATAATGGATCTAGCAGATCAAATCGATGACTATATCTGTTCGTTCGAGGGACTTGGTGACTTAACAATGGACTCCTTAGCCATGTTCATATTCTTGTGGGCCGTTTTGGCCCTCTTCTCCGTTTGGCTGTGCAAGCTGCTTTATCACAAGTATCTCAATAAGGGCGCCAATGTTTCCAGCAGCGCCAGCAACAGTCGCCAAGGCAGCGTTGCACCAGCCGGTGGTGCCTTAGCCAGCGGTGGTGCAAAAACCGAGAAACGTCTCTCGGAGCCACGCGAACTGTTGGCCACCAAAAGCAAAGTCGATGATTTATCCAAACCTCTTACGGGCGGCGGTTCAGCCGGACGTGGACGTTCCAGTGCCTCGCCCATGGGCGGTGGCAGCGGTGGTGCCGGTGGTGCTGGTGGTGCACGTCGTCGTATGGTGCGTCAAAGCTCCACGGGACCAGAAAACCGCAAGAAACGATATGTGCCACCGCCTTCAAATGTGGTGGGACCCGAAACGGTAAGTTTGAGATTTGTTACACCTATTTTAGAGACCCTATAATTAAAAAGTAAAAATTTAACGGGTAGAAGAAGGCGTGGCATACCCTATAAAGTATCCTTACTCTTACTCAACATCACTGCATGATCACCAAGATTTAAGATACAATCTCAGTAACTATAATAACTAAATACTCCAATTGAAGTCGTTGTTTTTCAGTTTAGTTTTGTTCTTAGTTGTTGCACTTGCAAGCCAGGAAAAAACTTTACAGCATTCACAATTTTTAAAATATAAAACTAATTTTTATGGTAAATATTTCCATTTAATATTGTCAATCAACCAACGTAATCGCATCAAGATCAGATCAATATAACGATAATTATGACTGTTTTGAGATTGTCTAATTGTATGAAGTAAATTTTCTACCTTTGGACTTTAACAACTAAAATTTTTACCGTGTTCCTTTAATAAAGATCTATATACCAGTGATCATAACAACTAGACACTCCAAATGCAGTGAAAAGTTTCTAGTTTACATCAGTTTTAAGTTTTTCCTGAGACTTTTCCGCTCTGGAAAGCCAGGAAAATCTCCACAGCATCCACAATTTTGAAAATAAAACACTAATTTTTATCGTAAATATTCCCATTTAATATTGTTAATCAACTCACTTAATTGCATGAAGATCAGTTAAATGTAACGATTGTTATATCTGTTTTTAGGTCGTCCGATGGTAGGTAAATTTTATTAATTTTTCTAACAATGGAGTTTAATAATTCATATAAATTATTTATAAATTAAGTAATGGGTCTCTTATAGTCGGGTACTCGATTATAACTTTCCAGCATGTTTCAATTCCCTAAATTCTAATCTATTTATTTTGTATGGTTTTCAGAGCTCCGTCACGTGGACAAGTCAGGTGTTCCGTTGGCTGTACAGCGATCTAGTTATTGTCAACGAACTTCTTATGTCCTGGGTGATTGCCATCAATGATACCCTACGAAAGTCCGTCGAAGAGGTAAGTTCATGGCATGACATCAGCTATAAGACTTAAAACTTGACATCATCATCAACATCAACACGCCCCATTGATTGTCACCTAGTTGTGATGTCATTTGGCACTTTTGTCTCGTCCGTTGAACTCTGTTCTCTCAATCTATCTCTGAACTTGAATTCATCAACATTCCCCCATCCTCATAGCTACCTTCTCTTCTATATAAGCTTGTGTATCTGCTCAGGCGTAACCGGCATGGAAAAAAAACGCGTTTTGAGCGCAACTTTTTTATCGCCTTTTATACGCTGAGTCCGCTCCCTGAACGTAGGCCAAGGTCAGCATTTTGTTTATGACTAAACTTGAATGTGGTTAGTCATTATCACAGGTTCTCGTCATTCCAGATTGTTCACATACACATATATATGAACCATTTCTTTATAATTGTCGCTTACGTAATGTCCTCAAAAAAAACAAGAAAGCATTTCCAAATTGCCGGCTTTAAACTGGTTTTGTTCTCTGATGTTTTGTCAGGCATTAACACAGTAAAACCATTTCTCTAATTTCAAAACATTCAAGCGGTTGTAATTTCGACAAGTATAAAGTTTGATTCTCTAACAAGCTAACTTAATTTATTCAGTCGAGTTCTTGTAAATCAAGTTTATTTTACTTCCGCCTTGTCTGAACTGTTTTATTTTTGAACCATTTCGCATTTTCGACATTTATATTAGCTTGTTATCTATACTAAATTTCATAAGATTTCAATAACAAACTCGAAAGTTGAGCTAGAGTCTCAGTCACTAGCGTACGATACTATTGAAATATAAAATTTATTATCTAGAAAACTTTTAAAATATGTGAGAAAATGGAATTAAATGAAGATTTAAGTGAAAGACTTATCCAAAATATATCTCTCCCTGCTTGTCTCATATTCTCAAATTATTATTGACATTAAACGAGATTACCTAAGTTTTAAAATTGTATTTACTCTAATAATAGTACACAGAAAAAAATCCGGGATTCGAGAAAATAATCAATGCAATGTAGTGCCGGAGTTTCTTAAACCAAAGACACAATAATTTATTTAAGCACGATTTTTCCCAGCAATATTTTAAAATTTGGGGGTTCTGTAAGTCTTATTTTATTTCGATAAAATGTTTTGGACTTTTTAAGGTTTTTATCCGCATACTGTCTTAATTTTACAATAATATCCTGAATTTTAAAGGAAATTTTAACTTGAATTTAAGAATGGTTTTTTTCCTGTGTACTGACGATAGTTAGATTAATAGTCTATGATATCTCTAACCTTATATTTTCAAATTGCAGCATGGTGTGGCGGTTGAAGTAGTCCGTGTACTGCCCGATAGTCCCGCTCCCGGTCTGAACAACATCTTCTGTAACTGCGAGGAGCAGAATCCCGCTGAAATGGTAAAGGGAACTCAATTTGGTGGATGACCTTTAACTAAATGAGGTAATATTTGGTATTTACAGCTCATCACCTTTGACTGTGACGCGATGCCTGTGCTGCAGGTGAAGACCTTTAGGCAAAAGTCGGGAAAAGTGGAGACATCGCATTATAAGGTCACCGTGTCGCGATTCCGAGCACGCATGTCCATTCCCATCAACTACAATACGCTCAAGGGTGAGATGCGTGTCGATGGCTATCCGGACGTAAGACTTTTTTACAGAACATATCACGTAACGTAACGTAACGTAACTGAAATGATTAACAGGTACGCATTGCGATGAACTCGGTGGGGGCCATCAAGGCCATGGATCAGGATGAGCAGCAACTGCAGACGGTTATTAGTGACATATTGACGACGGCACTGCGTGATACCGTCTATCCGGTGGACTTCTCCATCTACTCGACCTGCCCACGTGCCGAAGTGGAGCCATTGGAGCTACCTGTAATCTATCCCGTCCATTATGACTCGCTGGCGGTGAGCGTGTAGAGCAGTGAGAAGCTGTTTCTTCTGCCATTTTGTCTGTGGTTTCCCTTTCTACTTCTTCTTCTTCTCTCTCTCTCTTTATGTGTGTATTTTTGTTCAGCATATATACGACATATTCGTCACCCTACTACACAACCTAAATCGGAGAACTGATGGTTCCCCTTCTCTCTCTCTCTCTCTCTCTCAATGTTTTCCTCTTTAAACTGTTCTCCACACAGACAAGAAACAACACTTCTCATTGTTCTTACGCCACACCAACAAATCTTGTTCTCTCACTTGATAACATACAGATACATATATGTATACTCGTATCGTCTCTCTTGTGTATATCTTTCCATATGTTTGATGTTTTCAGTTATTTGGACTGTTCTGTTTATGAAATTCGCCTTTCAACCTTGTCACCAGGGCTGCAAACTCAATATAAATATAGGATAAAAAATTAGAAATTATCTCAGAACTGAAAATGCTACATTTCGGATCATTTATCATGAAAAATTTAAGGATCGGTTAGAAATCCGACATTTTATTGTCAATTAATAAAAAAGAAGCTTTTTAAGTTAACTTCCTATTTATTAGTAATATATTTCCTAAAGTTGAACCTGTGCACATTGGTTCAAAAGTGGTTTGCAGCTCTGCTTTCCATATTTCACAATGTCCGCATGATTCCGTTTACCATTTCAATCCCTTTCTCTCTATCTCTCTCTCTCTCTCTCTCTCTCTCTCTTGTTCTCTCTTGCGCATTGCCTAAGTAAAAGTTTTCTCTCTTTTTCAGGGCAATCAATACTTTCAATATTATTACAATTTGTAAATCTCTTGCCTCTCTCCATTTTCCCCCTTTTTCCACCTTGACTCCATTTGAAACAATTAAAGGCGAATTTCATAAGTTGCAATTTCTACTCTTAAGTGTTTTCTCTAATCTGAATCTTTTGAATTCTGTTAATTCCATTCACTTGTCACTCGCTCATTGCATGCTCGGAAAAATACACAGCACAACATGGATCATCTGGGATCGGGAATCTTGCGTGACTCTCAGCACATGGTATCCGGTCGTCGGCTGCTGGTGAAGATTGTCAAGGGCGAGGGACTGCGAGATGCCCACGATCCCTACGTGGTCATCGAGATGGACGAGCCGGCCCAAAAGAATCAAACGGGCACTCAACGTGGCAGCAAACCCTACTGGGATGAGCACTTCCTATTGTAGGTCGAAACAAATCCCAAATCCTTACCCAGCTAATTTTGATTTAATTTATTTTCCTTTTAGTGAACTCTCCCCACAGTCTGCCGAAATACTATTTGAAGTCTACGACCGTCCAGTGATTGCATCGGATCCGCCCAAGTTCCTCGGTCTCGGCCTGGTTGGCATCGATGAGCTGGCCGTGGGTCCGGCCTCCACACAGCTGCTCCAACTGCAGCCGCGTCCCTACGAGACGCAGCCCGTGGCGGGCGCCATCACCGTGGACTTTGTGTTCATCGAAGGTGCTGAGATTCCCGCTGGTGCTCGTCCAAATCGCCTGAAGGAGGCACTGCGTCTCAGCACGCCCGCGATCAATGAGCACATTCGCAATGGCGCTGATTTAGCCGACGCAGCTGTCCGTGCTCTTCAGGATGGAGCACTCTCCGGAACAAGTGGCGGACAGCCCAGCAAGAGCACACTGATCATACACAGCGTGCAGCGGGTAAGTAACATCTGTCATTTCATCATCACCTCATCATCTCCCCATCTTCCATTCCCCATTTACAAAATTATTTATTTAATTTCGATTATTATTCCCTTGCAGAGGGTATTGTAAAAATATAAACAAACCTGAAAAAACATTATCTGAATAATTGGGAAAATATTTATTTATTTATTTTATTTATTTATTTTTTTTTTATTTATTTACAAAGGCAATCGAAACTGCCCCGAATTAATTTACAAATTATTAACTTAAGTTAACAACCTAATCAAAAATTGACAAGGAAAAGAATAGAGAAGAAAGGAACTTATAAATATATATGTAAATAGGAATTTATAACTTAATACTTAAGGATAGAAATAAGGATGATATAAAATCCTTGACATACTATTTTTGGAAATAGGAATTTATAACTTAATACCTAAGGATAGAAATAAGGATGATATAAAATCCTTGACATACTATTTTTGGATAGATTATCCTGAAAGCAGGATAAACTACAGTTTTACATTTGTATAGGGAAAATAAAATTTAAGCTTTTATTGTTCATCTAAATTAAAAAAAAGTTATGATATAATAATTAAATTTCATTTTTTTATTTCAAAATTGAATAAATTTTATTAAAAATTTTATTTATTTTAATATAATTTTAAAAGAATAGTTATTTTTTTATACAAACTGAATAGATTAGTCTAAAATCGGTCTACTTTATCATACAAAGAACTCTGCAAGGGTATCAAATCTCCGGCATGCCGAAGATAACCTTTATTTCTTGTGCTTCAACTCCTTTGTTTATTTTCCACTTTCATTTTGGATCCCGTCCAGAACTCGAGCAATCCCAATGCATACAAGGTAATGATTCAGCCATCGTCCTGTTTCCAGTATTTAGTTGATTTCAGTTTTATTTGAACTAATCGTAAACCGCAAGTCATATGAATACATCAAAATATGTCGAGCTAATCTGAAATTGTTTCCCGTTCTGTTTATTGATCGTTTTTTTGCCTAACCCTGCGCTTCTCTAACCGCACCACAACACAACACAACGCCACATCCTCCGCCAGGTCGAGATGAATAAAGATGGTCGGATCGAGGTGATCGAAACTCCTACAGCACTCGATAAGGCCGTTGCCGAGGCCTTTGAACGTGCCGCCAATGAGGCAACGGTTAATGTCGAGTCCATCGATGCATCGGATCAGGTAGATAGTGGCCTGGTCAATGAAACCGCCAACGAAACAGGTAACCCCAACGAGGAGAGCACCGCCGAGGTGAGTATATTGTTTTAATTGAGTTTTGAGTTGATTTTTTGGAATGCATGGCATGCAGTTTCCTAGGGGAATCCCTTCTCCTGCTTTGTTACTGACGCCTAATCCTCCATTCGATGCGATTCCTTGCAGTTTGGCCAGCCAAATGCCGCCTCATCCCCCAATGGAAGTGGCTATCACAATAATTATAGCCTTAATGGCAGCAACAATCTCACCGGACAACTCAATGGCAGCGGCTCCGGTTACAACTCGAATAGCTTGTCCAGAAATGGTGCCACCTTACCATATCCCGGACAGCAGATGGGTGTGGGAATGGGAGCCGGAATCGGACCGGAACTGGATGATCGCGGTCGGAGCAAAAAACGTAATTTCTTTGGCACCCTCAAGAAGCGGCTAAGTCGCTCCAAGACACGTACCCTATCGGCCGATCAGCCCAATAATAATCATAAATCAGTCACAAATACAACAACAACAACCACTGGAATAACAAGAACAACCACCGGACCCCTCAATGGTGAATCTTCCCGTTCATTATCTGTCGATCGTGCTACTCTGTCTAAAAGCAATTCACTTGGTAATTACCCACAACCAAATCACGTGTCTCGACTCACAATCACACACAATCACACACATTTACACCTCACACACACCACACACAACCAAAACACACGCACAGCATTTAATAACTACATGTCCCTAAAATGCTTCAACATTTGTGAATTTTGTGATTATCTGTTTTCTGTTTAAAATTCATAAACATTTCCAATAATTTACCTACTCTTTTCTCACTTAAAAACACAATATATACACTAGTATTTCTCTATGATGAACTTGTTAAATTTATAGTTCATTAAATCCATAGATAAATATACTCCGACTATATTGTATATTTATTAATCATTATTTTCTTTGGTGCTGTTTTTCACGCCGAATATCCACTGCATATTTTAGATTTAGTAGCTTATTTAAAAAACTTATGGTTAATTAATTAAGAAGTTAAGATCGAAACTAATTGATTTCGATTTTGGCGGTACAGGTAAAATAAGTATTCTATTTTTTAAATGAAAAATCCTTTAATCTTAATTAAAAAGTGAAAGTGACTAACTTAATTTGTAGAGTTGACACATTTAGAAATATATATTTACTTTTTAAATTATTTATTATTACATTTAAAAACTTCATTAAATTTTTAATTTGTTGAGGTGAAAGCTGCCAAAATAGTTGTATTGAAATAAAATTTTTCTGTAGATTTTGATATTTTTTCCGTAAAGTTTAAATTTCAAAATTAAATTAGGATTCTTAGAACCAATACCAAAATTTCTGAGCTCGGGTTTTGAACTAAAAATAAAGATTTATTAATGGATAAACTAAAATTTTTAACAATAATTTAATTTTTTCTGCGCTTGCATGCTTTAATATATTCATTATTTAAGATGAAGTAGTATTATCAAAAATGATATTACAATTATTGGGAAAGACTTGACTCTTTTTAGAAATCTAATTTGTTTTAAGATTAAATTCATATAAGCGATTTTCATACACAAACATCTCATATCATTTGCCATAATAATTCCAATTATATTCCTTTGATTGTACCCAAATTATGCACTATGATATCCACATATTTATTTCCATAGTATTCATCCGTCTGACATTTTCATTAAATGTTGTGTATTTATCTTTATGCAGTTCTTTGTATTACTCTTTCTCCCATATTCTCTTTTTCTATCTACAAACTGAACGCTAACCAACAACACATTCAAATCTAATCTGTATGTACCTTTTCATATACTCTTATACTTATATCGATTCCTATACGTATACGTAATATTTGTAATGCTTTTTAAACTGCACAATATTAATGACAAACACAACAACAACACGATTTAATATTTCTTTTAAAACACTTTTCAAATTTAATTTAATTCATTTGCAACAATTCTTGATTATTATTTTACTGGTATTTTCTTATTTTTCATTTATTTTCATATGTGCATATAATAAAATTTGGGTGATTTTGTGGGTCTCCACACTGTTTGGCTATGGATATAACACATTTATATATATATATATACAACAACAACAACAACAACAGGACCCCGAATGGGCATTGGCTCGTCCATGACCGACCACTCACGACGCTCTTCAATTTCAGAATCTTCGGCCATCTCAGGTTTCTCCTCGGCCAGCAACAAAACCTATGTACACGAGGCCTCCACTCTGGTGTTGGAGACGGTCGAGAATGGCGTTAAGCGGTACAGTACAGTAGTCAATCCATAGATGAAACTAGTTATTTATGTTCCTATTGTTGCAGTCATTTTGTTGTGCCTCTGGCAATTGCACAAAGACCTCGCTGGAGACGCAAGGGCACCAAATTGCACATCTACAATGATCATACCTTCATAGCCAAGCATTTGAGCGGGTAAGAATTCCTTATAGAGATGTAAATCGGTAGGAAAATATTAAAATTCAATAAGTAGTCGTGTTAAAAGTAAATAAGATTTCTATATAAAATTAAATTGATGTCAAAAATTAAATTTATTACACAAACTTTCAAATTTAATACTAAAATTATAAATAAAGTTGATATGATATGATATCATATAAAAACATAGTATCGCCGATTGATTTTAAGGCTATGCTTCTCGGTTTTAAATCAATTTCAAATTTTCTAATTGATGTTTTTAATTAAATATCAATTCGACGTATGCTGCAGTCTTTATAATTTTTTTTTCAAGACTTCTTGCATTGTTGTTATTCTGAAAAATTATATTTCAACTAAAAAGATAGTATTTAAATTTTTTTGCAAACAAAAAAATCGATTTTTCCCATGATATCAAATGTAATATTTTTTTAAAATCCAATTTCAATATTTTCCGATGTAACGTTATTTATTTACATCACAATTCCCTCACTAAAATCCTTCCCTGACTTCATTACAACCCTGTGCAATTACAGTAGCGGCTTACAGTGCTCCATCTGCATGAAGTCCATACCTAGGCGACCGGGCAAGCAGGGCTATGAGTGCCGCGACTGTCAGTTGATCTGTCACAAGCAGTGTCACATACGGGCGCCACAGTCGTGTCCCAATCCAACAGTACTCTCCATGGAACTGTAAGTACATACATACGTACATATGTAGTGTAGATCGTGTGGGATGTGCCTGTTAACAGTGCCGTCCTCACAATCGTGCTTAGTAATTACATTATTACGTATTTATTTGATTATTTCATTGATTCATTTGATTATCTTTGATTTGGTGGTCGGCTCTAATATTTACCTAACTAATTTACAAATTTATTTTATTTTTTTCTCTTTTCACACACACACAAACAAACATATTTATATACAAAATTCTCCCCGAACTCCTACGCAATAATAGAACCTCATTTCCGGTACTCACAGAGCGAGATTTGAACCTAGTTAACTGAAGCAATATATCTATTTATACTTAAAAATCCAATATAATACTATTCTATCTATTTATTATAATGTCCGCTAAATGCAGTTTAATATTTATTACAAGCAATTTTCATTTCTATCGAAAACTTTCTTTTGTTCAGCTTTTCCACTTGCAATTGGCGTCAGAATTACAAAAAAAAAAAAATTAGTAGAAAAATTTACTGGCAATTGGTATTTATTTGCAGTATTTTAATGCTATCGCTGGCTTAGTATATACTAACTTGTATTCAATTAATTAATACACACACTACACACACTAATATACGCACATCTATAAAAACTTTATCATTTCAACAGATTTCTAACATAAATTTTAATTTTTCTATTTCACAACAAACAAACAAAAAAATACTCATACAAAATACCATCTGTCACAAAATACTGATATCATGGAAACAGGATGCCTAATGATCAGTAAAATTAAAGCGCACAAAATAAACTGAAAGTAAAATATTCTTATCAATGAGGTAAAAAGCTAACAAAACATCGGATTAATACTACAGTATTTTATGTAATTTTGACGCCTAATGCGAAAAGTGTTTTCAAGAAATACATACATACATTACGTATACATATATGTGTTTAATCAGGCAGTCGATAGTAAAGCTTCCCGTCCGGTTGACACCTGAAGTTGGGGCTTAAGAGTATTGTTTTTAACTTAGGAAAATATGGGTAAGACTTTCTTTCCACCATTTGCATGGAGTTCCACTTTCGTTAAATGTCATCTTGTTATAAACCAAATTAACACGCAACTTGTTCAAATGTTTTAGCATGACAGCTAAAAATATATATTTTCTATATCCTGAACTTAAATTTATTATTCAAAATTTAAACACAAATTCGAATTGGAGTCTTCTGCTTTTTGTACCGCCTGAAAATCCGTTATGTTTCATGTTTAATATTATTATTCTTTAATTTTTCTATTTGAAATTACTTATAATAATATTACTTTTTCTTTCACAGAACGAAACTAAACTCAGCTGCTGCGGATCGTAGCATCAGGAAATTGTAAAAAAATCTACAATACAACATGAGAAATCGAATCGAAATAATAATTTTAAATAGTTTGCATTATATTAACAATAAGAAAAATATCGGAAAAAATTAAAAACAATTGAAACTCCCGTACTCAGACAAACAGGAAATGCTTGCATACGTATTTACAAAATGTATTTATGTATGTTTATGAATCTACTTAATACTATCTATAATTATGTTATTTATTTTATACACGAGTGCAATATTTTGATTTTGTCTTAAAACTAAATAGTTTATACTGCAATGCAACAACAAACCGAACATAATGGAATTTTGAATTTCTTTTTTTTTACCATCACGAATAATAAGTGTACAAAACAAAAAAATTTTTGAATAAAAATTACTGGTAAACTGAAAATGGAGTTTGAAATTTATATAATTGATAATCTGATTTCAAAACTAAACATTTGCTAAAAATATGTAATTTTGAATTTAAATTAAGCGCCCAAGTATCATCTTTGGCTCCAAACGGCTAATGGGCAGCACTTTTTAGTCATCCGCAAGCCAGGTGGCAGCGTTGTCGAACAGCTATCGAAAATTCCACAAAAATTATCGATAAGCGTTAACAGCCCAAAACAAGAGATTGTCAGTGTGACCGTGTACGACAAATGCAACAATATCCAAAGGTGTTTTATAAAACATCTTAAAATACCAGAACTCTATTCTATTCTCTCTATTCTGCAAAAATTTTAAAAATTCTTACTTCAAATTAAGAAAAAATTTATAAAAAGAACGTTTTCGGTAAAATCACTACTAATTATGAATTTCGTTCTTTTGGTCAGGCGTTGCCAGCTGTTTTTTTTTGCTGGGTGGCAGCTCGGTTAAAAATGACTTCGCGTCGTTTGGCTTGTCACAGAGTTTTTTGTGTTCTCGCGCTGCACTCGTCGGTTGGTCGCGCGCGTGTGTGTGTGTGTGATTGTGGTGCGTAAAAAATATTCATTAAAATTGGAAAAAATTCATCGAGTGAGCACGTGTGTGCACTAAAAAAGTGCATTGTCTCAGAGTGCTTCGCAGCAAACGCCAGCAACAAGAAAAAATATCGCTGCGTTGTAAGTGTGCCCAAGAAACGACAAAGACACGCCTCGACATGTTCAAAAATCATACGGCAGTAAGCTGAGAGAGAAAAAAAAAACAGCCAGCCGCAGTAGCGTTGCCGTCGCCGTTGCGTTGTTTTCGTGTTGTTGTCGCGTGTGTGCCAGTGTGCGTGCGCGTGTGTGTGTGTCTATGCTGTTTGCCAACGCCGCCGTGTCTGTCGCATGTCCGTGTCGTGTCGGTGTGTGTGTGTGTGTGCGATATATTTCCAATTGGCATCTGTTTATGCTTGCATATAATAAATATAAAATCATAAAGCGACACCATAAAACGCCATCCGATAGCGCCCAAATAATAAAACACACACAAAAAACAACAAAAATAATGGAAAAAAATGAAATAAATAAATTAAGCGCAAATTTTTGTCATCGCTGCTGCGGCTGACACTTGTTTTTCCACTTTTGCGACCGCGACGCCGATGTCGATGTCGACGCCTCTGCCTCAGCCTCTGCCACCGCTCTCGCTTTCTCTCGCACTGCAACGCTAACGCCAACGCCAAAACGTCGTCACCGTCGCGTTTATCATTATTCTTGGCCGTTGTTATTGTTGTTACGTTGCTGTTGTTGTTTTTGTTGCTGTGTACGCTTTGATTTCGTTTAGATTCTTCTGTTCTATTCCGTTTTGTGATTATTTGAGAGTGCAAAAAGATATTCACAGAGTTTCGTTGCTCTTTATAATTTTGATGCGATTGTGTTTGTGTTTGTATTTGTGCGTGTGTGTTAGTGTTGATGTTTTTTTTTTTAGTTTTGTTTGTGTTGGTCAACGAGCTAATTTAAATTTTCATTCAATTTCCAGTTCTATAAATACGCAAATAGTTAACGTTACGCAACTCTATACACTTCTTACTCCACACCACCTCCCCCTCCGAACAACTATAGACGAGCGCCAATAAAGGCCTCCAAAACAAAATGCAACACATTTTTCCAATTAACAATTATTGAAATTAAAAAATAAATAAAAGCAGTGCACAATTTGAAATTCCAACTGCCGAAACAGGCGGAGGCACAACAACAATAAATAGAGAGAGAAGACAACGGCTAAAAGTCCAATAAGAACAACAACAACAAGTGAAGGAGCAGCAGCAGCAGCAGCCAAAGCAGCGCTGCCCCCTCTCAGCTAATTTCACGCTCTCGTCATGGCCGCCGCTCACAGTCACCACAACGCCAATTTGCTCAGCTCGGACATCTCGCGACGCAATCCGCAGGATGAGTACGAGCTCATACAGAAAATTGGCTCCGGCACATATGGCGATGTATATAAGGTAAGTTTAGAAATTGCACAGATCATTCAATATTTCCAGCTGGCAGTGCTGCCACGGCCAGTGCTGCCAATTTGGCTGCTCTATCACTCAACCACACCCACACACACGCACAGGCATAGACAGAGACAGAGACTAAGCGCCACTTTGTAGAAAAGAATTCCTCTCTCCCAAAACACACACACCTACACACATGCACACAACCAAAACAAGCAAATGAAAGCATGTTTGCAATTTAGAATTTATGTATGAATGTATGTGTATACACTGCTCTTCACACCCCTCCCCCTCCCCCACACTCAGGCATTGCCTTTTGTTTTGCTTTGCATTCCTGATGCATACTCTATAGCTGTTGTTGTTGCTGCTGGTGCTGCTGCTCATGGTGCATCTGCATCTGCATGAGTGCACGTGCAGCCGCTTTGAGTTACCCCTTCCCTCCACTGTGCCCCCCCTGCATCTTCACTCATTTGTACATCTGTTTGCTCCGCATGACTCTACGGCGCTCCTAGTAAATATGTGGATTCTAAATAAGTATGCGCCGTTTTTTTGTATCTGCTCCTTTTCTTCTATTCTTTCTTTTGTTTATTTTGGTGCGACGCTGCACAAAATATGACAAATACTCTTGCACTCACTGTCAGTGTGTGTAGAGTTGCCCTTGCACTTTAAAAGGCGTTTGGGGAGGGGACTCTAGGCGGGGGGAAAGTGGGCAGTGGGTGTGGCCATAATGCATTTCTGATGTAAGGCGCGCGTAATCCGCGCAAAGAGCAAATGCGCTTTAGAAACTGAATCTAGTTTCGAAATTGTGAATTGTGAATGATAAAAAGCTGTCTTTTATTTTATTATTATTTATTCTTCCCTCTCAACACAGTGAGACACGCGCTCGCATTGATTATGCGGATTAATTTCAATCTCGAATGTGCGTATTTATATTTACACATCTGCATTTTGTTGTGTACTCAAATGTGATGATACAAATACAGTAGTTACTCAGTAAGACCAACAATTGTTACAATATGTATATATTTACTACATTTGTAATATTTTATCATCATAAATAATTGCATAAATCAATAAATGAAGTTGCCAAAAGAGCAAGATAACAAAAATACATGGGAATTGATAAAGAACTTGGGCACAGAGATGGGGAAAACATATGTCTGCCTGTATTGCACTTGGGTCTGTGGATCTGTTGTCGTTGTGTTGCATGCGTCAAAGCAAAGCCAACTGCGCATGAATCCCAATGGTCGCCCCAGTCTCAGTTCCCATTCCCCAGTCCGAATCCGAATCCGAGTCCGAGTCCGAGTCCCGTTGCCAGTGTTGGCACATTTATTTATTTGCACATGCGGAATTTGTTGTACTTCATGCTGGAATTTATGATGCCACACACACACACACACATACATGACCATGATACACCCGTACCAGACTCTCTCACTCTCTCATTCTTTCTTTCCCTCTCTCAGTCTTCATTCTTTCTGTGTTTACAATTCGCTGTTTGCCAAGAGCTGAAGCAGAGGAGAACAAAAAACTTTTTGGTTCTCTGTTTTGAGTTTCGACTGTTTATTTAAGTATGATATTTGATATGTTGTGTGGGGACTCCCAAAAAAAAGAAGAGCAAGAAAAGTAACAATAATTGATAGTTAGGTATATTTAATTATTCTGTTTTTCTATATTAAGAAAAGCTCATTGACAAAAAGGAACTAATTATTGTATTGTTCTAAACGCTGGTGAGCATTTTAAAAATCTTGAATCTGTTTATATTTTTTCCCATAACTCCCCAATTAATACTAAATTTAATATAAAATTTACTTTGTCCAATTAACTTTCATTATAATATTTTTTCTTCTAATTATATTTTTTCGAAAGCGAATTGTTCTTATAGTTTTTTTTTTTAAGTAGAAATAGTATTCTAAATGATTCGTAAAACTATAATTATTAATTATTTGACATTTTTATACTTTTGTTTTTTATTTTATATCTAAATGTCTTTACCAAAGTTTTCACTTTGAAATAAATGAACGAAATTTGATAATTTGAGCAATCAAAACACGTCATCATTATCGAGGTCTGCCGTTAGTTGTGTGTGTTTTGTTGTTGTTGTTTATGACTTGTCGTCGGTATCAATTTACAGCTATAAAAACAACAACAGTTGGAAGAAACAACAAACAACGCCAAAAGCTGACAAAAGTTCAAATATTTCAATTTTTTTGTTGCTGTTGAACCAAATAAAATACATGTGTGTACATAGATACATAGATACATATGTATACATATATTTATATATTTATATATATATATGTGTGTGTAAGTATAAGTTATCATTAGTCCGGACAAAAGGTTGAAATTAGTGCGAAGGCAACCAGAAAATTCTTCGAAGGAGCAAAATGAGACCAACAAACAAGCAAACAAACAAACGAACAACAGACAGACAAACAAACAGTGCAAATAAATTGCACAATACAACAGAGTTACTTCCGTAGTAGAAGTTGTAATGGATGATGGGAGGGACGAGAGGAGTCAAGTGGGGTTGAGGGGAGAGTACAATTTACCGAAGGAGCAATTCATTATTGAGGCAAAATGAGAAAACAAAGTCTACTTAAAGGCGCGAATGAGAGCGAAAGGAAGCTAAAGTAGGAGTAGGAATAGGAATAGGAATAGGAATAGGAGTAGGAATAGGAATAGGAATAGGAATAGGAATAGGAACAGGAATAGGAATAGAGTAGAAGAAAGTGCCAGTTACAGTTACAGTTATGCAATGAAATATGGCACACACAGATACACACACATACACACACACAAATACATAGGATGATTGCCTTAGCCAGGCACTTGACTTCGCTATACCATTCCATTGTTGCCATTGTTGCTGCTGTTGTTTTCCATTATTGTTGCTGCTGCTGTTGTTGTTATTGTTGTGCTACACATTTTTACAATCAACGTCGTCATTGTTGAGTTTTTGTTTTTCTTGTGCACGCAACACGCATGAAAACATGAAAAAATTGGCGCAAACCACTCGACAAAGAGGAATAAGTGAGTGTGTGAGTGGGTGGGTGAATTGTGGGTGGTCGTTTTTGTCGAGAGCATTGAGAAAATTACTATAGAAAAGAACATAGAACGAAATGAATTGAAGCAGTGCAGTGAAGTAGCCCAGAGTAGAGAATAGAAAATGCTTAAAAAGAGGGGAGCCAGATAAGAAGGCGGGTCACGTATCAGTGTGTGTGTGTGTGTTTTTTAGATGCTTTTATTTTGCATAAATTACAGCAACATGTGCGCACATACGCATTCATATCAAAAATACAAAACAAAAAAATAGTTAAAAATAGCCTAAGAATCTGACTTTTACTTTCTGCAATATTAAATTTATCTGTAATATATTTAAATTGTTATTATAACAACTCTACTAAGCAAAATTCATTTTATTTTTCTTTTTTATATGCAGATTTATTCATATTTCATGAATTTTTAGTGTACATTTTTTTTTTAACTTCAATTTTTGAAATAAACCTGAAAAACTTGATTGAAATAATTTTTGACGTAATTTTTTACATCGTTGTCAAAATGATTTCCTCTTAAAGATTTATCTTTTTGCACTTCTAGCTGACTAAAATTTATTAAAGCTAAACCCAAAAAGATTCAAACTTTTTTTGATTTACGATATATTCGTTGTACTTTAAAATGTCCTACTTATGTAAATTGACATGGAATTTTATTATTTAAAAAAATAATTGAAACTGCCAAACTTCAGTTTAAAAAATTAAATTAATGCTGTTAATTCAATCCAGTTCAATATGTATATGGTGTGTGAATTTTAGAAGGATTGCATTAAATCTCACTACCCAAATTCAATTTATTCCGCAATCAAACTTTTATATAGCCCGATTTGATGTCGGGGAAAAAACGGTTCGCGTTTCTCGTTTGGACAGTTTTCACAGTTTTCCTCTCATTTTTTTTGAGCTGGCATCGAAACACAAACAAATCAGCAGCAATCATTCGCACTATGTAAACGTTACCACTTTGGCAGGCAACAAACGCGCCAAGAAGAAGAGTTCTGGGTAGAGGAAAAAGGGGTTAGCGGAAACGGAAAACAGAAAACAGACTGCGACTAGCAAAAAAAAAAAAAAAAAAAAAATATGCGCCTTGAATTGTGCTACGTCTCAATAAGCAACACAAAAAAAAAAGAAAGTGAAATTGAATGGACAACGAATGGGACAAAAGCAAACACAGATTGTCAAAGGGTTGCCTTCGATTTTCCACGACTCCCCCCAGGAAAAAAAACAAACATATGACAAAGCGTTTCGGTTTGAAGAGATGACTAACTGCTGGGAGATATGCAAATGGGCGGTTGACACGCCCACTTTGCTACCTCTCGTGATTTAAATTGTTAATAAATATTCTAGGAAATACAACGCAGTTGTGTTAAAGTTCAGAGAAGCGACAACAGCAACGACAACAACAATGGGAGGGAGAAGGAGTTCAACCCAATGACCTAATTCCGCGTCGTCGCAATAATTTGCACATCTTCTTTGTTGATGGGGTTGTTAGGGGTTGGAAAGGGGTGTGTGGAGCGGCTAGTTAGGCTACGGTTTAGGGGTTGGCATTGAGGTTGGGATTGTGTGCTCTTTTTGTGGACACTTCTTGGCTGTGACAACGGAAAACACAACATGCAACACACATCTCGCAACATGCTGCTGTAACTGACTTCTGATGGTTTGGAAACTTATCAAAGAACGGAAATGACTCCGGGGAAAACGTAGCTCATCTGCAATCGTTTAGAACTGGCAACTTCAGTTGACCCTAACTAATCCACTCGCCAAATCAACTTAAACGAACAAAATTTAAATAAAATGCCCAGCTTCATTCTTTATCATATCCTGTTACCCTTCCCATTTTTTACACCGCTTTTCCAGCCATATTATTGCCCCCAATCTTGTCTCGCCCGCAAAACCCAAAATCCCAGTTGTGCAAATATTGGGAGGTTGTCCTCCTTCTTTTCCCATCTCCCTTCTCCGACTCTTGTTCCCTGTTCAACTCACTCGACTTGTCGCCTCATCCTTTTTGGCTTTAAACCATTTCAGGAGTATTACACAGTTTGTGCCACGCCCTTTAGTCCCATCACCGACATCAACAAATGTCCCTAAGTCGACTAATAAAAAAAAGGTAATCCAGGTCCTTTTTTTTATTTATTTTTGCTTGTTGTGTTTAAAGTCCTATATTTGGTGGTGCTGAAGGGGAGGCAAATACATCCTTTTTATGCCATTTATCTGTCTGTCGCCCACTAGGTGTGGGCGTGGCCAGAGCTTACTTTTATCTCACTCTGATATCATTTTAGACAACTTTGCCACGACGAAAGAGGTTCTTCACTGCCTTCTCTCTCCATTTATTTTTCCCTTCCTTCTACGGTTGTACACTAATAAAAAAGCCGTCATATAAGACAGCCTTAAGAGAAAAATAAGTGATCCATTTTTATTTTTAGAATTTTCGTCGAAAAAAATGAGTTGACAACAAAAAATTGTTTTTCAGTGTATGCTCTCATCAGATCTTTTACTTTATGTCTTTTAATTCTTGTTCTTTGGCTTGTCACATTCATCATTGTAGTTTTTGCTCGTAATCCAACGAGGGCTGTATCTGAAGTATATACCTACAATCTAGAAAAACACATGTTTAATATTAATTTAAATTTTAAAATATAGTCTGAGAAAGAAAGGATGTTTGGGAGTGAAATTTCACTTAAAATTCATACATAAAATAACACACATTATTATAGAGGTTGCCACAGAATTTGTCATTTATTTATATATTTCTTATTACATGAAATATATAAATATTATGGTTGAATCTATTAAAATTTCTAAATATTTATTATTTAAGGGTTGTTTCTTCAAGTAAAAACCATCTTACATTTATAATTTTAGTTGAAAATAATGGAATAATGGAATAAACCTTTTTAAGGGTCACAATTTATTGTTATTCTCTTTAAATGAAACCATAATTTCCACAACTCGGGTATTTTTTGCACAGCTCTCGAAAGGAGCTACATCTGCCCACTGAGCCTTTTTCATTTCCCTTGTTTTAGCCATTTTTATTTTTATTTTTTTGTAACTATGTCTTTTTGACATTTCTTTGACTATTGAGTCAGAGATACATCTATTTTTGCCTTTATTCTTTATTCCTCCATCTTGAGCTTGAACTCCATGTTATTTTTTTCTTGTTTTCCACTTGGCAATTCGAAGGTTACACAGTCGCCACTTAAATTGGATATATGCCAGAGCTGTATCCATCCTTACTCCTTCTCTGTCTCTCTCTCTCTCTCACTCTCTTTCTCTCTCGTCTGTCCTTGGGGCACCATCCAAAAGGAAGTATTTACAGTTGTTGTGCTCTTCAGTTATGCGGCTCTTCAGCTTGTTATTTGGCCAATTTTGGCATCATTTGCCGAGGGGACAGCTGAGTTGAGCTGCTGGGGATCTGTCCTCATGCTGCCAAACGTTGATTCCTACATGACGTTGCCAAAAACTTTGCCCTTTGCATTACAGGCCCAAGACAAGTATAAGTCAAGCCTTTTAGCTGCGTCCGTTTCTTGGGCGAAGCTGCAAAAGTTTGCCACGGATTACGGCGTCGTCGTCTTGGGCCAAGAATTTGCCATATTAAAATCGTTGAATGGCAGCAACTTAGTCAGAAATATTATGAACTTGCCCCTCCATCCAAATATTTATTATATGAAGTCACTCCTTAGGGAAGATGAGGAGATAGAAGGGAAGGGAAGGGAAGAGGTAACGCCTTCTTTCGACAGGCAACGTTGCACATGCGCAAAAGATGAAGAATACAGAAGAATGAAACTATCAATGTCTCTTGTCTCGACATAAGGTTCACTGAACTCGCATTTTAATTGCTCAATGTGACAATAGTTGTATTTGTTGCTGTTGTTGTTGTTGTTGTGTTGCATACAACTTGAGAGGGAGATGTGGCACAACTTGACCGCGAGTTGTTGTCGTTGCAAAGTTGAGATGCCTCCGGCTAGTTGATTAAAAACTTGTAAAATTATGCAAATAAAATGAGCTATTTACAACGGCTGCTGCCTGTTTTTTACCTTCCCCTCCTCTTCAATTTCCCTCCCTCTGAGGGTCGGAAGAGGTTTCATAATCGAGAGCAAAAAGTTTTCGTTTGTTGCTTTCCATAATTTCATTAGTCTTTGGGCTGCTGAGCCAAAAACTTTTCCCAAATTGCAAACAAATTCGCATTAAAATATGTAATTCCAATTTTAAGCCCCCTCCTTTATCCATTGTGAACTGAGCAACTGATGAGAAATGTGAATTAAGTGTTGTTGTTTGTGTATTTTTTTTGGGAAACCGGAAAAAGTTTTGCCTAATAAATTCATTTGAGGCAGCTGCAATTGCAAAATCGATTAAAAGCCTCCAAGCAACAGCGAAAAGCAGCTGCGCATAATTATAAATTAGAAAAAATCACTCAAAAACAATTTACAAATTGAGAGAACATTTCCGAGCATTAAACTAACGACTCAATATGTTATTCTCAACGTCATCCCACACAAGTTTGAGAACTTGAGAGAGAGAGTGAGAGAGACAGAGGAGAAGAAAGCTGATAACAATAAAGCCTCAGTCACACTTACTTTATAAACTACTTGTTCTTCTTTAGAATTGCCTGTTTTCCTCATTTATTTAAAAAGAAAAACTTTCTGTTGCAACTTTAGGATAACTTTTAACTTTTTGTGGTCTCCATTTATGTAACTGTCAAAATATTAGCCAAAAATTATTATTATTTTACAAATGAACTAGGAAACTGCATTAAATTTCTTTAATTTTCACTCAATTAGCATAAAACGTAGTTTAAAATATATTAAAGAAGATTAAAAGAAAAATGTTCAGCACTAATCGAAGTACTCACACCAGATGGCGCCACAAGTCACTCTCAATTCTAAAAGCTGGTCTGAACATGGCTTAAATGATACTTGTGAAAATAGTGATTAACCCTAAAAGCGATTTGCATAAACAGCCTGCGCATAATTAATCAGCATTTTCGCCCATTATGACCGGAAAAGTGGGTGGAGTTGACGCCTACTTTTCCCAGATAAAGCCAAAGATTGCGACGCAAAAAAAAAGGCCGCAAAACACTAAACTGACTTTAATTGAAGAAGACATGATGAAATTATGAAAATTATAAGGCCTGACAGCTTGGAGTGGGTGTCAGTCGAGGGGGGAAGGTTGTGACTGAGGGGAATAGGAAAAGCGTGATGGAAATGTTTCAAAGACGATGTTATCAAAGGACCAAAAGAGAAATTCCTTTAGAGAGAACAAAAGAAAGTGAGAAGAAGACACAAAAATACAATTAAGTAAAATAATTGCGTTTGAAATAAACTTTGTGAACTCAGAGAAAGATAGAGAAAAACTCTCTAGAGAAAAATGAGAGAAAGAAAGGAGAAAGAGGGGGGGGGCAGTGCTTAGAACGAAACTTGGTCAAAGAATTGAACTTTTTGCTGAAGCAATTAGCTAATGGAGTTTCCATACACATATAAAAACATATTTGCAATAAAGGAAAATATAGCAATACAACAGGAAAATACAGTAGTGATTAAAGAAAACGAACGTTTCTTTAGCAAAAATTATAAAAGTTGATTGAAAGCAATTAAATTAAAAGATTAGTAAATTAAATTTGAATATAGACTTTAATATAAGAACTTTGTATGAACAATTACTGAAAAATTTATATTTGCATAGCTTGAGAGTTATTTCTATATCCATTAAAGCTAGAAAACGAATTAAAACTACAGAAAGAAGTGGTATATATTGAGACAACATTGACAACATTGAGAAAGTGACAACAAAAGCCACACAGAACAGAGAGACAAACAAGGGAAGAAAAAAAGCCATAAAATGTTAGTAATACCAAAAGTTAAATAGAGAAAATGAAAGTGCTAAGAAAAGTTACAGCACACACAATGAAAATGTGAAAAATATGATAAAAATGAAGTACGTACAACGACAACAACGAAAACAAATGAAATGAAATTAAATGAAATGAAGAAATGCCTCGAGACAAAAGTCAAATAAAAAGTCTTTAGCGACGCTTTTGTCTTTGGCCCCAACTAATAATTTATGTGCCATTGTCTCTCAGTTTTCCGCTTCTATATGTAGTATATATAGACACATACATATGGATATTTTTGTGTAAATTATGTGAAGAGAGTTGCGACTACACTGAACAAAAAAGCCAGCAGGAAGGTAATCCCTAATTTTCTTAAATCAAGTAAAAAATTTATGATCCAAGAGCGATTTTTCTCAGGAATATTTTGATTTTCGAGGTTTTTTACATTTATTTTTTTAATTAGATTAAATATTATAGGTTTTTTGGACTTTTTAATGTTGAGTCGTTGTTATTTTATCCGCATATTGTCTTCATTTAATAATAATATTAAAAATATATACTTAAAAGATGCATGCTAATAACAGAAATTTTGAACTTTAATTTAGGAATAGTTTTTTTTCAGTGTATGTATCTGTATACTTATAAGTTGTCGTCGCCTTCTTCTTTGTTGTCCAAGTTCAATGTTTTGCAGGGAAATGCGCTTCATTAGACCGAAGCAGCATGTGTAGAAAATGAAGAGGATGAACAAGGGGTAGAGTTGGGGTAGGGTAGGGTAGGGTGTTGTGAGGTTGGTCAGGTCAAACTAACTTTACAACTCTTCGACTTGTTGTATAATTTAGTATTTTTTTGTTGACAGCTGATGATGATGATGAGAATTTGCTCTGCTCGCATTTCTCGCTACACTTTTCACATTCCCTTTTTTTCTTGCTCGTCAAATGGGGAGAGGGGAGGGGGGTTGGCACACAGGGGCCTTGACCTTGACAAATGTGTGAATAGCAGAAACCACGGAATGACTGATGAGGTATGCCTCGAACCAAACGATGCTGTGTAGCTGATGATGATGATGCGGATGCTGATGAAGATGATAATGAAGATGATAATGAAGTCAAGCGCAGCTCATTGCGAGACAGCTGAAAAGTTGAGCACGTAACTCACCGAGGGGCGCCTCAAAGTCTCTGATTTATGTCGGGGCCCATCGCGATTCCAGGAGAAAAACTAGAGGGTAAAAGCAACAGTCGAACAAACTCGACTGTGCAAGACCCTGCAGTTATTTTGTAAGACAAAGCGAATTGCAAATGAAAGTAAACATTGTTGAAAATATATATAAAATATTATTTTAAAGATCTATATTACAAATACGAACATTTCTGAAGCTTAGTAATCACATTTCTCTTTTTACAAAAAGACCCTTTGCACTTCTTAAGTGCAGGGTCTGAAAAAAAACTAATCAAGTGGCAAGTAAAAACAAAAGTACTAAAAATATTATTTAAAATATATGTATATTAGATATTATTTTAAAAATACACAAATTTCTCTATTCAAAACCTTTACAGACCCTTTGTTCTTTTTAAGTGCAGTGTCTAAAAAATATTAAAAGTAATAAAAATATTAGTATTATATCTTAGTATTTCACATAACTCTTTTCACATACTGTATACACTCTTTGTACTTTTTAAGTGCAGGGTCTAAAAAAGTTAATCAAGTTTACTAAAGGAGCCAACTTTCTGTGTAGCAGAGAATTCAGTAGTTTCGTTTCTTTTTTTTTATCAAGGCATTACTTACGTAAATGACGGCGATGGCGACGCAGCAACTGTGCAACTGTGTCAATATTTTACGTGCAACGCCCACAACTATGCAACAATGGGCAGTTGAGGCGGACAAACGGACGAACAGACAGACGGACGGGCTGTCCAAACCGCTGACCAATATTTCACAAACAATGCCAAAAGGCGGATGCAACCAAACAGCATCAAAACTACAGCCTGCTGTGGCATGCAACCGCTGTGAAAAGCTACCCAACCACCCAAAACACCCAAAGCACCCAACGCACCCGGAATCCTCCGGCTCAGTTTGTTGCAAAGGTGGAGCTCTCTGTTCCCGCTCTGTGTCTGGATTTTTCCCCCAGCACAGATCCTTCAATTATGCAATTTTCTATTTTCTATTTTTGCACAATTTGTAACTATAGAGTTTAGCAGAGGCGGAGTGTGGTCGTAGGCGTGGGCGTGGCTACCTGTCTGGGCATGACCTATTTAAGAAATTCTACCATTCTTTTTTTCCCCACATTTTTGATTAAGTTTTTTGTGTTATCACAATCAGAATTGCAACTTCAGTTGCAGCTCCGACTTTGCTTTCAATTTGTGCCTTCCAATTGGAGCGCACACAATGGGGCAGGCATTGTTGCAAGCATTCTATTACCAGTCTATTGGCTGTTGCATAACTCTAAAAAAGCTCATCTCGAATACATAAATTATTTACAGTGTGTTTCTTTCTACGAAGAGGAGGTTTCACTTGTGTCACGTGCCTGGCAAATCAATTTCTCTTATCGCTTGTTATCACTTGAGTTTTAGAGTTGCCCGCAATGAGGCAGATGCCAATTTTTCAGTACACATACAAATATGAAATAATTGACGTTGCTTCAAGTGCTTTTTCCTCTCCTTTCTTTTTGCCCCTCTCTATAATGGATCGATATATGAAAATTTACATGAAGTATCCATTGGCAACGTTCTGTTCTAGGCTCTTGTCGCATTTGATTTCTAAGGCTCCCCCAAAGAGCATCACTTCAGAGGAAGGAGGAACAGAATATATATGATAGAAATAATGGCTGCTTGGGCGCCCAATTGATGGCTGGTTATGAGTTTTTCCCATATTATTAATTTCAAGTGCCGCAAAATGCGGCAGTAAATTTTCACTGCCTCTTGTGTACTTTGGTTTTTCTCCCTTGTTATTTTCGTGAATGACGGCGGAAAATTGTGGCAAATAGATTGTAAATGTTGTGCAAATTGTGCTAAGTAGTTGCCACTTTACTTGTACCAATTGTATGTGGCAATTTTGTACTCCCAATAGCTGAAAAGTTTTTGTTTTAAGGACTTTTCTTTGTCAAGACTTAAACCTTGATTTAATTTAACGATTTGTAAGTGAATTGGTGATAGGTACTCGTAATTAAATTAATTTGTGGAAAGTTTTATTTAACCTCAGAGAATGTAGTATATTTTATATATACTATTATACTATCCATGATTAAAGATTATATATCGGGCTCATATTATTGATTATAACCAGACGATAGATTCTTATAGAATGATTGAAATTTTATTACTGACAAGAAAAGTGTTCCAATCATTTTAAAATTTAAATATAATTTATTATATATTTGATCAGGGTATTATTCTATAGGGTATTAATTCGTTGGTTACCGGAAAAGACAGTTGATTTCGATTTTTAAGTACTGTTAACTGTCGTTGCCACCGACACGTTGTGCAAATGGTCACGTTTTGATTTGGGAAACCGCCGCCAGGTAGAGAACACGCGCAGTTTTGGCCCCACCTCGTTGAATGTGATGAATGCTATAGTTGAAACAGAAATGAAAGAGAAAGGAACACTTAGAGAGAGAGAGAGAGAGAATGAGTGAATGAGTGCAGCACATTTGAAACAATGGATGGGTGTAGTGCGAAGTCAGCGCTAAATGAATAATGAAAAGAGAAAAGTGAAAAAGCACATGGAAAACTAAAATGATGAGGCAAATGAAGAACAGAAGAAAAGCGCAATTTCATGCGGTTGTAATGTCGAATATTCTAGACTCTTCTCGCTATATTAGTAACATTTTAGGTTAGATTAAAAATGTTGAAAATACTTCAAGAAATTTGGGAAAATAAGTTGTAGATTAATAACTAATAAAGTTTTAATATAGGACAGCTCAATAAAGATATCTGCGGACTATGCATTTCTGTTAAAAATCGAATATTAAATTTATATATTTTTAAAAAATTCAAAAAATTTAAATAAGAACTCATATCATGATCAAAAAACCATTTTGCTTAAAAATAGCTTTAGTTTTATCATTGTTTGAATCGATCGATATTAGAAAGAAGTAAAAGTTTGTTCGTCGCGTCGATTAGATAAGGAATTACACGAGTTATTCGACAGTGATATCAATATATGGATACATATGTATGTATAAATTTGTGGGTCTGTAGATTACAAGCAGCTTTAACAGCTGTGGCGTTGCTTGTTGTTATCTACGGAAAGAGTTATAAAAGCTGCACGGAATGTGTTTCGATAAAGCGATATGTTGAATTAGGCAAGAGTCTGGTTTCGTTATCGCTTGAAGATTGAGAGACAGAGGATTCCCCGCTATCCCAACATATTCTCCTCCTCTATCAACTAATTGAAAAAGCGGGCGCCGAGTGGTGAATCAACGCGTGCACTCATTCATACACTCGACTCATTCATTGATTCGCCCGCCTGCTCTCTCGGTGAGTGGCATACTCACATCAACGAAGGAAATTAGCATACGGCTTTGACGATGAAAAGTCGTTGACAGAACAACGTTTGCCATTTATGATGAGGCTGATGACTGAAACCGGGAACGGAGGTGGGGTGGTGTCTGCCACGCCCACATCCACGTCCACGCCCGCGCCCTATCTAGTCACGGATCGCTTCAGTTTGAGGTGGCTTTGCCAGGGGCAAACACTCAGACACTCAATGCAAACAAATCCTGGTGCGGAGGAGAAAAATTTATTGCATTTTGAGATTAAGCAGGCAGTTTAATGAGCAACCATGTAGCTACAGTGTTTACTCGTTAAATACAATCATTTTTAAATAAAAATGACAGAATTTCATAAAAAATAAATGAACATATAAATACTTATAATTAAAACAACTTATTTCTGAATTGTTTTAAATTTTTCTCGATCTTTTTTGAGAATAAAACTTAAAAATAAAAGTATTACTAATTTTTTAAATTAAATTACTCAATTTTTATCAGTTCCAAATCAAAATGACAGAGTTTCATAAAAAATATATGAACACATAAATTCAAATAATTAAAATAAATAATTTCTGAATTGTTTTAAATTTTTCTCGAACTTTTTAGAGAATAAAACTTAAATTTTTTTTTAATTTTTTAAATTAAATTAACATAATGATTTAACTATGATTTATTTTATATGAATATAAATATCACTAATATTTTAAATTAATGAGCTTAACATTATAATTTATTTATGTTTTATTATTTTATAATTATTTATTTAAAACTATGAATGTGTTGTCATTAGTGCGTGCTTACTGTACTGTTTAATATGAAACAAATTCATTGTGTGTGGCATTAAAATGCACTTCGTCTACTGTTGCTGATTTTCAATTAGAGCCAAGTTGAAAATTGTACAGATGTTTGACCTTAAACCGGTTAAGTCTCAACGTGATCCCTTTAAAAGCCAACTCAATGCAGCTTTGTCACGTGCCACGCCCACCGCCCACCGCCCAACCACATACAGTAGACCGTCATTCAACTGTGAATTGTCGTTGTCAATCAATGGCCATGTTTTAGTTGTAGTTGTAGTTGTCGTTGTCGTTGTCCTTGTTGTTTGTTATCGGGTCGGGGTCACTCGAAACAAAAGGCAAATAAATGAAAAAGCAGAATTTAGATAGATACCTGCTGGGAGCTTGTTGGCCAGGGTGATAACTGGCTAAAGCTGGGCAAAGCTTTTAGCTGAAGCCACAAAAAAAAACACACACATAAAAATAAAAACAAGACACAAGAAATTAAAAGCAAAATCCACATTGCATCGTTGAGTCCAGGTCGAAGGATTGGGGGAGTGGGCAGGTGAGTTTATTCAGCGTGACAAATTTTGTTTTGTATCCTTTTTACTGTAAAAGGCATTTTAAATTTCTCTTACTCAGAAACTCTGCCTCTTTCTCGTCATGCTCTCGAGAACCTTTCACCTTTCACCTTTTACGCACCACACTTGCCACAGGCACTTGACGCCCACACAGAGACAGTACAACAACTCAGACCCAGTCAAATGACTGAATGTAATTTTATTGCGAGTGTATGAGTGTCCTCTATGTGTGTGTGTGTGTGCTTGGTAGGTAGGTTAACTTTATTATACTCTATCTCGTGCTAAATTTTGGATTGCTTGAAAGTCATAGATCACACAGAGGTAGACAACTAAATGAAGATAAAAATTTATGTGAAAGATTATACATTTTAAAATACACACTCTTATTTTTTTTAAATAATGTTCTGCTTAATTTATGACTAAAGAGCATAATCTTAATCTTTTAATAAATATAAATTCCGGTGCTATATTTCGCAGGAGAATCATTTATTTATTGTTTCTTAGCTCCAAAATTATGTTTAAAAATATACCGAAAGAAGTAAAAAAAAATTAACTGGAATGATAAGATGATAAATATTGTTATATATTCTTTAGGCAAAAAAAGAATAGATGGAAGGAAAATCAACGCAACTTTTAACTAAAATAAATATTAATATACTATTTGATTAACATTTTCTAATAGACTTTTTCTGAATAATACTTCAGTATATTTTTCCAATATTCTTCTCAGACTGTTGACAGTATTTAAAAATGTCTGCGATGGTTTACGATAAACTTTTCAGTCAATGTCCAACGCTTTTTGCGACCTCTTGTTTGCTTGCACTTGCCTCTGTGGTTCAGGATCTGGACAGAGGTTGTTCTCGTTCTCGTGGACTGGTGTCCCCTTTTTGCATAAATATTTGGTCAGTCAACTTGTTAATATTTCGAAAATGCCAACGGCATTGAGGACATTCACATCAACATCAACATCGACAACGACATCGAAAAATGTTTGTCCCTTGCAGTTGAAGTTTTTAATTTTATTTGAGGGCAAAAGGCATTAAAATATAGGTACAGGGCGAGAAAGTTTAATGGGGCTACCAAAGGTCCTTTGGCTAAAAGTAATTCAAAAGTTGTTGATAGGTGAAAAACGCATCGTCATTAGCATGACAACCGCCTAGAAATATGGAAATAGAGAAAGTTACAGTTGATAATCAATTTGTTGCAAATGTTTTGAAACAGAAAACAAAATCGAACTTTATCAAAGTAAAAGAAATAGGAGGAGGGAAACCAGAAACTCGAGTCTGCATAAAACTAATGAACCTTAAGTACGGCGAACTCTAATGCGACTACTTTTAGCTCCTGACCGACGGGGCGGAGCAATACTGAAAACCATCAGGAGTAAAAACTTTGCACAACTCTTGAAACTCTGTTTCCACTTCCTGTCCCAGTCCCCGTCCCTTTCCCTGTCCCTGTCCCAATTGCATTTCCAGTTCTTGTTTCAGGCCAATGATTGCAATTTGGTTAAGTGTGTGCGGGGCAAGTTGATACTTTTTAGACCAAGCTACACTTTCATAAAAAGGCTGCGTATACGTGTAGAGAGGCATTACACTGATAAAAAAAGGTTCTAAAATCAAGATTTTGGTCTCAGAACTAAGAATTTTGGTCAAAAAATGAGTCGAGAATATAAAATTCTTAGATTCAGAAAACACATCTTGATTTTAAGAACATTTCAAATAAGAATAAGTTCTCAAACCAAAAATAAATAAAATAAAGCAGGTGTTTTAAACTTTAAACTTATTTTTTTTTTATATATTTATACTTTTTTTGGATTTATTTTATTTTTTTTATAAATATTCCGAATTATATGTTTTTTCCTTGGCTAGAGCGGCTTTCGATCCCTCGACTTGTTGCCAAACTGAACTCTAACCAGAGCGCCACGGTGCCATTATTGTCTTCATATTAAATTATGACATATTTATATTTTCTTATCAATTTAAGATTTTAAAATCTTATATTAAGAACTGCGAATTTTTAGATTAATATTCTTAGTTTTATTAATTTGGTCTTAAAATGGTCTTATTTTAAGAACAAAATATCTATGATGAATGTTCTTGATTTTAGAAGCTGATCTTTTTTTTCAGTGTAGCTTAGCTAATTGAATTGTGATGGGAATAGGAGGAAAATTGCTCTGGGAACAGGTAACAGTTTGTAGTCTATAAAGGAAAAAAATAATATGTTTTTAGTTATTGTTTTAAGCAACTATTATAACTATTCTTATTAAATATGTGATTTTTTATTTTGTCTAAACAATAACTTATCTGTGCCCCTGATTTATACAGGAATATGCCATGTGTAGCATGGAGAGAGATTAATTTTACTAATTGTGCTGGGAACAGTCTGGAAATGAATATGAAAAACATTCAGTCAGATGCTGAGCATTCAGTGGGATTAGTTTTGCTAATTGATTTGTTCATTGCTGTGAACAGACAGAAGATAGGACTGGGAACAGTCACTTGACACCCAACTATGGTAAAGTAAATGGCAACATATGTCTGGATTAGAGACAAGGTCTAAGCCAACTTTGTTACCTTCTCTTCTACGTGTATGTGAGTGTGTGTGAGTATGATTGAGTGTGTGTGTTGGGTTGTTGTGTGTTTGCATTTAAGTCTTACATTTTGTATGAAGGTGGACAAGAAGCTGCTCGGAACCATTTTGGGATGTTGTGTGTCCTCTAACATAATCGCTTATTTACGACCTGTGCATGTGTGTGTGAACCGGAAATTCGGGATGTTTTTTGGTCTGTATTTTGAGCCGTAATTAATAAAACATGAATTCAATTAGTTTAAAAGGTACACAATGATCGAAATGCTTAAGCACCCTAGGGAATACGAACAGAGAGTGGGAAGAGAGCATTAACTCGCCATTTTTCACAAAGCTCTCTGTCTCTGTTAACCTGTCACTTGAAAAATGCCGTCAGTTGGCATTCCGGAAATTGTTGCGAGAAGCGTTGACAAATTGCTCAAATTTGGAGTGAAGTGAATGATGGGTGCACTCATTAGTGGAGCAATCCCGACCCACGTGTACTTTGTCATTTGCTCCTGCTTTGCTCAATTGTTGCAATTAGTTGTGGCGATTTGAGACCGTCCAAAGTTTGTTCTTGCCCTTGTCAATCCTTTTGACTCTGAAATTAAATATATTTTCAATTACGTTTCCTTCTGTGCTTTCCTTGCTTTGTCTTGTCCTTCATTTCCTTTTCCAATTTAGTACTTTTCTTTACTCTTTTAACAACTGAAACGGAGCAAGTCTTCTGGGCCGGAAGACAACTCAATATGGAAGCCAGATAATTGCTAAATCTCATCCTGTAAAAGTTAACAACTTGCTACCAAATGTTGCACATATCTAATTAGCTTGTAGCATAGAATTTGGCGTATTCAAAAATATGTAGCATATATTAGAGAGCACTTGATTGCATTTTCCACTTTGATGGAAATGAAAAAGTTACATCCGCTCTTGGGATAAAAAGTTGGACCAACTCTCATTGAATTTGAAATGAAGTTGAATTTAATTCGACTTTGACTTGGTCGCCTTTTAATTGCCAGCGTAATCGTCTCTCGAGAACGCTGAATTGGAAATCAGCGAGAGAGAAACTTTTGCCATCAGGTAATTTGATTGAAGTTCCGTCCTTCCGTTCGCCGATTTAAGGCGTATATTTTAATTGGCAACAGTTGAAGCGAATCCTGGACCGTGTCCAGTAGAAGGCGTCGTAAATCAGAGAGATGGCCGACAAAACAAACACTATAAGCAGTATTTGTGGCGCCCTATCATGACACTGCATAATTTATGGCATGGTTAGACGGAAAATGGGAAAACATGGGGGGCTATCAGAAAGGTGAATGCACTGACACATATGAGACAAACAGACTAAGAGAGAGAGAGACAAAGGCAAAGCAAAGGCAAATCTAAAATCAATAAAACTAAAACTGTTGTGGCCGCTTTTCCGACCGCCCCCTTGTGGGAAACCCGCCGGAATGAAATTAATAAAGGGAACCGTCGCTTGTAAGACAAGAAAATAGGACAGGAAACGACTCCGATGGGGGCCAGGAAAGCAATTTTGCACGCAAACCCAGCCAGTAAATGCCAATAACAATGGCGAACTGTGTGTTTCAGCACAACAGGAAGAGGTTAAAGCAGCTCCGAGTGTATATCATACCCTCCCAGTGGTATTTCTAATGGGAACGCGTCCTGGGTCACTCAGTAATTGCTCCCCACCTCACTAAATGTGTGTGTGTGTGGGTGTGTGTGTAGAAGTGTGTGTGCAGCTGGTGTTCAACTGATTGCCAGGCTAATGAGTGCAGCAAATGAAACAAACGAAGTGTTCCCATCACATCTGCAGCACATGTAGAAAAAGAGTAATTTTCTTGGAAAATCTCACTTGAATTAAAGTGCCAGTTGATAATCATTTTGTCAGTTTATTTACAAATGAATATATGTAAATCTTTCGTTTTTTCACATATTTTCCTTATTAAAAATTTATACTATTGGGAATTGTGCATTCAACCAATTAACACTCTTTTTTAGCATGAACAAAATATTTAAAAACATAAGAAAATGTTCATAAATTTGTAATGATAAAATGTTATCATGGTCATCTGCACAAAAAAAACTTTTGCAGAATAAGAATTAAGCGTACAATCCAAACGTTTTAATTTTTTCTTTAATAATTCTAAAATACTATTTATTCTATTATTGCGATTCTTTTATAAAAAATATACGTCAATTTCTAACAATTTCAGACTTAACTTAAGTCAAGAATGCATCTGAATAGTCAGAATTCCGTTAGTCAACAAATGGGGATTGATTTACCAGACTACCCAGTTCTGCGAATAATGCTTTTCCGAGAAATACAAGTCCACTTTTATAACTTGTGGGGTTCTTGCAACTTGTGTCCCTTCGGAGGGAGTCTAAATGGGGGATCTGTGAATCGTTTTGTCACTTACCACTTAAATGCCTTAAACATATCATAAGCGGTTTCTGCGCAATGTGCCACGCCCATTTTTCGCACTAATTTAACCACAAACAAACTTTATATACATGTGTTTGTGTCAATGTGTATGTGGTTGTGGGTGTGTGTGTGTCTCAGCCAAATTGTAGTTGCTAGTCAGAATAGCAGAAGCTCTTTTATTTGCATACACTTACAAAAGGAATATTAGTCTTGACAGTCTTAATAATATATGTAATTTTCTTTACACAAATTAAAAAAAACATACAATATTTTGCATCAGTTTTAACAAAGATTTCTGTAGTTTAATTGGATGACATATTTGATTGAAAGAACCATAATAAATGCCATGTCATAAATATTTTTATCAGGGATTAAAACCTTAACCGTAACCTTCAACCGATGAAAACCGATTGAAATTTGTAACCGTAACTGAAAACGTAAGCGGAACTGTTTTTTCACTGTACCGAAACCCATAAACTGAAACTCTTCAAACCGAAATAACCGTTTAGTAACCGATTCATTTATAAGGGTTAATTTCGGTTCTGGCCGTCGCAGCTACTGAGCAACTTCGAACTGTCATAACTTTGTCAAAACTTAATCAATTTCCATGCGCAATGTAAATTTGAGCATGATTTCACCTCTTAATTCGTTCTGCATTTAAATTTTGTTCATTTTAGAAATTCGAAATTTTCGAAATTTTTCGAAAAATGATAAGGGGTAACACTGTAAAATTTCTAAAAAATTCGAAATTTTCAAAACTTTCAAATCGAACAAAATTTAAATGCAGAACGAATTTAGAGGAAAATTCATGCTCAAATTTACATTGCTTATGAAAATTGATTGAATTTTGACAAAGTTATGACAGTCCAAAGTTATTAAAAATCTGTAAAATCAAAATAGTCGAAATGCTCAAACCAAATTAACCAAATTTATATGAGATCAAATTATATTAAAATCGACATTACACTGGATCATTCCAGTAACCAGATAACATTATTTTCCAGGCTAAAAAGAGCATTAAGGCCTTTTTTTATGTAAAACAATGAATAAAGCTTCTTATTTTGGTCAAACAAAAACTTTAAATTTTTAATTTTTTTTGTGAACCGAAACCATGTCGGTATTTTTAAGCCAAAACTTATAAAAAACCGATAACCATTACGAAACCGATACTCCAAGATTTTCCATAACCGATTACCGAAAACCTTAATTCGTTTCGGTTTTAATCCCTGATTTTTATAGATAATTCAAACTTCAAGTGAGTTCTTTATTTTCTAGAGTCTGACTATGTCTAAGAATTACCACGGAAAGAGTATTAAATTTGTTCTATTTATTACACACCCAATCTACAACAATTTTCCGCATTTTCCCTCTCTCATTTTGCCACTTTCAAATGTTATTTTGCGTAGTTTTCCGCCGTCTGACCGAATTCGATGTACGTCAGGCGTTTTAGGTTTTTCTATTTGTCTGGTTTTTCATTTGTTCACCATTTGCACTAATTTCCCTATTGTTTACAACTATGCACATCACACAGACAGAAAGACATGGAGAGAGAGAGAGAGAAGGCGAGAGGGGAACTTTACCACAGGCAGACAACGATGTCGCCCCGCTTTTTGTGTTGCATGCAACCAACGACATTGTGGGAGGGGAACAATTTTTGTTTTCTGCGGTTTGTTGCCGCCCTTTTTACCATACACATATTGAAATTGTGGCTAGTTGCCATTGTTCTTGTTCTTGTTCTTGTTGTTGTTGTTGTTGTTCTTGTTGTTATTGTTGTGGGGTCTGCTGTCATCATCCTGATAAGACAATTTAAAGTTTTTAAGTGGTTTAAGTGTCGATGGAGCAGCAGCCTCAGCAACCGCGAGGGTCTCGTTACTCTCGATTAGTATAATGCTGATCCTTTTTCCCTTCGTAATATTCACAAAGTTAGTCGTCGATTAGATTAATACCGAGTATTTGGATTCCAAGGGGAAACAACTTGAGAATTGCGACCACAAACCGAACCAACTGATGGAATTTTGTGGAGCATGCCAATCGATTGGAGTCAACATATGGTGAACAATGCCAGCAATGCCTTGTAATACACAAAAAAAAAAGGAAAAAAGAATTCCAATCCGACTTCTCCACAACATGCGTTGAGATTCGCGTCTCCCTCTTTCTCTCCGTTTCCCTCTAAGTTCCCTCAATACGCAGCGTGCCAAAAATAAAATGCGCACAGCGTAAACAAACAGTTGGTTACCATTACCCGCTTCCCTCTCATCGCTCCCTATAAAGGCCGCCAAATGGAATCTGTTTATGCCAAAGAGCGAGGAACTTGAGAGGGGAAGAATATTTTGGAGAAAATATGCTGAAGGTCTTATTTTTTCTGTGTATGATGAACTAAGTACACAACTAAACGATGAAAAATCCCTATAAAGCAACGAATTTTTGTTTGATTGCTTTCACATTTCAGGTAAAATTATAAATACGAGTATATTGATACAGTAGTCGTTCGTTAAATAGAACATTTTATACAAGCTGCAGATTTCCTTTGGGAAATGCAAACAAAAAGTTGTAATTTTCAGCGATTTTTCTGAATTTTTCTCATGTTCCCTCTATCATAAGTTACCCAAGTAATCCAGGACCAACTTTTAATTATGCACTTCAAAGGCCGTTTGAGCAAAAACCAAAAGCAGTAGTAAAAAAATGCTGAAAATTCAATGGGTAAAATTAACTGAAATTGAGCCCTAAACAATTTGAATACGTTTATCGATGTAAGCTCGACGTGAGGTGGGCGGAGGGCGTGTCGAGGTTGGTCGAGCAGCTTAATTAAATTGCAATTGCAATTTTCCCGCTGGCGACGGCGGCACAGGAAACAGCAGCAGCAGCAGCAGCAACAACAACCACAAGAGTAAGTGAAACAGGCAATGACAATGGCGTCGCCGTTGCCGGCGGACTTTTTTGGCAAAGTCGGCAAAAAAATAACTACTACACCAAGGGCAATGGGAGGGGAAGAACGCTGGGGCTGCCAGACGTCCACAAGTTCCTGACGCTAGGGGAAAATCGTGCGAAAATGGGGAAAAAAAACTGAAAAAACTAAAAACTGGCCGAGAGCAGCAACAAATGCAATGACAACAACAACAACAATAAAGTCAGCGTGAAAATTCATTATTTTCGCTGTAGAAAAAATCTTTTGCTGATGCAAATAAAAAGCAGCGCGAGAGCATTGTTAACTGACAGTGGGGGGAAAGTGGGAGGGATGCCTGTCTGGCCTAAACCAGGCCAAGTCTTCGTTTAGTTCGCACTCAATCAACTCTTGTCGGCGTCTAATTTTCCTCGTCCGCTTTATACACTCGTTTCCATTTCTCTCGCTTCCCTTCTCTTCCCTTCATTTCTTACACTGAAAAAAGACCAATTTCTAAAATCAAGAACATTCATCTTAAATATAAGACCTTTTTAAGACCAAATTAATAAAACTAAGAACATTTATCTAAAAATTCGCAGTTCTAATATAAGAATTAAAAATCTTAAATCGATAAGAAAATATAAATATAAAAATATAAAAATATAAAATTCTTAAAATCAAGATGTGTTTTCTAAATTTTAAGAATTTTGTGTTCTCGACGCATTTTTTAGACCAAAATTCTGAGTTCTTGATTTTAGAACATTTTTTTTTATCAGTGTAGTTATTCTGAGTGTGTACGCGCTTTATCGCTTCATTCTGTGTACCAAATCTTGTGGTGCAAATATAATTAGAATATTGGCCCAATTGTTATGATAAAATCGAATCAAGCTAATCATGATGATGATGATGATAATGATAATGATGATTAAGGCATGAACTGAAATATTTCAGAAATGTTACGCATGAACCTTGAACCTCCCTCAACCCGAAAAGTCTGCAGTAAACAAAGCACAGAGCTTTGCCATAAATCAACAACGGCTCAGGCTAAAGATAAGACGGTTCAAACGCTTTGCCGCTTTTCGTTATCACGCAGAAATATATACATATGTCTGAAAATATATAGTATATAATTTATATATGGCCAGTGGACTAATTGCATTGCCATTTCATATATAACCCAAGGCTTATCAACATTATCGCATAGACGACTGCAACTCTTTCTCTCGACTTTCTCTCTTCCTCTCTCTCTGTCTCTCTGTCAGTGCTGGACGGTGTGAAAATGCTATAAAAGAAAATTCACATAAATTTCGCACAAGTAGCGTCAGTTGCTACAGAGATGAAAGTTGGGAAAGATGGGAGGTTGGAGAAGGGAATTGAAGCTGGCAGCTGGAGACAAAAGTCGTCTGCTTTAAATATTATAGCATGCTCTTGGGCGTTCGTGCGCAAATCCTTGTGAAAAGTGCGCAAAAAGCAAAAGGCAAATGTCAGACAAGCAAAAGAAGGAGAAGAGGAGATAAAGAAGAGAAAAAGATGGAGAGCAAGGGTTTCTTTTTTTGCTGAAGGGGATTGATGTGTAGCTACTTCAATATTTACGTAATAAAAAATTCAATTTAGCGAAAGTTTTAAACGCACGCCAAAAACATCGATGCGAATGTCGATTGAGGTTTGACGTCGTCGTAAAGTTTTCCATTTTCCAGTTTTTGCTTGGCTTCCATTTCTCATCCTGGACCAATAAATTTGATTTAGCAAGTGCAAGGCAAATACCAAAAATACAGCCATCGATTATCGTTAGTTAGTTTTGCTTGCTCTTTTAAATTCTTGTGTCCTGCTTCGTTGCGTTTGTTCAATTTTCAGCTTGAAATGGAATCAAAATTGAAAACAGTTTTTGCTTCAGGCAAACACACACACACATATATAGAAAGTGTGTATGTGCATCACGTGCTGTCTGAAACTTTTACTGAGATTTTTGCTCTTTTGTCTGTTTTGTTCTTTTGATACTCTTGCAAAGGGTTTTCTAATATTGTCACAAAAAACTTTGTTGTTTCTTGAGAAATCTTTGCAAGAGTATCAAATCTTCGGTATGTCGTAGATAACCTTTCCCTTTTGTTTTGGCAGACACTTGCAACAGTTTCCGCTTTTATTTTGGCAACTAACCCAGCTACCACATTGTGTGTTATACGCTGCGTATGCGCAATAATAATAATAAGACGTAGATACTCATATTGATAAGGTCATTATATGATTATATGATTATGACAACGCCTTGGCAGCGATTGTTGATTACAACACGTACAAATTGACCAAAGTCAATTTATTGAATCCTCCTCTCTGCCGCTTTTCCTCCCTTTTTCCCTGAAAGAAAGAAAGCAACGGCAGGCAGAGTGAAGACACTCATGTGTAATAAGTCCAATAAAGTAGATGAAGATGCCATTCGATTGGACCTGGGCCTCGGACTCTGTCTGTCGTTGCTCGTTGGGGCTGTAAATAAATTAAATTTCCGTCACACCGTAAACAGAGGACGCATATCGATGCTCGGATCAGGTGCTGAGCGTTGAACTGAGCATGAGAATGATACAGAAGGAGGGGAGGGATGGGAGGTAAGGCATGGGAAAATGTCTCTGCCCATGAATATTTCATAAAGCTTCCAGGTTGAGCTCATCTATCCACCTTATCCGCTATCGCATTGCACTTTGCTTTATTAGCAGCAAATTTATGGCGTATTTTGTATTTCCCGTGCGGCAAATGCGTTCAAGTGGTTGCCCCTGTTGCAGCTGCTTCTACTGTTGCCTCTGTTGCTGTTGCAAATTGTTTATCAATTTATGCAAGAAGAGGGCTCAGTTGCCACTTTAGCCGGACCCCGCTAAACAATCCCAAAATATTATGCAACTTTTATCACAACGCACAGTGGGAAGAACGACTTGTAAAATTAATATTAAATACGAAAGTTATAAATATATCGACTGTTTGTTTTATGTAGGGTGTTCTAATATTTCATTTCAATAAATTATTTATTTTTACAAATATTATCGATAAGGAATATTAAGTGATTTTAATCGAATCGAAAAATGCCTTTTAAAATTAATATTATATACGAAAGTAATAAAGATATCGTCTGTCTGTTTGAAGTAAATCATAGAATTATTTTAGGAATTCTATTCTAAGAATTCTTTCAATTTAATAAATTATTTATCTTTCTAAATATGGATATAAAAATGAAACAAAAATTATCAATAAGGTATATGAAGTGTTTTTAATCGAATCGAAAATGTTAATTAATAAAAGGTCGTCTAGTTCCACTGTACGCCGGCTGCAGTGCATCAGCTTTAGCATCCACATCAACAACATCCACGGGGATGACCCAATTTCCGAGTACTCGTCGCCCAGGATAGTTTGCGGCTATTTTCAGACCAGGCCCGTTGACCAACCGACCACGTTCAATATTTAGACTCAGTTGTTGTTGTTTTAGTTGCAATTTCTGTTGTCGTTGTTTTTGCTTTTGCTGCCATTCCACAGCTATTTTCGTTAGCCTCTGGGCTTTGTTGTAAATTTGCAGTGTCGCAGCAAGAAATTCCTCGGCGTTTATCATCGGCGTCATTGAAGCTATGCTAATTGGCCTCCTCAGTGGCCATAAGTCGTTCAATCCCAGCGATTTGCAATGCGAATTAATGGTATCAATATGGAAGCATTTCAAGCCATTGCCAAGTCAAATGTCGAACCAAGAAAAAGGCAGACAAATTACAAAAATAAATGAAAATGCATAAGAAAATTATTTTAATATCATAATCAAAAGAAAAGGGAATATAAAACGTTAAGAGTAGGAAAATTGGTAGGCAGGTTTACTCAAAGTTGCTGAAAACAGCAAATATAACTCTGTTATAGAGATAGAGATGGGCACGTGTCACGAGTTTAAGCGATTAATTGAAGAAGTGAATGAATGTATTTCAAATATATAAATATAAAATTTAATTTTTCTCATATTCATCCGATTTATTTTAAACTCATTTGCAAAGATCTATCCACAAAAAGACTCGACACATATTTTACAGAATTTGCAGAATTCATATCTCTTGGTTGTAAATGATTAAACTATTTAATTTGCAAATTTCTTGTAATATAAATATGTATAATTTAAGAAACAACACGCTTTAAATGTGTAAATAGTCACAATTACTATTTTATATAGTGTTAAATTTCCTACAGGTTCAATTTTTAAATGACTACTTTCATTACACATATATAATTTTATTTTATTTAAGGAAGTTAGCAAGTCGTACCATAAAGTCGTAGTTCATAAACTCTCAATAATATTCGATTAGACTTCGTGTCACGAAGAGAAACACGTCACTTTCTCTGCTAATATCTCGGAATTCTCTGTTGGGTAAACAGAAGCCCAAGCATATGACAAGTATTTTCATTAGTGTCGCCTCATCTTAGCGCTCAGCGATGTTGGTTTAACCTTGGCACTTGGGACTCACATTTTGATACTCACCTGCCTCTCCAATGTTGCCCCCTCATTGTAGTTGTTGTTGTTGTTTGAGTTGTTTTGGGTTGTTATACAAAAGTTGAGTTTTAGCCTCGTGCGATTGGTAGTTTTATATGCATGGAAAGAGCATAATTTAATTTACATGATTATCCTAAGGGAATTGCCAGATCGTGGCCTTCGTCCTTTACCGTACCATCTTCTCTGTCTCGCTCTCTATCTGTCTGTTCCGCTTAAACACACACATGCACACGGTAATCCTGGGCGGATTGGTTAGACAGCCTAGGGATTTGGCCATGGCTAAATCGTGTACTGTTCAAGTAGCCAATTTTATTGTTTGCCCGTAAGCTTGAGCCGCTTTCTAATTGAAGTTTGGGCCGTGTTAAATGGCCTAGAATGGCTGAATGGACAACCTTTGTGGTTTCATCCATTGCCTGGAGAACATAAGTTAAATAAGGCAAATTCCCATTGGCAACACAATTTAATCCTTTTTTCTAAGCTACCATAGGCAACAAGCTGAGCTTTAAGAATTTTCTGAATATATTTTAGACGTTTTCTTTAGCTTCAATTAAAATCCGAACTCGAATTACATTATTAATTTTCATGTGGAAAATTTACAAGCTATTTATTAATCCTGATTATTCCACTCTAGAATATGTTTTCCTATCTGTTTAAGTTAATTTTAATTATGCATGGAAAATTTTGGACACTTGTTTAAATATTTATAAAAAAGAAAACATAATGGCCCAATTTCTTTCAGACCTAATAATTAAAAAATGTATGGTTTGTGGCAAATATAAGTCAACAGATAGTCTTCCAATTCGTATTGTTTTTAATTGATTAAATAATGTATACATCATTCTTAACTTATAGATTTTTCACAGCTGAAAACGTCTATAATTCATCTGAAAGTGTATTTACTTTTTCATGCTTTTATTTCTTTTGTTTGTATACATAAATTGTTGTTGTTTCTTTGCCATTTTGTATTTTGGAAAATAAACAGTATATACTGTAGTTGTTTTTTTCACAAAACATTCCATTGTTTATGACCTTTGCCCTCAGTTCTATCACTTAGATCGATTTGCTTAGTTTGGTTTTATTTATCCCATTTTGCTTTTCAACAATTTCTATTTCAGGTTTAGTGAACGCTATTATACTGGCTAATTTAAATACAGTTGTCTTAATTTAAATACAGTCATCACTCTAGATTTAGAAATTCAAATCGAAATTTTGTAAGCAAACTATTGTTATTTAATAATTATAATTTTAACTTTATAGCTTCAAAAACTCTTGCAGAAATTAGATATTTTTATTTTATTTACTAATCTGTATAACAAATTATGGCTAAGCTTTTTTTTATGCGTGGCCATTAAATAAAATAGCGATGAGAAATTTGCGCTAAAGAGCACTTTTATTATTATGCTCTGCAATTTTTTGCTCCCAACTTTCCCTCCCAAAATCAGATTCAAAAAATGAATCATGAGCTTAGTGCTCTCGAAACAGCTGCTCGTAAAACCCTCGCAAGGGAGAGCTGGAGAAAATGAAGAGTGGAAGGGGACAGTTTTCAACTATGTACAATAAAACGCGCTTTCATTTTGCAATCGTGACACGAAATCGCCATAGCAAAAGTGTCGGAAGGATGTCGACCTCCAAGGCGTTAGCCTAAAAGCAGGCAACAAAAAACAACGACAGCAGGTCTCCAGGGGGCTGTGAGACGAGTGGGCGTGGCTGTCAGGCAGGTTGACAAACTTTAATTCATGCACATTAATTCGCCGCGTCGCCAGCTAAAAACTAAACTACTTCAATTGTGTTTTTAAGACCCTGTACATGATAAGTACAAAGAGTCTATTAAATTTGTGAAAAAATAAAATGTATGTATATATTCTTAATTAGCATTATTTATTATTATTATATGCTACCTAAAGCATTTTAATTGTCATAGCAGGGTTTTTACTATGCAGGTATATTAAAGATTTGAACGAAACAGTGTGGAAGTCGAACCCAGTTATTTTCCCATACATTCTAAGCATATACAGTAAATTATGGAATTTTGAAAGGCCTTCTCGTATCGAAAAAGAAAGTTGTAACCAGAGTAATTTGATCACAATCGAATTATACAATTTTAAGATAATCAATAAACAATTTTAAGAAAAGAAATCCTTTGGAGGATTTTTAATCGGTTATGCATGTATCTTTTACAGTTTTGTTACAGGGTCACTCACAGTTGAGTTTCTCTCGACTGTAGCCTTTTCTACCATTTTTTTTTCTTTTCTTCAACTATGGCACTTGTAACTAGGCGCTTCAGGCGACACCTTTGCGTGTTCTTCTTCTGCTTGTTGCAATTGTTGTAGTAGTTATTGTTGTTGTAGTTGTTGTTGTAGTTATTGTTGTTGTTGCTGTAGCACTTGCTAAACGTTTGTCTCAACTTTTGCCATGTCGCAGACGCACTCAACCAAACCAAATTAGTTTAGCAGCATGCAAAATGTGCGAGAACTTTATGTGACTGACTTAATGAGGTTGAGGGATCCCCTCCTATTCCCTCCCACCTTGCCCCTGCCCTTTTCAGTGTCCTTTTCCCATTCTGTCTTCTTACAAAGCGAGTTGCCTTGCCACACACACACACACACACACACACACACACACACACACACACACACACACACACAGCTCATGCATTTATGCAGCGAGTTGAAAGGTGACTGTACACCTGCAACACACTCAAGCGGTTGACACACTTTGTTAACATGACAAACCCCTTATCTCTGCCCCCCTTTTCAACCCCCTATCATTGCTTCTTGTGGCCAGAAGCGTGTACACAATTTTATAGGTGCGTTTTGGTCAATGGGTCGCAATGGAGTTTGAGTTTTAGTGACTTTATCAAAACAATTCGCACGTCGCAGAGTTTCCTCCTCTATGATGGATGCGAGGTATCTATCCTTTTTCTGTATCCCAGTGTTGTCCAAGGTTGTTTCTTCTTCTGCTCCTCGTTCGCTTTGTAAATGGGTGAAGGCTCAAAGCTGAAGAACTGGCTCGTTGTCAATGCATAATGCTGTAAAGTAGCTCATGCATAAACCAGTTCGTTAAAAATTTAGCTGCTCAGTGTCAGTGGCAGCTAGTTACGCACGTTACGTGGCGGTCTGTGGCACGACTTTGTGGCACGGGCACGGGTGATAAACTTTTACACTGATAACTAACGGCAGGTGCAAGTGGGCGTAAAAAGGAAAACTCTTCATCTTCTTCTTCTTTTGACAACCATATCCACATTTCCATTTTCACTTCCATTTCCACATTCTCAACCATATGAGAGTACGTGATTTGCGTGTGTTATGATCCGACAAGAGAAAAACAGTGGCAACAGATAGATGAACTCTATGAGTGCTACAACAAGTACTTTATTAAAGAAGAAATCGTGATGAAACTTGGTACACAACCGTCTTTTTGCCGCAGGCACTACATATGTTGGAGACGGCCGGATCGGTCCGCTATATCGTATAGTTGCCATAGAAACAATCGCTCCAAAATCAACCTCTAGTATGAAGAACTGTGTGGTTTATTAATAAATTAAAATCAAATTCAAAGATTGTGAATTTGATATTTTCTTATATAATATTGGACTTCTACACCATATAGAAATTTCTCCAATTTGTTCATACAATTAAAATCCTTAAGTGTTAATTTTAATTTTATCAAGTTGTTTATTAAATAATTTAATTTGAATACATAATTTATTAAAATTATTATATTAAATGTCTCACTCCCTCCATGGGAACGATCAGTCGAAAATCAAACACAAGGGTATTTAATCTTCGGTGTGTCAAATATAACCTTTCTTTCTTGTTTTTATTTATTCTTTATCTGAGCAACATTTGCATATAGCCCCAGCCCTAATGCCAATGGCTTTAACAGCCAGTCAACATCCGAAGCAGGTTGAGGCCATGTTCAACCAAACTAATTTAAATGTAAATCATTTTGTATTTTCAATTAGCATTTCGTGTCTCTTACACACACACACACACACACACACACACACACAAAGATAGAAGTTACATAATGTTAAACAGTCTCGGATTGTACATTGCTTGACCTTTCGACACGCCCACACAACAAGCGTCAATTGAGTTTGTGTTATGTTCCCCATTTCAATTTCAATTCCAATTTCCATATCCATTCTCATCTCAGCAGCTTTTATTTTATAGAAATTGATGAGCAAAGTGCGCGAAATAAAATTAAAGCGTTAATTTTGAGCCTAAAGAAGGTAGAGAATGTGAGAAAAACAGAGAGAAAGGGGGAGAAAGGGGGAGAAAGAGAGAAAAAAAGAGAACGCTAGTTGAGTTGATAATAATCCTCAAAAATAAAACAAGTGAGAGTGTTAAGCGACAATATTCCCTGCAGACAGCTCAGAGATACTCTACAAAAAGCTGCCTGAGAATATGGATGATGTCTTCTTCTTTTTCCTTTTACTTAAATTTATAGCAAACTGTAACACATCTCCTTGCAAGGATAAACCTTATAAAAAGAACGGTGAAAATTAAAAGCAAATAAAAGCTGAAGAATCTCATAAAGAGATGGAAAAACGCTTGGGGGTAATCAGTGGATGCGACTCAACCACCGGACGGTGCCAGTGGGTCAGTTGAGTGGTTAAGAGAACGATCTAAATACACGTGACTGTAAAGTAGTTTGTTTGATTTGGCACAACGCCAGCTCAGGGCCAATTCAGCTATAATCTGAGGTATAAATATTAAAGAATGAGGCGAGTAAAGCTTAAATGAGCTGGTTTTGAGTGAGATTAAATTCCAAAGCGTTTAAGGATTAGTCAAAACAAACAGTGGTTGTTAATATTTACAATATTTTATTTCTTTTTGATATGAGTAAAGGTGCGATTAATGTAAGAAGTTTGCTAGGAATTGAAAATCTTTAAATAAAAAGCTAATAAAAAATGGAATCAAATCGATAGCAGATATCTGCAATCTTTAAAAATTAGAATTTTAAAAAATAAAAATAATAAAATTGCTATGTTAAACAATATGCTAACAAAAACATATTATTAAATAAAACTCTCGAATGTTCGCGATATTTAATTTCACGAGGAATTTGCAATTTAAATAACACTTAAAAAAGAAACAAGAATTAGGTTAACAATATTCTACAATTAGTTGGTCTATCAAATGTTTTCAGCACATTTCATAGAGGAAAATACATAGCTGCAACATTCCTGTCATGTCCTGGCTATGAAACGCGATACTCATTAAACTAAACGGTAGAGACAAGTGTACTTTCGTGACCAGGCGATTGCCACCCATCATATTCCATTCACGAATACATATTCACTATTCGTACAATTACAAGTGCATACGAGCTCTCATATGGTATCGCATATATCCATTTTGGGTTCAAGAGTCTACAGTATTGATCCTAGCATCGGATTTAAATGTCCGTGAGTGTGTATTTATCGTGGGGGGTGTAAAAATCCCCCTCGTATCCCGCGGATGGAATAAATGCACAGCTGCTGCCATTGCATTTGCAAATCATAAACTGTAATGGCACCTCGAATGTGCCAGGTCTGAGTCTGAGGATAAAGCTTCAGTTCCCGTCGACAGATTAAATAGCGCGCGATACGCTGATAATGATAATGATAATGACCCTGCACATACGAGTATATTCGTACTCGTAAAGGGTTCAAAGCACTCACATGCACAGGCAACTGAAAATAAAGCTTCGCACTGAATTTTGCTTCTACACAGAGAAATATCTACTTTAATCTGATGAAAATATTTAGTAAGGAATTGCAAGGATAATGCAGATTTTGACTGATTAAATAATAAATATAATTCAAAGTGGAAATTAAAAAAATAATAAACAAAAAATAATTAATTCTAAATAAATAAAAATACAGAAACTGATTTTGAATTCTTAAAGTATTTAGTTTGAATACGAATAGTTGAATGAATCATAGGAAAAATCATTTAAGAGACCACAATTTATGTTAATAAATCTGAATAATTCATGATTTATTCCTAATTAAACTAATGAGTAATTTATGTGCATAAATGTTATGTTTATGATTATATTAATCATAAATGCTGCATAATATTTCTCGCTGTGTAGGCGTGCTTCATCCAAAAATCAAATGAACTACAGATGGGAATGAAAATGGATGTGGATAGAAGAAAACGTTGCCTTTCACAACTGGACAACGTTGCTTTGTTTCGCTCGATCTTCCTTTGTTGTCTACACGTCAGCTCAAAATGCTCAACCCTAAACGAAGCTTTTCCCCTCTGCTTTTTTCCTCTTCCTTCTTTTTTCTAGAGGGGGGGCTTTTAGCTTGCTTCCTTCCGCTGCGCCATATTTAACTTGTTTTATCTGGCGCCGCGTCCAAGTGTGCGCTCATTATGAATATTATCAGACTGGGAGAGGCGGTCGGAAAAGTGGGCGTGCTTTGTATGTAGAAGCTTAGTACATGTGAGTGTTTGTGTTTCTCATATTCTTGTCTCTCTTTATATTCTGCGCTTTACATTTTATATCTGTTTATTGAGTGTCAGACGATAAAAATTCCTTTATAATTGCTGGACAGCGTGAAATAAACGAATACACTCATACATACACACATCGTTTGAATCTGTATGTGTGTGTGTGTGTGTGCAATTAACGGTAGAATGAACATAATTATTGTCCGGGTCGGAAAATTGTTGTTATCGCTTTCCACGAATCTATGCGGCAATTAAGCCGCAATTAACTTTTAATGGTACGCAAAAAATATTGCATATTCTATTATGGATTATTATGCAGATGTTTAAGTAGATAACAACTATAACAATAATTGTAATAATATTAAAACATTTAAATAATATTAACAATTGGATTAAATTGATATCCTTGTCACAGATCCATTCGGCAGGTGAATATATGACTTTTTCTGTGTCTCCCCAGCTCCTTTTTCATCTCTCTCTCTTTTTGTTAGTCTATCTCTGTCTTATTCTCTCTTTCCATTCACGACACTCTCATACACGAATAAACAATTTGAAAAGCTGACATAATGCTTGCATTAAACGACAAAACCGACAGCGAAAAATGGCAAATATTTGCGGTGGAATGAATGAATGTATAAATGTCTGAATGTATGTACATTTCATATGCAAAAAATAAATAATACGACAAAGGAAATTTTAAAATAAGAGAAATGCTCCACATTTGGCTTGTTTTTTTTGGTTTTTTTGTAGGGGGATTGCTTTAAAAATGACAACGACAATTTTTGTCAATTGTTTTAAAAGATAAATTTCACGCTGGCTGGAAAAATGCCGGTAGACCCATTTCCCTACCCATTTCCCCCGAATTCCCGAGGGCCCAGCTTTGTTTTGACGCGATATAAAAGAACGTTAAGAATTATTGTGAGTGATGTACTTTAAGATACCCAGTAACAAGCAAATTTGTTATATCCTTTGTCAATTTTTTATTCACAGGGTAGAATTAGGAATGGAGAAGTTCAGGGAGATAGTTCCAATGTCCTGTACTTTTTTTCACTGCACAAATTGAAATTATCGATTGGTTTCCATTTTGATTGATTGCCCATTTGTTCGATGCTTTGTTTTGTTTTTCTTTTGCCGCCTCTGCAAGTGACAAATTTGATAAATTTTCAATAGCAAAAAAAAAGATAAAAATATGTTATAAAAACAGCAAAAGAAAAAGATGCCTGACATCGTCGTTGTTTTATGGTGTTTGTCTTGGCAATGACCCAGACCCTATCCAATTACTTACTTGTCTGCCACTTGAGCGTTGCCATCGGGCCTTTCCCCAAGCATCAAGCTCTTCGTGCCTCAAGGTTCGCAATAGCGTAAAATTAATAAAAATACAACCTATTTTTTTGTTGTTTGGGATTATCTTTTCGGAAATGCTGGAAAATTGTGTGTAATATGAACTGTAAGTTTCGAGTACTCATTTAATTGCTTTACCTAGTGGTGGCCTTCGATTTCATTCACTTGCCACTTGATCTGACCTATTTTTCCCCAACTTTTCCGATTTCTCTGACTACCACAGGTTAAGTACTCGCATCAATTTCACTGAGATACTCATGAACGAGTATTATATTCATATGTCAAGGTTAATTAAATGAAATTCCCAAATCATTATATACTATGAATGCGGTTTGAATGCTTTCTGTTTACAATTAAATTTTTTTAAGAATTTTGTGATGTTTCGTGCTTAAACTGGTTTTATTTTTAACGGAATCAACTGGAATTTGTTAGCTACATTTTATAGAAATACATACTCGCATGCATATATGCAATTACAGTGAACGCTCGCTAAAATAATAATATGAAATTTAAATGACTAAACTAAATATATTTTAATCGCTTGTATATGTCAAAATATTTGCTGAAAAATTTGATAATTAATTGAATTGAATTAAATTTATTTTTTAATTGACTACAAAAGTAAAATAATTGGTTTAAAATGAATTTATTGAGTAAATAAATGCATTATTTTGATAAAGTTTAAAATAATGTTAAAGGTGTTCATTTCTGTAACTCTAAAAATATATTTGAGAAAAATTAAAGCTCTGACATTTTGAGGAAAACCCGAAATTTTGTTTGCCTGTTTTCAAAAGCAATTGCATTTAAAATCTGTAGTGTTGCAATTGTCGAGCATGCACTTTATATAGCTGGATATATCAGCATGTCCTGCAATCGAATTACACTTGCATGTTTGGGTTCCTTTATACATATTAATTATTTACGTGAACTCAATGTGAAGGTCTGGTTTTTAGTGCACTCACATATGCGGGTTAATACAATTGTTCTTATGATGCAATTAGCAAACAATGACAGCCAGCAGCAACAACAACAATAACAACGACAACAAGCAATTAAACAATGTGTTTATTGCGCAAAATCCATTACGAAAAATATTGAAAGCCGAGGCAGCTCAAATGCGTCAGTCAAGAGGATTGAACGGCAACCCTTTTGTTTTTGAGGTCAACCACGGTATATTGTCAGTATATATTATATGTATGTATGTACATGAAATATATAGCATATATATTAATATGTTGTTGTTGTTGTTGTTAATGTTGTTGCTTATTCATGCGTATGCATATGTCGGAAATTGTAACGATTATATGCCGGACACACACAGGAAACGGCGTAGTCCATCGCCTTTGCCACACCCCCTTTCCTTTCCCTCCTCTGATTACTTCTTCCACCTGTGGGCAGGTTGTTACCATCTTCCATCATGCAGAATGCTTGTTGAGCTGATTATGTTTATTAGTGTTCATTTCTGCCAGGATCAGCAAGAGAAAATTGCATGTAGTCTACTTTAAAGCGCCTTTACGAATACTCGAGTGCATTCGTTATATATGAAATGAGTACTCGTAATTACGAGTGCAAATAGCTTTTGAATTTATTGTGTAATATTTAATCCTTCTCACACTGTCCGTTGATTGTTGTTTTAATGCATTTTTAATTAAAACATATATAAAGCAGTCTCTCTCTTTCTCTTTATACATATATCTATCTCTCTCTTTCACTATCACACTTTTTAACCAAGTGTCTGAAGAAAACGGCCGCTTTAAATTGAACCCAAAAATAAGTCATTAAAAGTTATGCCGTGACTTTTGCAGTTGCAAAAATGGGAAACTTCAAAAACAAGTTTGCGGCATGAAGACTGAGTGATTGTGGGAGTGAGTGCAGAAGTGAATGCCAGAGTGAGTGTGTGAGTGTATGAGTGATTGGGTGTGGCATGAGAGATATATATGTACGTTGCGCTTATTTGCATCTTGCCTTTGATGCTGGCACAGCTCATTATAAATTTGTTGATGCTGCATATCTCAGGCTTTGGTTAGATGGAAGGATGTCAGGATGAAGGCAGGATAGCAGGATAGCAGGATAGCAGGATGTGCTGCTGCGCTCGTTTCCTGCCAGCTTCTGCTGCTGTTATGCTGTTATCCTGCTGTTGCCTTGGCCATATCAGCAGCTTTTTATGCTTACAGCAGCAGCAACATCTTTGGCATTTCATTTTTGCCCGGTTTACGAGCGAACGAGCGACGGGTGAAACTTGTCTAAAAATCACGCATAATTTATTTACCATAAACAAGATGATGAACAAGTTAAGCCGACGACGGGCGGCCACATCTCTGATGTCCTTGGACATACAGACAGACATACAGACAGACGTGGCGGTTTTTGGTTAAAGCTTGCTGCCTGTCAGCGTTACACTTTGCACATGTGCTGAGCAAAAAATTACGTATACGCAGCGATTGCCTGCATTGCTTTAGGGATTGTTGTCCAATTTATGAAGGATGCCGTTTCTACTGCTACTGAAACATTCCAATAAAATATGAAAAATGCATGCAACGTGCAAAAATTGAAAAAACAACATAGAACAAGGTACCGAAGAATGAGAACAGCAATAAAAATCGCTTTATCTTCATTAAGGCAAGCAAAGATATCATTGCTTTCCACACACACACAGAAACAGATAGAGATACAGGCAACAAGCCAAACAACAAGGAGAGACAGCGCCGAGAGCTGTCTACACTGAAAAAAAAGACCAACTTCTAAAATCAAGAACATTCATCTTAAGTACTTTGTTCTCGAAATAAGAACATTTTAAGACCAAATTACTAATACTAAGAATATTAATCTAAAAATTCGCAGTTCTTAATATAAGAATTAAAAATCTTAAATTGATAAGAATATATTATAATGGCACCGTGGCGCTCTGGTTAGAATCGCCGCTTCAGTTTGGTAAACAAGTCGAGGGATCGAAACCCGCTCTAGCCAAGGAAAAAGCACATAATCGAAAGATTTATAAAGAAAAAAAGTTCAAAGTTTAAAAAACACCTGCTTTACTTATTCTTATTTAAAATATTCTTAAAATCAAGATGTGTTTTCTTAATTCAAGAATTTTATGTTCTCGACGAAATTCTTAGACCAAAACTCTTAGTTTTGAGACCAAAATCTTAATTGTAGAACATTGTTTTTATCAGTGTAGGACCAGTACACTGCTCCCGTTACCACATTGAATAATAAATGCAACGAAAATAAAAATAAAGAAAAAGAGAAAGAGAAGGAAAAATAAAAAGAAAAACTCGGCAGTCAGTATAAAGTACATGGATGTTTGGATAAATGGTAGATTCATGTACATACACGTGCAGCAACTACCTCAAGGATAAACACTGGATATATGAACGCTATGAGGACGTGAATTGTTTTTTATTTTAGCGTTGCATGCAAGTCCTGTTCCCGTTTCAGTTTCAGTTCCAGGAGTAGGTTTAACTTGCTTAACTTAACTAACTACAGCTGTTTGACTAACGAGAGATAGAGAAAGAGCAGAGAAAAGAGATGAAGAGATAAAGAGACAGCCAGATAGACAGTCAGTTGGACAGTTTGGTCAGCTGTCATACCACGAAATGAACGCTTCATCAAAGTTGCAAATGAATACGACCATGAGGTGGATACATCAACTATATATATACATATATATATATACTCTTGTGTCCTCATTCGCTGCTAAAAGTCATTGAGAAAGTGCAAAAGGTTAAACCCATTTAAGCGGCAATTGAACGCAATTAGCGTTGTCGCGACCACAGAGAGCGAAACATGGTTAAATCGTCTCTTCTATTTGATAACATTTAATAGAGTCTCACATTTAAATTAGAATTATTAATATAATAGCTATTTCATTAAATTAAAAGTGTATTCAAATATTTCATTGATTTTTATTAAGAAATTGTCTAAAAAATATTTATTATATTTTCTACAAACGATGTGACATTTAAGTTAAGGTAATAATAATAATATTAATGTTCACAATATTGAGAAATCCACTTTAAGTCGTTATATAAAACTCACACTATAACAATTTCTCTTGAAATTTATTTGATCATTGAAAATAGTTTTCATGAAAGAAAAATGCAATTTGGCCCAAGTGCTCATTACTGAGTGAAAACTGTATGTGATATTATAAATTTATTGATCGATATTCATATATCAATTTAATGGCAATGAAGGTTGATGCTCTGTGCGAGCAGAATATTAATATACTCAGCAGGTGTTCACAGCTCTTTAGATGCTGATGTTGATGTTGATGTTGCATCTATCCGCCGCCTTTTATGGCATGCATATGGGGGCGTGGCAAGTGATTGCATTTTTATAGGCGAGCGCACAAAACAATTTATTGAAAACGAACAAAATATTTGCATGAATGAAGATGAACAACGGGGAAAGGCGGTAAAGCGCATATTTCTAAGGGTGCGTGCCAATGTGTTAGTGTGTAGGTGAGCAGGTGTATTGGTGTGCATGTGTGTGTGTGTGTAAACAGTGTAACAGTATTTGGAATGCGGGTAGCTTTATGTACCGATGAACACAAATTGAAATCGTTTTTTTCTTACAACATTTCAATTAATAATAAATTTGTTCATTTCTTTCATTCTTTCAGGCAAAACGCATACAGAGCAATGAGTTGGCCGCCATCAAAGTCATCAAATTGGAGCCCTCAGATGATATTGGCATCATCCAGCAGGAGATCTTTATGATGCGCGATTGTCGGCATCCCAACATCATTGCTTATTATGGCTCCTATCTGCGACGGGATAAATTATGGATCTGCATGGAGTTCTGTGGCGGTGGGAGTCTGCAGGATATCTACCAGGTGACTGGACCCCTCACTGAAGTCCAGATCGCCTACATGTGCCGCGAGACACTCAAGGGCTTGGAATACCTGCACCAGATGGGCAAAATGCATCGCGATATCAAGGGAGCCAACATTCTACTCACCGAATATGGCGACGTTAAGTTGGCCGACTTTGGAGTCTCCGCACAGATAACGGCAACCATAAACAAGCGCAAGAGTTTCATAGGTGAGTGTGGGGAATATTTAAGAAAACGAGTCAATATAAATCAGAGATTAAAACCTTAACCGAAACCGTAACCTTTAACCGATGAAAAGCGATTGAAATTTGTAACCGTAACTGAAACCGTAACCGAAAAAATGTTTTTTCACTGTACCAAAACCCATAAGCCGAAATTCTTACAACCGAAATAACCGTTTAGTAACCGATTCATTTATAAGGGTTAATTTCGGTTCTGGCCATCGCAGCTACTAAGCAACTTCGAACTGTCATAACTTTGTCAAAACTCAATCAATTTTCATGCACAATGTAAATTTGAGCATGGTTTCACCTCTAAATTCGTTCTGCATTTAAATTTTGTTCATTTTGAAAATTCGAAATTTTTCGAAAAATGATAAGGGGTAACACTGTAAAATTTCTAAAAAATTCGAAATTTTCAAAACTTTCAAATCGAACAAAATTTAAATGCAAAACGAATTTATAGGTAAAATCATGGTCAAATTTACATTGCGCATGGAAATTGATTGACTTTTGACAAAGTTATGACAGTTCGAAGTTAGTAAAAATCAGTAAAATCAAAATAATCGAAATATTCAAACCAAATTAACCAAATTTATATGAGATCAAATTATATTAAAATCGACATTACACTGGATCATTCCAGTAACCAGATAACATTATTTTCCAGGCTAAAAAGAGCATTAAGTCTTTTTTTTATGTAAAACAATGAATAAAGCTTCTTATTTTGGTCAAACGAACACATCAGTTTTATTTTGTGAACCGAAACAATATCGGTATTCTTAAACCGAAACTTACAAAAATACGGTAACCGTTACGAAACCGATTTGCATAGCCGATAACCGAATACTTTAATTCGAGCATAACCGAAACCGTAACTGAAACCGATATTCGTTTCTGTTTTAATCTCCGATATAAATCCTAAAGTTTTAAACAAAAAATTCAACTAAGTTGAAAATCATATGCTAGGTTTGGAGATTGGTATTTTTGAAACAATATTATCTGTTGAATAGAAGTACTAAACTATCAATCATATTCTCCACTATTCAATAGTTGAATTATATATAGATCTTACACTCTTTTGAACTATTGCTAATTTCAACTCGTATTCTTTTCTAAAATTAAACAAAAGAGTTTATTAAACAGATATTTATCAGATATATCAAGGTATTTCTTGTATATATAGTAATGCTGTGATGTAAAGACCCTCAAATCTAGATTATGTATTGAAGTAGAATCTCCTATAATAATTCTTTTATATATAGCAATGCTATGATATATGGACCCTCAAATCTAGATTATGTATTGAAGTAGAATCTCCCATAAAAACTACTACTGTTAGTCAGGCTAATTAAGACTTTTTTATGATGTATTTTTGCAAATAAATGAAATTCTATTATGAACGAAGCAAGAAATTATTTGCTGTGTGCTACGCTGCGTATGCGTGATGCAGCAACTGTTGAGCTAGAGCTGTAGTCAATTAGTTAGAGTTGTTTCGGAATTGTTTTATTTATTTATAAATTTTAATTGAATTTATGGAGTTGGTGCAACAGTTCCCAGGACGATGACTGATGCCCTGTTGCCCAACTGCACACGATTCGTCTATCTGTGGAAAATTTGCACATATTGAGTTGAAACAAATGGACAAACATGTTGCCCCCTGTCCCTGCCCCTTTTGCAACTTCCCTTCGGCTGCAACAGTTGCGATCTCGATGCGGTATTTTGCCTCTGGCTTTATGCAAATTTAATAGAGCCATTTTTACGATTAGACGCAAGAGAGAGAGTGAGTGTGAGAGTGAGAGAGAGGGAAATGTGTTTGCTGAATATTCAAGTACCATTTCGGTATTTTGGCCAGATTTAACTGGCATAAAAAACCACAAATCTTAGTCACAGCCAAGTTGTAGAAAGGATACACGAATGGGAAAACTCTGGAATTAAACGACAGACAACTCGAACAACCAAAATGACAGACAGTTTTCATCAAGTGTTGGCATAAATGTATATCATGCTGTGTATATTGTGTATGCAGAAACATATAAAATATAGGAATAGAGAGAGAGAGAGCAAAATATAGAAAGAGAGAGAGAGAGAAAGAGACTGACACAGTTTGGAGTGCTAAGAAAACGGTTGGATAGTATTGACAGGATTCTGACAGTAACCACAATTGCTTTTCACGCTTTTAAACACACACACAACAGCTGTCAGTAATAAAGGACATAACACACAGAGCTAGAAAGAGAGGGAGGGAGAGAGAGAGAGAGAGAGAGAATGAGTAGCAGAAAGAAAGAAAAGTAAACTAAATAACAGCAAAGCAAAATATAATATATAGGAATAATAATAATAATACGTTTTATAAAAAATAATCAAATGCCATTAAGATACGGCAACCACTCGAGAGACCGACAGTGAAAGAAAGAGACAAATAATGGGAGTATGAGTAACAAAAATAAAAAAGTAGCTGGCAGAGTTAAAGGAATTTTAAACAATTCAATTTGAAAGAAAATATCAAATGCAGACAATGTTAGCAACTCGAAATGGCAAAGCAGGGAATTGCAATAAAAGTAACCAAAGCGTCGACAAAGACGAGGACAAAAAGAAATGGAGAAAGAGAAGGAGATGGAGAGGGAGAGGGAGAACTACTGTTCAGTTGGGTCAGGTAGACACTCTGGCAGACTTGGTATGGATTTTTGGCCATTGTATGGCAACCGCTGTGCAGCTGTCGAGATCCCGTCGAGCACAAAGGGAAATATAATTTTGTTGGTTTTTATTTTTCGTATTTTTTAAATGTCGCATGTTTGTGTGCGACTTTTTTTTCAGTACTAATAGATTTCTGCTGCAATGCGTTGAGCAGCTTTGTGAAAGCTTAAAGCAGCGTCCAACAGCTGGACATGGAAATTTGTGTTGTTGTGTTTGTGTTTGTCGCGTCTTTAAAATGCTTTTGGCAAATGCGCTAAGCTGCAGTCAATGGCACAAACAACGTGTCGTATACGCAATTTAAATGTAAATATCCAACATATCAGTCCAGACACCCCGCACAGCAAATTGTTGGCATCGCGACAGACAGACAGACAGACAGCACAGGAAAAGTGGAAAAGTGGAAAAGCGGTACGTTATTCGTCAGCCATTTTGCAATTTTCATGACAACATGCAATCTCATGACACGCAGACCCCTTAAACACAACGACTGTAAATATACTTATATACTCACTGTGTGTAAGGGTGAGAGAGAGGGAGAAAGAAAGAGTAATTTGCATGAATTTTCATACCCTGTAGTCAGCAAATGACTCCAAAAGGCTACAAAAATGCTGTATAATCTGGTCAAAGGGAAGGCTACTTCTATATGCCTATAAAGTGAATACTTATGTAGCCGAAACTGGAATCATAAAATAGTCATTATAATGAGTTTCACAATGTATTTTTACCGAGTTGAAATACGCAACTCACGAAAGTCCTTTAAAGACATTTAAAGAGTTTGAGTATCTTATGTAATTGTTAATTTAAATTTGTCGCTTGCAATTTGATTTTAATTTTATTTATAACATTAGGTATACGATAAATACAAAAAAATTATTTAAAAGAAATCTATTACGATAGAGAAGCTAAATCACGAATTATCGATAATATCATTAATTGCACATTCATTCTAACTTATTGCTTATTAAGCAATAAATTATTTAAAAGACACACACATTTGTACACTGAAAAAAAAAGTTCTTAAATCAAGATTTTGGTCTCAAAATTAAGAATTTCGGTCTAACAATGCGTCGGGAACATAAAATTCTTAAATTTAGAAAACACATCTTGATTTTAACAACATTTCAAATAAGAATAAGTTCTTAATTTAAGACCAAACAGTCTTAAATTCTCAAACCAAAAATAAAAAAATAAGGCAGTAGTTTTAAACTTATTTTTTTAAATTTATATTTATACTTATTTTTTGGATTTTTTTTTATAAAGATTCCGATTTCCTTGAAGCGGCGACTCTAGCCAGAGCGCCATTATTGACTTCATATTAAATATGACAGTCTTTTTTTTAAGTGTATTATATTTCCAACTAACCGATAACACTCTACTACATCTATTATGACTTTTCCGCTCACGCCTTGAAGTGAAGGTGATAAGAAGGCAGCTTTTATATAAACGTTTTAAATCTTGACCATAAATCAGGCCACAGCTCGTGGCCAACAATTAATTTATGCCTTGAAATGGCCAGCAAGAGTGCAGTTAATGAAAACTTTTGAGCTTTGTGCGCTTAATCAGCGGCTAAGACTGGGCGTTAATTAAATTATGACATCAACCATGCCTCCTCCCGCCCCCTCGTTTCAACTCCCATTTGTCTTAAGCCTATTAAAGTGCCTCCCGCTTCCCGTTAAGTCCGACGATAATAAAGTTGGGGTGACATTTGAGCTGTGATTGACATAAAAAGACGGTATGAAAATGATTTTGTTTTTTACGATTACCAACACTGAGAATGGATTTATGTGAATCCCTGATCTGGCTAAGGATGAGGCTAACAGATTTGACATTTAGTTCCTTGAAATCGAAATGCGTTTTCAGCCATCATAAAATTCAAAGTGCTTTGGCATAAAGTTTCAGCTTTTACAGCATTTTCTGCTCTTTATTTTTTATCCCATTTTTATTTTTCTTTTCTTTTTTATTATTGTTTTTGCAATTGAAATTTTTGCTAATTGTGCAAGCAATTTTATTATGACCATTAATAATCTTTGAACTTGGGTGCAAAGTTCATTGCGCTCGATTGCCTTTTGTTGCCCGCAACTTTGCCACATGCCACATGCCACTTGCCACTTTGTTGCACTTTATGACATTTTTTCGAGTGCTCAACTTTCTTTTTTGTGCCAACAATTAGCAACTTCTTGCCACACATGTCAATTGTGCGCCCAACGATGACGCTGCAAAGGAAAGAAACAAATCCTTACCGCACAGTGGTGCTTTTGGTTAATATAGCGCGAATTATTTTAAATTTAAAATTTGTATATATTGTTAGTACTTAGAATAACGTATTTAAAAACAATATTTTGACGTTAAAAAGAATACTTAAAAAATATTTTATATCCTGCACAAAGTAGATTATTTAATAAGAATTCGAAATGTTATTAATTTATTTATTTAAAGTAAAATGAATAAATTAATTCAATTTTAAATACAATTATTATTAAATAAAGATTAGAAAAGTTATTAATTTTTTTATGTAAAGAAAAAAAATAAATTAATTCAATTTTAAATACAAATTAATAATTAAAATGTAAAACTAAAAATTAAATAATATTATAATAAATGTAAATTCTTAACTAAAAGAATATGAAAAATTAAGTATAATTTATTCGACCTAATATGACCAAAAGAACCACTGTGCGACGGTAAGGACAACATAAGTGTAACTGTGAACGACGACCTATGACAGTGACTGTAAGGTATGTGTGTGGTGTGGTGTGTGTGTGTGTGTGGATGTGGGTGTGTGTGGTGTTTATGTCTGCAGTTGTCAAACAATGTGACGTCGCTTACTGTTATCATCTCGAGTGCTTCTTCAATGCGACATTGTTGTTGTCGCAGCTGCTGTGACAAATGTGGTGATAAGCACACAAATGTTGTTTGTCTCCCTGTCTGTCTGTCTCCCTTGTCTATTGCTGTGTCTGCATATGAAACCACAAACAAGACAAATAAAACAGACACACACACACACACACATTGTCAATACAAGCCTGGAGCGTTGGCGACAGTTTCATTATTAAATAAAAAATACGAAAGGATGCTTACGTCTGTGTTTAGTATCATTAAAAAGTCAGCGACAACAAACGACGCGTTTGTGTCGTTCAACGTCATCGTTGCCACCTTGCAACAAACAAGCATCCACAATCATGACTTGGCAACAGCTCCAAATGTGGTTGACTGTGTCGTGTCGTGTCTGTCTGTCTGTCTCTCTGTCTTTCTATCTGTTGGCTGTAAGAGTCTTAACTGCCCATTGACATCAGGTTAAGGAGCAGCTCAGCAAAACATTCCGGCTATAAGCCCAACAAGTAACTATTAATGCTATCCTGCAATATTATATACACTTCTTGATACATTGATAAAATGAAATTAAGTATACTTTGAATTTTTATTATTTTACTATCAGAGATTGGAAATATTGCACAACATTTTAAAGTTGTTTATGGAAAAAATGGTGTTTTTAGGCAAAATAAAATGTCACTTTCAATTCTGTCTGAATTTCGAGAATTTTCGTATTCATATTCACGATTGAAGAAACCTTAATTTTCCTTTTAACTGAAAACGTAGTGTTTTATGTTTAGAAAATCTTTATTCATGATTTATTATTGAGCTCAACTTTTAATAAAGTGTTAGTCAACTTTTTTACAGCTCAGACTATTATATGTATTATTTCTCAAAACAAAACCCATAGCAGTGTTCTGTGGTTTCTATTAAATACCATTCAATGAAACGTACGAATGTTGTATTATATTATTAATTAGAAGCTTATATTACATTTATTATTAATGAAAGTTAATCATATTTTTAATTTAAATGTCTAAAAATTCATAATTAATGAATGAACACAATTTTTTTAATATAGGATTAATTTTTTTGACTCTAGTATAATATATTCCAAGCATATCTATTATTAATAAAGTTAGATATTAGACCATGTTTTAGGAGGACTCATCTTTTTGGCGTGCCTGATTGTGTTTAGGGTATTCGTGAGTCTCATTCACTTTGGCATTCACACTGTTGACACATGGCAATTAATAAAACGACACTTGAGTCAGGCTGATGCCAGTTTATGTTCGCATCTCTCACTTATTAATTAAATTGTGTGCCAACTGTGGCAGCTATCAACGGCGACACTTTTTACATTCAACGTTTTACGTTCAACGTTGCATATTGAATATGGAATTCCAGAAAGTTGAAAATTCTACGGCATTTAATTGAATTTTTGGCCTAATTCAATTATAAATACATTTAAAACACACGAGATCAACATGGCGTATGCGTAATTTAATGTGTCAGGCCATAAATCGGTTGAATTGCATAATTCAGGAAATTGTTTACTGCATAATTAGCACATATCGCGCCAATAAAGTTAATTCAATTAAAATTAAAGCAGCCAAAAAGGCAGCATGAATAAATGACAAACAATTGAAGTTGAAAATGCAATGAAAAACTCGCCAAATGGAATAATTAGCATATGAGAATCGATAACAATGCAATCTCTGATCTCTCTTTCTCTCTATCTCTCTCCTTCTCTCTCTTTATTCACAGGCACTCCATATTGGATGGCGCCCGAGGTGGCCGCTGTGGAGCGTAAGGGCGGCTACAATCAACTTTGTGATATTTGGGCCTGCGGCATAACAGCAATTGGTAAGTAATCAATGCAAGTTAATCTTGAAATGATGACACTCTATTCAACTTTTATCGTTGCGATAATAGAACTGGCTGAATTGCAACCGCCAATGTTCGATTTGCATCCAATGCGCGCCCTGTTCCTGATGTCGAAGAGCGGCTTCAAGCCGCCCACACTGAGCAATAAGGACAAATGGAGTCCAACGTTTCACAATTTCATCAAGACGGCACTGACAAAGAATCCAAAGAAGCGGCCAACCGCCGAGCGTCTGCTGCAGCATCCCTTTGTCCAGTGCGAGATGCCACAGCGTGTGGCAAAGGAGCTGCTCCTCAAGTACCAGAGTCCCAATCAGCAATTCTATTATTGTCTCGATGGCGACGAGGAGGTGAGAACAATGTGCCCCATTTCCATTCCCTTCTCCCATTTTCCATCTTCCATTCAGTTCAAACTGTGGCAAGGCCAACGACTTTGTTGCAAAGCCACTTGCCACCTTTTATGTAATTTATTTGCGCTTTTAGTGTTGCCTCGTTGCCTCCAGAGTCTAGACCAGGCCAGAGCCAGAGCCAGGAACGGAGCCACGTATTTACTTAGTTCGAGTTTTGCTTTGTGTGGCGCACAAAATTGAAGATTTAGTGGGCCATTAGACACCTTAGGAGTCCAATATAATGGTGGCTATCCAAAGTTAATGCCTGCCACGTTAATGATATACCAACTTGCAACACTTGCCACTGCAGTCGGAAAAGTTGCGATAAGTTTTCATACTTAATTGATATACAAAAGTGTATTATTCTAATTCTAAGGGACGTATATCTTGTTAAATTCAGATTCACAAAACATGCATAAACTTTAATTTGGTAGAAAGATAGAAGATTAAATTAAAATTTAATGAAAAATAATCCCTATGTCGGAGCTAAAAAACATGGAAAATTTAATAATGCAAAAAATTTGGGAACCGAGATAAAAAAATGTATGAAATATGAACTTTGATTTGTCGGCATAAATTGAGATTTTATTTATCATCATTTATTTATTTATTATTTATTTGACAGCTGAATGATTTAGTGCTACAATCCTGAAAGTTTGACACATTTAAAACGTATCTCTGCCATCTAGAAATATATTTATTGAGAAAATGTCAAATATTTGTATAGATAACGGAAATCTATTTGAAATATATTCTACATAAATTTTAAGAGATGTTTACTTTTTTTCTACTTAAAAGATATGTTTACTTTTTATTTCTGCTAAAAAGATATATGAAAACTAGAAAATATTTCTAGAAAATTTAACCAGATAATTCCAACTAATATGCCCGCCAGAATAAGGGGAGGGTTCAAAACTAATGCCACAGTCTAGACCTGTAAATCCTGAATTCACAAATGCAAATTTAATGGAAGAGACACACTTTTGAAACTGTTGGGTTTTTGTAAGGTTTTGTGTGCCGCATGTCAACTCATAAATCTTCAATTTGTTTGGATGTTTTGAGGCGAAACTTTTCACTGCCTGTCACGGACCAAGAGAGGTTGAATCGAAGAGAAGAAGAGAAGGGGAAGGAGGAGTGTTAGACTTGCATATATACTTATATTCAAATTTTACTTAGCACCAAGTTTTTTTGCCTAAATGGCTAAGAGCAAGGCAACAAACACTGTGACTCTGGGCATTGCTCTGAGCAAAAGGCGAATATGATTTTGATTTTGATTTATGAGATTTTATCCGAAACTTGAAAACTTTTGTCACTGACTGACGATGGATCATAACGGCACTCCGCCTAATTCTGCTCTCTAACTCAATAACTTTGTCTGCCCTCTTACTCACACACTAATGCCTCTCTCTCTCTCTCTTTCTCTGTGTGTTTTTCACAGACGGTTGCCGGCGTTCCACAGCGAATTGCCAGCAAGATGACGTCGCGCACAAATGGGATTCCAGCTCAGAATCACACGCTCAAAACAGGCAAGTTAACAATTTCATCACCTGGCCCAAACGGAACTCACTATTAATTACATCTCCATCTCTCTCTCTCTCTCTCTTTCTTTCTTTATTCTGTCTACTCTTTGTAACTTTCTGCAGGCATGATGACAAACTCGACGTGGTATGAACGTTCTTCTAGTCCCGAAACGTTGCCTAGTGACATGTAAGTTGACCCAGAATATACTATAACATTTCTACATGCCTATATACTGTTATATAACACAGTATGTGTATAACAGTTACTTGAGCCGCGTTGCCTGAAACTTTGCTACAGCTTTGAATATTTGTTGCATTTGCTGCTTTTCGTTAACTGCTTCTGTTTGTCTTTCGTTTATAATTCAGTTAACACACATATATACGCACAAACACACACATACATACACACATATTATATATACCAGGGACCATAACTGTTATATATTTTAAAATAAAAATGACGGCATTTCAATTAAGTTCCGATTTTTAAATATATTCCTTAAAAAAAGACTTTAAATTGTTATCTTAAAAACTGCAAAATAATAGTTAAATTTCATTTTTTTTAAGTTAGGGAATTTTATTAAATTTATTAAATGTTTAGTATTAACTTTTCCAATATATATTAAAAAAGAACACTACTATTTTATCACAGTTTCAAATTAGGTATCTAAAAAATTCCAAAATAATAGTTCAATTTCAATTTTTTAAAGTTACGGAATTTTATTTTATTTAATTTTTATCTTTTACTTTTCCAATAAACATTATAAAATAACACTATGATTTTTATTACAGTTTCAAATTAGTGTTATTGAAAATAAATAAGAGTCATTTTGTAATGTTTATTTGAAAAGTTAAAGCTGAAAATATAATGTAATTTAAATAAATTGTATTTAACAAATTTTAAATAAAAACTCAAATATTATATAACTATTCCTAAATAAATTTGTTGCAGTAAGAATTAAAAATGATATTCCATCATTGATTAATTTTTCGGTATTAATTTGATTCCATATAACAGTTATTTTCGGTCCCTGATATATAGACAAAAGTTTCCTCCATTGCCTCTCGCTCATCTTGTTTGTTGCCTCTTGTTCTCACACTGTTTCCATCACTCTCGCTGTATCTCTGTATCTCTCTCTCTATTTTCTTTTAGTAGTCCATCGATAGAGCGCCAAAGATGCAGCGGCACTTTGATTATGAACATGTCCTTAAGGTTAGATCCTGGCTCAAAGCTGCCTCACAGGAGAGAGAATTGCACGTTTTGTTGCCGCTTTTTGTGGCACAGTCAAGTTGTTGCTTCCGCAGCTTCGCAGCTCTTTTGTGTCTGTCGCGTTAATGACATTTGGCTTTAGCCTTGTAGCTGCCTGTAGCTTTTGCAACAGTGCTTGCCACCTGCAGCTTGCAGCTTGCCACATTTTTGGTGGCATATTTGACACAGTCGCCGAGGCACGCGCCTCTCAAAAGTGCACAGAAACATTTGCCTGTGTTGCACGTATGCCAGAGCTGTGCTTACTACTTGTACTTGCCGCATATTGTTGCATGAACACACACACAGACATACACACAGTTATACTCACAAAGAGTGAAAGACACGTACACACAATTGAAGTTACTCGTTACGTGCCAGCAACGTGGATTACGCCGTGATAAATAATTACCACTCGGCTGTGGCAGTTGAATTTCCTCCATCTGCAATTTGTAGCTAAGCTCCTTGGCTATTTATTTTGCTCGACAGCAGAAGGAAAGAGAAAAGAAAAAAAAAAGAATAGAAGGAAAATGCTGTACAATAAACGAAAGTTGCATTGAAATCAATTAGAAGGCAATTCGCGCAATACTCATACGCCACGTTGTACGCTCAGCTGCCACATAACTCATATTACATGATTACATTGTCGAAATCCTTTACATTTTCCTTATGCACATGAGTTTCAGCTACTTTCTTCTTGCCTCATTTGGTGGCTTCGTTTCTTCTTTACTTTCTTTTTATTGTCGCCATAAAATTGACAGCCTCAATGCTGATGTGTTGCCATAAAATCGCTTACTTGGCAAACTGCCACGCCCACTTTTGAAAGCACTGCTCAAAATGGCGCCTCAAAAGTTGGCTTTCAGAACAACCCAAGTATAATTCAAAACACCAAACAACATTAATTGGCCCAAAGCACTGAGAAAATATGAGCTCATATTTTTTTTGGTGTTTTCCTTGATTTGTTATTTTCCTCTTTCATTTTTAATATACCCATTTTGGGTTTGGCATTCATTTATGTGCTGGAAAATGTGATATTAAAACAAATTATGGCCATTGAAAATTGGCTAATGCGTTTAATTGGCCGTAACAGCCAAGAGAGTGTGAGAGGCAGCAATTTTCATCATCTTCTTATCGCCGTTTTTTCCTTCATTTTCTAAGTATTTTCCCAATTTTCTATTTAACTTTTCTTTGCACGGTTTTTTGCCTGATCCCGAGGCGTGTTTTTTTCCTTGTCGCCTTTTCTTTGCTCTGCGTCTTACAAATTTTGCAGCAAATCAACAACAAAATTTACAAAACACAAAGTTATCATAATTTTATAAATATAATTAGTTGATTCAATAAACAATTTTTTAATGCTTTATCTACAAATTGTGGCTGTAGTTTTAATTCTTGTTCAAATATTTTATTCGATATATTTCTATAACTATATTTGGGGCCATTTTGAATGATTTTTGATTTGTTACTGTTTATTACATAATTTGTTATCTTTCATTTTGTTTTTGAACTGGAATCTTAACCACGATTTCTTTTTTATTTTCTACGTTTTCTTTTTTCGTATATTTTTTGTGTTTGATTTTTGTAGGAGCCTCTTACAGTATATTGATGAGGAACTAAAGCTAAGGTAACTACACATGAAATAATTTCTAATGCGAAAACCGAAAAACTTTAACTAGACTTAGCTGGGCAACTGACACCCTAGAAACAACACCCCACCCCCCTAAACCTCCAACTATTACCAATACTTCTAAACACACATACAAAACACGCAAACGTAATGTAAACTAACGGTTGAAGTTTTTACTTTAATTTAGTGTTAAGTTTAATTCACTCTGTGTGTTCATTAGTCAAGTAAGCAACATTATCATCAGCTCAGTTTTTTTTATCCTTAAACATTTTCAGTTGCATAACTTTCATTCAACTCATATTAAGTTAAGAATTTTCTTTACAATTTCCACCTCTCTTTCTTTCGTTATTTGTCTCACTTTTTGTTACTTTGTTATATTGTTTGTATAATCTTTTGTTTTGTGTATTGTCTATTATATGTTGTTTGTGGCTCCATTCGAAAAAGTTTTTACTCTACGTATACGTAATACGCTTTTGTCTAGTACGCATATTACGCATACGCACTGTGCACGCCTTATGACTAAATTATGCACAACAAACACACACATAATACGACATCTAAGAACAAATTTGTGATCGCTCACAACACGAAACCGGCTCAAAGGAATACGCTCCATTTGTCGCCTATGCCTATTCGTGACCCCAAACCAAACCAAACCAAAACATTTCGACCCTTTTTCAATTTTTACTGTTTATTTATTTTATGTGAGAGTGTGTGAGTGTGAGTGTGCAAATGGTTGTCCGCACATTGCTTTTATTGTTATTATTATTATTGGCGCGGCTAACTAGTGCCAATAATCCCAGGGTAAGCGTGTGTTTGCCTTCTTTATTTATTTGTTTTTTTGCTTGTTCGTTTTTATAAGAATTCGGACAGAGGTTATAGCATTTGTTTAATGAATTTTAAGAGAGAATACCCTGTATATATTGCCATAATGATGCTTTTTATAAGACAGTTTTTTTATTGTAATGAAAAAGAATAGTAGAAACATAAGTAATTTTAAATAAACAACAATGTTGAGGGAAACTTCTTGTTTTCTTTCTTTTTATGTCCCAAAATATGATTATTCCTCTAATATATTTCCTGAAATATCATTCCTATAATAAATATAGTATTCCGATGCTTTTAAATTTAATGAGTTACAGTTTATATTCAATTTTAAAATGGAGAATCTATTTTTTTTGTTGCTGATTTCGATTTGACTGGAAATACAATACATTGATATTTTTGGCATACCCTGCGGCACCCTTTAGATGGATAGCAATATTCTCATTTCTTTCTTTGCTTTTATTTGAGCAATTTTCATTTGCCTGAAGCAAACATTTTATTAAATAGAATGCAAAGCTTGTTAAAATATGCGCACAAGCGTAACTTTTGCTATTAGACCAAATAGCAAAGTATTTTCAAATACTAAGTATATAAAAAGTCCACCCTCATCTCAACCCACACTTTATTTTCTCTGACACTCTTGTGCTAATTGAAGAACTGATAAGTTGAGACATTGCGTGCCTCAGGACGAACAAATTGCAATTATGTTCACAGACAATCCAAGAAACTAATTTACGAATGAACAGACAACTCTATTCCATCTTGTTCACTTCTCTCCCCGTCGTTACTCCAACTTTTCTGAAAGCAGCAACACCTGCTGCTAGCATTTTACAGCACATTTATTTTATTTTCGATACCCTGTAACAATTAAATATTACTTAAGTGGAGTATATTATTTCGGTGTAAATATTCTCATCAATCAATTGTAGAATTTTTAACTTTTAACTTCCCTCAGATCAAGAAACTATCGACATATTAAATAAATTGTAGCTATAATCTACATTCTCAGTTACTTTTCAAAGTATACTGGGTATATTCAAGTCGAGCACACTCTACTAGTTTTTCTTGCTGCTGCTGCATTTTATGTTTGTCTCATTTCCCATTTTATTTGGAAAATCTTGTGCGTTTCGTTTATGAAGAATTAATTTTCCAGCATTTTCTTCATGTTTCTTTTTCTCATTGCCTCTCCCATTTTTCTGTTTTTTATGTGCATTCATGTGCGTGGCAATTTTCTATGTGGAGCATGTATGTGTGTGCGTGTATGTGTAAATTTGCATGTGAATATGAAAGTGTATGTGTGTTTTTGTTGAGTGTATTTGATTCACATTTGTTTTGCATCTCATGCATAACTTATGACTCATTTATTTATATTGCGTCTACTCAACAAACAAGAACAACAACAACACCAACACCAACAAGAGCAACAATAAACAATAGACAATAGACAACCACAAAAAGCACAAGTGGCGAGACAATAATTGAATTAAGATCTTTAAACGTTTGTTCATCCTGTCTAAGCTCGTTCTGGCGAGCTTATCTCGTTATCTTAAAATCTGATTTACAATCCTGCACGTTAATACCAATAATAACAACCACAACCACCAACAACAACCACCAAAACTATAAGAAGAAGCATAAGAAATAAAGTAGTTGACTTCATTGTTTTGACAAAATTGAGAGTTGTCTTCATTATTGTTTATTTCGGATTTTAAACAGTTGAAGAATTTCAGAAAAAATATATATTGGCAGGGAAATATATTATTTAATAAAAAAATAGCCAAGGAAATATATTACTATTAATTAAAAAATATTAACAAATATAATAATATAATAAATATAATATTTTATAAATCAAATAATTATATAAAGTATATTATTATATTTGTTAATATTTATTAATAAATATTCATATATTTCCTTGCTATTTATATGTATATTTATTTTAATGGCAGGGAAATATATATTATTTAATAAATAAAATAATATAAATATATAAAGAGCAAGGAAATATAATAAATATAATATTTAATAAATAAAAGAATTATATAAACTATACATAGCGAAGATTTGTAAAAGCAAAATATCTAAATTCGGTTATGAATTCCTTTTTAAATAATTTCATAATTAAATATTTAAAGGCTAAAGTTCAAATTATTCTCATCTTCTTTATATAACGTTTTATATTGTTTTTTTTTTTAATTTAAAAACTACTAAAGAAACCTTTTCCAATTATAAAAAATCTTTAGTTTTCCGTTAAAACAATATATTTCCTGCAATTATAAATATATAATATTCAGCACTTTTACATATTTGAAAATAGGAAATACAATAAATAAAAAGGCGACTGTAGTTTTGTCAAAATAATTCTATTAGTTAGTGTAGTTTGAGGCACATCTCTTTATTTATTTAAAGGGAGAGAGAGGGAGACACACACATACACACACACACGCACACAGTAACCTGTCTGAGAGGAAAGGGAATGCAACTGAGAACCACTCCACACCCCCTACACACACACAAACACACACACACCTCCAATTTCACTGATTCCCACTCCACCCAATGTTTGCGCAATCCTTCCTAGAGGGGTGAACACTAAAGTGTATGTTTGTTGTGCGTGTTTCAACGAAAGAAGCTCAAACACCTTTGGCTTTCTCTTTCTCTCTTTCTCTTCCAAAACGCGTCTCTCCTCGTCTCGCTTGTCTCGCTCTTAGAGCAACATTACCATTGAACGACACCAAAGATTCGGCACTCGGTGCCGAGTGCAGTTGCGCCCACAATGGAGTCGCCGTTGCAAGCGGAGGCGGCGGCGTTGGCGGCGTTGTCGGTGCCGGTGCCGGAGTTGGGGGCATGGTCTCAACAAATGGGGGCATAGGAGGAGGAGGAGGAGGAGTCGGCGGAGGCGGCGGAGGCAGCAACAGCAGCCATAGGGCCAGCGTAATCGACGGCGGCAACGGTGGAGGGCATCATCATCAACACCACCACCACCATCATCATCATCAGCATCAACATCATCATCAACAACAGCAACAGCAACAACAACAACAACATTTGGGCACTGCAATTGGCACACAGCACAACCACAACCACAATCACCACCACCACCTTAACCACCAATCAAGCAGTGCACTGACTTCGTCCAGCACCAGCAGCGCCTTGGCCACATCGGTCAACTCAAACTCCAATTCCAACTCCAATTCCAATTCCAACTCCAGTTCCAGCTCGAACTGTAATTCCAATTCCAATTCAAATTCCAATGCCAATGCCAATTCGACAACGAATTCCAATTCGAATCCCTTGAGCATGTCCGCCTCGCTGGCCTCCATGCCCGGATTGAGCGCCTATCTGGGCTTATCCAATTTGCGTACGACCAGCATTGGCGATGGCGACGACGATATCAATCTGGACGTTGACATTGCCATGAATAATGCAGCTCCAATCCAAGGTTTGGGTATCGCTGCTCCCAACGCCGCTGTCTCCGGTTCCGGCTCCGGTTCAGGTGCCGGTTGCTCCGCCTCCGCTGCGCATTATTTGCGTCACAGCAGCAACTATCGCTCGGCGGCGGCTGCGGTCAGTTCAGCCGCTCAAGCATCATCTCATAGTGCTGATGGTCATGGTCATGGTCATGGCCTTGGTCTTGGCCTTGGTCTTGGGTTGTTCTCATCAACATCGCTCGCATCCAGCAGCCCAACAGCAACAACAACCACAACAACAACAACCGCATCTTCATCGTCATCAGCATCGTTTTATAATCGCCTACTACTCCTCGATAATTCCAGCGGCGATGCAGTCGGCGGCGGAATCATCGGCGGCATCGGAATCGGTGGTAGCAATGGCCTGGACAAGCATGAGGTCAATGCGACGCCTCCGTCTGTCGCACAGTCAGCCGGTGATGGCTTCTTGCATTCCAACTGCGCCTCCACAAGCACAGCAGCTGCCGCGGCTGAAATTGCAGCATCTACAACAGCAACAGCAACTGTTGCTGCTGCCACAGCCGGCAACTCATCGCATCTCTACCAGAATCTACTGCGGAGCAGCGCTGCCAGCAGCACAGAGACAGCACACCCGGGAGTGGGAGCGGGAACGGGAGCAGGAACGGGAACGGGAGTGGCAGGAACGAGCGAGAACAGCAACTGTGATTACCGCAACGAGAGCAACCAGGTGAGTAACTACATATAACTACAACATGTTGGAGTTATCTTAATAATTAGAATTGTTTCCCTTATCAGAATGGAGTGGAGGATTCACCGCGTCGACATAGCTCAATGGATCAGCTGATTGGACTCCTTAATGACATGGGCAAGTCGTCGCGCACGCGCAGCCTCAGCGACGGCGGTGCCCAGGACGACGACGAGGGTGAGTTGAATAGTTCCTCAGTTAAACAAGTATACAAAAGTATAGTAATATAATTTAATAAATATTTAATTATTTAATGCTCTCTCATAAAAGAAAATTAAATATTAATTCTTAGAAATAACTTTTCGTGAGTTATAGAATTTTTTAAATTAATTTAAAGAATACTTTAAATCAGGGATTTAAACCGAAACAAATATCAGTTTCAGTTACGGTTTCGGTTATGCTCGAAATAACGTTTTCGGTTATCGGGTTTGGAAACTCTTGAAGTATCGGATTCGTAACGGTTATCGGTTGTTTCTAAGTTTCGGTTTAAAAATTAAGGTTTTCGGTTGACCAAAACTAGAATCGTTACTCATTGCTTTACATGAAAAAAGACTTAATGCTCTACTTAGTCTGGAAAATAATGTTATCTGGTTTTCGATTATTTTGATTACTGATTTATTTATATAATATTTACTGATTTTTAAAAACTTCGAACTGCCATAACTTTGTCAAAAGTCATCCAATTTCCATGCGCAATGTAAATTTGTGCTTTATTTTACATCTCAATTCGATCTGCATTTAAATTTTGTTCATTTTTAAAAAATTTTGAAAATCGAATTTTTTGGAAAATTTACAGTGTTACCCCTTCATTTTTTTTGATTTTTTCGAAAAATTTCGAATTTTGAAAATGAACAAAATTTAGTTGCAGATCGAATTTAGAGGTAAAATGATGATCAAATTTACATTGCGCATGGAAATTGGTTAACTTTTGACAAAGAAATGACAGTTCAAAGTTATTATAATACATATTTTCATACATAAACCCATTGGATCGCAATAGTTCTTTATTATTTGGCTTCATACTAAAATCCTAACCAGCAACTGTTCAGAAGACTGGTAAAGACAGTTAGGTTTGCTCAGTACCTGCGACGGCCATATCCAAAATTAACCCTTATAAATGAATCGGTTACTAAACGGTTATTTCGGTTTAAAGAGTTTCGGTTTGTGGGTTTCGGTAAAGCGGAAAAAGTATTGTTCGGTTACGGTTTCAGTTACGGTTTCAAATTTCAATCGGTTTTTACCGGTCAAGGGTTTCGAACTGATTCAGTATTTATGCAAGGCCAGAAAGTTATTTAATCCTAACTATAAAGTTAAATAAATATGACTTGATTAGTTACAAAAAATTGGAATGTCTAATTAAATTGAGTTAATTAAAATAAATTTATGAATAATAATTAAACAACAATAATTCCAATTATTCTCTTTCCCCTTCACTCGCTCGCAGTGGAGAAAGAGGCGCAACCGGATCTGCTGAACAATACGCCGCCTGTGCCGCCAAAGCGTTCCCATCGACGTCGTCATACGCCACCCAGGCCCATCTCGAATGGGCTGCCACCGACGCCCAAGGTGCACATGGGCGCATGCTTTTCAAAGATCTTCAATGGATGTCCACTCCGAGTGCACTGTACCGCCTCGTGGATTCATCCTGAGACACGGGATCAGCATCTGTTGATCGGTGCCGAGGAAGGCATTTATAACCTCAACATGAATGAGCTGCACGATGCGACCATTGATCAACTGTTCCCACGTCGCACCACCTGGCTGTATGTGATCAAGGATGTCCTCATGAGTCTATCCGGCAAATCCTGCCAGCTGTATCGCCACGATCTGGTCGCTTTACACTCGAAGCAGACGGTGCGTTTCTCGCTCCACATGAACAAGATACCAGAGCGTCTGGTGCCGCGTAAATTTGCACTGACCACCAAAGTTCCGGACACCAAGGGATGCACACAATGCTGCGTCACTCGCAATCCGTACAACGGCTACAAATATCTGTGCGGAGCGACACCGAGTGGCATCTTCCTGATGCAGTGGTACGATCCCCTCAACAAGTTCATGCTGCTCAAGCATTGCGACTGGCCAGCCACAAGTATTCTGGGCGGTGGCTATGGATGCGTACAGAATGGACATACGCCGGTCTTTGAGATGATCATCACCCCCGAACTGGAGTATCCCATTGTGTGCACGGGCGTACGCAAAGCCCTCAACGGTTGCCTCAAACTGGAGCTCATCAACATGAACAGTCAGTTGACAGTTGTTTCCATGGAACAGATACATATATTCATAATTTGCAATCATGTTTAGAAATTTATAATTGTGCTACTGATTTATTTATTTTAATTTATTATTAATTTATTAATTTTAATCTGCAGTGAATTTAAGGCAACCACTTTTTGATTTAAATCAACAACTCAATCATAATTTTAAATGTAATCATTACTTTTTTCTAAAATGTTAAAATTTGTATTTAATTAATGATTGAAATCAAATTAATTTTTGTATTGCAATCATTTGCTTTAAATTTATATCAGCCTGCAACTTTTATAATCAATTTAAATGTAATCTTTCCTGATTTCAATCAGAAAGGTTTGAGATCTTTATTTTAATTTTGCTCTGTCATTAAATGAACATCATTTTAATCGTATTTCATTTTGTTTGTCAGGTGCCAGTTGGTTCCACTCAGAGGATCTGGAGTATGACGCCATGGCCACGATGGTGCCGCGTCGCGACCTGCTTAAGGTGGTGCGCGTCCACCAGGTGGATAAGGACGCCATTCTCGTCTGCTATGGCAATATAATGCAAGTGGTCACACTTCAGGGCAATCCCAAGCAGCACAAGAAGATGGTTGCCCAACTCAATTTTGATTTCAATGTGGACAGTATTGGTAAGATCGGAATAACAAGTTATCTGTGGTATAATGGGTACAATTGTAATCCTCTTGCAGTTTGTCTACCGGACAGTGTATTAGCATTCCACAAGCACGGCATGCAGGGCAAGTCGCTGCGCAACGGCGAGATAACGCAGGAGATCAAGGACATGAGTCGCACCTATAGGCTGCTGGGCAGTGATAAGTGAGTCCTAATCCCAAATCTCTGAAATACAAATACTTGTATACTAATTCCCATATTCTTATCAGGGTCGTCGCCTTGGAGAGTCAATTGTTGCGCACGGGTTCGTTGGGCAGTGAGGAGGGACATGATCTGTACATTTTAGCCGGTCACGAGGCCAGCTACTAGAAGCACTAATTGTTATATTTTAAATATAATTCAAGATAGCGAGAGAGAGAGAGAGAGAGAGAGGGGAAGTGAGAGATATATACAAATAAATTTTAAATGCAGCTGTCGTCGGGCGGCGTCAACTACTAACTGTAATTTAATTACTCGTAGGCCCTAAGCTCTAAATTAAATTAACTAAATTAAACAAGAAGCCGAAACATTAAGCAATTTGCAATTTTGAGAGCTACTTAGCGCATTTTATTCTAGCTGATAAAGAGGCAGCCACGAAATACAACTAAACTATAACTAAATCAGCAACCACAAGAGATTCTTAGTCCTCCCATTAATCCATTCTTTGCCAAAAAAAAAACAAAAAAAACAACAAATCAAAATAAAAATTAAATAAAGAAGAAAATCCACTAGAAATACATAAATTATATACTACTTATATAGTATGTCGCACAGTCTACCCGATTCCGTTGTAGTTATTATTATATTATTATTATTATATTTTTGTATTACAAAGAAAGAAAATGCTTTAAATTATATGCCTAACTTTATTAAATTATGCATATATTAATTTTAGAGATTTTGTGTAACACTCACAAAGCAATTAAATAAGTTTCAAGCAAAAATATTGAACCACAAAGAGAGAAAAATGAGAGAAAGTATAGTAGGAAGAAAGTCAACAGCGGCGAGGCAAGGCAATTAATTATAATTCTAATTAATAGGAACTAATCATAATACACGTATGCATATATAAAGAAAATTTTCATAGTTTTTAGCAATTGTAAATCGCAAATGTTTTTGTAGTTGTTAATGTAAAGCAGAACTGCATTAGGTTGGAAATTAGGCGCGATGCGGAAATCCAATTTAAGAGAATGTGAGAGAAAGTTGCATGCATAACGGTTTGTTGGGAAACAAAATAGCGTAAGAATTTTCTAAAAAAAAAAAGAAACTAAAATATAAAAAATTATGAAATAAAATTTAAAAAAAACACATATACATTGCAAACTGTAAAAGAGCTCCATTTGGGCCCCGTTCTGTACGTTGGAAACTGATTGTCATAGTTACGATTTTTAGCCTAAGAGATTAACTTTCCGAGCAGCACATTTTCGTCTTCAGTTGTAAAAAATAATAATATTTAAGTTAATTAGTTCGTACGTACGTAAAAAAGCGAGAAACCGAAAATTATAAATTAATAAAAACAAAAAACAACCTGTTGAACTTTAGTTTAGTGCAAGAATAAAAAATATTTAAAACATATTGAAGACTTTATATTTGGAACGCGATCTGTGAAATAAAAATGAGCAACAATTATAGTAATCGGGTGATTAATTTTCGGCAAAAATGAAATAGTTTTATAATACAAATTTTGCTGTTGCCATTGACAGAATGTAAAATATTAGATATTTCCATTTTGAATTACGCGCGCTTTGTGAAAGTTGGCAGCACGTTTGTCAAAAATACCGACATTTTTAGCTTAACAGCATACGGTCACACTGACGAAAACAAACCGACTTCACGTGGTTGTAAGTGTTGTTTTGATCTCCAATCAATTTAAAAATACAGAAAAACAATGGCGTTTGTGGTGCCTCCTTGGGAAAAGGACGCCGAAGTAATCCAGTTTAAGCCGGTGCCTGGTGCAAGCAATGGATCCGCCGCCAGCAAAACGAAAGCCAAAAAACTTAAAAAGAAGAAACCAAAAGTGAAAAAATCGGAACGCGAGAAATCGACGCAGCCAAAAAACGCAACTTATAGACTGGGCATGGGACCGCTGGCACCTCCGGCGGATTCAAATTCCTCGGATGATGAGGCGGACGATGAGATGCGGGCCATGCACAAGGTGAGAAGTGGAAGGATTGAAAAGCAGCGACCACCAGCCAAAGCAGCAAAGGATCAAAAGAAGCAGCTGACACTGAAACCAGCTCTAGTTCAAGCCGCCGTTGAGGCAATGGAAACGACACCCGTTCCTGCTCCCGCTCCCGCAACACAAGCCACGCTGGCCAACAAGCTGCAGTCGGAACTCCTAGGAGGTCGCTTTCGTTACATTAATGAACAGCTGTACACAATGAACAGCAAGAAGGCAGAGGATCTATTCCGCTCCGATGCGGATGCCTTTGAGGCCTACCACGCCGGCTACCGTCAGCAGGTGGAAAAGTGGCCCTCGAACCCGTTAACACGCATCATCAAGACCATCAAGCGGTTGCCCAAGACAGCTATCATCGGGGACTTTGGCTGCGGCGAGGGTAAGTTGGCGCAATCCGTGCCCAACAAGGTGTACTCCATGGATCTGGTTTCGGCCCGGTCCGACATCATTGCCTGCAACATCACAAAAACTCCGTTGCAACCGCGATCGCTGGACGTGGCCGTCTACTGCCTGTCCCTGATGGGCACCAATCTAAGCGACTATCTGCTGGAAGCGAACCGAGTGCTCAAGTTGCACGGCAACGTTTACATCGCCGAGATTCAATCCCGCTTCGAGGATGTGCGTGAGTTTATGCGCTGCATGAACGCCTGTGGATTTGATTTGATTAAGAAGGATGTGGCCGTGAATTACTTTTACTTCTTTCACTTCAAAAAGATGCGCCATGTGGGCAAAGATGTCAAGCTTAAGCCTTTCTCCCTGAAGCCGTGTCTTTACCGCAAGCGATAAAAACGATACATGCAATAAATGTAGTTGACAATTAAAATGTGAAAAATGTGTATTTGAATCTGTTGCTCAACAGTTGAGCCTGGAGTGTTGCCACCTAGTTAAAATAGTGTGCGTTCGGAATTCCGTTTGAAATGTATCTTTTTCTTGTGAGCTGTGACGTCACCATTGAGATACAAATGTACATACTATCTCTCTTGTGAGTTGATTTAAAAGTTGTTTGACTCAAGAGGAATTATAAGGTGACGTGATGAGCTTGTTAAAAACCAAATTTATTCTACCGATGATAATACTATTTTTCAAATTAGTTAAAAAGTTTATTTTTAAACAAGTTATTACAAATATTTTTTATTTTATTGACAATTATAAACAGTCGACGCTAAAAGTTAAATTAAATTTAGTATTAAAGACAATGAAATTATTAGATATTTTTAAATTTAAAAAATATTTAATATTTTCACTATATTAACATCAACGTCAAAACAAACAATTTGCGCAGTCTACTACATTTGATATCTCAGCAAGCTGAAAGCATTTGCTCTTTTGAAATGCGAGAGAGCCTTTACTCTCTTGACTCCACCTTATTAATTCCCACCATGAGTGGGCAGTGGTTGTTTGGCAACTGCTTCTCTGTCGCTTGACTACGAATGCATCTCTCAGTACTAGTTTGCTCTTCGTGCGCAGCATTTCGAATATTTTACCACGGTACGTTCGTTAACTGAAACGCAGTCGCAGCCCAATAGGCAATAAGAAAAAAATAAAAATAAAATAAAATAAAAGAGGCAAGAGAAATGCCAGAAAAATCAAAGCATCTGGGTGCCAGTTGCAGAAAAACGCGCGCAATTTTGTGTTTATAAATAAAACAACAATATTCCGCATTTAATTTATCAAATGTTGTTACAATTTTCACACGCCCACGCCTAGTTTCCACCCCCTCTGCACCGCCCTCCCAATACTTCTCTCACTCTCACTCAATATTCTCTATTACTCACTCAACGTACATTTTCAACAGGTATTCAACGACGACGACAACAACAAATTGTCTTTTTTCGTGCTCAATAGGAAAAAAGTGGCCAAGAATTTGTTTATTTGTATGCGTGTGTGTGTGTTTGTGTGTGCGAAATTAAATAGAATCGTTTTGTGAAAAGTGAAAACAGCACGCAAACCCAACTCACGACTCAGCATCAACATCAAAATCAAAACATAACTGAAGAAAAGCGCCGCAAAGTATTCAACGCTTCCAGTGGATTAACAATTGAATTCTAAAGCAAAGCTTAACTCGTAAGTAACGGCAACTTTAACATTAACTTCAACTTCCCATGAATTGGAGTCGCGCCATTTACTAACGTTTTTATACAAGCTCGTAATTATTATTTTTTATTTTTGGGCTGTGGTCAGAGTTTTCAGTTGCCTGCTTCGTTTACGTCTCCATCGCCGTCTCCGTCACATTTTATGCTTTTGACATACACACATTCATAGCAAGCACAGTATGACTTCATAGTTCCCGCACTCTCTCTCTCACACACACACAGACACACACACACACACGTACACCGCGCTCTCGCACTCTCTATCAAAATGCAGAGAGCGCGAGTGTGAGAGCGCGAGAGTTGACGTTGACGTTGTCGCTTTTTGGCCATAGCTTCGTCAAGCTTTTATTGTATCTTCTGTACGTAGCTGTTTTTTTTATTTTCTTCCTCTTTTGATTTTCTTGCCTTTTGCAATTACGACGAGTTTGCGGCCCACATTGTTGTCGTTGTTGTTGTTCTTGTATTTTGTGTTTTTCTCAGTTGCTTCGCATTTTGTTTTGGCTTACTTTAAAAAAAACGGGGGCTGAAACTCGAGAAATTCTGATTGGCAACGGAGTCGCGTGTAGTCAAGGAAACAGATTCAACACACAAACCGATCAGATACCAATATAAATATTTACATATGTGTGAGAGTGTGAGTGTATACGTGTGTGAGAGAGTTATGTAGCAAGAAGCTTTGTTGTTGAATCACAGTGGGACTGAGTGTAGCATTTACCACAATGAATAACAAAATTGAACAAAAATGCAGGGTATACATATGTACATACATATACATATAATTATACAAACAGCGCAGTTTTGTCGCGATTGCGGTGTCGATGTCGACGTCACTGCCACAAAAATAAACCAACAGCTACCATGGGAATTGATCGTTGAGCAGGTTATTTTCTTATCACGAACCTCGAACCTTCAATTCAATTTTTTCTCTATTGGCATGTTTGATATCAGGGCTGGAAAGGCAAAGGAAGTGTGAAAGCTTTTTCTGTGTATACGATCACATTGATAAGGGACGAATTACTCACATACTCGTATTCCGATAAGATTTCAAAACAAAACACCGTGCGAATACTTATCTACCAAATATGTCAATGTATTTATGGCGTTATGAATGGCAAGTGACTTTCTGGCTAGGATTATTAATGCGTCAGCCTTAACGGCTTTTCACAATCAACGGAAATTGGAAAAATCTTATAGAAAGCCGTCTTTGGACTTGGCTTGGATTTGAACCAAAAACGTTGACCTAAATATTACAGGCAATGTGAGAAGACATTTAAACACACAGACATTCACACACATTACCATAAAAGTCTTCTGGACAGTGCAAGGCAGAACAGAGCGAGAGAGAGAGAGAGAGAGAGAGAGAAGAAGTTGCATTAGAAACCGGTTACAGCTTGGCCAAGAAATTGGCTACATAGCAGACAAACAAATAAAGGAAACGAGCAAAGCAAATGCTAATAACTGTACAACAGAGTAAACTGTGCAACTCGAAAATTATAATAAAAAATTGTGGAGAAACAGCGAAAGAGATAGAGATAGAAGCAGAGAGCCATAGCAAACGACTTAACAACACGCAACACACACAATCGAACGTGAAAAACACTGTGGAAACCTGAATTCAAGCAACAGCCAAAGCCAAAGCCAAAGCCTCAGTTATAGCCAAGTCAACAGCAGCAGAACAAGGTGTGTCGTTGCCGTTGGAGCGTTAGAAGAGGCCCCAAAATGTGAAGAAGAAGAGAAGAGAAGAGAGCTGGAGAACAGAAGCGTAACAGAAATGCCTCTCTTAGCCTCAAAGTATGGCTTTATTGTTAACTGCTCGTTAACTGAAAATTTGGGCCATTGCAACGCGACAGAGTTTGACATTTCAAATTGTTGCTGTCTGCTTAGCAAACATGATTATCTTGACGCTCCCCAACTTACTCTCAAATTGATGCTCCCCCTTTTATCAAATTGGATATGGACCTATTTTTGAGATGCTCCTCGATGCTCCCACTAGTCTAGTCAATTGATTCTGTCAGCGTTTTCACTTCCAAGCTAAACGCTTTCCCCCCAAAGCACACATACATTTTCGCATTCAATTTTCTATTTTTATTTGTTGTCGCATCGATTTTTATTGTTGTCGAGGGGAGGAAGGAGGCATGAGGAAGGAGGAAGGGGGAAGGGGGGCGAAACTCTATGATTTATGTGGCCAAAGTGCCAGCTGTGTATTTTGGTTTGTTTACTAGCTGAATGGGGGCCACCCTCGCATTGCCAACTCCAGCTGGATTCTATTTGTGGGTGGGTCCAGAGTTCGTTGGCCAACTTTAAAAAAAAGAGAAAAATAAAATTAATTATATGTATATGTATATATTGGGGCGTATATGCGCGTCAGTCACTTTGACTCACTTGCAGTCAGTTTTGATCAGTAGCGAACAATTAGTCAAGCCCCATTGAGTACTCGTTAAGCTGCTGACAAATACCCGAATTGAGTACATACAATATATTGCACATAAGTCAATAACGTACTTAGTTTTGTAGTCAAGTGTTTGATCCACTTTGTACACTGTCCAACTGCAAAACTTGCTCAGTTATTAACTGACGATTGCCGGTTCCTGTTAACTGGAGCGGATGAATCTGGCTTATCGTTTCGCATTTCGCATTTTGCCTTTTATTTTATTTTGTTTTTTATTCAAGCGATAACCGCAAATAGCAACAATATGCGAAACTACTTATAAATAGTACGTGCCCATACTACTGGATGCAATTGCAGTGAAACACTCCCTGAGTCACATTATCGATTGACCCATATAATTATGTTGTTTCTCTCGTTGAACAAACCCAAACAACTTGATTCTTTTGCACGCACACCCAAAAAAAAATTAAGGAAAATATGCGCTAAAATATCTGAGACTTTTGTGTAGTCAATAAATTTGGATTTTCATTTCCTTCATTTGTATACCCTGCACGAATCAAATGGATATCAAAGAAAGGGGTATATTTACACAATTTTACAACGTGCTCTTTTTCTACGAATTTTTTAGTTAATTGCAAACTAAAAGATCTCGTCACTATCCAAAAATATTCATAGATTTCATAGTTAAAATTACCTATTTTCTATCATAGTGTTTTATTTATTTATAAAGCAGTTGACAAACTTAAATTAAATTAGTAACCGATTAGTAACCAATTCATTTATAAGGGTTAATTTCGGCTCTGGCCGTCGCAGGTACTGAGCAAACCTTACTGTCTTTACCAGTCTTCTGAACAGTTGCTGGTTAGGATTTTAGTATGAAGCCAAATAATAAACAATTATTGCAATGTATGTGGTTTTTGTATGATAATGTGTATAGTTAATAACTTCGAACTGCCATATCTTTGTCAAAAGTCAGTCAATTATCATGCGCAATGTAAATTTGATCATCATTTTACCTCTAAATTCGATCTGCAACTAAATTTTGTTCATTTTCAAAATTCGAATTTTTTCGAAAAAATCAAAAAAGATGAAGGGGTAACACTGTAAATTTTCAAAAAAATTTGATTTTCAAAAATTTTTAAAAATAAACAAAATTTAAATGCAGGTCGAATTGAGATGTAAAATCACGCACAAATTTACATTGCGCATGGAAATTGATTAAATTTTGACAAAGATATGACAGTTCAAAATTATTAAAAATCAGTAAAATCAAAAATTATTTTCCAGGCTAATTAGAGCATTAAGTCTTTTTTCATGTAAAGCAATGAATAACGCTTCTTATTTTGGTCAACCAAAAACCTTTTAGCCGAAACTTACAAAAACCGATAACCGTTACGAAACTATCGGTCTCCAAGATTTTGAATAACCGATAACCGAAAACCTTAATTCGACCATAATCCCTGATTAATAGTAAAACTTTCATTTGCAGTTCTAGAGATGTGTTGCCAAATTCTTAGCTGAAAGTACAGGGTATTTTTAAATCAAGCAATGCCTTTTAGTGGCGTCAAACTTAATATTTTGTGTATTTAGGAAAAATGCAAAATGAAATTTCTCGCGGAAGTAGTCCGAACCATGGTTTGTGTTCAGGCCCAGGGTTATTAACGGATGTGAGCACCGCCCGCAACTCTTTCACTCATTTCTATACAATATATGTACATTTTGAATAGAATTTATGGGTAACGCTTCGGTGATTCCCAAACAAAGTCCGACAGCTAAAAGTTTTGTGCATTGTGCATTTCACTAGTGACCAGCATAGAGGAACGCGTTATAGCCACAATTTTATTTTTATTTGAATATTAAGGTGGTTCCATTTACAACAAGACTTGCAAATTTATTATATTTTATTTATGAAGTATCCACACCTTCCACACTGACGTCACGGGGAACAGCTTAAGCTTCAGATGACATAATGCCATGACGGAATGTGGACACATTCTCCTCATGGGTTTGACAGTGTTATGGATTGAGTTAAGGTTCAGGTTCATATTCATCAAGGTATCGCAAAAAGCCGTTGCTGTTGTTGTTGTTGTTGCTGAGTAAATTGAATTTGATTTAAGTTGTATTAAATTAAATTTAATTAGGGAGGCATTCACAGTGAGTGCACCACAGTGGCAACTCAATTGAATTGACCGCCAGTCAAGAAGTCTGAGTCCGAGTCTCATTCTTTTGTATATTCTCAGAAACTTTCGTTTGGAATTCTTTTAAGGGGTATTATGAGTGCGTATGCATACCGGTCACGTATTTATTTTTTGTTTGTCTGTCTGTCTGTCTGTAGATACATAGATACATTCTTTAGCTGACGCCTCGATGTGGCAGTGAGGCAACATTGCCATGATTAGGAGGAGAAGCACACCCAGACATTGTCCCAGTCCAAAGCTCTCTGCTGATCATACACTGGGTGTATCTGTGTGTGTGTGTGTGTTGGGTGTGTGCATACATACATACATACAAATGTACATATGTATGTATTTTAGCTACTTGATGAATTTCACCTCGACCTCCTTCAATTGAAGCGTTCGTTCTTCTGTTCTTCTGTTTTTGGGTGTCGGCGGCATCTTGCAAAATATTTATGTTATATTGCGCTCGCTTGTTGCACGGAGCAATAAAATAACAACGTTCAACAATAACAACAACAAAATTCAATAAATTGTGGAAATGCCTCTTGAGTTGAGTCGATGCCACAAAATACATTCTACACATTGCTGACGCTGTTTACGATGATGTCATCATTAATGCGATACAAAAATAAATCATAACGCCATTCTAGAGCACAATCTAACTATATAAGATGTGTTTTTTAAACTACAGCTATAGCTCTCAATTTCAACTCGAATTATTATCATACATTTTGGTAACTAACAGGTTCCTAATTGTGCTTTCTTTAAATTAAAGGATGCCCATCTTCAAATTATTTTATTAAAATATTGTCTTACTTTTTAAAGTATATTAAGGGTATATTTTTAAAATGATTCTGAAACAATTTAAAGCCTTGCTTAAAATTATACAATTGAAAGTAAATTTTACAATAATAATTTGTATAAAAATCTCTGAAATTGTTGCATTCAAATTAGCGAACTTTCACTGTATTTGTTATAAATGAATGTAATCACTAATCACATTTAACACCATTCGTTTGGAACGAACCGTGATGAGGCATCACAGCAGATAATCATTGCGATTCATGTGATTCATCTGGCATTCGTCAAGCAGTGAAATGGAAGTGTGCCTCCAGGCATGGAACACTTCATTGTCGATTGACTTGGAATGTAATTCATGAGGTGCAATTGCGATATAGTTAATTACTTCATGTCGATTTCATTGTTGATGATGTCAACTATGAGAACAGATTGCCCCAAAAATAATAATAATAATAATAATAATGCTTTCAAATGCTTATAAATGCTACTGTTGTATGTTTCGCGATCTGAGGCCGCGTAGACATTAAATGGATGAAAATAAACACAGAGACTCGAAAATTAAGTATATACATAACTAAATTAGATGTTGTCTGTATTGTGTGTGTTTTTTTGTGTGTTTTTTTATTCGGATTCTCAACAGTATTTTAGCAGGCTCGATGACGCCACCAGCTTTGAAATTGTGACGCGATCTTTTGTATTTTTCGAGAGGTTTTTCGCGTTTTTTGGATTTCGATTCGATGCCGCCATTAAAAATTATCTACATAGATGTATCTGTGTCTAGTATCTTGTAGCTGTATTTGTTATTTGTTATAAACTGAACGCCGCGTGCTTTTTTTGTTGCCTTGATCAAAACTGGTTCAGCCTGTCCGGCGATCGTGAGTGAAGATTCTGCCTGCCACATGTAACTCAGCTTACAGCTGGAACTGAGAAATTGAAAAGAATGCAACACATTTAAAATCAATTAAACAATAAATTGATCACTTGCAATTACTTCTCCTCATCTTCCACTAAATCAAGAATTAGGGTTGTTCTTTCTGGGTTCGCTTTTACGAGATCTGTTTGGGTGTGGTGCAATCCAATGAGTGTAAAAATTACATTTTGTTGTGCTAAACCACAATCTAGAGTTTTCTGTTACACAAATATATGTATTTATATATTTGCATCATTTATAGTATATAACTTTCATTATTTGTTCGGTTTTTGTTGCGGTTCCAGGCGGGGGATGCGTAAGACAACATGACGTTGCTTCCCATTGCCGGCTTATATAACATCATCCAGCATAATCTCATAAAAGTATTAAGAGTGAGTGCAAATGTATGTGTGAGACTTATGTCACTACAGTGCTCACTCGCAAAAAGAGAATGCTTTATAATTTAAGTTAATTCTAGTTTTGAAACCAATTTGCAGTAAACCAAATAAATTATTAATATTTAAATTATTATAAAAATTTATCTTCTACCTATTTTAAGAAGTTTCTTGTTTACTCATAAATAATATTAATTAAAATGCTCTTTTCTTTAACTTGAGTACAGAGTAATTAATTAATAATGCAATATTTCTTGGTTTTTTTAAGCAATTTTAATTTTAACAAATTTTTCTAAGTGGTTAAAAGTTATAATTATTCAAAACTTCTGTCAAATTCTTCTTAGCGAGTGACTACTGCACTGAGTTATTTGCATTTGTTTGCTCAGTTCAGTTCAGTATTACGTTCAATAACAAAGTCGAGGGTATTTGACTTTGATTTATCTACTAAAGTTGACAGGATGTTGATCTCTTTGGGTAAAACTTCCCTTTCCTTTTTGCTTGGCATTATTAGATATTACAGTGGGACATCTGTACAGTTTTCTCAATGCAATAGGGGTGCAGTAGAGTGTTCACATATATTTAGCTTGACTTTAATTATAAGTACGTATACAACTTGAATTAATTTCTGCGATATCATAAGTACGAGTTTTTCTGCTAAGCTGCTTTTTTATGGCTGTTTCAAGCTTAACGGTTATGTCTGGTGATTAATTTGGGGTTTTGGCTTTCGCTAGTTAAAAATTTTAAAACAATTTTTAATAGTAACAATTCTCATATTTCTATTTACAGCTCGACGACAACAACAACAAGAAGAAGAAGAAGTTATTGCAGAAATATAATTGAGCTTTATTCAAGTAAGTGTGAGTGTGAGTGCGAATACGATTACGAGTACTCATACTCGTACTCATTCATACAATATATAGTATGTATAATGTCATCATGTCGCATGACATCATGGGTCAGTCTTTGGGGTGGCTTTTCATTTGTCCCACAGGGAGCTGCCTTTCTCTCTCCTTTTCCTTTTCCTCCTCCTTTTCCTCCTGTCGCCTGCAATTTGTGTACAGTTGAAGTAATTTCATAGCTGTTGTTCCACTTGCTTTACGAGCTGTCGAATCGCGCCTGGCGCCAGTCGAATATAAAACTGTGGAACTGTCCGACTCGACTGAAAGTTGGAAACAATTCCACGTTGGTCGCCTAATGAACGGAAAGTCGACCACACGCATTCATTCTCTTGCAGCAAGCACATCCGGCGGGGCAGGCTTGCTGCTTCTTTTTCTTCCTCTTCCTCTTTCTCCTCTTCTTCCTGCCACATATACGTACTTAACAAATTGCTTGACGCAGTATTATACCCTGTGTTATACACCAAATGGGTTAAAAAGTGTGTGTAATTAACTTGTGACAATCTATATAAAAGACGAAAGGAAGGAACTTTAATCAAGTATTTAAGTCAGCATTTCTAAAATTGGGTTACAGTTTTCGATTAACATAGGCAGATCTCATTTTAAATAAATATTCTAAATTTAAGAATAGTTTGAGTAAGATAATTACTTAATATTTAAATGAAACTTGCACGAATTTAGTTCTACATCTATCAATTGATTCTGATTAAGAGGATATTTAAATTTCATCTTATCCATCTCATTTAATGGATATATCTTATCATAAACTAGACCAGGCATTATCACGTAGTGGCTCACCTGGATATTTCCATTATTTTTGTCAAAATGGTGACTGCATGTCGCCTTCTTCAACATTAATTGATCAGTTGATCTTCATTTTTCTGTCGTATCTCTTTATGTAATCATTTAGCAAACTGTAGATATGAGTGCAGGGTATCTCCAAGTCGGTTAGAACTCTCTCTTTTCGACTAAGCTTTTACTCATTGATTGCATTATTATTACAGCGAGCTGTCTCACTCTCCTGCTGCATCCATCAAACTGTCTACGTAGCTGAGGGCCCGAAACGATGCCGGCGGAAATTAAACCATCCGCGCCCGCTGAGCCGGAAACTCCGACCAAGAGTAAACCGAAGAGCAACTCATCGACATTTTCGAAGGCCGCCTTGGCCCGAGTCACACTGCTCGATGGCTCCGTTCTGGACGTGACTATTGACGTAAGTATCCAAAATCTTCAGTTTAAACTGATATTTAATCATTAATTCTGTTACAGCGCAAGGCCAAAGGCCGTGACCTGGTGAACTCGATCTGTGCGGGGCTGAACATCATTGAGAAGGATTACTTTGGTCTGACCTATGAGACGCCAACCGATCCGCGTACCTGGCTGGATTTGGAGAAGCCCGTGGCGAAGTTCTTTCGCACAGATCCCTGGCCATTGGCGTTTGCCGTCAAGTTCTATCCGCCGGAGCCGTCACAGCTCCAGGAGGACATCACGCGCTACCATCTCTGCCTGCAAGTGCGCAATGACATCCTAGAGGGTCGTCTGCCATGCACATTTGTAACTCACGCCCTACTCGGATCGTACCTGGTGCAGTCGGAGATGGGGGATTATGATCCCAAGGAAATGCCGACTCGTGCCTATCTCAAGGACTTTAAAATTGCACCCAATCAAGCTCTGGAACTGGAGGACAAAGTCATGGACTTGCACAAGACCCACAAGTATGTAAATCTCTCTCATCTCTTATACGATTTTTAAAACCTTCCTTTAATCCTTCACAGAGGTCAATCGCCCGCTGAGGCCGAGCTTCATTATCTGGAGAATGCCAAGAAGCTGGCCATGTATGGTGTGGATTTGCATCCCGCCAAGGACTCTGAGGGTGTCGATATTATGCTGGGAGTCTGTGCATCCGGTCTCTTGGTTTATCGCGATAAGTAAGTTGTCCATTTTGATATATCAATTTGAATAAGAAAGAAATCTTTCTCTATCTTTTTTAGATTGCGCATTAACCGTTTCGCTTGGCCAAAGATCTTGAAGATCTCGTACAAGCGTCATCATTTTTACATCAAGATACGACCGGGCGAATTCGAGCAATACGAATCCACCATCGGTTTTAAGCTTGCCAATCATCGGGCTGCCAAGAAGCTATGGAAATCCTGTGTGGAGCATCACACCTTCTTCCGTCTGATGACGCCGGAGCCCAACACCAGAGGCACGTTGTTCCCACGCTTTGGCTCCAAGTATCGCTTCTCGGGTCGCACCCACTACGAGAGCAAAGCGACACCTGTCGACCGTACCGCTCCCAAGTTCGACAGGGCTCTCTCCGGCGCTCGTCTCTCCTCTCGCAGCATGGATGGTTAGTCCTTTAATTTAGATAGAAGATCCTTAACTAATCAATGCGTTTATTGCAGCTTTGGCCATGGCTGAGAAGGAGAAGGTGGCTCGCAAGAGCAGTACCTTGGACCATCGTGGAGATCGCACCAATAATGCGGATGCCCACGGCCGTAGTCCCATCAAGAAGGACAAGAAGGATAAGGTAACTAAACGATCGAGCTAATTGGAAATAGGGATGGGTATCAAAACGATATTTCAATTTTTTTTAAACTCGATATTAGTTAGATCGATTTTTAGTAGGTTAGATAAATCGGGAAAATATCACATTTAATTTTAAAAAAAATATTTGTTAAACATTTAAATTTATTAAATATTAAACATGTATTGAAGCATACATATGCATGTATATACAGACTTTAAGATGTACTTATCCTATTTCAGTACAATCTACATATAATATGAAACTTTTTTGAGAAGATTTATCTTATCCATATTAAATTTTTTATAAAAAGATTGATCTTATCCATATTGAATGCGATATGTCTGATATTTGTTACGATATAATATTTCTATATGATTTGATATGTGATATTTTCCCCGATCTTAATATCGTTAATTTTTACCAGATACCCATCGTTAAATTGGAACTGCTCGACTTGAAAGGAATTTGTTGAATGATTATAATCACCAATATTTATTGGAAGTTAACCAAACCTAATTTTGTTTACATTTTTTTTTCTCGGTTTGTTTGTTACTAACTCTTATTCACAAACCAAAAAAATAATAATAATAATATTAATAACACATGCACACACACAACCAACACACAACCAACACACAACCAACACACAACCAACATATATACCGTGTGCCCCCTTAAATTCTGCAAATATTTACGATGTGCTCTCCATTTTGCCCCATTCTAAACGTGAATTGTTGTGGCAACCCTAACATCCCGTTGATACGTCAGTTAATACGTGAATCGAGCACAGGAACAGCTTCAGCCTCCTCGCAGAGCTCACTCGAGGGAGACTATGAGACTGGGATCGCTGCTGAGGCGATTTCTGTTTCTGCTTCTGCTGTTGCCGAATTTTCGTCTCCTCTTCAGGTTACTTTTCACACTTTTCTAGATTTTTCCTACAACCAAATTGCCAATTTATCCATTTTATTTCTTTGGCTTGAACTCTGCTTTCCATCTTTACTCTTTTTGATTGTTGTGAGCTTCATAAATAGCTAAATTGTGTATTTCCAAATCTCCCAACCAATCCCCCAATTTGGGATAAAAAAGAAACAAAATAATTACAATTTTTCCCATTTATTATTTATTTATTAATTGTATGCTTGATTATATTTTTATTTTGATTACATCATTGATCTCTGGTAGCCCATGATCGAGGACTCTGAATATATGGTAATTTTTGTGTACAAAATGAAGGAATACAATTCCATTTCGATGCTATTCTATTCTATTCTGTCCTTATCTCTGCTCTATATACATACATATACTTCAATTGTAAACGTTTCGTCTGATTACATATGCTTACACTATCCTGAAAATTTTTATCTGTTATTCTGTTTAGTTTAAATTTAGCTCTCAGTGTCGTTTATCTCATTTTGCGATATTTTGTAAAAACGAATGCTTCTGTAAATATCTATCGAATGTCCTTGTTATCCAATTAAATCTTATGCCGCATACATGTACAGTCTACACAAAACATTCATTAATCTAACCAATAATTAAAATATTCCATTTTAATTTGTACAGCTAACAGATCCATTATAATTTTTGTTGCTTGTAGAATACATTTTAATCCATTTTCTGTTCAATTTGATGCATGTATCTGTAAGCTTTTTTGTCTAGAAAATCCTTTTAGCCCACATTATATTAAATATTATATATTAATACTCCCAAATAGGATGAAGAAAAGGAAGCTAAATTGCGTGAAAAGAAACTAAGGGAGAAGGAGGAAAAGGAGCGCAAGGAACATGAAAAGAGAGATCAAAAGGAGAAAGAAAAGGCAGAAAAGGCCGCTAAAGCAGCTGCTGCTGCTGCCGCCGCTGCAGCCGCCGGAGCTGGAGTTAATGGTAAGCTGAAAGTCACACCCCAAGGAGGGAAATATTTAAATACTTTGTGGGATTCTATTCAAACTTATTTTGTTGGAAATAGTACAATGAATACTTAGATAAATATGGTTATATATCCATAATATTTTCAATTCTTATTTATAACTAAAATGTAAACTGAAAATCCATTTTCCCAGACATAATTTCGTATTTACATTTCCAATCAATATTTAACTTGATTTATTATTTATTTACAGGCAATGATGACCTTAATGACTCCAATAAATCGGGCAGACGTGTAAGTATAGCTACATATTGACAATTATTTACTTAGTTATAAGATATCAATATATTATGACCTTACGATCTGATGAGTAATGTCAGATTTGATCGCACTGATTGCGCCCGATCTCGTGTAAATACAATCCCCATTAATCCACACCTAAGTTCAATTCCTAAGTAATATTAGTTTGTAGTGTTAATCCTCTTAATCCGAAATATCCTGATATGTTCAGTTGAATTACTTTTAATTTTGTATTTCCCCCTTTATCTTTTTATGTTTCAACCTTTTTGATCTGATGATTATGATTTTTGATGATTGGCAAAACGGGAACGGGAAAACAGGGAGTTGGTATTTTCTCGTCGGGTCGGAAGAGCAAGAGCGGTTCACCGTCCAAGGATGGTAAGGATAAGTCCAAGGATGGCAAGGACAAGGATAAGGAAATGGGTCGTCTTGGCTTGGTCGTTACCTCGGGTCTTGGTGACCAGGATAAGGAACAAAGCGATGCCAATCGCAATGCCGGAAATGCTGGAAATCGTGGATCCGCCACACCTGGCGTTACTCGTCCTTATGAGTATGCCGTGGATGCCGATGGCAATGCCAGCAGTCCAACACGCAAATCTTATACTCCCGGCGGCTTCCGTTACGACCAGGATCCGAAGAGTGGCAAAATACTCGGTCCCGATGGTCAGGAGCAATTATCGCCGACATCGCAACAAAAGAAGATCGGCCTGGCCTTTAATTATGCTCCTGGCAATGAGAGTGCCCTCAAGGAGACCGCAGAGAAGATCAAGTCTGGTCAGCTGTCGCCCCGCACGCAGGACAAACTCAACCGCGGACAGTTGTCTCCCAAGTCGAGAGCTAAGCTCCTCCAGGATGGCAACCTGTCACCCACGACGCGCGCTAAATTACAGGGTAGCGCTGTCGATGCTGCTGCCGTTGGTCTAAGCGATGCCCAGAAGAGATCGTACTCTCCGACCAAGGGAGCGGGTCACGGAACGGGCTACTCCTCGGGTGCTCCAGGCAGTTACAAGCCGATCTCTGATCCCACAGCCGATTTCCTCGAATCGCAGCGTTACAACAAGGAACCCGGCTATGTGGGCGTGGCAGCTGGTGCTACCAAACCAGGATCACCCAAGAAGTCTGCAGCGGGAGCAGGAACTGGAACAGGAGCAGGAACTGGAGCAGGAACTGGAGCAGGAACTGGTGCAGGAACTGGAGCAGGTCTGGCTGCTGGCGCTGCTGCTGCTGCTGCCGCTGCAGCTGCTGCTGCTAAGCCGAAGAAGAAGCGTGTCAAGATCATGGTAATCACCTCGAAATTCGATCCCGCCACCAAACGCATTGATGCCGAGAATGGCAGCATTGAGCACTCCACGGGCATCTTGGATCCGGCCACAGGTCGCATCGATACCAAATATGGTGTTATCGATCCCAAGAATGGCACCTTGGAGGCATTGAATACCAAGACAGGCAAAAAGGAATTGTTCCAAGGTGATCTAGATCCCAAAACAGGCAATCTTCATTTGGTTTCCGGCGTATCCGATCCCAAAACTGGACGTATCGATGAGTCCTTGGGCCAGATTGTGTGCATCACGCCACAGGATAATCCAGTTGTTGAGCTCACCGTCATCACCAGTCGCATTGATCCCGCCACGGGCAAGATCGATACTGTCAATGGGGATGTGGAGCGTTCCTTGGGGGTCTTGAACCTGGACACAGGTCTGCTGGATACCAAATATGGTGAGATTAACATACGCACAGGCGAGCTGAAGGCCATCGATCCCAAGTCTGGCAAAATTGTGGTTACCAAGAATGTTAAGGTTGATCCTGGCACTGGACAGATCACAATACTGGGCATCATCGATCCCAAGACGAATAAGATTGATCCCAACCAGGGTCGCCTTATCGAAGTGGGCCAACAAATTGATCCAATTGTTGAGGTCACATCCCTGGCTGGCAAATTCGATTCCAAGAAGAACGTTATCGATCCGAAGACAGCTCAGGTGGAAACCTCAGGCGGACAGTTTGATCCGAAGCAGGGCAAGATCGATACAAAGTATGGACAAATCGATTTGGTGAAGCACACGATCACGTTCACAGATCCCAAGTCGGGCAAGACGGTGACCCGTGACATTAAGATTGAACCTGCAACTGGACAGATCGTGCTGAAGAACCAGATCAATCCGAAGAACAACAAACCCGACAAGGATTACGCGAGGATCATTTCACTGCGCATCGTTCAACAGCGTGTGGATCCAGCGACAAAGGCGCCAATTGCTCAGGTCAGCGCCGCCAAGGATAAGGATATTATTGTTGATCCCAAGTCCAACCAGATTTGGGTGCCGACTGGGGCAAGTGATCCTAGCACCAAGGAGCAACAGTATATTTCCAGCAGCGTTGATCCCAAGACCGGATATGTCATCACCATCTACGGCTACCTCGACCCCAAGACCAACGAGATCAAGAAACAGACCAAGCTCGATCCCAACACCATCAAGATTGAGCCATCGTCCGGCAAGATCTACACAGCCACCGGGGAAGTGGACAAGGCCACCGGTGAACCGCTTTATGCCGCCACCCAAGTGGATCCCGAGTCCGGTGAGGTGTACACCAAGCTGGCTCGCGTTGATCCCAAGACTGGCAAGATTGTGATCGTTCGAATTTTGTTAATATCGAAAACGGACGAACGTGGTCGCCCAGAGGAGATCGATCCGGAGACTTGCGAGATTGATCCGGTGTCTGGGCGCGTTCTTAAGTTCTTCAACAAAACTGTCTATGTTTACAATATGATTGATCCGGTAACTGGTGAAATTGTACAGGTCGATCCCAATGATCCTCGTTTCGCCGGCGCCCGCACCACAGTGACCCACACGATGACCTTGACTGGGGAAATAGATCCGGTGACGGGACGCATCAAGAGCGAATACGGCGACATCGATCCAAATACGGGTGACATTGATCCAGCGACAGCCGTGACAGATCCAGTGACGGGCAAATTGATCCTCAACTATGCCCAGATCGATCCCTCGCACTTTGGGAAACAGGCGCAGGTGCAGACGACCACAGAGACGGTGCCGATCACACGACAGCAGTTCTTTGACGGTGTCAAGCACATTGGGAAGGGTGCACTGCGTCGCGACTCCGAGGGCAGCTCGGATGATGACATGACCCAACAGTATGCCAGCGATCAGGTTCAGGATATCATGACAAGTCCCGCAAATCAATCGGGTGCCAACACCAGTAAAAATGTGGTGGGAAAAAACGTGAGCACACCCACCGTGGTGAAGACGACAACGAAACAGGTGCTGACCAAGAACGACGATGGTGTCACACACAACGTGGAGGAGGAGGTGCGCAATCTGGGCACCGGTGAGGTGACCTATTCGACACAGGAACACAAGGTTAGCCCCCACAAAAAAACAAGGCACAATTCTCTTGTTCTCTCTCTCGCTTTCGCTGTCTCTCTCTCTCGATCAGTCGATCTTTAGTCGATTGATTTGAGTTGAATTAATTTATAATTTCTACTTTTTGCTATTGCTATAATTGTTGTTTGATTGATTTTGTTGTTTTTTAAATTGTTGTTGATTGCGCACTAACCACATTGATGTAACCACTGAAATCACCCACCCTAAACCCACCTAGGCTGATGCAACACCAACCGATTTAAGTGGGGCATATGTCACAGCAACCGCAGTCACCACACGCACAGCCACCACGCACGAGGATCTGGGCAAGAATGCAAAGACGGAGCAGCTGGAGGAGAAGACTGTGGCCACCACACGCACCTTGGATCCCAACAATCAACAGCAGCGTGTTGTCACCCAGGAGGTGAAAACAACAGCGACAGTCACCAGTGGCGATCAGGTAAATCAGCGCGGGGGCAACTCCCAGAGATCCCAGAGATCCCAGAGATTCTGCATGGCTGCACATTTTCATTTAATGCATGAATTGATTTTTCATTTTCCCATTTGATTTTTTGCAATGTATTTGTTGTTGTTGTTGTTCATGGCATCCGCGTAGTATCAAAGACGCGACAGTGTGTCATCGACAAGCTCTGGCGATTCCGGCACACCCATCGATGGTCCATACGATGGCACCAGCGTGATACGCACTGACAACCAGGTTTGTTAACCACTCTCCCTCTCCCCTCTTCTTCTTCTACTCTCTTCTCCACTCTTTTTGTAATGCATTTTAAATTGATCCAACTCTCGTTTCTCTTCCATCTGTAGAAATCTCCGCTTTATGCATCCACTGCAACCACATCCACCGGCCCACATGTTGAGAGCACTCGTGTTGTGCTCGGCGAGGATACGCCTGGTTATTCAGGACATGGCGAGATCATCTCTACCCAAACCGTCAGCAGTAAGACCCGCACCGTGGAAACGATTACCGTAAGTACAAAACCAGAGAACTACGATCCCAATTAATCAAAGCTATTACCAAATTAACGTGAGTACTCCGAGGTAGGATTTTGTAATTGAAAACAAACTCGAATTTCCTGTATACGTATGCGCTATCCAATTGTAAATTCCATATGCATCCGTCTGATGTTTCAACTGGGTTAGAGATAGCATTTGTATATATGTAGTACTTGGTTTAAGGAATAAGCTTAGGGTTGTAAATAATCATCTAATAATCCATCAAACTTAAAACCAGGAATTAAAACCGAAACGAACATCGGTTTCAGTTACGGTTTCGGTTATGCTCGAATTAAGGTTTTCTTGGAGTATCGGTTTCGTAACGGTTATCGGTTTTTTGAAAGTTTTGATTTAAAAATACCGGTATAGTTTCGGTTTCATTTTACATTATTTTGATTTTACTGATTTTTAATAACTTCCAACTGCCATAACTTTGTCAAAACTCAATTAATTTCGATGCGCAATGTAAATTTGCGCTTGATTTTACATTTAAATTCGATCTGCATTTAAATTTTGTTCATTTTTGAACATTTTTGAAAATCGAGTTTTTCGGAAAATTTACAGTGTTACCCCTTCATCTTTTTTGATTTTTTCGAAAAAATTCAAATTTTGAAAATGAGCAAAACTTAAATGCAGATCGAATTTAGAGGTAAAAACGTGCACAAATTTACATTCCGCATGAAAATTGATTGGCTTTTGACAAAGTTATGGCAGTTCAAAGTTAACCCCTGCTTAAAACGGTCTTTTTTAAGTTGCGAATACAACACGATCAATGATCATTGTTTGCATTAATTACCTACAATTATTATATTAGAAAACGTTTGTCGTTAATTTTGATTTTATTTTTTAAAAAGAAAAAAGCGATGGAGATTAAATGATTTCCCAATTTCAAATCACGATCGTTTATTTGATAATTATTTACAATCCTAATTTCAAAGTTGACTAATATAGTTAATGCATTACTAACTCATCGTTTTCTTCTCTTCCAAAAACAGTACAAAACCGAACGCGATGGCATTGTTGAGACCCGTGTGGAACAGAAGATAACCATACAATCTGATGGCGATCCAATTGATCATGACAAAGCTTTGGCTGAGGCAATACAAGTAAGTTTCTTAAACTCTCATCTCGTTATCTCATATCATCTAATACCTTCCCTTTTTTGTTGCAGGAAGCGACGGCCATGAATCCGGACATGACAGTCGAGAAGATTGAAATTCAACAGCAAACGCAGTAGATTTTATAATTATTTAAAAACAAAATGAAATACGAAATAAAAAAAACCAGCACAGATTCACACACACACACCATACACATACAGCACTTGCAGTACACCTTTTATACTATCCTACATAAACACCAAACACTACACTACACTACACTACAAACACAACAACAAACACACACATGACTACAAGTTCAATAATTCTGTATAGAAAACGAGAGCGATCCATAACGTCTTGGAGTAATTGCATCCATTTTGTATTTTGTACTTTGTATGTTTATTATTTTTTTATATATTACAAACTGTTGTTTAAACAAAGAGAAAACAAAAAAATGAAAATGAAAAGCTACCTTTTAATTATTATGTCATAAAGTATATATTGAATGTGCAAAAGCAAAAGCTTAATTAAAAACAAAAAAACAATTAAGAAAGAAAGAAAGAAAGAAAATATATATTATATATTAAATTGTAAACCACAATTGCATTCTGAATAAAAACAAAACCTAAATGTACACACTATTCACATTGTTATTCGTTAAGTCTTTTGAATATTCGATGAGTGCACACACATTGACGATGGCCATCGGTGGTAATCCACCTTCCAACTCGGACTTTTCACATCATTGCAATTAAATGAAATTACCAGCAAAAACTAAAAAAAAGTAGCGCTACAAATGGAAAACAAATGAACACATTGGGGGCATTTTCCCTCCTTGCAACGTCAACAGGACATGGAACATGGCGATAAGAACTTTGCATTAACATGAAATCCAATTCGCAATTTCAAAGTGCGCGACAACTTGCGACCTGCAACGAGCCAAATTATTGTAATGCAATATTTATGGCTAGTGGAGGAGGACCAGAGGGTAGAGGGTGAGTAGGGGGTCTGTTAATAATATTACGTTCCATGGCTGAAATTCCTGTTACCCTCTTTTCACAATTTTCTTCTATTTGTTCTATGCAATTTTTAAATTGTGGCCACAACATGCAAAAAAATGTCAGCAAACGATTAAATTGGAAGCAAGTAGTACTGGGATGTGTGGGAGAGAGAGAGAGAGAGGGGGGAAATGCGAGAGTGGGAGACAGCATAAAAAGTAGTAATTAAAGTAGAGCGTACAAGGTGACTGACTAATGCATTGATTCATAGTTTAGATATAAAACCGCGCCAAACAAACGTGCAACCTGCGATTGGTCAATCCATCAGTCAGTCAATCAGTCCGTCAGTCCGTCAGTCAGTCAGTCAGTCAACCCGCCAATCTGTTAAGAATTGCAAACGGCCACATGGCTAACCGCATTCCCTGTTCCGGTGTGCAACCCCTAATCCCTACTCCTTCCCTTGGGGCAAGGACCATGGACACGATAACTGACCGCGTTGAGTGCTTTCAGCTCATGCATTTTTAAATGCGCGTGGAAATATCCTCTTGCGAATATTTTTGTTATTGTTTTTCTTGCTCTTGTTGTTATTGTTTTTGTCCAAAAGTCCTGCATATTGCATGTTGTTGTTGAGGTCAGTCTAAAATTTCACAAAGGCCAACAAAACTTGTGGCCAACTCTTGCATCAAGTATGTTGTCGCTGCTATTAAGTCGACCTCATGCCACATTACCACACTGCACAAACTGCAACCTGCAATTCCTGTGGACAAAAGTTCCTTGCCACCATGCAACCAATCAATGACATTGGATTCAATTTAATAACAAGAATTCTTGGCTTACTTTTCAATCAAACTAAAGCCATTACCAAACCATTTCCAATTTGAGCTATAAATAAAGATAATACTCGTATTCATTCTTAACAGAAATTTAAACAACAGCTGCCATTTAATAATAGTATTGAATAAATAAATTCAATCCCCATACATAGTTAATTCATAATAAAATAAAACTGGGTTAACATTGATTTAGATAGCTTCAACATTGCGATTTGATCAAATTTTATTAAGGATTTGTTGGTTACAATATCTCAATATCTCAAAACAATAAAGCTTTCAATTTTTATTTTAAAACATTTTACAGTTACGGTCCCTAATAAGAAGTGTCGTGTGACATTACAATATCTTTTTAAATTATCACTGCACTAGCAAAAATACCAGGCGAACAGAAATAAGCAGAAGGTGAATATTAAATTTAAGCAGCAGAAACTCACTGAATTTTGTTAAGACAAATAATAAACAATAATTGCAATGCATGTGGTTTTTGTATGATAATTTGTATAATAACTTCCAACTGCCATAACTTTGTCAAAACTCAATCAATTTCGTTGCGCAATGTAAATTTGTGCTTGATTTTACATTTAAATTCGATCTGCATTTAAATTTTGTTCATTTTTGAACATTTTTGAAAATCGAATTTTTTTGAAAATTTACAGTGTTACCCCTTCATCTTTTTTGATTTTTTCGAAAAAATTCGAATTTTGAAAATGAACAAAATTTAGATGCAGAACAAATTTAGAGGTAAAATCATGATCAAATTTACATTGCGCATGAAAATTGATTGACTTTTGACAAAGTTATGGCAGTTCGAAGTTAATAAAAATCAAAATAATCGAAATTTTCAAACTAAATTTTCCAGGCTAATTAGAGTAGTAAGTATTTTTTCAAGTAAAGCAATGAATAACTCTTCTTATTTTGGTCACCCGAGAACCTTATTTTTTTGTGAACCGAAACCATACCGGTATTTTTAAACGGAAACTTACAAAAGCCCGATAACCGTTACGAAACCGATACTCCAAGATTTTTCCTAACCGAAAACCTTAATTCGTTTTGGTTCTAATCCCTGTAATAAACACAAAGTATTTTTTCAAGTAACACATGGACTAATGTTGCCTATTTTCTTCAACAGGCAATGTTTCCAGCGGCATTTACGGTTAATTCAATTAGCGTAAGATTTAATTTAATTATGAATTAATTATGAATTAATGAATAATTAATGTTTTTTTTTAAATAATGTACATTCTTTATATATCAAAGAATAAGCATAGACATTTTTCATCACCTTAAGAACAAAATAAACAAATATTTAAAAATTAATCTGCGTAAAACTAAAAAAAATTAAAATTAATCTTTGTAATACTTTTATACTTTTAATTGTTAATTTTATAATAAATGCTAATATTAAAATATTCTACATTCTTCATATATCAGAAGATAAGCATATAAATTATTTATCAATGTTACTCCTTAAGGATATGATTTTAAGAATAAAATGAAGTTAAAATTGAAATATTAAACTTTTTTTCTTTTTACGGAATGGGCATTATTTTCAGATGGGGAAACTTTAAAAAATATTTCAGGAACTAACTGAAGAAAATACCAGGCGAACAGAATTTCCAGTAGGTCGATAAAACAAAAAATTTAAATTTTGTTGTCGCTCAAAGAATCGCTCAAGCATAAACTCAAGGTCAAATTTTCACTCAATTTAAATAAGATGTGAATAAAATTTGTTTGCTTTCTACTCATTTCTGTTCGCCTGGTATTTCAGCTGGTATTTCGGAACTTTTAGACACTTCACGCTCCATAAGTAAGTATAAAAAAGTAAGTATTCTTTCAGCTTGCAATACTGGAAATTCAGTAAAAATACCAGGCGAACAGAAATCAGCAGCAAGCGAAAATTTCATTTGAGCAACAAAAATTCAAGGTCATATTTTCACTCAATTTTAACTCAAGCCGCTGAAACTCAAGGTCATATTTTGAGTCAATTTAAAATTTGGTTGCTTTCTACTCGTTTCTGTTCGCCTGGTATTTCAGCTGGTTTTTTGGTTTTCTAGAAGCTAGAACCTAGAATCTGTAAATAAGAATCTAGATACTAGAAATAAGAATCTAGGTCCTTAAAATAAGAATTTACCTTCCTTAAAATAAGAGTTTATCTTCCTTAAAATAAGAGTTTATCTTCCTTAAAATAAGATTTTATCTTCCTTAAAATAAGAATTTATCTTCCTTAAAATAAGAATTTATCTTCCTTAAAATAAGAATTTACCTTCCTTAAAATAAGATTTTAGTTCCTTAAAATAAGAATTTTTCTTCCTTAAAATAAGAATTTTATTCCTTCAGATAATAATCTAGATCCTAGAAACTAGAAACTAGTGCCAAAATACCAGCTGAAATACCAGGCGAACAGAAACGAGTAGAAAGCAACCAAATTTTAAATTGACTCAAAATATGACCTTGAGTTTCAGCGGCTTGAGTTAAAATTGAGTGAAAATATGACCTTGAATTTTTGTTGCTCAAATTAAATTTTCGCTTTCTACTCATTTCTGTTCGCCTGGTATTTCAGCTGGTATTTCGGAACTTTTAGACACTTCAAGCTCCATAAGTAATTAGCTTTCGTTAATTTCAATATTTTTGTGCAGAACTTTGATTATTTGAGAAATCATAAATTTCTCGAACATTTTTATTATTTCATTTACATTTACATTTTTTTTAAATACTTACCTCATTATATTTTTCCAAATACTTACCTCTTTATATTTTTCCAAATACTTACCTCTATACATCGTTCCAAATACTTACCTCTTTATATTTTTTCAAATACTTACCTCGTTACATTTTTTTCAAATATTTAACTCTTTATTTTTTCCAAATACTTACCTCTTTACAATTTTCCAAATACTTACCTCATTATATTTTTCCAAATACTTACCTCTTCATATTTTTCCAAATACTTACCTCGTTACATTTTTTTCAAATACTTAACTCTTTATTTTTTTCAAATACTTACCTCTTTACAATTTTCCAAATACTTACCTCTTTATATCATTCCAAATACTTACCTCTTTATATCATTCCAAATACTTACCTCTTTATATTTTTCCAAATACTTACCTCATTATATTTTTCCAAATACTTACCTCTTCATATTTTTCCAAATACTTACCTCTTTACAATTTTCCAAATACTTACCTCATTATATTTTTCCAAATACTTACCTCTATAAGTTTTTCCAAATACTTACCTCTATATATTTTTTCAATATACCAGGCGAAAAGAAATTAGCTGCTTACCAAAAGTAATTATAAAATAATTAATCAATTTAATTAATTTATTTTGTAAAGATTTTTTTTATGTAAGATAATAAGAAGCAGGGATTAAAACCATAACCGAAACCGTAACCTTGAACCGATGATAACCGATTGAAATTTGTAACCTTAACTGAAACCGTAAACGAAAATATTTTTTTCCACTGTACCGAAACCCATAAGCCGAAACTCTTTAAACCGAAATATTCGTTTAGTAACCGATTCATTTATAAGGGTTAATTTCGGTTCTGGCCGTCGCAGCTACTGAGCAACTTTGATAACTTTGAACTGCCATAACTTTGTCAAAAGCCAATCAATTTTCATGCGGAATGTAAATTTGTGCATGTTTTTACCTCTAAATTCGTTCTGCATTTAAAATTTGTTCATTTTTAAAATTAGAATTTTTTCGAAAAAATCAAAAAAGGTAAAGGGGTAACACTGTAAATTTTCGAAAAAATTCGAAATTTTCAAAATCTAAAAAATTAAAAACATTTAAATGCAGAACGAATTTTGAGGAAAAATAAAATTCAAATTTACATTGCGCATGGAAATTGATAGAGTTTTGACAAAGTTATGGCAGTTGGAAGTTCTTAAAAATCAGTAAAATCAAAATAATCGAAATTATCAAACCAAATGAATCAAATTTATATGAGATTAAATTATAATAAAATCGACATTACGCTGGACCACTCCAGTAATTAGATAACATTATTTTCCAGACTAATTAGAACATTAAGTCTTATTTCATGTGAAACAATGAATAACGCTTCTTATTTTGGTCAACCGAAAACCTTAATTTTAATTTTTTTTTGTAAACCGAAACCATTCCGGTATTTTTAAACCGAAACTGATGTTTTCGTCTGATTTAAAATAAATTAAGTTAAAACATGAAATAATTGATGAAAACTGTATTTGACCAGTTTAATTGAGATATTTGCCAAGTTAAAACAGATATACACACAATAATTGATAGTTCTGTGATATAGGAAACGCCTTCTCCAATAAATTGTACATTTCTTGACTTGACATTGTGATATCCATTGAACCATTTCAAATGAAGATAATATGCTCGTATTCCTATATAAATAAATTATATAGAGTCGATTGTGTGATTCTCATTCCCTTAGTTGAATCGAAATCAGTGCAAAAAATCAAAATGCAGCCCGGCAATTTGAGACTCGGACATTGTCGCGACTCGCGACGTTGCCAATTAGATTTGATGGCCTTTAGCGCTAAAACGTTATAAAACAAAAGCCCAAATGAAAATTGGGGGCGTGGTGGCATTGACGGTGGGGCGAAAGCGAAAAAGAATGTTAAGCGCTGCAGTGCAAAATGTCATGAGGAACGCAAAACAGTCTAAAACATGGCCATAAAGGGATCGAGGGGGTAGTGGGGGATAGGGGCATGTGTATCGTGAAACGGCAATTTGCATGTCTGTCTGAGCTATTCACCTGTCCGTCCGCCCACGGGACTAAGTAATTGCCTTTTCGAATGTGCCACATGCCACATGAAGCGCTTTGCAATCAGCAACAAGTGGAGAGGAGGCAATTATTAAAAAAATAGAAATATTTGCATGCGTTCTCGCCAGGATAATGCAGCAGGACGATGACGATGTAGTGCTATTCTCTCAGCAATGTTTTGCAATTGTTTGTAAACAAACGATTTACTGAAACGCTCCCAAATTGCCCGCTACATTGGAAATTTACGCTCCCAAATGAGGTCGACGCATGCGCCCATCGATTTGCCACAAAAACTGTTATACGCCACATTTCCCCAGTCGAAATGAAACTGGTTTGAAGATAGTCCTCGAGAAGATGATCGGAAATATACATTTACTCCTGCCACATGCTCGATGCCCCATGCCACAGGACATACATGGTAACTGTTTGGCCCATTTTGGCTAATTACTAGACCATATTCTAATGGAATTTTCCGTTAGCTAGCAAATGGTCTTGTTGGTCAATCGCTTAAGAAATTATCATTAGAGCCCATTCCAAGGCATTTGATTGACAGTGAAAGTGGCCTAAGGACTAAGGACTACAGACTAAGAAGGAGTCAGCATATGGGGAATATTTGATTTGAAGTGCCCCCATCCAACGATTCTTCAACAAATATTGAACAGCGTAATTAACGACCATTCTCGTAATTATGCACCCGAATCATTAAGCAGTCAAGAACTTGGCCTACACTTTCCATTTCCATTTGAAAGTCATCGTTAAAGTCGAAGACAAATAAAATTAAGTGATAATATTAAACGTCAAGAACAATTTTTTAGTAAGATTGTCAATCTAGATTCATACTAACAATACTTATCACACTTATTAAAAATGATAAAAATTAAATTATTAATAAAACCTCTTGAACTTAACTTAATATTTACCAACTTTTTTAAGATTTAGACTAAATTAAAAAAATATTATTTGGAGTAATTGGATGAACATTAGAATTTTCTACAGTAAGATTATGAGAAAGAGAACAATGCATTGTTAATCTTGGCCATACTAGAGTTTATCACCTGCTTTTCTTCTCAGTATGGCAGGACATCGCAACATTCTCAAATTCTCTCGTATTCCCAGCACGCAATTCGCATAAAAACAACACAATAGAGAATATTTTGCAATCAAATTGAGACTCAATAAAAGGCCTAAACTGACCACACAAAATGGTTATGGCTAACTCGATTTGGGCGTATTGGGTGCACACACAAATATTGAAAACAAATTTGCGCTAAACACTTTCAATTGCCAAAGATGATATTTCGGCCATATAAAAATGGCAATAAATGCAAATGAAAAGCGATAAACACACACACACACACACAGACAGAAATCCACACACGCACAACCCTTCGTTTAGTCCAGTTAAAAAGTCAATTTTCAACGCGCCAACAGAGAGTTGGGTCGAAAAGGGGTTAAAGGGGAACGGAAAGGTCGCAATGGGTTAACAAAAAACGCATTTTCAATAAATACCAATTATGATCTGAGCCAGTTTTGTTACAATTCTGGATTTGGGCATGCGAATTATTGTCAAACAGAGAAAGGACTGCAGGACTTAAAGGACTAAAGGAGCATATGGTCAAGGGTCGGATCAGGTGGTTACTTTCATGGCCCATTTATGGAATTATGCCATCGCATAAAACATTGATGAGCTTTCATTTTACAAGTGGTCACCGCTTTTCATATTCTCACAGAAAATGTGGAGAATTCAACTGTAAAAAAGTCAACCCAACTAGTTCCCATAGATGTGTTCTATCCAAAATTATCAGTTGCATGACTTTGGCATACGTGTAACATGAAAAATTCATTGTCAGGCCAGAAATGCTTCCACATCTCCTTCCCTTTGCACATAATTAGTTGGTCGCTGCCAAAAAATAGTTTAAACATCTGCTCAACTACTAGATACTCTTTACACACCCACAAAGAAATATCAGGCAAACTACGAACGCTAGATGGCGCCAATGATGTCTGTCCAGGTTCAGTCTATTAAAATACACTGGTAGAAAAAAGAATTACTGTCTAAAAAATGATAATACCCTTCTTGGTCAATAGGATATACAAAGAAAGAAAACTGTACCCAATGTCCAACTAAAACGATTAACTGCGTATTCACCAATAATACAAAAAATTAACTATAGAATTGAATATGGCAATCATTAGATCTCTTAGTTAGATTGTGGGCATTGAATTTCTGAAATTTGCGCGCTTATCATCCTAATGTCCATTGGGTGACCCAGTCCAGAATAGATAGGACACAAGTTGGTCATTTCCATTTCGCATAATAAAGGTCATTGTGTTACTGGTCCTTCCCCCATCCCCCTCCGACCCCTCCATCCATTCAATGTACGTAATAGCCGCACAATTTATATTATTAATGCCTTACATGTGCGCACACAACGAGAACACTTACGGTTTAATACCCCTTGACTAAAGCTATGAAGGGTGGAAAGGCTTTCAGTTTGCTACAGGGAATACAAGGCATAATATTGGATAGATCCTAGATGATATCTATTTATGATAAAGAATAATTTAATTGTAGAGCACGCGTTGAAAGTGTATATTTTTGCTGATCTATTCTCCGATCTTAGTATATATTAAAAAGCTAATGGAACTACATTTTACTATAACAAAATAAGGTATAGGTATTGTTTTTTTAAATTGATTTTAAACCAGAATTCTTAAAATTAATCTGTTAAATTCCTATAGTCTGAAAGATTCGACTATTCAGTTCAAATTTATAGGATATTTCAAGGTCGACATTTGATATGAGCTACGCAGTTGTCTTATTTTAGGAACATGCGTCAGGCAAAGGAACTCGAAGATACTTCTAGTAGCTTAATTATACGATCTATTAAAAAACCAAAACCTTCTAATAATAAACATGTAATCGTAGTAATATAAATAGTTATTCTTAAGCTCGTTAGCAAAAGTATCATGCCGAATTTGTACTCATTGTAGTAATGAAATGTCAGGAGAATTTTCAGTTGCGTTGTCAATTAGCTTGAAGGATAACAATGACGCGCTGGGGTGTTAAAAATAAAAGGCTCGTCGTGGCAGGGAAATGGAAATGGGGGAAAAGGAGAAAAGACAACCAGTTAGAAATGGAAGCACACACAGAAATTATGCGTTTTAGAGGAGTTTGGGGACAAGAGTCTTTTTCTTCGGGTGTACTTAACAAATTGCCTGACCAGTGTTGCATAATGTATGAAGCGCAAACAGACGACTGGAACAGAGGGAACTTTGTTCAGTGTACACAACCAAGTGCGGAGTCCTTGTTTTGGGGCGACATTTTCGCCAGTCCAAATCAAATAACGTTGCCCCAATATGGCTAATACTAATGGGCCCAAACAATGCCCATTACCAATGTCGTTTTCATGGCCTTTTGTTTGGGTGACAGTTGACGGACACATGTACGCATGGGCAGTTCAAGATTTGGATATGGATTCCGGATGCCCCAACCAGGAGAACAGAGCACACATGCTAACCATACGAGTATTCGTGATATTGCGCATTGAGAAGTACGCCTTTGACCGCTCTCCGCCCACTTTTGGGGTTACGCCCACCCATCAGGAGATAATTTAATAGTCGCACATAGAATACACGTATCGATCGTGTGAAGCCCAAAATGCTTTTCCGAATTGCGTGCCAAGTCCGTGGTCAATTTTCCGAGCCGCAAATGAACAAATGAAACCGCAAATGAAAAAACCAAACTCAATGCAGGTGGAAAAGTGGGCGGTGCGGTATGGAGGCAGGGGCAGGGCGGGGCGGGGGTTGCTTCCATGGCATGTGTGTGCCGCGCACATGAATTATTAATTGACAATTGCCGAAAATGTCCATTATCAGGTGAAATAGGGGAAGGGGAACGGGAACGAGGTCATACTCGCTGCTGTCGGTCGGGAAATTTCAATTTGAGTCTAATGAAAATTGTGGCAAATGCTTGTTTTCCTTCATCCCCCAACTCCGCGAGGCAATTGCCATAATGGGGTTAGTTGATTTTTACTTCTCCTACTTCTTCTCCCATTCCCAGAGTGCTATGCAGGTGTTTCCATTTCGGCCGCTTTTCTTTCGGCCAATTGCAAATTACAACTTCCGTTCCTGTTTCTGTCCCTTGTCATTTGTGCCATGTGTGTGTGCTCTAATGACATTCGGCAATGACAACGTGGAAATTACGCACCACAATTTGAGGCACGCCTCATTGGCCAAAAAAAAATATATATACTCAGAGATGGCTAATCAGAATAGCTTTAAATGTTATTGCAATTGAAACAGAACCAATTTGGCCAAATGACATTTCTATCAATCGCAACGGCCTCGAAATAATACAAATATCATTTGAAGTATTTAAAAACGTTTTCCATTTGAATTTAAATATGTATTTGTGGTTGTGGCATTACATAAGGAGGCACACGGCTTTAGGCCAGAAGAGAGAACAAAACGAAATACACAACAAATAGCCAACGGCTTCTACTGACGTGTTCAAAAGTCGTTCAACTCGATCGAGAACTCTGCGCTCTCTTTCATACTCTCTCGCTCTCTGTGAGCAGGTGAGCAGATGAGAGCCAGAGTTGTAGACAGAGTCAGCGTCAGCGTCAGAGCCAGGCTAAAAGCCGCGTGGCTATAGCAACCAAACAGTTCTTGTTGAGCTAAGCGAAAAGTTGCAAGTTTTGCTCTCAGTGCCTCAGTCGGCGTCGTCAAAGAAGTGTCAAGGTTTTGTTCTTAACAATTTACGATTTGCGAATAAGAAATCAAGAAACTAAAGAATTTACAAAAATGATGAAGTTATTGTTAACAATATTGCTGGCAACACTTCAGGCCAAACTCAACTGGGCTATCTCGTGTGGCGGCTGTGTGGATTTGGATGAGATCAACTTTGACAAGACAATTGTGCGGTTTCCCTATGCCCTGGTGAAGTTCGATATTGCATTTCCCTATGGCGAAAAGCATGAGGCATTTGCCGAATTCTCCAAGGCGGCTCATAAGGCAACTGCAGAGCTGCTGGTGGCCACCGTTGGCATCAAAGACTACGGCGAGCTGGAGAACAAGGCACTGGGAGAACGCTTCAATGTGGATGAGAAACAATTTCCAGGCATATTTCTATTCAAGGGCAAAGTTGACGATTATATCCAGTTCCCCGCTCATCTGGATGTGTCTCTGGATAATCTAAAGAGTTTTGTTAGCAGCAATACTCCACTCTACATTGGACGTGATGGTTGTCTTAAGCAGTTCAACGATGCCCTCAAAAACTATGCCAACAAGGAGGACGAACAACAGTTGGCTCTGATTCAGAAGATGATTGCCGAACAGCAGAAAATTAAACAGCCCGAGGAGCAACAGAATGCCAAGGTTTATATCGTGTATATGCGGAAAATCAATGAACATGGCTACGAATTTGTCGAGGAGGAGACCAAGCGTCTGCTCCGTCTCAAGGCCGGCAAGGTTACGGCCGCCAAGAAGTTGGAACTGCAACTCAAGCTCAACATTCTGGAAGTTTTTCGCGTCTCGAAGTTGACCAAAGCTGCCAACAAGAAGGAGGACAAAGCGGAGCTATGAGTAAACTATGTAATTTCTGTAGTAAAATCAACCAAAATCTATAATTTTAATCCTAAAATAGGCAAAAAGCAATTGTACATTAAACCTAACTGTTACCCGAAATTTACTTTTGTTTTGGCATTTATTACTTTGTCATGGCAACAGGGACGCCACTCGACGTGAGGGTCAGCAGGACATGTTTACCATTAACAATACATATAAGTAGTAATTATAGTAATTAATTTAGATATTATTATCTTTTGTCTTCCAGCTCTTTTCAATGCGCCCTGAAAGTATGCAATACAATATATTTTTGTGCTGCCCCGCAAAATATGCAACAGTTGCTGTGCTGGAAAATTCCCACATGTATTTCCGCTCCCAAAAGTATGCAACAGAATGTGCAAACAAAATTCCCTAATAATTTCCCCATTCAAGGCGCGCAATTTAAATACATATCTACATGTTTTAAAGTAACAAAAATATTCACATTAAAAATTGTGATTATTATTCTCGTTACATTCAATATTGCACTTAATTACACAACTTTAATACGAAATATGATTAATGGTTGTGAAGTTGTATTAATTAAAATAGTCTCATAATAAAATATAATATTATAGTTCGAAATGCGAAAAAATTCAAAATAAAATCATGCAAATCCATCCATTTTTTAAATCTTTTTTAGATATTTAAACGTTTGCGTTAACATTTGCGAGCGTTTACTGTGGATACGACTGAGGCCATGCAATATGTTGCCCCACTGCAATACAAAAAAAGCAAGCGCGTGTGTGTGCGTGTGTCGGTGTGAGCTTCATCGGGCCGCTCTCTTCACACTTACGAGGCTGATCGTGACAATGGCAAACGGCAGAGACAGCGGCAGAGGCAGCAGCAGCGGCAGCAGAGAGAGAAGCAGAGAGTGGGACGAAGTCGCATTCGCTTGCAGTTTTTCTCCACTGTTCGATCGCAGTAGTTAGAGGGGGAAGCAGGGATGCAAGAGAGGGGGCTTGTTTTGATGGCGCTGCTGTCATGTCTGTGTGTGTGTGTATGAGTGTTTGTGTGTGTTTGCGTTGTTATCGCTCATTTTCACTTTAATATGAGTTTTTGTTGCTTTTGCTGTTGCTTTCTTTGGAGTTTGCTCTTTTGTGCACGCTGCGCTGCTGGGCAGCCATATTTATTTAATTTTTTTTATAATTTTTTTTTTTTTTTGGACCATCAGCAAACATACCAAAAATTGTGTTTTCTTCAGTTGCATGCGAAAAGTCAATGAACTTTTTCGGTGTTGTCTATGCATTTCTGATAGACTATTGTTGTTGTTGTTGTTTTGCGATAAGTGTTCATGCTGGTGTTGAGCTATTGATGTTGTTGTTGTGGTTGTGGCTGTTGTTGGTGCATTGAACACGCTGAAGCAATGACGGATACGAAAAATAACAGCAACAATAGAAAAAATTACAAATTTTCGGACAACGGGTTCCTAACGTGTGTTCATGTGTGGGGGAGGGGGGTGCGGAATGTGGCGGATAATACATTTTCCGCTTTCGCTTAACTACCATATAACGCACACACATATTACCAATTTTTCCCAGAGATTTTCGCGCTTATCGCGCAATTTATCAGCAATGCAAAAAAAAAAACAAAAGAAAAACAGAGAATTAAGAAAATCACCCGCGGTTTTTAGCTGCAGCAATTGGCAATTGTTAATTTGTATCTGAAGGGAAAACCTTTGACCCGCAGCAACGCCAATTGACAGACAGCAGCTACATAAAAAGCGGAAAACTCAATTGGGAAAATTGCCAAACCAAAAAATAAATAAAATTCTGCTGGTTGAACTGCAATTTTCACACACTCACTCGATACGAGAAAGATCTTAACCACACCTTAAGATCTGGGATCATGCAAATGTTTGCATTTCCACAAACACAAGTGCATTTTCATCTCCCCAGTCAAACAGTCAATCAATCTGCGATCTATCTATCTATCTGTCTGTCTTTCAGTTGGCAACCCTTTTCACAGATGCGCTGCGAAGGGGAATTGTAAGGGGATCGCCCACGAAACGAACCCTTCTCAATTATCATGTGCATAAACCTAACCTCAATTGCATAAACCTAACCTCAATTGCTATAAATGACGCAGCAGACAGGATAAACAAAATGCGACGTAATTTGAGCCCTGAATGCAGAATTCTAAAATTCAGAAATTGAGAAATTGAAAAAAATCAAATAAACTGATTGTCACAGTCGACGCCTTTTTTGACCAGTTTTCTTTATAGTCATAATGTTGCGTCTCGCCATCTTTTTAAGCCATAATAATGCAAGGCGATCTTCAGGTAACATCGACATGGCGTGGACTACCTGCTGTTAGATTTACGTTTATGCATTTCATTTTCATTGTTTGCTACGTTGGCTTTTTGGCCATAAAAACAGGTTTCATCTGCACCGAGATTTGGTTTTTTGGGCCCAAAAAGATTTATCTCGCGCTGCAGATCGCAATGCAAAGAGAGCAAAGAACTCTTCTACAACGACAGACTCTTTTTTTGGCCCGCCTACAAGTTGACAATCAGAATCTATTCGTATAATATTCGTATCAATTCCCTTTTGGCGCAGCACTAATCGAAGGGTTCTTTCCTCATCATCGAGGTCAGGTCAAAAAAGCAAATGCATTAAATGTGTAATCCCAGATACGAAATCTGTGCGAGACGTCAGACATTTGACTTCAACTTTAGAAAAACATTTTCACGACTTGTCCGACTCTTTTTTTTATATATTTTCTTCTATGTAGTTTTTTTTGCGTCTGTCTTTTGGCTTGGGGGGCTCTGAAACGATCTTGATGCTGGGCCGGATTGGACTGGGACAGGTAGCCGCACATTTTGAAGCGCTTTGCGCATTAAACTCGATTTTTAGGTTCGTTTAAATGCGTTTTTCTCTATTTTTTTTTGTTGAAAAATGTTTCATTTTGAGGTTTTTGCTTTCCTCGAACCTTCTTTGATTGCATTGCCAAGTCAAAGCCGCGCCTCGGACTCAACGTCAGTTTAGAGATTCGACCTCAGTCGCTCTCATGGCTTAATTGCCTGACTTGGTCGAGACGCAAAACTTGCTCTGAGCAGCGGGAGCAGCGGGAGAAGCAGAGAGGGGGTTATGGGGTGGGGCAAAGTAAACGTCTTGGTCGATTGGCGTTTTGGACCGGCAGTTTTCTGGTGATGGCAATGGCGATGGCGATGGCGGCGTCACCGGCCATTGCACCGCAGATGCAGATACCTTTTTTGCCCCGACCCGAAAGTCAATGACTTTCGTGGCATTTTTCGTGGGTTTTTAGCGCCCCGGCCGAAACACGCTTGACAGATTTATACATAAATGCATATGAGTCTGCCCCGAAGCATTCTTAATTAGTATGGGAACAAGAGAAAAATTCACGTTGAATCGAAATGCAAAACCGCTTGAATCGAAATTCGATTAGAACTTCTAAGCGATGCGATCTAGCACCAGCATTATTTCTTTTCCAAACAATTCTTGTTGACAGGACAACTTCAAGGTAAACAATGAGTCAAACCCTTTATGACATCGTATCCCAGATGATCAGCGGGTGTGCCTATACTTATGATCTTGGAATTGAGGTCCAGCTCATGAATGTGGCCCTCATTGCTGTTGATGGTTCATAATTAATGTCAAATAATTGGCAGAAATTTGTTTGCTATTTAATTGTGGCGTTTTCCACAACAGAACGTGGTCCGTGTCCCTGGTCTCTTGTCTCTTGTTCCGCCGCCTTCCCTTTCAGAAATTCATTTTCACAATTTCTCAATCAATTTTCTTTTATTGACAAAGATGCGGGCGCCACATCCCAAAGTTTCATCTGAATTGCAATTGCAACATTTCGGCTGTTCGACGTTTCGGCAGCATGTTTATCACTCCCCGATTCCGACCGCGACCCCGATCCCAATTCGTACCCCAGGCCACGCACTCGGGTCATTGACTCTCGTGTGGAACTCGCGACTCGCGATGCGTTTGTTTACGCACACTCGTACAGTAGTCTATCGCAAAATAGAACACATATGTTTAAAAGCCCATTCTAATTCAGAGAATACATATATAATTTCAGCAAATAAGATAAAATTTAATTAGTTATTATTATAATATGTTTATTATTTATTTAAGCAAGTCATACTTGGCATATCTCACTGTAAAAACGAATAAATTTCCTTTCTTCCATTCGCATTCTAATAACTTTATAATCCGATTTCCATGTGAAGTGTCTTTCTGTTCGTTTTATACCCTCTATTTCGATTCTGCAACAAAATTACTTCATTTGAGAAATTTATACATTTTTCGAAAATGTCTAGTATGAGTTCCGACTATCGAATGACTACTGTATCAACATAAAATGCAAGAAATGCAGCGGGGTCGTGACCAAGAACCTCATTGCTCATCGTTCTTCACTCTACGACGCGAATTAAGCGCGACGCGTAGCTTTTTTTTCCGCCATTCCGAAATTCCGGAAGCAAAGCCATAAAACTGCGTGTATGGGTGTGAGTGTAAACGAGTGTGTGTGTGAGTGTTGTGGGAGTGCTATTATCGTACTCCCAAGACTCTAACAATTAACAGAAAGCATATCCCAAGGGTAGACAATGGAACCTGCATCATTATGTTGCATGCTGCGTTTCGGCGATCGCTGATCGAAATGCACAAATGCCGAGGCATTGTTAAGGCCGCAGGATTCGCGGCGTTCCCACAGTGCCACACAATGGCAATGCCAATGGGCATAAATTTATATCAAAAAAAAATAATCATAGATCGATGGATCGCTGAATCGAGGATCCCTTGAATCAATGTAGCAAGAGAAAAAACCCAAAAAGTCACATGCTTAACAATGTGGCTGAAAACAATCCCAGCCAGAAATCGCTTAAGGTTAACACATCGCCAAACAATGGTCGAAATGGAGAGTCGTGGTGGAGGGAGGGAGGGGGACAAGTGTCGCGGTATCATAACGAGGGTAGCTACAAACCAGTTCTCCTCTATTGCGAGGACAGCCTGTACCTGTCAGCCTGTTGCAGTGTTGCACTGTTGCACAGTTGCGAGCCCTGCTTAATTTGGGGGTAGGGGTTAAACACTCCGATCGCCGTAATCTCCGCTGTCTTCTGGATGCTGAGTCAGCGCCCGAGTAGCAATTCCCTGACTTTCAATTCCCTCATCAAACATCGTTCCAAGATCGCGCAATGAAAATGGAAATGGAAATGGACGTTGCAGGTGCCGTGTAAGTCACATACTTGCTGCATGCAACAAAGGACCAAGGCACAAAGTCAAAGTCAAAAGAATAACACTGGCCAAAAAGGGACGAAAAGAAAACACACACAACACACACACACTCGCACAACAAAGGGACAACCTAAGGGGCACATGCAAGTGCACATTTTCATTTTCATTTTCGACTATAAAATTTATTCGCATTAATCGCCGTCAGAGATAAAAATTAACGAAAGAAGGAAAGAAAAGATCGTAGACCATGGACAGATCAGGGTTTAGGTCAGTCCTGAGGATATCAAGGGTCGTGGGTCGACGGACGTGAGACGTGGGACGATTGCAGACACTTCTGGCCAGGGGTCGGCATGATAAGGCAACAATTGACACCTTCAACTGGGACTCAACTGGAGACTTCTCTTCTTCTACCTGCCACGCAATGCGGCGTTACGTTCTTGGCATTTCTGATTGCCACCAGTCTAAGTGTATGTGTGCATGTGTTTGTGTGCGTGTGTGTGCTAAAGAGCAACGAATTTGCAGAGACTGTACATTGTCTTCTTTCAGACACTTGTCGTCGCCGCAATATGAAATTATCTACCCTGTAACCCTTGAAAGTGGGCATGATACTCAAAGTAGATCGTATCTAGCAGCAGAGGAAACTTAGAGGAGCTTTAAAATCTACATATTTACTGGCAAGAAACTATTGCCTTACTATATGCATAGCCTGTAACCGTAAATAATGGCTTTGATAAAGATTGTTAGTAATAACCGGGTTTTAAAACCGAAAAGAATATCAATTTAAGTTACGGTTTCGGTTTAAAAATATAAAAAAATTAAGGTTTTCGGTTGACCAAAATAAAAAGCGGTTTGCATTGCTTTAAATGAAAAAAGACTTAATACTCTAATTAGCTTGGAAAACAATGTTATCTGGTTACTGGAATGGTCCAGCGTAATATCGATTTTAATATAATTTGACCTCATATAAATTTGGTTCATTTGGTTTGAAAATATTGATTATTTAGATTTTACTGATTTTTAATAACTTTGAACTGCCATAACTTTGTCAAAACTTAATTCATTTCCATGCGCAATGTAAATTTGAGCATAATTTAATCTCTAAATTCGTTCTGCATTTAAATTTTGTTCATTTTTAAAAATTTTTTTAAATCTAATTTTTTTGAAAATTTACAGTGTTACCCCTTTATCTTTTTCGATTTTTTCGAAAAATTTCAAATTTTCAAAATGAACAAAATTTAATTGCAGATCGAATTTAGAGGTAAAATCATGAACAAATTTACATTGCATATGAAAACTGATTGAGTTTTGCCAAAGTTATGGCAGTTCAAAGTTATTAAAAATCAGTAAAATCTAAATAATCGAAGTATTTAATCCAAACGAACCAAATTTATATGAGGTTAAGCTATTGACTTAAGTTGTGTATACCCTACACCAGCTTTTTAATGGGTATACAGAAAATTTACTATAGTAAACTACTACAGAAGAATGTTAAAATATCAGAAATTAAGTACTATAAGATATCATATACACAAATATATTATCATGAAGTTGTTATATTTGTGTATACCTTGTAAGAACTGTATTTTTAATTAAAACCAATCAGTCAAGAAGATGTCGCCTAATTGTTTTCCTATCATCCTATAGATCTGCACAGTATATAATCCAAGAGCTGAAGGAAGTGGAATACTGGCACAATCTTTGTTTAAATCTGCCAACAAATAATGAGAATGCACAGGTTATAATTATTATTAATATTTATTGTAATTAATTTGATTAATATTTATGATTATTTATTTGTAGACTCCGACTTTTCTATAAATGCAAGGACAGGCATGCCACATTGAGGAGGCATTGTTGCCACAGTTGCTGCAACAGCGAAAAATACTAGCAAAATTCATTTTTTGGGCCTGTTTAAAGAGACCGAATTCTGTCCCCCAATGGGATGTGGATGAGGACGGAACGAGGCGTGCTGGGATGAGATGAGATGGGATGGTGTGGCATGGAGTGGAGTGTGGTGCAACCACTAGCAAAGTGGAATGAAGCGTATGCGTGTGTAATTAAGTGTCGCAAAAAGACGCAGAAGCAAAGGCAGATAGATGATAATGTACTGGGCGCTTTACATGTGACGGTAATCGGAGTCGGGATGCTCGGATATACTTGGATGGGGTCCATCTAAGTGTGTTTGTGTGTGTGTATATGTAAATAGGAAAAGCATGTTGTTGTGCTCCAGTACAGGATATATGACGGGAGGGGGGAGTGTTGAGGATGAGGGTGATAAAAATGTTGATGTAAATTGCAAAAAACAGTTTTTATGTCCCATTGCCGCATTTTGAGCGAGAGGGGAAGGAAAGGAAGGCGGAACAAAGGACAAGTTGAAGGCGGCCTGCGTGTGAAGTGGTGCAAAATATATTAGACAAGGGCGGTTGGAGCTGAAAAAGCTCCTCCCTGACAGGAAAACATGATAACAGGATGACTGAGCGACTGGTGGTTGCTTCCGCTTTGAAGTGCCATTGTTAGTCTAGTTTTCGATTTATTTATAAATCATCAATATTTGATTTCCTAAATAAACGTTACACAACACTGCCTGACAGTTGGCACAGTTTATCAACACTGCCAAGTAGTCCTTGCAAAAACTGTCAAAATATGAGAAGAGCAACTGTAGATGAAATTCGGAGCCAAAAATCAAATGGGTAGAAATCAATTGAAAATCAAAGCATTTGGAAAGATTTCTGATTGCTACATCTGTATCTTTCGACTAAACTTTCCAGAATCGATTGGAAATGGTGAGTTAGATGCAGTTGCTCCCAAATGAATTCGAATTTGATTCACTTGTCCCCCTGCTTACACTCCCCTCCACGCTCCCTCCAAGGCTCTGATGGTCAAACTTAAGCTACCAAATCGTGTCCAGCCGGAGGTATTACCACCACCCGGTATGTGTGGCATCCACACCAACAAATTGCACTACCTCAAAAAGTATCTGCTTGATGAATTGCCAACGAAACCATTTGCCCCTGACTTTATGCAGCCGGTGGACACGGAGGTTCTACAGGTGCCCACGTATTACACCATCATCCAAAGGCCCATGGATGTGGGCACCATCACCAAGAGGGTTCAGAATCGATTCTATCACGGTGTGGATGAGCTAATCATTGATTTCAGGCAGGTGATAAGCAACTGTTACACATTCAATCGCCCCAACGATACAGTCTATCGCAATGGCCAAAAACTGGAGAAGTTCTTTCTGAAGATTCTCTCGCAAATGCCGGAGGGTAAGGAGATTCCCAGTTACAAAGATCCCCGAGCGCCGCGAAGTCCCCCCGAGGAAGAGAAGGCGTCGGCAGTCACGGAGCAACAATGTCGAGAGGATTTAAAGAAGCTGCAGAACGAATATGTCGAGGGGGTGGACGGGGAGCTGCGAGACTTCTTCAAGGACAAATGGATAGCACTGTCCAAGAAGCTGAGCAAGCATCAGTTCAAGTCTGTCGAGGATTTCCACCTACACATCGACGGCGTTTTCCTGCAGTACAAGAATCAGGCTAAGCGAATATACGAGAATACATTTTACGAGTCCCTGGATAATATATCCTATCAACCAGTTAATAAGGAACTGAATGAACTAGTCTATGAGACTAAGAAGGCGGAGGGCAGCCTGAGGGATCCTTACAATACGCATTCCAGGTGGGAGGACACTCTGATAAATGGACTCGATGCTACAATCGAAAGACTTCAAAACAAACTCGACACATGTCGCCTAAACGAAGAAGTGAAATCCGCAGGAGGGGAGGGAAATAAGAAGAAACCAAAGATGCGGACAAAAGTCCGAGGGGAGGAATGCCCCCAGAAATTAAACACACTGATGAACGGCCTTGAGCCCGATTCCCCAGACGGCAAGGACATGGAAATGGAAAATTTCACTGAGATGGAACGTCGTGCGATTCAGCAACAGTTCGTAATGCTTCCCCTGAACTCCAAGATCGAAATAATGCACATTATCGCACAGACTGAGGATATAAATACGGAAAACTGTGATCTACAGTGGTTCGACATCAAAAACTTTGGCGTTGAGACATTGCATCTGATGAAGAAGGCAATGCATCCGCATACCAAGCTCAATCTACGGAATATGAAACCCGCCGAGAAGGAGGATCTACAACGCAGTCTCGAGAATCGATTGCGAAACATTAATCAAGTGCTTAATGGCAATCGACGCAAATACACACATCGAATGCGTATTCGCTCCACGGTGCAGGCCAAGAAAAGATCACGCCTAGAGGCAAAAGCCGCATCCGGCAAGAGCACCAAACTAGCTGAAGGTGGCACCTCCAAGGGGGGAGCGGAGGATAACAGCAGCGATAGCGACTCCAGTGACAGCGACTCCACCAGCAGCGACAGCGATTCGAGCAGCAACAGCAGCGACTCCTCCAGCGATAGTAAAGGTTCCAATGTCATGGACTCAACCTAGACAACAATTCGCAATTTCCATAATCATTTTCCTACAAATAAAGTCCGAGCTGCGACGTGCAGAGTCATTGACACTTTTACTCGTATCACAACAAGGGGAAAACCCATCCCAATCTCAATCTCCATTTCCATTTCCATCTCTACTGTCTATGCAAAGATCACGTAAGGCGAATTTTAATGAATTTTCCAACAGAAAATTATGCAAATGTCGAAGAGTTTCTCACGCTCGGCAAAAATGATGAAGCTGTACCTGACACCGCAGACTAGTCTACGAAATTAGAGCGTTGGCAAAAGATCATGCAAAGATCTCTTGGTGAGCCAAAGAGGGTTTTCCATTAACGTCAAATTTGCATAATTTCACAAGATTTTCACTTGGCAAAAAAGGGTTCAGCTAAAGAGAGACAGAAAGAGAGAGAGAGAGAGAGAGAGAGCGATCAGATGCGATCCTAATTTGCATAAGGAGCATCGACTTGCGAAAACGTAAAACGAAAGTGAAAATAGGAAAATGTGCATATGTTGAAAAGGAAATGCCACAGAGACGAGACGAGACGAGACAATCACACAACAGGGGTTAATTATGCGCACAGTGGACGGCGCCAGAGAGAGAGGCACAGCATGCCGGCACGCTCGCACACCCTACTCCTGGCAGGGGGTTGAACAGGGACAACAACATTAGCTAATTTGCATAACATCGTAAAGGAATAGGAAAAATAGGAAATTGAAAATAGAAATCTGAATGCGATGGGCCTGCAATTTATTTCCTTGTTTAGTTTTTGGCCAGGCAAAATTATGTAAATTATGCGTGCAAAAACATTGAGAAAACTTTCTCACGCTCAACTCCTTGAGCAGGACCTCTCTCGGTATTCCTCACTATTGCTCACTTTTCGGGTTAAGCGGGTAGCCAGGATGCAGGGTGCAGCATTCAATATACTTAGTCTTGTTTGGGTTTCCGCGCACCAGGCAACAAATCAATTTTTGATCGATACTCATTCAGCTCTCGATTGATTTCACTAATTTGCATATTCGTCGAACTTAGCATAGGTTTGATTATAAAGGGGGATCCTTAAATATCCTTAAGACGGTCGAAAAATTATGCAAATTTTTTCTTAAAGATTTTTCCTTTGCTGCCTTTTGCAACGAAAGTAATGTGTCAGTTTTCCGTGTCAATTATTGAATGTTAATTTTCATACATTCGTTTTCTATCAATTTGAAAGGGCTATTGCTGTTCAATCTTAGTGGACAGCTGCATTACAAGTAATTAAGTCAGAGTTTAAAGTTCAATATATTGCAATTAATCAATTTTTGTAAAAAGAAAATTAATTTATTTTAAATTATGTACAATATTTAATCTAGTTCAAGATGTGGATATCCTCAGCCAAATGATTTTGTACACCCCTGATCTAGTTGAAACAGGTTGAAAGTGGTATTGCTGTTCAATTAAATTGCATAGCTGCACAAGTAATTTAGACAGAGTTTAAAATTGAATTTTTTTTCAAACTTAAAATATTGTTTTAAGTTTAAATTTAGAGATAAAAATTTAATGAATTGCTTATTAATCAAATTGAAAGAGTTATACCCCTTTATTTCAACTGCAATACCTGCTAGGTTTATTCAAAGTCAAAAAATATGCGCCATTTTTGCAACAAGTTTTTGCACAGCTCCTCCCACCTTCTGTTTCCACCACCAGGCTAAGTATGGTGTCGATTTCATCCCCTAGGCCAACTTATCCACAAGCTTGCGAAATCGCCAATGCGATTTGCCAAAAAGGACGATCGAACAATAAACATCGCAAATAAAATTGCAATTGCCAGCCAATGCGAATGGTTTACTAAGAGTCATGGAAGTGGCAAGAGCAGGGAGAGAAACAGGAAACAGGAATAGAAATGGGAACAGGAACAGGAATTGCGAGTGCAACTGGGAACTGGAGGCAAGCCAACAACCACCGTCGTTGTGTCTACCACCCAAGCGAATTGAAAATATGAACTTTGATGTTGTTGCTGCCTCTGTTTTGGGCAAAACCATAAAAAAATCCGCAAAACGAGGGTTGTGCCTCGTAAAGTACTTATCGAAACACCCCAAACACATGCACATACATATACATATACATATACTACCCTGCCTCCTTTCGCCTTTCCTCTTCACTCCTCTTTCCCTGCCTCACCTAGTTATTGCTCGTTAAATGTGGAGTGCGTCACGTGTGGCATGTAGTTGTTGTTGTTTTTCTGTATCTAGTAATTTTGCAGCGGCAGCATGCAAATTTTTTATTTTTTTGTAATTTTGTTTTTCTATTCCGTTGACCTGCCATGTCCTGGGGGTTGAACCAAAAAGCTAAGCTGCAACAGCAGTCGACCACCCCAAGGCTTTAGGCTGCGCCTTTTTGTGGCATGGAGTGCGATTGTTGTTGTTGTTGTTCTTAACGCTGCTTATGCCAAAATAGAAAAGGAGTCAAGTAAATATCGAATAAAGAAGAAGAAACTCGGAAGAATTTTAACCTCTCTTATTTTTATTCCCTGTTCGAGGGTATATTCAGTGAAAAGTAAGTAATGGCGTGGAAGATTGCATAACATGTATATATTCTTGATCAGACGATCCGATCTGTCTGTCAATCAGTATGAACGAAAGGATCTCAATAATTATAAGAGCTAGAAGCATCAGATTTGGTATGCAGGCTCCTTATATTTATATTTAGGCAGCTCAAGCTTATTTCAAATTTCTAAAAAGCGAATTACAAGAGCAATGTCAAAGCTAGTGACTTGAATTTTGGCACACACGATAAGAATCTACAGATCTATGTGTCTAGAAAATTTCAACACGATGCGCACAACTAGCAATATTAAAAAAAGAGATTAAAATATTGGCACACATGATAAGTACCCAAGTATCTATTGAACTGAACCAGAGTATCTCGAAGTCGATACTTATAGTTTTCTTACTTTTCTTGGACTGCACTTGTGAGCAAAGGCTTGAGATCAACCAAGATTTGTTCTTATTGTGTGTCTACAATGATCCCTATCTAGAGTCTCTCATATTTGGCATAAATTAGACGCCATAGTTGGCGACCCGAACAATGCCGAGGACGAGGGATAGTTTTCGGTTTCGCTTGGTGTTTTTTTCGGGTTTTTTTTTATGCGACAGTGACACCAGCATAAACAACATCAAGGATAACAATAAGATATGTCAGAAAAACGCGCAGTCGTCGCGCTTCACACGCGCAAGGATCTCACAAAAAAGGATCCTATTACAAAAACAAAAAAACGATAGCTGCCAGTTTTGACTTGAAATATGTTTGAAATTGTCGCATTTTTATTACGTTTGTGTGCCATTCTTTTCCCTCTACTTCTACTTCTATTTCTGCTCCTTCTCCTGCTTCTCCTCCTTCTGCGTGTGTCAGTCGTTTGCTGCTCTTTGTCTTTTGTTCTCCTGGCTCGAGACTCGGACGCTGTCTGTCCCCATCTCTTTCACTCTCTCTGTCTCTCTGTTCCTCTCTCTTTTCCGCTCATTCTTTGGCTTGACTCTATTGATAATCATTTCAGCGTTTCACTTTCATTTGGTTTTCCTTTATTTGCAGGATATCTGTTGCCTTTGCTGGACCTTAAAGTGTGTCAGCCTTGGCTATTGTTGTGACTTGTTGACCTTTTGTGGCTAAATTAGACACAGGCAATAAGACATAAAGAGTTTCTGAGTGTGTGTGTGTGTGTGTGTGGATGTATGATGGCAATTATTCAATTGCTTTGTAATTTGAATGCCCCTCACAGCCTGGCGACGTGCCACATGCACCAAAGAAGAGTACAACAGTTCAAACTGAATTTAATGTTGGCGTAGGGCCGCCATCGCGCCACATGCGGCATGGAGCAAGCGATATACACACACATACACATATATACAAATATATTCATATAAATATACATACATACATTTGTCTGTTTGCCTTTTTACCAATTGCCCTTCCAGTGCTAAGATGGCGTCGCTGATCAAGTCCAACGCTGAGAGCGCTGCGCCCACGTACTGAGAGTGGAGCTCTCTCTCTTGCAATCGCTCTCTTTTCTGTATCTACATATGCGTATGTATGTACATATGTATGTATCTCTCTGACCCAACATTGGCATTTTCTTTTACTTTTACACAATTTGTTTTCGTTCTTCGTTTTGTTGACATTTCCAAAAATGTATTATCTCTGTTGCCTTTGCTGCTGTTGTTGTTGTTGTTGTTGCTGCTGCTATTGTTGTTGTTGTTTTCGTTTGCTTGATTGGCGGCCACGTCTGTTCTCTCCTTCTTCGTCGATAAGTGCGTGTGTGTGTGTGTGTGTGAATGCACATTGCACTCAAATCGCCGTTTTCGCCGTCAACATTTCAACGTCTCTTCGCTGCGCTGCGTTGCGTTGCGTTGCGTTGCTGCACTCAATTGCGTGGTTAATGCTAATTATTTGTTATTCCACAGTCGCAGCGTTGATGTTTGCGTTGTTGTTGCTGTTGTTGCTGCATTTCCAAAAACTTAAAAAAATAGAAGAAGAAAAAAACACATTTTGGAAGACACGCACAGAAGACCGAAACGTGCAATTGCTGGCGATTTCCGGCTATACAAGCAGAACATACACAACTGTTTGACGACTGTACCACAAGTACAGTAAACAATGACTATGATGAGCGTTGTAAACAATCACGAGTTCTACAATAAGACTAGATTCAGACTTTATTTAATTTCACTGTTTGTAATCTTGTATTCGCATATTCCAGTTGTCGTTCCAGTTTCAATTGAGTGCAGTGTTGAGCGTTATTAAGAGCGCGATAGTAAAGAGATAGATGAAGTAGTTTACTTTAGATGTTGTAGTCAATTAGGCGATGCAAGCAGTGCAATTAAAGCAATTAAAAGAGAGTTACAGGAACGCATGGTGCAGTTTAAAGTGAAGAGAATAGAGTTAATATCAGACAATTGTAATGCTGTTGTTGCTGTTGCAAAGAGAGCTGCAAGCAGTAATCAGCGTTAAGTTGACATTTAAGTGATATGAAGAGAATTAAAGGATAAATTGAAGAGAGTTAAGAGAATGCAAATTAATTGCTTACAATTGCATTTGCTGGCAATCGCTAAAGAGACATTGATAAAATGTCAGATTATTATTAATGTGAGTATAGTAGTGTGTGGCACTCAAATTGTAATTAATGGGCTGCAATATTTATTCAATAGCAGAGACACAATGTCTCTCTTGAGTCTGTCTCTGGGCTTAATAGCCGCTGCCACTCAAAAAAGAGTGTCTTCTTCTTCTTGGATCATTTCAATGTCTCGTAGTCTAACTAAAGAGTCGATGTTGTTATTGTTGCTGTTGTTGTTGTTGTTGCTATGTACTGTGCATACACGTTTTGAACAATGCAAGACAATTTTTCGGCCACTTGTCAAAATAATTTGCGCCTGTTGAGAAGAAGACTTGGCCCAAAAGAATCTTCACGTACACTCACACACACACACACGCACACACGTTTCTTGACCAAACAGTGAGCTGCTGTTGTTGTTGTTGTTGCTGTTGCTATTGTTGCAATACCTGCCGTGCAATTGTTGACTTAGTTGTTGGCAGATGAGAATGAAAAATGTGTGAAAATTTCTTAAACCAACTGTTCCATGAGAAGTGCAATGGGGGGAGGGGAGCCAATACAGGTAGAACCTAAAACTTGCATCCCCATACAAATAAATATTTACTACACTTGGAAAAATGTTAAGTTTGTTTCATATCCCTACTGATGTTTAAAAATAAGTATGATTTTCTAGAACCAAGAAGGAAATACTGAAGCAAGTACAAAATGTCCTTCAAATTATTACAAAAGTACTTAAAAAATTTTAGAATTAAGTATTTTGAGATATAAAAAATACCTAATATAAGCATTTGGTAGTTGAATCAAGAATTTTCAGGACAGGCGTTATTCTGAAATCTTTTCTAATTGATTTAAATACAAAATAAGTGTTATTTTCTCTGAGTATTCTTACATGGATACCCTAAGTAGTAAGCTTGTTAAAGGTGTAGATTAATGCGATTAATGAAATTAGTGCAGATGCAGAAAGCGATCACTTGTCGCTACGAAATATCTGAAATGATCACCTGTGCACAGTGGGATTGAACAATAAATGCATTGGAATCAATAGTTCAATAACCCAGCAATACAACAACGACAACGACATTAACAACAATGGGAAACCGAGAGAATGACGAGAAATTATGGCACACTGAAAAGGATAAACGTTGCACAGACACAGACTCAAAAATAGAGGGAGAGAGGAGGGGAAAACCAAAGCGAATGCACAAATTGATTGCTGCTTCTGTTGCAGGGGCGACGGCGAAGGAGATTCGGGTCTAGGTCTAGGTATAGATTGTAAGGGTATGCGTGCAGGACGCGATCAACAGGATACACACACACACACACACATACACACACTTGTGCATCTGTAGATATGCGGGACGCGTCTCGGCAAAAACCCTGGGAAAAGTTAACTTATTGATTTGAAGTACAAAGAATCACATGAAAAAGTCACACGATTTTCTGATGTTGCCAGTTGTTAGAAAATAGGGAACATGTTGCAAGTCAGTACGACAACAGCAGCAGCTGAAATTCAGCAGGTTGCATCAAATGAATAAACAAGAGGGATAGCATAATAGGTCTTCAGTATAGAAATAGATGGGGCCAATCGACATATGATCAATTGTTGTGGTTTTCCCATTAATAAGCTTATGGCGTATAAGATCTGTGGGTTGAGACAAGAACCTCGCTGTTAAACTAAAAGCACTCGCAAAAGCTACACGACATAAAACTGTTAACATTTTGGCGAACGTGCTGAGAATCAGCGATTGAAATTTGTTTAAAAATAGTTCGTTGAAATACAAAGTAAATAAAAAAATTACTGGAAATTAATACATTGTCAATAAAAATAATAAAACTTGTATGTATTCTGTATAACTTATTTGAATTATTGATTTCAAATTCATATTTCTAAAATTTATTTTACACTTAAGTAAAATAAATAAATCTATATTTATACAATAAAAATTAATAAAAGATAAAGTGTTTCATTGCATTTTTAATGTATTTTGATTTGTAAAACAGCTATTAATTATGTGAATGAATATTAAACTAAACAGCCTGCAATACGAACTAAACCTATTCTAAATACTTAGAATAAGCTTAACACGCTCTCCAGAAAGCTCTTTAGAGTCTAGATCTCTGGTTGACAGCTAACCACGTGGGTCTGGCAATTTACTTAATCAGCACACACGCGAAATACTTGTAGTAAATAAAAAGAACGACGCCAGAGAAGAGATAGAATCGAATAAGTTCCCTCTCTTTAGTTCAGTTTAGGTTAGCAATTTTTTGAGTTTGTTTTTGCGCAAAAATGGCGACTTATCTGTGCCAAAAATAAGCAAAGCAAGCGAAACACATAGCGACAGCTTTCGGCTTCCCAATAAAGCTGATTGGTCGGCTGGCAAATTCGCGAGTGAAGAGCCGAATCGCAATTTTGCATTAAAAAGCTTCGGGAACTGTCGGCGATGTTCGGCAACGTCGAAGCGAGCGGCCACAGAGAAAGATACAAAGATAGGGAGAGAGAGAGAGCTGTTATTTACTATACCCTACAAGCTATGAACTAGGAGCATCTTACGCTTAAATGAGTTTTCAAGCGGTGCAAAAAGGTTTCTCAATTGGACAAATTCTCAAAAAATAAATAAGTTTAATTTCATTAAGTATATTTAAGCAATTTATTGCTTATTATAGTAATTATAAATTAAAAAACTAGAGGCTTAGTCACATTTATTCTTCCCACAGGGTATCTTTTAGGCGAGTTTGCCTGTCTAGACGTACGCTTGTTATTGTTTTCGACATGTTTTTTGCGTTTTTTTTGCCGGCATTTTGCTCTTGAATTTTGTTTTCGCAGTATTTCAAGTTCAAGTTTATGGACGGTGTCGTGCTTTCAGTTCATATTGTTGTTGTCTATTTTTTTCTAGCTTTTTAACGGGCTTTCTGTTCTAGTAGTTGTTGCTGTAGTACATAACACGCCCAGGTTCGTCTGTTGACGTAACTTGTTGCTGTTATTTTGCCACTCGCAGCAAAAGAAATGTCATAAAAATTAGCTAGAAATATTAAAGTAATTTCTGATCTGCCAAAAAGTAAAGCCTTGATCTACATTATTCACAGATAGATAAACAATTACATTTACATGCTAGCATTGAAATAAGACCTTCCGTATTTACATACAAATATTTCAAACATTTCCAACAGACACAGATACACACACACACACACACACACACACACATACACGCAGATACAGATACTCGATTTAGTGGCCCTGGCACAGCCGCGACCAAAACAACAAAATTAATGAAATTTGTTTTCGTTGTAAGCGACACAGAACTGCTGTCATACACACACACACAACAAACACACAATCAACAACACACACACACATACATTTTTACAATTTATTAATACTTTTTTTGCGAGTCACAAAAAGTTTTCCAGTTTGTTTGTTGTTGCTTCGTCTGTTATATTTTTCGCTGTAAACAAAAATTGTGTAACAATTAAGTGACCCTGAAATGTTCTACAGATAAACAACAAGCGGACCAAATGGCGGTTCTTGTTTTTTCCATTTATTCTGTTGTCGTTTTTTTTTATTTTTGTTATTTGCAAAATACTTTGCTTTCGTAGAATCTGAGAGAAGAGCGTGAATCGAATCGTTCTCCGCCAAAGGGCCGTCTGATAATTTTATGCTGCTCCGAGAGCTTTTGTCCCCCCACCCCCTCCTCAATCCGCTCTCATAGTTGTTGTAATGTATATATTTTTGTTTTTTTTTTTGTAGTACGAAAGTTTTATTCCCGCTTTATTCGTTGTTTTTTGCTCAGTTTCATGAGTCAGTTGTGCTTTGTATATAAACGACTAGTATATAATATGTATGTACATATGTGGACACAAAAAAAAATAAAAAGAGCTTTTGCCGCCTCTCAGACGCTTTGCTCAGAATTAGTTTCAGAATTTGAAATCCAGCAAACAGAAACAGATTCAGTCGGCCGGCAGGCAGACTATACCCTATAGATACACATACATATGTATGTATGTAGTATCTCAGACCCTTTGGTATCTTTTGTCGACGCCAAGGTCAGTGCACGTCGATCTTTCGCAACATATTACATATTCGTACTACGCGCCGAAAGAATTAAATGAAAAACGCAAAAAAGACGAGAAACATAAATTATAAAAAAAGCTTGTAAGCAGCTCTCGTAAGCTTGTAACCTCTGCTTTTGTCGCTATTTGGCAGAATTTTAGAAGTTCTTTAACCATTTTGCATAATGGCCGAAACGCGAACACAACTTGGCCAAAACGTCGCGAGATTGTGATCAAATAAACGTTGAAAAATGTGCAAATTTATTAAGTGAGACACGTGGCGAAAAATTATATCAAAAAAATAAAATGAGAGAACAATTTGCAACAATGTGCAGACTTAAAGTTATATACAAAATGAAGCATAACTTTCCTTATATACAAATGCGAGTATCTATATGTGCATAAATCTATGTAAATAAGTACGTGTATTCACCAGATCGGAAACAGCTACAAGAATTTACAAAGGTAAAAAGAAAATACATAAATATATCTACACCTAACCGTGAAAATAACCTAAGCCACATTTTGGCAGAAAAAATGTTTATTTAAGCAAATATGTATATAAAATAAAGTTACATATATGAATATTTGTTTTTTATTTTATTTTTGAAAATAAATATTCAACGAAAATTATTTTCTTTTTTTTAAATTGTTCTAAAAACCACAGACTGGAATAATAAATAGGAAATAAAATAAAAATCCATTAAATAGATATATTTTTTGGCAAGTGAGCTTGGCAAGTATTTTAAATATTAAAAATACATATTATTTGTGAATTATATGATAAATTGACTGCAATTCATGTTTCAAATAAATGTCCCCTAAAAATATGTACAAACACAAAGTACATACATAGGCTATTTTCGCGGTTATGTACTCGTATGTACATACTTACATTTAATTGAAAATGACATTCCCGCCCTCGTTCCCCCTCTGTGAGCAAGCCTTAGAAATTCACATTGTGCTCGACTTGAAATTCAAATTGCTAAAAATAAACGCTGGGAAATGTGCGTGTTGTATTTTTCTTCTATTCTATTTTATTTCAATTTTTTTTGGTAGTTTTTGGTGAAAACATGAAAAACGCACCCCATGCGCCGCTTCGCTGCCGTTGCTCAGTTTGCTGTACTTAAGTTTTTCACATTTTCCACATGTGCAGCAAACTGCAACTGCAACAACAACAGCAACAACAACTGCAACACTCGAGTGGCGTTGGCGGCACAAATGGCATTGCCAAGGGCCAGAGGAAGGGCCAGAGGAAGGGCCAGAGGAAGGGGCAGAGGCAGGAAAGTTGTGCTATAAACGCAATGGCAATGAGAATTTTCCCGGCGTGGGCGCTATTTTTAGAAAGTGCATGTGTATGTGTGTGTGTGGGTGTGTGTGTGTGTAAATGCAGGCGAAATTAACGCGCTCATTCCAACAAAATGGCCGCCAATGCAAAGTCAAAGTTGCTGGCGCAGTCGCAGTCGAGGTCGACGTCGACGTCGACGTCTCTGTCGCTGTCTCGTTTGCAATGTCCCCCATTCCCCCTTCCTCCACATGCACATGCACATGCACATGCATTTGTATATGTGTGTGTCTGTGTTTCAATATTTGTGCTCGTCTCTGTCTCCCTCTCTCACTCTCTTTCTCTACTTCTCTCACTCTATTTCTGTTTGCTTTCGCCTAATTTTTCGTACGCTGTTTTTTATAAAATTCTCGTCGAATGTTGCCTTTTGCTATCTTTGTATCTTTGTATCTGTTTCTGTATGTTTTTAGTATCTACATATGCATAAATACGTACATATGTATGTATGTATCTGTGTGCGTGCACACGTTGCTGTCCGCGTTGCAAAAGTGCAATGACCCATGCGTAGCGCGAATGAGCGCCCCGTTCCCGTTCCCTCTCCTCTTCCCGTTCCCGTTGCCGTTCCCGATCCCCGCTCCCCGGTTCCCCTTCCCTCTTCTACATATACACCGGCCATGCCTCTGACGCCGCGACGCCAACACGACGTCGACGTCGCAACTTTGGTTCTATGTACACCGAAAAAAAGTCCGGAAAAAGTTCGGTAATCTCGGAATTTCTTAAATCGCTTACGAAATACTTGATTTAAACACGATTTTTCATTTAGGTCTCAGTAAATATAAAAATGTTCGTACTTACATAAGATTCTTTTTAGTTAGATTAAATATTTTAAGCTTTTTTTAAATTTTGAGTTGAGTCGTTGTCATTTTATTTTAATTTAATAATAGTTTCTTAAATTACATACTTGAAAAATACGTATCTAAATCAAACATTTTCAACTTGAACTTTAGAATATTATTTTTTCAGTGTATGTATGTATGCCTACGTGCTGCTTTCCATACACACACATACTGACATACTGACAGAGACCCATCGAGTTGCAGCAAATGACGCGCGCGATAAATTTCCAGCGTTTTCAGTTCCTCAGCTTAACGTGTTGTTGTTGTTGTTGCTGTTGCTTTTGTTGCTTTTCTCTCTCCAATACACACGCATTTCGTATTTCTTGTCTTGTTGCATTTTTATTAATTTTGTTCGTTGCCTGCAGTTTTGTTTGTTTTTTGGCTGTTGCTTTATATACACACACACACTCATACACACACATTATAAATAAATATTTGTTAGATATTTCGTATTTTTGCCCTTCCGTCAGCCGAATATTGTGTAAACATTTGTTAGACGTGCTTGATGGGAGGGGGAATCTACATAGTATGATATGCCAACTGTGCATCAGTTAAATATTTATATATGTATATTTATACTATATACAAAATATATCTTTATTTTACTAATCATAGATACATATTATCTGAAAAAGTCCGGCCTAAAATCAAAAATTATTCTTAAAATTATTTGTTAACAATCTTCAAATTAAAAGAAGATATTATAATAATTTTTGTAAATCATACAAATAATTTTAAAAATTTCAAAACTTTTAAATTGTAGAGAAGAAAACTTTAAAGTTAAATAAATTTGAAAATTTTAGACTTTTTCCAGACATTTAATCTATTCTGAAATTTCAATTTGTCATTTTAAATACTTAAGGTATGGAAACGATCACACTTTTTTTTATAAATAAACATGAGAATTATAATTGCTCTCTAATTGCTCCAAGTTTTCAACACACTATAAATATTATATAATTCCCGTATAAAAACCTGGTGTATCCTTTTCTAATGCCATGCTCTCAAGTCTGCCGACATCCATTAGCACCATGTTGCGAAATGAGACTGTCGAGTGCAGTTTATGGCCAACGGGTCAACACATGCAATGTGCCATGTCCTGATCTTGGCCGGAAAGAAAACGTCGTTAACCTGTGCGCTGCAGGACGCCCATTGTCCGATTGTCGGCTTCTGTTTCTCTGGCCCGAGCCGAGAATCTTCCTAGTTTGAGCCTGAGTAAATAAATAGTCGCTGTTTTTGCTCTGGTCCATTTGTCGGAACTGAGCGCTAATTGCCTTTTGTATTGAAAATATTTAGGGAAATTTTTTGACCATGCCGCTGCAACATCAAAGTTCGATATCGACAAAGACGACACTTGAGAACCAGTTGAGAAATGTTTGAAGCGTTTGTCAACTCGCCACAGGTAGACGAACCGAATTGTTCGAAAAGGGTTAGCACTCGGAAAATGCAAACGCAGATTTTTCCTTTTTGCATACACTTTTCTTCCTCTTGTTGTTTGCTTGACAAATGAGTAATATTTATTTTATGCAGAGTTTTCGGGACGACATTGATTGAGCTAACGTCAGTGGATGATAATGAAGATGATATTGCCGGCAAGGTACGAGTAGAAGTACAATTTCCTGGAAAATCGCATCCTTTCGGTCAATGGTAATGAGCCAGAGCAGACCGACAAAAGGGTTAGATGCTTGGTCATAAAACCGCATACATTTTCCAGCGAACAATTTTCGCACTTTTTCGCAAAACCTTCATAGACATTTCGTTCAATAAAAACATAAACCCAAAACCGAAAACCGAAAACCCTTTACCGAAGAGATCATAAACCCTGGGATCGATTTCCTCGAATATTTTTTGCTTTTACTTTTGCCATATGCCGAGAACAAAGAAAACCCCAAAACTGATAAAAACTTATCGCGAAATTGTTTTCCATGGCAAAACAGAGAAAGCAAATTCAAATGGCGATAACTGTGAGTGCATTTCCGGCTAAGTCCACAAATTTTACTCGCGATAATCGCAAAATTGACAACATTGAGAACAATGCAATTTTGGAGGTTACGAAATTTGGAGGTTAACCTTTGTTCTGTGCAAAAGGTTCAACAAAGACCAAAGACCCCAAGGTCAAATAATTCGAATTCGAATACGAATTCTAATGCAATTATCAATTGTCTAGAGGGTAACTACCTGCCATAAATTACGACGGCTCCGGATTACAGCTTCATTGACTGTGGATGCGGTTGGATTATGTGCGGATTTTCAAAGGCTAATCTCACATAATGACCGCTCACAAATAACTTCATTTTGAGGATTGTGGCTATTGCAAAAACAGAGTCAAAAAGTCAGCAAAGACCATTGAGGATTATCCACTTACGGAATTTCTACAAGTTGATTGACTCAATCTTTTACACATGTGCAACCTTTCAAAGCGGTACAGTTGCCGGACAATTAACAATAACCGTTTACCGATTACCGATTACTGAATCGCCAGCTCTTATCGCAACGGAAAAATTACATACAAAAAACTGCAACGCAACTGCAAGAAAATTGAAACTTTCACTGAGACAGCGACTGCGACAGCGACAGCCGAGGAAAATGCTGATAAGATTAGAGAGGAGACCCAACGAACACAAGCTCATAAACAATATGCCGCAGATTATATGGAGCAAGACTTTGCTGCAACTTTTTACTTATGTGTTTCGAAGTGTAGTTGTGTTTATACACTTTATAGAGAGTACTTTGACAATGTGATGAATTGTGTCAAGCATTCAAAAAGTTAAAGTTGATTTTAGCGATAGTTGATAGTTGATAGCGAGTCTATAATTAAGTAATTTCATAGAAAAAGTTAAAGTAATACTGAAACAGAGTGGATAAAACTTGGAGAAAGTATAACTTAGTATATGTGCATCATTATCAATTATTTATTTATTGCTAATTCCCTAAATATACCATTTTCTTAGGCTAGTTAATAAACAATGTATTCATATATTAGAATTCAATACCTCTGTCAACTTTAACAAATTTGGTTAAGTAAAGAATAATTGTAGAATACTTTTTTAAATTTGTAATATATTTTTTAAACATTGGAAATGTCAATTGCTACTCTATAAAGAAAGTAATATTAGTTCTGCAACTATTTGAGTAATTATTAATTAATGTAGGAAAATGTAAATACAAAAACCATTTTTTATAAAACATCATACAAATGTAATTGGAAATGTATTTCATCTTCGTTATTCTCAGTCGAAATTGTTCAGTTTAGTTGTTTTTATTATTTATTTGTTGTATTATCAGCGGGTGGCAGCAGGGGGAGGTGAATGCACTTGCGAACTAGTTTTGTTAGCCCTCAGATTTAGCTGCTTGTCAGACAGAAAAAAAGCACATAATTAATAGCTGAAATACATAGATACAAACACAAACACACAGAGTTGTATTTGAAACTCGAGACTGCCAAAAATGCAGTCGAAATGGGCTGGTAAATGCGGTTGACCTTAATTTCCCGGTCATGATTAATGAATCAAGAAAGCAACAAAAAAAAATAACAAAATAAAAAGTCGACCACAAAAGCAGCGCCAGTGGAGGCGTCCACTGTGCAACAGCCACAGAAAATTAATGATGCACAATTAAAGGCAACAGCAAAGCGCAACAGTCAGTTGCAGGTACGAATACAGGTAACTCAAACTAAATACAAACGTACCAATTAAATTGTTTGATTAAATGTGCAACAAATGCCGCGAAATAAAATACGATTGCCATATGCAGTCTGCATGTGAGCAAGTGAGACGACAACAGTTGCATTAGCGACTATTGCGGATGCTGCATGTGCATGTGTGTGAGTGTGAGGCGAGTCAGCGATTCGCGGTTCGTCTCACACACACACACATGCACTCACATTTATACTAGTAAATAGTTGTATTAAAATTGCAACTAATGTTTTCGCTGTTTTTACCCCTTCTGCAGTATTTGACCGTTACAGAACTGTCAAGGCCAACTTATTTGCATAACTGTAAATAATACAATGAGACAAAAAAGATACGCAAGTAAAAGAAATCTTCTTAAGCGTATGCAAATTTGCATGCGACCCTCAAAATAGAAATAAAAAAATGCATCAATTGCATTCATCGGATATTGATTGCTGAAGGTCGTCTTAAGGGACAAACAAATTTGCATAACTTGGGCGAAATGCCAATAAATTGTGCTACATACATACATAAATATGTACATGTTTCTAACTCTCTCCTTACCTTTTTGTCTCTCTTCTTTTGCGTTTTTACCTACTAAACGTTTTATGCTCTTAGCTTGTATAATTAGCAAGGGGCTCTGAATAAATTTCAAAGGTGATCAAAATAACTGAAGTTGAGGCAAAAGGCAAAAAGGGGTTTTTTATTTGTAACCAGTTTTTTTACTACTACATACTGTACGCACTTACACGCACGCATACACACACACACACTCGCTTACAACCTGCAGCCAGTTGGGCAATTTGAAAAAATAAAAAAATGCAGCCGCCACATTATTTTTTATGTATTTCTTCAACATACGCCAAAAAGAGCATAAGACTTACACCAACAAAAAAAGGCAGCAAATATACATGTACATATACACGCATGCAGTCACGCACTCACACATATGCACATGACTCTCTTGGGTGCCAATCGCAGCAAGAGAAGCAGCCGCCATATGCAAGACTCACCCACACAGTGAGACAGAGCAGCGCAGCGCTAGCGCAAAAACGTACACAGCTGCAGACTGCAATGTCTGCAGCGACAGCGGCAGCGACGTTGACTGCGACGTGAGCGCAATGCAGAAAGAGATAGCAAGAGGGTTGACTGGGAGCGTAGCACAGTTTTGTGGCTTTTCCTTTGGCAGAGTTCCCCTGCGAGCGACTGTTTGCATATGTGTGTGTGTGCGAGAGTTACACTGTGTGCGTGAAAAATGTGCGCGCTGTCTCGCTCGGGAAATTTTGTTTTCAATGACTTACTGCACACGAGCGCCGTGGCAGTTTTATTCAAGTTTGAGCGCTCGAATCTGCAACAACGTGCCACGCAAAACTCAAAACTCAAAAATAAAATAAAAAACGCAAACCGTACGTCTCGTTGTTTCTTCTTCTGAGCACTCCAACAACAACAAACTAAAATACTACAACTAAATTAATACAAAAAAAAAACATATAAAATAAATTCAGACAACACTTGGATAAACTGCAAGCAGCAATTTTTGGATTTCTTGGTGTCATTTTTGTGCGTGTGTGATTAACAATTAAATAACAATTAACGCAACATTGTTAATTAGAAACTTATTAGCAACAAAAATAAAAACAAAAACAAAACTAAAAAAATCTGCAAAATTTCTTATTGTAAGCGCATGTGAGAGTTAAAAACAACAACAAAAACAGTACTCAAAACAAATGGAAATATTTGGCAACAAACAAAAAGCAACAAAACACGCCTAGCTAAAAATATAAATAATATAATTAAAAATAATTATTATTATTAATTGAAGTGCATTTGCAATTGATATAAAAGTCAATTGTGCAGGTGCAGCTGCGGCCTTTACATTATTTTGTGGTAAGTTTAGCAATTTTCATTCAAAATTAATTTTTTTATACGGCAAATCGAATTGAAAAATGTTTTTGTAAATTTTTCAATACAACATTTCGCAATTAAAAGTTGTAATACGTGTAAAAATTAATAAGCTGCGCACACAACACAACCAAAAAACAAAAAAACAACAATTCCACAAAAAATAAACTGGAAAATCCCAAACCGGTTTCCAAGTGCATTTGCTTCAATGACGTTTCGCTTATCATTTTCAATTTTCGAGTCTTTAACTGAACAAAATGGCGGCCGCTGTTAACGTGCTGTTAAGTTTTGAAAAGCTCGCAAACTTAAAGCTCGCACTTGTTTATCGCTTTTAGCGATCGCGCAGCGGCAAAATTCGAATTCGCCGTATAAGAGTTTTTAACGAGGCGTTGATCCGATTCCATGATGATCCCATTATGAGCGTCAATCGTGCTTCTTCATTCTGTCTACCTGCGAGTCGCTTACGCAAAAGGCAGCGCAGTCAGCAACTATTGTGAATAGGGATCATTGTGATCGTCGCACGGCAGGTTGCACGTTTTTTGCCCATTATCCGATTCGAGACAGACAATGAAAACTATTCGGGCAGACAATGTCTTGCGCATTTTCCGCACTTCAACGGTAGACAATGAAGGTTCATTTGTTTTTCCTTCTATCGTTTCTTTCCTTTTGTCTCTTTTGACGTTTTCCTGTTGTTCGTTTGCCATTATCCTGGCAATTTTTTTCTTTATTTTTATATTCAACTGCGTCGCACTTTCGGATCACTTTCGTATGGGGGCCGAGGGGCGTACCTGTTGGTAAGCGATCGTTCGATCGTTCGATTTCCACGAATAACGATTCGCTTATTGGCAGCATTGCAGCGCATTGGCAACACATGGCGTTGCATGTGGCATGTGCAACATATGCTGCACATGGTCAGCGACAACCTTTTCTCGTAGGGTCAACATATGGTGACCACTTGAGACTGAAACATGCCCAAAAAATAAAGTAATTTTAACGAGTTTTTAACTGAAATTCGATGCTTGCAGCGGGCGATGCGGGGCGTGGCGGGACGGGGGTTAAGAGCAGCCGCAACGGGAACACTCACACACACACACACACACACCCTTGTATGCTACCCCTGCTCTAAAAGCCAAGAAAAAACAGGAAAAACGAGCCTAGAATACGCATAAAAAAATGAATGAAAACTCTGCAAAGCAAATTTATTGCAAGTTTTTCAGTTTCGCTCCTTGTTGTGTGTGTGTGTGCGTGTGTGTGAGCAGTTGCTTTCCATTTTCCAGTAAAAAACAAAAAAAATATATGTAAAGTAAAACGCGCGAAAAGCAGCCGGAAAAATACGCGCACACGTTTTCCGAGGGATGTTTGCATATTTTCCCCCATTTTTTTTTTATTCTTTTTTGTATTTCCGCGTATTTTTGTGCCACCCTCCCACTACCACACGACGCCGCCGTTGCCGTTGCCGTCGCATTTTCCGCCTCGCCCCGCTCCCCGATCCTCTAATATGCCGTCTCATTCTAAAAGGCGCTTTCACTTTTTTATGGTGCATAAAACTTGGCCAGGGTGGGAGTTGGGCATAAATTAAAAAAAAAAAAAACAAAATACGAAACGAAAATGTAAAAAAACAACCAAGATTTTCCGCCAAAAAACCAACGGAAAAAAAGTTTTGCAATGAAATGGCTCAGGAAATTTGGTTGATAGATGGAGGGAGATGGAGAGAGTGAGCGAAAGTGAGAGTAAGAGTGCGAGGAACCATCCCCAAATACACAAATATTTTTGCACACCTGCAGGAGGGATGGGAGGTGGGTGGGGAGGTTCGCATAATGAGTCAGTGTGGGGAGAGGAAAAGTTAAAACGCAAATCTGCAATGTGTTATGCTCGAGCAGGTTCAGTGTAGGGAAGGGGGGGCAATTGAAGACTGTTTTCAAATCTCAAAAACTTACTCCCTTTTCACATAGCTACTTTTGTTTCTACTCCGTTTTCGTATACTTACTGCAGTTGGTTTTATCTACTAACTAGTCGCCTTTTTTCTGCGTCGTTATCCCACTTTGTAATCGCTTTTCCTAATATTTAAAATATTTTGCAACTTCTACAGCTCTTTTGTATTTTCTTTCCGCACTTTTCTACTCCTAATTTGCACCTTCATCTCCACATATATTTATTATTTAGGATTGTTTACTCCACTTATAAACTACGTTCTAGCTTTTCTCAGTTGCCTTTTCCTACTCATACGACACGTTTTTATTACGTACTACTCTTTTCTACTCCTACTTTATTCCTCTTCCCTACTTAACTTTACTTGTTTAACGCTTTAATGCCTGTTATCATTCACTACTTATCTGTTTGTTTCCTTCCTCACTCTTCCCTGTCATTAAGATTTTTTTTGGCATTTCCTACTTGCTACTTTAATTTTTCCACTCTGTTCTCCCTTTTTATCACTTGCTACTACTTACTCCACTTTTTCCAGTTGCTGTTCATCTACTGTCAATTTTCTTCCCCTCCCATCTTCACATTCCCTACTCCCCAGTTCTTATTTATCCCCTACTACTCCATATTACCTATTTTTTTCTACGACCTACTCCCATTTCCTCACTCCGTACTCCTTTTGCCAACTGTACTTACTTTCTACTCCCCTTTTCTCACTCCCTACTCCCCATTTGTCAGTATCCAATCCCCTCCCTTTTGCCAATTCTCATAGATTATAGCAACCCGTGCGAAATAGGATTTTGGATTATTTGGCATTTCCAAAAGCAAAAAAAAAACACAAAATCTGTGCAAATCTTTCACATTGAGGATTCACATCGTTTATTCGTATCGAAATCTTAAACTTTCGACTAATTTGAAACGTCTGTTTTTCTTTTCTTGGGTTTATTTTCCGGTTACGCTCGCAGGCAACTGGTGGAACTGTAAGCCTTAAGCTGGCGCTCAAGGTCAGGAAGCATCTAGCCTCATACTCGCCGACACTGTTGAGCGCCGCGTTCACGAGCTTGAACAACGCCTATAACAGCAGCAGCGACACCGCACCGGACGAGGATCCGGACCAGGAGCAGGAGCAGCTGCATCGACAGCGCCATCGTCACAATAGTCACAGTCACAATCCGCATCCTCGAGAGAGCCACAATCATAACAATCCTCAGCAACTGAGGCTGGACGAGATGGGCGGTCCGACGCCAGTGGCCAGCAGCGAGGGTCAGACGTATTGTCTGCGCTGGAATAATCATCAGACGAATCTCGTGCAGATCCTTCATGCCCTGCACGAGGTGGGCAGCTATGTGGACTGCACCCTGGTCGTGGATGATGAACAGTTTAAGGCGCATCGCGTTGTCCTCGCCGCAAATTCACCATATTTTCAGGCCATATTGCAGGATGTGCCGCAGGATCAGTGCAGCATCATATTGCCAGGGGTGAAGGGATTCGAGATTGCCGCCCTCTTGCAATACATGTACACAGGGGAGACGACGGTGACCAAGAGCCAGGAGCCGGAGATACTACGCACCGCCAAGGAACTCCAAGTCAAGGGACTCTACGACAACCTCATGAAGTTCAATCACAAAGCCATCTCAGCTGCATCCACTGCAACCGAGGACCGTTCACAGAGTCATCAGTTCCAGGGCAGTACTCCAGCTGGACACCATCAGCATCATCATCAGCATCATCAGCCCACGTCCAGTTCCGGTGGTAAGCCGCTCAATGGTGGATCAGATGCTGGACAGTATGGACAGCACAATTCCTCCTCCGTGATCTCAACGTCGACGCATATTTCACCCAGTGCCGCCATCTCGAGCAGCTGCTCGCCACCCCCGCCTCCCTTTGGTGCCTATCAACCGCCGTACACGAGTTTCCCCGCCTCCAGTGGCGTGCCCATGAACATCAATGCCCACATCCCCGCTGGCGAGGCTCCACTGACTCCGACACACTCCACACCACATGCTGCTGCCGCTGGCGAATCTGGACAGTGGCCACTTTCCCCCTCCGCCGCCGCTGCCGCCATGTTGAATTCCGTTTATGAGTCGGCGGCAGACATGAATCCGCTCAAGCGCAAGAAGCTATCGGCCATCTCGAGCATGTTGCTCAACACCACACGGGACACACCCATACTGCGCAATGTGTTGGCCCAGGCGAATCCCGCTGACTCCTCCCAGCCCAATCCTCTGATGCTGCCGGGTGTCAAGAATCCCGTCGAGAAGACGCCAACCCATCAGCATCCCCTCCAACTGGGCAGCGGAAGTGGCAGCGGAAGTGCTGCTGGCGCTGGTAGCCACAGCTTCAATGGTTCCGACTACGGAGGTGACAAGGAACCGCTGTCGCCGCACACGGATCGCTCCTTTGATGAGGAGACTGGCGGCCAGGGCAGCGGCAAGAAGCCGGAATGGAAGCGTTACAAGCAATACACCCGGGCGGACATGATGTGTGCCATCCAGTGCGTCCGCGAGGGAATGAGCGCTCTCCAGGCGAGCAGGAAGTTCGGACTGCCCAGTCGCACCCTCTACGACAAGGTGCGCAAGCTGAACATCAACACAGGACGTGGCACCCATCGTACTCCGAAGCGCAGTCCTCCAGGTGAATCCTCGGCAGCATTTCCCTATTCCGCGGCTGCGGCGGCGGCTGCAGCTGCTCATAACTACGGACAGACGGAGCTGAAGCACGACCAGAAGGAGCTTGGACATGGTCATGGTCAGGGATCGGGACATGGTCACCATGGACATGGGCATGGACATGGTCATGGTCATGGCATGACACCAACGATTCCACACTCGGCTGCCGCTCTCCTGGATCACGCCTTCCTGCAGCAGGCGCTGGAGAATCGTGGTGGCGACATTGCTGGCCGGGAAGCCCTTCATGCCATGGCCTTGGCTGCAGCTGCTCATGCGGCCGCCAATCGCATGTCCAACAGTCCGCCGGGCTCCAATGGCCATGTGCCACCATCACGTTCACCTGTCCACCACTATGGCGAGCAGGAGCACGAGCACGAGCAGGATCAGGAGGAGAAGCACGGCCAGGCGCTGATCAAACGGGAGGCCATTGAGGAGGAGCGCGATGCCGATGATGAGGATGATCATGACCAAGTGGAGGATCTATCGCTGCAGCGCAAAGAGCGTCCCGAGTCGCCCTATTCGCCACCTCCGCCACGTGCCGCATCTCCCATGGAAAGCGCCAGCGTCATCATGCACTCCTCCAATTCCGCCTCGGTGTCCACCAATGGCAAGGAACAGGAACGGGAGCAGGAACAGGAGCGGGAGCAGGAACATGAGCTGGATGACTACAATGAGGCGGCATCACCGGCTCCAGCCTCAAATCCAGCCATGGGATTGGGATTAGGATTGGGTCTGGGATTGGGCATGAGCATGAAGCGGGAGCTGCTTGGCAGCGATGAGGCACAAGCCCGCACCGACTGATTGATGCTAACGATGGCCTGGCAATATGCAACCGATAGCCATGATTCCATATTCTAGGCCAACATCCATCCTCGATCCCTAATCCACCTCGTGTATAAATCCTCCTTAATTTTTTTCTGGTTCGGCGTACAACGTGCAAAACTTATCTGTTGTGTTCTCCAACATCGATATGCTCCGGCATCGATGAGCGGTAGTGAAGCTTTAATATAATCCCCCCTCTAAAAATATATTCCCCGATATTCCTCATATCAATCATATAGGGGCAGCACTTCAAGAAAGAAAAAATCAAAAACATTTAAAAACACTAATAAAAAAAATTAAGAGAAATTGTTGTCAGCATCACTTTGTGCCTAAAAATAAAACGAATAGCATTACATATTGAGGTTAGGTTTGTAGTAGTTTAGTTGAGGTTATGTTTTAGGCATTGTTAGGTTAGGTTAGATTAGGTTCGATTTTAGGGCACCCACAAAAATATCCTCCACACATACCCATACTAATGAAGCATATATTGTCAACTGTACACTCACATAAGACTGAAGGATAGTGGGCGTGGCAGAGCAAAAGAGGCTCAGTATAAAAATAGTTATATATACATACATTATATACTTATTATAGATCGAAAGGAGATCAGCAACAAGTTAGCAATACTTTGTAAATGCCAGTGATTTGTTTAAAAAATTAATTAGTTTATGATTTCTGAATATCTGATTATATTTATATGAATACAAAAGAAACGAATATGTGTTTGAGCTGCGTATTGAACCGAAACTACCTCAAATAGCTCAAAAAAATATCAATTGGTATATAATTTAATAGTTATTATTATTAGTTTTTACATTTTTTTGTTACACCTTAAACTAATCCAAAAGAAAAGAAAAGAAACTAAATAACAATGTCCTGGGTTGAATTTTATAAGACTGACACCGACTCATTTGTAAACACACACACACATACACACACACCGTATAACAGTTAGACCCAATCATTCAAGTAAATGCGTACAAAATGAATTAGGTAATTAATTAGTTGTAAGCTTAATTGAATTGTAATTAAATTGTAATTAGTAATTAGTGCAAACAATTAATGCAAAAATCAAACAAACATGCGCTGGGGGCAATGCAATAGGCTCTAAATAACTAAGTACCTAGTATAAGTATAACACTTAAGTCTTATACCCACACACACACACCATACATACACATACATTTAATCTACATATATTTGTAACGTTAATTCATTTGTTATACAATTATTGTTTAAGTAAAACCTACTTTTGTACATAAATTAATTAAATGCAAACTAAGTATTTTGCCGTTATCTAAATTTAGCGTTAATTACAACAACAAAAGCTCTTATACTTGTATGTACAATGAATTATCATTTATATAACACATTTTCGGTAATGTTAAATAAAATGACTGAAGATATATATGAATTATATATATATAAATATATATTGATTTATGCTTGTCTTATTTCTCCTCTTCCCTTCCTCTGGATTGACACTTGTACGACAATATAACAGTTTGTCTGGAGCTAAGGATGTGACAAAACTCTTATACTGCTTTCAAACCTTACTAGTTAGTTAAAGTTGTTTGTGTTTTTCACAGATCTATACAAAATTAAATTAAATTCAATTTATTCAATCAATTTTGAATTTCATATAATTTTTGATAAATATCTTGAAGCGCTGAAAATTTTAAAAAGTGAAACTTAAATAATTATATAAAGAAAACTTTGATCAGAGCCTTAACGCAACAGTTTTAATGGTTGGTTTAAAATGGTAAGCTCACATTTATTACACAATTCGATTAGAAAAATATATGTACATATATTTATATATATCTATGTTAGGGAGACACAAACACGCATCAGACTTTTTCTATTGGATTCAAATAATAATAACTTAAAAATCAAACTAACTATGCAGGAATACAGAACACGGAATACAGAATATAGAAAAGTATTTAAAGGGAGATTTTACATGCAGCCTACACAATTGGGAGGATTGCGATTGTCAAACTCGCAGATGCCGATGGCAAAGCGAAAGGGTTTGTGCTGTGGCAGATGCATTGGTCGATTGGAGTCCCAGGGTATGTGAGGGATGTCCAACACCCGCATTGTATACTGTCGCACTTTGGTTGGCTCCTTGGGCACAGGATTGCTTATGGAGAGCGCATGATCAATGCAAATCAATGGCGGCTCATCGTTGGGACTGTGACGCTCATGCTCGCAATGTGCCAACAGTTTCGCCTCACTCAGAAACTCCAGACGACAATAGTTGCAATGATAATTGATGCCCTTGCTGTGCAGCACCTGATGGCGATCCAATTGATGCTGGAACTCAAACTCATCAAGGCACTTGTGGCATATATAGAAGCCACGATTTTGCCGATGCAGATGGTAGTCCAAAAAGACCCTTAAAAAGATGACATATAATAGATTAAAATAATCGTTTAATATGATGGTGAATGATTCTCACTTGCTAGTGAAGACATCGCCACATTTGTGGCAGTAGAACCAGCTCATCTTCCAATGCTGCATGTAGTCGTGCTTCATGAGATCCACCAACGTGTCCGTCTGATAGCAGCAATTGGGCACAAAGCAGGAGAACGCTTTCAGTTGTACCTGTGTCTTCAGCAGATCCAGCAAATAGAGATCTGTTTATGATGATGAAAATGTTAGCAGAGATTAGTTAGAGGGCTGGTCACCTTACCGTACTCCTTGTCCGTCGTTATCTGTGACTCTTCCAGCACGTGATCATCGTAGAGCATTGTCAAATTGATGGCGCTGTTGCTGTTGCTCCGACTGTGGTTAACTATCCAGTCACCGGTGAAATTCATGCGTCTCGTGTACATCGTATCAGCCACCGAGGTAGCATCGTCATCCTGCTCCTGCTCCCCTTCTTCATCTGTTTCATCCTCGTTATCCCTATACCAAGCCAGGGAGCAGGCACGAGAGCGCGAACGTGTTGAACGTGTGGGAGCGACTTCTTGCTCCTGTAGAGCCTGAAAAATAGATAAAGTCATATTGATATCAGGTCTATTATATAACTAGCAAGGAGTACTTGCCTCTTGCTTGGCACTGCATATGGTGTGGTGCAGCTCCCACTCGTATTTCGTGCTGAACTCCGCTTCACACAGATCGCACCGATGCTGGGATTGATGCGTGGTGCGTTGATGCTGTCGCAAGGCCACAACTCCAGCGAATTCTTTAACACAGTTCTTGCATTGAAAGGTACGGGAATGACGTGGTGCCTGTGTCAATGTCTGTTCGTTATAATCTTTCTCAGCGTCACCATTGTCGTCAATGCTGGCTTCATTTAGTACACGGCACTTGCGATGACGCTGCGTGTGTCGACGCCAGCAGCGACGTACGTGCAGCGTATAAAGATCCTTGCGGAAGTAAGCACGCTCGCAATGCTGACAGACGAGTCGAGTGCGCCACTTCCAGCCATCCAAGGCGTTGCCATTATTATTGTGCAAGCCCCCTGACTCCGTGGCCGTTGGAGATTCTGGTGGTTGTGCCGAGTACGCCTGTAGAGCCGAGCACGATGAACTGGTTGTTGCCGAAGCCACATCAGCAACATCAGCGACATCCTCCAGCGGCAATGGACCGCCTGTAGTTGATACCTCCGCATCCGCAATAGGAGGACTGCATTGTTTGCTCTGACGCTCTGCCTCCATTCCGGATCCATTTGATTTGGTCAGTCGCTGCATCAGAGACCGCGTGACCTCCGAGTGAATGTTCAGCTTGCAAACGCACTTGACGCATATCGCTTGAAGTGTCGTATTAATGATATCTGCCTACAAATGAAGTGATTGATAAACCGCAGTTTGATAAAGATTCTATTACATACCGGCAACTTCCAATCCCTGCTGAGGCGTCGCTGCATCACATTGTTGGAGCTCAAGTTCATTACGGATGACGAAGACTTCGATGTGCCACAGATGGAACACTCTTGGATGCCGTTTCCTGGGGCATTCTCTTGTGTCGCGGCCGTCCGTTTGCCGCTGCTGCTGCTCGGCTCGGGTCCCGGGGCATCCTGCATGACGCTGCAGGTACAGGACGCAAGTTAGCAGTTGTGAAACAGTTTATTTCGACTTAAAAATAAACTACATGTGTGCAATGGATCAGTTATGCTATGGAAGCAGAGTTGCCAAGCTGCCGACACATTTGTTTATCCCTGAGCTAATTAAGTTTTACTGAGAAAAACTGTTACGTGTAACCCATATTTAATTTTATCTTTAACAATTTTCTTATTAAATGCCTATTTCCTTTATTATTAATTACACTTTTTGTCTGTACTAATAATCTTAATCAATAGGCAACCCTGTCTATGCCACATTCAACGTTTTCCAGCACTATCAAGCAACCCTGTTAAGGAAAACAAAACATTTATTTAATGGATATCACAAGTGCAGCTACTATTTATTTACAACAATTGGGCGAACAGCGTCCACGTATCTCGGATTTGAATGCAAACATATTCAGAAATGGTGGCCCAGAGCCGTCGTCTCTTGTCGAGATTTCTGGCGTGCGAAAGACCGGGAAAAGTCTTCTTTTAATGCAGCTCGTTTCGCACTGTGTTACACGGTGTGATGTGATATTTCTTAATATTAGCAACAAGATCGATGCTCAATTACTTGGAAGACTTGTCAAAGACGCTGTCGAGGACTCTGAGCCAAATGCCACACCCGCTGAATTGAAAGACAAGATCGAAAAGTCTATGGATTCATTGCAAATTATTAATTGCTTTTCATCTACTCAACTTGAAATGGCGATCAAAGCTCTGGATCAATATATTCTGCTCGATAATGGAAGGATTAGCCTAATTGCCGTAGATTCTCTATGCGAATTCTATTGGCTTGATCTTGAACCAGAGGCACGACAGCGCAAATATACCTATTATATGAACTGGCTGGCCCGTTTGAGAAGAATCTGCAATAAATTTTACGTCAGTTGCATTTACACCGTGGACAGCAGCTTTAATAAAAATCAATATGCGTCATCGCGATCGATATCAATAGATTACAAGTTACACTTGGATTACTCGAGGAGTGGAGTGCGAACATTAAACGATAAAAATATTTGCATAAACGACAAAGGAGTTCAAATTGAGCATTAATAAAAACAAATTAAAAAAATTTACGCGCCATTTTTGGGTATGTGATAATTATCGAATTACAGATTTTAAAATATCGATAGTTTGACGCTGAAAATGAATTACGATAGCTATATAGAAAAATTTCATACTTGCCTTCCATCACTAATTTTTCTGCTCGAAGCGACGAAAAAACGTGCTAGTTTTTTTCATTAGCCACCCGATTTAAATAATAAAAAACAACCTTTTAAAATGGGCGTACAAGTAGTTCCAATTTCTGCCGGTGATGGTAAGTGGAAAATAAGAATTTTCTCATATTTTTTGCGCAAGTAGCAATTTTGCGGCACTTGGTGGAAAAAATATTTGTTTCTCTATATATGTAGATGTATATGTAGTTGTATATGTGTGTATCACACACTCTCACGCGCATTCGTTTTTACAGGTAGCACTTTTCCCAAGAATGGACAAAAGGTCTCGGTGCATTACACTGGAACTTTGGATGACGGAACCAAGGTGCGCAATAATTTAATAATATTTGTTGATAAATTGTTACTAACTTGGATATTTATTTGAATTGTACTCGTAGTTCGATTCGTCGCGCGACCGCAACAAGCCATTCAAGTTCACCATCGGCAAGGGCGAGGTTATTCGCGGCTGGGATGAGGGCGTTGCTCAGCTGAGCGTTGGCCAACGTGCCAAGCTGATCTGCTCACCCGACTATGCCTATGGCAGCCGTGGTCATCCAGGTGTCATTCCCCCCAATGCTACCTTGACTTTCGATGTTGAGTTGCTCAAGGTCGAATAAAATGGTTGAGAGCAGCAGAAAGCCGGAGCGCAAGACTGTATCTCTCTGCATGTGTGTGTGTGAAAAGATTGTGCATCTGCACTCACACACACACGCACACGCATGTGGACAACAACTACAACATCAATTCAAAGCTGGCGCGCTTCGGTTCAATTGGAACAGAACCAAACAAGAACAATCCAACAGCATTTTAAATATATATTCAAAAGAAAGTGGCCAATCTGGTCGATAAAATTAGACTTAATTGCCAACACACAGATTATTGAAAAGGGAAAACGCATTATCTACGCATACAAATAAACATTTATTCAAGTGAACACATTTGCATAGATTTTATTTTTAATCTCGCTTGCATACAGCATTCATTATCTGGTCAATTATCTCGTATCGCTCACGCTGATACTTCTGCGCATGCTTCAGCCAGCTCTGACGGATTTGTTTCCATTGCTTGACATTTGCGGCGAGCAGTTCCTCTTTGCTGGCACCTTTCAGTTTCTCGTCTTGGGTCAGTATCAGGCGGACCGGAACATGCGTCATTTCTGTTTTACGGGGTTGGGGCATCTGTTTAATAACCTTTAGTTCGCCGCTCAATAGCTTGGCCAACATCTCTTCGCCGTCATCTTCGCGTTTGACACTCGGTGTGGTGCCATCTGTGTTATAAACGGCCACGTTGGGATTGCGCGGCTGGTTGGCCATCCAGGCGCGACATATGGGATACAGTGGTGTCTTATCCTTGTATTTGGACAGATCTAAGCTACGTTCAAACAAGCGCATCACGTACGATTCGCTGTGGGACTTTTGCGATGCACCGCTATTGGATCCCTTTTTGTAAAGCGAACGCTTTGCCTTGGTGCGACCTGAACCCATTGATATGGAAGCTGCTGCCACGGTTTTCATCTCTGGCTCCAACTTGACATTGTACTGTGCGCGTTGTTGCTGCTTCTGCAAGAGAAGTTTCTTGGAGGGACGTCCTCGTATCGGCAGCTCGGACTCTATGTCGTCGTCTATATGCAGCATTGGCAGGGGGCCCTCATTGTCCTCCTTAGACTCTTCTTTGACCGATTCACGTTGACGGAGTGAGGATTCGCCGCTTGCTCCACGTTGTGATTTTTTTGGAGTAACCTTCATGCTGATTCTGTACTATTATTTATTTAATTCAATTATTTTCAAAGTTTTCAAATGAAGTCGCAGTGAATGTCAAAAACGTAGTGATGGGCGATTATAAAATCGATATCTCTCACATTATCGATAGGCAATTGGCAACTCTATTTAGAAACGATGCTAAAAACTCAAAATTTAAATTAAATTTCACGGCAAAATAAAAATACTATTATTCTATACAATATTTTAAACGAATATTTCCAATGCGTTAAATATTTTTAAAGTTAACAAAAGAGCTGAGTATGTTTGCATTCAAATCCGACGCTGTTCGCCCAATTGTTGTAAAAAAATATCCCTTATTCAACCTTATAAAAATTATCATTTTAATTTTTTCCAATTTCGAATTAGAATTTTCATTAAAATAATAATTTTTCAAAATTAGAGCTAAATCAGTATTAAAAATATAATCGATTTTTTCTAGATAAACAAAAATAGGCAATATCATTAATTTTTTCATTCAAATTTCTTTTTTTTTAATTTCAGAATTATCAAGAAAATAAAAGTGATTACAACTATGTAAAACAGCAATATGAAATATGGATTTCTTTGTAAGATATAAATAAAATAGTAATCAAGAAATAATAATTTGTAATATTTCCAGTACTTTTTTCACTTGCTAGAATTCCCGCCACCTGCTGTCTCACAATTTTTTCTGCGATTGCCATTAAAAAAAATCCAGATCTGGCAACACTGTTGTTGATGTTGTTTATGCTCTCCCACGACAAAGAGTTAGTTGCCAGAAAACTACGGTGCGGAGCGGTTGTCGTGTACGGAGCGCGAAGAGCTGTTGTGTTGAGAAAGAAAATAAAACTTTGAATGCAAATCAAATAGTGCATTTGTAGTAAATGTGTTTTAAAAGTAATTAGTGAATATATAAAGGTGGCGAATTACAACTGTCTATAAATATAGTTTAAGTGAAGTTATATAAAAAGCAAAAACTGTAACTGCAGATTTACAGTAAGTGTGCACTCTTGCATTCCTTTTAATTTGGTTTTTATCAGTTTGCTTCTTATTTGCGTATGTGTACCCCTTGTTCCGTCATTGCATTTTGCGTCTTTCGCTCTTGTTTTGTTGATGTTGTTTCTCTCTCTCTCTCTCTTTGTGCCCAATCGCTCTCTCTGTATATGCACCACGCAATCACCAATACTATGAAGAGGTGCACACCCCACTCCCCTTTAAAACGGTCTGTTTATAACTGCGTCGTTGTATTTCGTTGTGTTACTCAGTTCTCCCCCACATGTTCCCAAATTTACTTACGTCTGCTATTTATAGAGAGAAGCAGCATCCACTGCATTCAGTCACCTCATTTCTTTGAATGTGTGAGAGAGAAAATGAGAGCGCAAAGCTGAGAGGAATGATTATAGATATGGGGTGTGGATATGGACAGGGACAGGGGATATATTTGTTGACAAGCATCGTCACAAGTATTTCCTACTCGACGACGCTATTTTGGAAAGTCTTAACAAAGTGTATAAATTTATGTATGTATGTCTGATTGCATGTATATTTATATACATACATATATAACTCCAGCGCTATCAGTGCCGCACGACAGTAAATTTGGTAGACTTAACGTAGGTTTGCCTTTGCCAATCAGGCGTTCGTCTGTGGATCCCACAGCTGTTCGTGAGTATCGTGTCTTGTTGTCTGGCAAGTTCGCTGAACCTAAAGGTGCCATTCTACATATATGTATTGTTTGTATATAGTTATAAAATAAAACTATTTATCAGTCCATTTACTATGTGCACACACATTGTACATGCTTATCAACATAAGTAGGCACTTGGCGCACAACTATAACATGTTGAGGGTGGTGCATCTGGCTAAATGTTTTGATTTTCATGCGTGTTAACAGCGGTTCGAACTCCAGCCCGTGCTTGTTGGCTTCTTAGACGATCACTCACGTTACTTGGCCGTAACTACATGGGCAACAGTAATTTTTTTTTTTTTTTTTAATAATATATTTTATTTTTTCTCAACATACTTTGCGATTAATGACTGGAACAGCTGCAGTAAATATTTGATATCATCTTCGCTCTAAAATCTAACAACAATTGCGCGTTCGCAAGTCGTTTCTCTCTTGCTCTTTGACTCTTGCTCTCTTACATTTTTCTCTCTTGTTGCGTAGTGACGTAATTGTCAGACGTTGCAATCGAATTTCTTGTTTTGGTCTTATAAGAAAAGTGTGCTCAAACTGGTTTTGAGAGCCGAAACTGCGCCGCACCAAAACAAACTTGGCTTCTATAAATGTGTATGCAACATACATTTACATAAGTATATATGTATATGATGTACATGAGTGCGTAATTTGCTGTTAAATCTACTGGAATATTTTGTAAACAAAACACATTCAATGCGTGTGTTTATCATTTTATGGACACGACCTTGACACGCTTACAACATTCAACAACAATTGATGGCTTAAACATAAACAAATGTGAAATATATGCTCTGCACAATTTGTTTGATTTTTGTCGCTTTTGAAGTTGGTTCTTTTTATGTGTTTATGTATGTATGTATGAATGGGCCTCCCCATTGAAGGCTGCACACTGATGACATCATCTGTTGAGTGTCCCACCTTCCTCTCTCTCTCTCTCTCTCACCAGCTCTCTTACAGTTACATTCACTCCCTCACTTGCTGGCTCGCTCTCTTGCATTAACTGCATGCACAGTGGAGCAGAGTTTCGAAAGCTTTTAGTGTGTGGGGGGCAACCACCCACTCAAAAGTTGCCACAACAAAGCAGGGAACAGTAACAACTGGTTTCGTCTTTTGCCCTATTAACGGGCCTATCCTAAACTGGGTCAACTTGCCACGCAACCTGTCAACGCAATAAATTTATCCTCTTTTCTCTACATAATTTATGTACATTTTTTGAAAGTAAAATTCCCAGCACACCATTTTTTTGTAGCCTTTTTCGATATTTAATAATAATTTTAATAAATATTGTTACCAAAAATAAATAATGCTCTCCTCCATCTCAAGAAATCGATAAGAGCTGAAAACTATAATCTCACTATATCTTATCATGTCGTTTGTAAATATATTTTATTTAATTTCTTGAATTTGCTGTATATTTTTAGAACTTGTGGATAATTAAGGCGCAGGCCTAGACGACAGAGACAGAGACAAAAGGAGAGAGAGAGATCATGGGCCAAATTGTTGGATCCCTGTCGGAGAATGTGGCAGATGTGTTTGGCAATCGACGCAAGCGGAGACGCAGCACGGACTCCACGGCATCCCAAGAGGATCGGGATGGAACACAACTGGACAGCAAGTCACCCAAAAAGTGAGTAATCTTCAACAATGTGGAACTATAATTAAATCTCTTTCATTTGCTGTGCAGAAAGAAACTGTTGACGACAACACAATACATTTACCAGGCTTTATTCAAGGAGGAGAAGAACTCGGATGTGGCTGTCATGGCATTGGACAAGGTGTGGCATCTGCATAAGGTTTATCTGAGCCAGAGTCCATACTTCTACATCATGTTCAATGGTTCGTGGAAGGAGGCCAAACAGAATTTTGTGCACATTAAGATATTGGACGATCGGATCAACGTGGAGAGCCTGGACGCAGTGTTTGGCTCCATGTACTCGGACGAGATTGAGATTGATGCCAAAGATGTGATACCCGTGCTAGCGACGGCCACACTCTTCCATTTGGATGGGATCATTGACAAGTGTGCCGAGGTGATGGTGGACACGATCAATGCGGAAACGGCCATACAGTACTATGAGGCTGCCTGTCAATATGGTGTGATTGGGGTCAAGAAGTCCACATTTCAATGGTTCCAAATCAATCTACTTAGCATTTACAATAAGCATCCAAATCTGTTGCGGCACATCTCAATTGATCTAATGAGCGCTCTCACTGCCAGCCACGATTTGTATGTGATGCAAACGGAATTCTCATTGTACACGCTGCTCCGTACATGGATGTTCCTGCAGCTGCATCCCCACCACGATCCCGAGGATCCTGTGCAACGTGCCGAGGCACAAAAGACCCAAGAGCGATTAGCTAATGCCGGCGTGGAGACGCATTCACCCAGCGCAGATGTTGTGCAGTGGACGTACTTTGCCAGTCGGATGGAGGAGCGCTCCTTTTTGGCCACACCCGAGGGTCAGCCATATATTAAGGTATTCCAGAAACTACGTACACAGTACCTGACCAATCACTATATGGATCTGAAGATCATATTCAATGACAACATCATACCCAAGGAATGGCTCTACAAGCACATTCACAGTCACTGGGATGCACTGCTGCGGATTGATCACGGCCAGGAGGATGGCAGTCCACAGCAGCTGGACAATGATCAATTCTTTGAGAATTGCATGCGCTGTGGTCGCCTGTTGCTGGAGCCCGGCTATCAGAAGTGGCGCTGGACGGGCTTCAACTATGGAATGGATCTCATACTCATCATGGACTCCCGCCGATTGAACATACGACGTCACCATCGACATGAGCACGAGCGTGTGCTGAGCCTGCAGACGAGAAGAAAGTTCATGATTCGGACAACGGTGACATCAATCAATGCACAACGCCAGCCCGTCTTTACGCAGACATCGGAGATCACAACACTGAGTCTGGAGAAGAATGAAGAGGTCTCACTGATGGTGCTCGATCCCAAGCTGGTCCATCCCCTGCTCATATCCATCAACATGCTTGTCGTGATGCCGCCAAACCAGAGCTTCAAGGAGATTGTTCCCCAGAGCGAGGAGTCGGCACTTTCAGCTGCAGCTATTCCCATCTCCGAGATTGGAGCGAACTGTGAACGATCCCTGACACCGCCCAATGCCGACGACTCGGCTGTCTGTGTAGGCGGCGGTGAATCGGAGGCATCAACGCCCTCCTCGCCCTCAATGGGAGGACTGCGACCAGCTGGACGCTTCAGTTGGGCCCGCAATAATCCAGTCATAACGAGTGATGGCGAGGCATTATGTCGCGACGTGGCGTGCTGAGCGCGTTCCTTATGCATGCGTATATACTCAAACAATCCTGGCACAATCCACCTTCGTTCTGTTCAAGGAGTCGCCTCAACACGAGCTCCGTTCTTTGTAGTTGTACATTCGTTTCCCACATTAAATATATTATACATAATATATATTGTATAGATAACAACTTCTACTACTAACTGTATGTCACATATTATTATAATTGTACATTATTTTCTTAGTGTATCGCAGACATCGCTGCGATCTGCAAAATTTCTAGATATTTTTGTAATATTTTTCTTACATTATCTGATAGAAATTACTGTAAGCACAAAAATTTAACAAGTTAAGTTAATTGCACACTTTTTGTGCCCTCACACATCAATGTTACACCTAAATACATATATATATATAAAGTATTTATATATCTAATGACTCTGAAGTAAGCCATAAAGTTAAGCAATCGTACTAAAAACCTATTCGAAATATCATAACAAATTGCTTACATCATTAAACTTATTAACGTGACCCCAAAAAAGCCCATTGCATTTCAAGTACTCTATTTAAATTATTATTAAATGTGTGAATTTATATACAAAATTAGAAAACAATTGTGCTGGACTGGGAAATGGATTCTAACTTATAATGGATTGTATTTGTTGTCTACGTTGCTTCACTATTCAATGAAGTATGAATAACTATGGATGCCAATGAATGGATTGAATACTTAATGCCTTAATGTAGCAGCAAGTTTGACTCAGAGGCTTGAATCTGAGTGTTTCTGGTTTCAGGAACACCTTAATTACTTAGTTAAATATATCATATTAATATAATTTAAATTAAACGAAATTTAATTAAAGTACTATGAATAAATGATTGAGAATCGGAGACCATATAAAAATACATGTTTAAAGTTAGGTATATAAGTTTAACGAATATATTTCTTTAGCTGTTTAACAATTGAATTATTAATAACAAAAATGTACATAAAATTCACCCTGCCCATAACGTACAAACAATTTAGCTAATTATATGTATTACTAGATACTCAAATTTAATACACAATATTTCTTTGCATTAAGCATTTTATCTAGTTGCCTGTTGAAAATTGGTTGATCATTTTAATAATAGAACAGCTCTGGGAATTTTGTCTCGTAGACAGGCTTCTCATTATTATTAGCCTGAAGCTGGGCTGTCTTGTTGTCGCTTTGCGTTATTTGCCGCTCCACGGCAAGCGAGTTGAATAGTTCGTTAAGACGATTTTGGATAAGGTCATGCTGTAAATAAAAGATGGAATTAGGAACTGTCTTTGAATAGGAATGGAAAGAAATCTTTTACCTTTGGTTCGGTGCGTCGCATGAGGTCATCGAATTCGCCCTCGCGGAAGGTGCGTACAATTTGCAATTGACGTTCGCGTTGTTCACGTTTCGCCGCCTCCGTTGGCTCGGCCAGGGCGCGTTTCATGGCATCAAAGTTGTACTCGGGCGATAGGATCTTCTTGCAGATGCCTGGCGAGCTATTCACACTGTCCACATCGCCATTGTAGACGGTCAAATCGGCGGAGCTATTGCGTTGCGTCATGTGGGCGCTAACTGAATCCACCCAGGAATGACGATGTCCCGGATTATCAGTTTGATTAAGCATATACGGTGCTCCCGTATTGAGACGTTGTGCATCCATGCCCGCATTCTGCATGCATTCTCCCAGCGCCAACTTGTCAATGGCCAGATGAGGCAACGACAGATTCAGATTCTTTGTCGACGCCTTTTTGGTATCCATCAACGGCGGCAAATAGTATGTTGCCTCATCACGACGTGCCTCGATTATCTTCTGGGCATATTCGAGCAGATTGTTGATGCCACTAACCCGTGAGATTAGCACCAGCAGTGCAATAGATATCGCATGCAAATTGCATCTGTGAGCAGCTCCCAAAGTGTCAACGGTGCTTGCCACTTGTTGTATGCTGCAATTAAACGATTGAGTTACAGATACGAATTTAAATCATTGCCCTTTTTAATTGATTCATACCCTAAGATGAACAGCAAGAACTCCTGCACCGTTTCACTGCAGGACATCTCCACAATGAGCAGAGCAGCCGTATTATAGCTGGCGGACAGAGCGTCAACCCGATCCGACAGTGCCATGCTATCGATAATGGCTTGCATGATATTTGCGCCGTATTTGTGCGTGAAAATGATGTCGGAACGTGACGGTGGCTCCTGGGAGAGAGCCGGATACGGCTTAACGCTGACAATGCTAAGCACATGCTCGTTTTGATGGCGATCGAGCAACGCCTGAAGGATCTGCATCACAATCATCCTAGTGGGATCGTGTGGAGCGCGCGCCATTCGCAGCAGCGGTTGCAGGAACGAGGCGGGAAAGGCTTTCTCAAACGAGACCGTACTGTACTGGTTGCCCACCTTGAGCAGCGATTTCAGCAATATATTCTGCAGCATCTGGTCGCCTTTGCTCTTCTTGGAGAGATCGGGCACTGTGTTCATGATGAACAACATGATTTCAATCTTCTGATAGTCCGGATGATGATTTGCAAACTCGCCGAGTGCATTTATCAATGCCTCCTGGTACTGCGACTCTTCGGTGGTTATCTCAGTGGTTGTGCTCACACTAGTGCGCAGGTGGGTCAACAGATTGTTAATAATATCCAAGGCCGATGGCCCAACGCTCTCTCCGGCGGCAATGGCAATAATCTTCGATAGCACCACCGCCAGGGAGGTGCGTGTCTTCGGCGATGACTTGAAATTGTCGTCCAAATGCTGCATCAATGTCTCCACAACCGTGTACGAATATTGCGGTTGGATCGAGATCATCACAATGCGGAATGTGTGTATAGCAAACGTGTTTGGCACCCACAACTCATGACGGTCCAGATGACTGTATGAATGGAAGGAAAGTCAATTAAATAATTATGTAAAATAAAGGGTAACTTTAGATTAGATATCCTGGTCTTTTATAGTACTCTCTGCCAGATAATCGTAATCTCGAAAGTGTGATTCACTTGATGCTTACGTCAAGAGCGGTTTCAACACACTACGTATGTGTCCAAATGAGGCACGTCCCACCAGCTCACGTAGCACTTCCTCGGCCAGCACAGGCGGCGTCACATTGGTGGCATCCTCAACAGGTGTCAAGTCGCCAGACTATTTGGCGATAAGAGACATTTGTTAACAATATGTACTTCAACTTAAACTAGCGACAACTGTAATGAATTATTACTTATATTTATTCAGTTAATACTTATGCTAAAATGTTGCTAATAAATGTTAGTTGAATTTTCAATTACCGCCAGTAAATTTTTCTTCACAAACATAACGTTTACACAAAACTTTATTCGTGTTGTTAATGTTCGTTTTCGTTTCGTTATCGTTTCGTTATTGTTGTTTTGTGTTTTGTTGTGTGTTGGGTTGAGAGTTACGTTTCGTATGCATTAACAAAATATACGAAAATAACAAAATAACCAAATTAGTTAAAAGTCTTTCATGGTCGATTCGCCAATTGGAAGTGAATGCGTTGACTCTTGTTGTGCTTTCTTTTTTTTTGGGTTATTCGAAAGAAATTAACTCACCTGCATATTGAATAACAGCGAGGGCACAATCTTCTCCATGTGCTGTGCCTCCCAGATGTTCTCGACTAGATCATCGGACACGGTTTTGCGTATAACACCCTGGAGTCCTTTAATGCCCGCCAAGCGTAGACTGTCACGCAGATCCTGACTGTCACTGTGACACATGGACGAGAACTTCGAGATGAAGAAGTCGTAACGCCGATGATAGCTGGGCGTATCCTCATTAATGTTGGCAAACTTCACAAACTGTGGAAGAACAAAAGGATAATAGGTTATACATAAGTGTAAAGTAATGAATTATAAGTGTAATCAATTCAATTGCAATCGCATAGTTAATATAAAGATTTCAAGCTTTATTACAAACTGAAATCCAAAATCAAAATTTGTAATGGCAATCTCTCTTAATCAAGTTTGGCAACCGACTTTTATTATCTTCATTACGCCCACAAAAGTCGTGTTGTTTTATTATTATTTACATTTTAAGTATAGCATTTACGATTGTACCATTTGAGATTGCAATTAAAGATTTCGCTTAGATTAATGATTGAAATCTAAATTGATTGCAGATAGTAATTTGTATACCCTGGACATAAAGTGTTTGTTTTAATTATACTAAATGCAATTGTGACTGCAATCAAATCCGTAAACACTCTCACTGATTGCTAAGCAAAATGATTGCAGTTTAGTTTGATTTTACAGCTCTAAGCATATCCTACCGAGTTTGTGGCCATTATTTTTAAATTCGGATTCGAATCCTCTAGCAATTTTTGGACCATACGCAGAAATGATTCAACAAACAGATTCAACGTTGTCTGGGCATGACAAGCCTGCAATAACAGATCCATCGCCTCCATGGCAATCTCCGCCAGCCTGCAAGGATTTAAAGTCATAAGAAATGTTTGACGAAATTGTAACAGATGTGATTTACTTGTAACGCTTGCGATTGATGTCCTTGGTGGCCTTCTGGTAGAGATACTCGCCAATGCGATCCAGTTTATCTGGCGAGCTAAGCGAATAGAAGGTCAGTTTCTCCATGTTGGACTTGACCAGGCCATCCTCTGGATTGACTGGGAAGATGTTGTCCACCAGGCGCTTGTAGCGCGGTCGCAAAGCGGAACAGCAGCCACAGCAACCTAGAAGAGCACAGGGAAAGGCACAACTCTTAGACGGATTTGGCATGCAAACGTGTATACAGCGATATGTAAACATGACGACGTCGTCGCTCTGTCTGCTTCATTGCAGGTTTGTGGTCGTGGTTCAGGATTTGTGTCTCCGTCTTTGCCTTTGTTTTTATTATTTATAATTAGCAAAAAGCGTCGAGTGTTACTCCCAGCGGGAGGTTTTTCGATTTAAGAGTGATGAGTGGGTGCGACAGCCATTTTCCCCCAAGTCGTTTATAGTTTTATCTTATCGCCATAATCGTTTCCGTGCTATATACGAATTGACCTGCTTCGCGTGATATTTGTTTTGTGGTTTTAAATGTGTTTTTGTGGATTCGCTTTTGTGGCTCATCTTCTTGGTATCGACAAACTCCTTTTTGCTGTTGTTGTAGTTGTGTAGTCATCATTTTGATCGATTGCTCGCGTCATTCTTTCCGTTTCGAGGTCGAGGTCAATTGAGCCGTTCGCTCATAGTTTTCACCTACTCACCAGACATGTTTGTTCGCCAGTCGTTATTTGTTACTTTTATTTTTATCGCTGCGTTAGATAATAAACGCTGCGATAAAATTGTGCTGCGAATGAGAATTTACGTGTGTCCGAGTTTTGTTATTCTCTTTTCATTGAAAAGTTTTCAACTTGCATAAAGCTGCCACCCTGTTGGATTTGCCGGTCTGGCAGCGTTGCTTACAGAACATGAAGTTGGCTGCATTAACCCCTGCTCCACATCTAACAGCATTGCTCCACACTTAACGTTAAAATGTTATTCTTAACAGGAAAATGTTACAAGGTTCTGGCGGGCGATTCGAATTTTTATTGCTAATTTTAGCTCTAATTTTGAAAAAAATCAATAATTTGATGAAATATTTTATGTCGAAATTAGATTTAATTAAAGTGATCATTTTTCAAAATGTTTGAAGCTCGTCACTTGTAGGGGAAAGTAGTTACTAATTTAATTCCAAAAAAATATCATAAAATGGACAAAAAACCAACAAAAATTTACAAAATTCTAGCTTCAAAATTACGAAAAATGTATCAAAGGTTTTTTTTGGAAAAATTACTAAACCTGAATTTTGTGCTTTTGGTCTGGCGTTGCCAGACGTTTTTTATGCTGGGTAGTAGCTCGCAAAGGCGCGAAAATTGAATAAATTATTAACTTTTTAAATGATTGTTTAAATTTAAAATATATTAAAATTTATTACATAATTTTATTTAGATAAAAGAATCTTTATTTATTTTTTTGTATTTATTATTATTAATTTTATTTGATATTTAATTTATACTTACAGCTGGGATCTGTACATTTTTGTACAAAACTGTCGAAGAACTCTGGTAGTTCGGGTGGCTCGAAGCAGCAGCGTATTAAGGCCATTTCAAATCACAAAGCCCTCACAGCCTCCGCAGACAGTTGTTGACCATGAACTTCAGCTGTTAAAGGTTGGGAGGGATTCCTCCTGGGCTATTGATAGAAATCAGCTGTTGATACGCAACGGGAGGAAAGCTTTGCTTTCGCTGCCTGTTACTTGTGCGCCAAGCTTTTATTGCTATTCGTGTGTGTGTATGTGTGTGAATTGGTGTATGCACGCGTGTTGGATTTTTCATTTATGGTTTGAGAAGATGATGACACTCTTGGCATTCATATAAGGTGGCGCCACAGACACATTGATGATTGCGATTGCGTGACAAGTCAGCAACTGAATGGCATTAACATTTGAATAATATATCGAATCAAATATTATGTATTGGTTATTATTTTTTTTAAAATAGCTCATCACATTTTCAATAAATTTATTTTAATCAGCAATAAATTTGCGTTCACTTTGACACCTGTCCTTGAACAAACTTGGCAGTTCACAACAAGAAAAACAACTGAATGAGAAAAGTTTATAGAGAAATTATTTTGCGCAAAAAAGCTGCGCTTCTGCACTTGACAGGCTTCTTAGTAGTCGTGGAAAAGCTTTCATTATGTATGATTAACAGCGAAAAGCGAAAGCTCAAGGGACTGCCAAAGTTTTCTCAATCACATACTAAGCTATTGTGATACCGTTATACGAGTACACTCACACTCACACTTCAGGAGAAATGTTTAAGAGAGACACACGTACTTGGTTCTGTCACCCCGAAGAGATATAAAAAAAGTGAATGCTTCTCACGACATATTCGTGCGTTGACAACTTTATTAAAGTTAAATGGGCTCCTTGGCATTGGAACTTGAGGGGGAGAGAACGGCGGAGAGTGGCATGGGATGGACAGTTGGAGTGGACGTGGGTTGGAAACTGGCAACTTGGTGCTTTATAGTTTCTTGACCGTTGAAGACGATGACGATTGATGATTTATTTGTATATTTTGCTCATTTCTGAGATTTTTACATTTTTTTGATTAATTACTGTGATATTCAAATTGAAGTGTGTGGAAATATTTTGCGTGAATTATTTGATTTCGGATTTATCTTTTGATTTTTATTCTGCTACCTGCTGAACTGCCTATATAAATAAATATATTTGTTGTATAGATGATATGCTATGTTTATGACACTTGCCAGAACAGTTCCATTTGACTTGGGATTAGCATTTTTTTATCTACATTTACGAGACGAATTAATTAGTGAGGCGACTTCTGATGGAACCTTGACAACGATTATAACTTAGCTAAAGATCGTGATTGATGAGCTGGGGTGTGGTGTGTCTGCAACTAGTGTTGAGCGTGTCAGTGGCCAGTTAAAGATTTCCATATTTTCTTTGAATGCGGCAACTCTCGAAATATCTAAACGAAGATACAACTTGGCAACTATCCTAAGAATGTTTGGGCGAGCTGGTTTCACTTGTTTACATCGGGGCATCATCAACAAGAGCCAAAACAACTGAACAACTTCTAGCAACAATATGACTGCTAACAACTTTGACTTGATTTAATTCAAAGCAAAAGACTTTGAACACAAACTTGCAATCGCTCTCTCGCTCGCTCTCTCTCAGAGAGCCATTATGAAAAGAGAGCGTGAGAGCGAAAAGAAATGCCGGCTACCTGTCGTTGCTTCGGCTTAGCTCATTAAGCTCTCACCAGCGACGAGAGCTTTGACGCTCACGAGCTCAGTTCGCGACAGATCGTAGCAGCTTTGAGTTGATTCGTTGCTTTCGTTACTTCAGTCGGCTTTTAGACGTGACGGTGTTCACCTGGTTGAACTCAAAAATCGCCGCGTTAACTCGTCTGCGTGTGTGTATGTGTGTGTGTTTCGAGTGATTTGATATTCAAATTGACAACGATTAATATATACGACGAACGAACTGGTCAGCTGCAAATAACCGCCCCCACCCATCCCGCAATTAGGAAACAGTTAATACAAACGCATTGCCAGCTTCTGTTTCTCGCTCATTCTCTCACTTGCATATTAGTTTATGTCTCCTTCTAACTCACTGTACGCGATCGATACCCTCTAAATAACCGCGCAGCCCCCTTGTCCATCGGCACGTCCATTCAACTGCACTCAACCCACACAAAAATTTTAAAAAAGTAAAGATAAAAAAAAAACAAACAAACGACTTTGTGCGCAGTGCAAAAAGTTAAATAAAACAAATGTATAAAAAAAAATACTCACAAATCGTGATAAATTTTTGCTTAAATTGTGCAAACGATTTTTGGTAATTTGGCGACTGCGTCTTTACGTTATTACAACCAAATAATACAAAATTAACAAAACATTTAACAACGACTTTTATATATGTACATATGTAAATGTGTGTACAAGTGTGTGTGACTAATTAAAAATTGATGTGCAAACACTTGAACTGACGGCAAGTGTAACAAGTTGTTGATACAACAACAGCAATAGCAACAACAACAACAGCAACGAAATAACAACAACAAGTACTGTAATTAGAACTGCGCAAATTGCAAAAGCTTAGAAGGTGAGTCCCCCTCAACCCCTGAAAATCCCCTTAAAATTTGTAAATATTAATTGAACAACCGTAGAGCTTATGCTAAAATTCTGACTTGATAACGCTTTCACTTTCTTTTAATTAAAGAAGTAAAACAATTAAAACCAAAACTAAATAAACATTAAATACAATATATATTTCTCTATATACATATATATTTATATTTGTACTAAGAACTTAACTTTAATGAGGTTTACTCTTCCGCCGTTTTGAATAATTCAAATCTCAGCAAGAATATCTTTAATCTCGAGCTGAATTTGGGTTTTATGGCCCTAGAATAACATTAGAGCTGTTCCAGTTACACAGATACACAGATACACATACATACATATTATGTGAGTAGGTGGGCCGACTACCAACGCATTGTTGAAAGTAGACTCACATCTGTGAGTCATATACCTGTATCTGTACCTGTACCTGGAACTATATAATTCTAACTCGAACCAAAATTGATTAATAGCACAAATTGATCTGTAACCCCTCTTGACTGTTAATTGAAGTAATTTGTCGGGTTAAAGTTGGTCAATAGTTTATATTAACTACTTTCTTGCTTTCTTTCATTTCATTTGGCATTTGGCAACATTAATAAAATTAAAAAATATAAAAAATACAAAAAGAAGATATACGCGACCTCTGGAGTTACGAGTTTCCGTGCTCAACGATCGGCGAGTGCTTTGAATTTGGATGCAAATTAATAACCAATTATAATGTTAATAAAAACTCCTCTACCTCTGTTAGCTGATAATGATAATGATGATGATTATGATGATGACGTTGATGATATTTCGCATTGAAATAGAGAGCTGAGAGCTAGACAACACACGATATTATTTATGCCCCCATCTTTTGTTAGTTGTTAGTTGTATTTTTGGGACCTCTCAAACGGAAATAGAATTCTGAAGGCCTTACAAATGCAATTCATTCGGTGTAAATCTCCAAGTTTTTAGTGAAAGTTTACAGCAAACTTTAGAAATCAGTCCACATATATGGGCGTGATTTCATTAAAGTTTCTGAATATGCAACATTTCATATAATGAAACCAAAGGGAAAAAGAAGATTTCGAAGATTAAATACTCTTATCGATTTTTTCCATGATGTAATTCCTAAAATATATTCCATATACCCATATACCATATAATATATGTTATAGTAAACCGATTTTGATCAAATTTGGTCATAGTATGCGTTACATATTGGCTAACACAAATATGATACCCTTTGTAAGAGTATGTAAATTAGTTTTCTGGAATCGATGTCAGTTCTTAGATTGCAATTTGCATTGCAAATGTGATTAGAATTCGCGCAATTTGCGATCAAAAAAGAAAAAAATCCCCATAAATTTGGTGTTTATTTCGATTAGGAATTTTTAATTTATGTATTTTCGCTAAATGTGAAATTAAAATTACATATATACGTAACTAATTTGTATGCGATTTGATTGTCAGAACTTTAGAACTTTCAAAAACAAAGCAGTTAAATATATACTTAGCATTCGAGCATTCTCCATTTGTGTGCGACTCGAGAAACTTGTTGAAAATATCGAAAAATACTTGCTTGTAAATAATATTTATAGAAGAAACATGGAGCTGGTAAAGACTGTGGAGGATCAGAAGTCCACTGATTTGGTTGGATGGCGCAGATCTGTCGTATGTTTCTTCAATTTGCCAGCGGTGCAATGTGCACAGGTTATATTGGTTGTTATAGGGGATATCTTGGCCCTATCCAACTTTTATCCTTCGCATTCGATGCATATATCACGTCCGTTTCTACTATGGCGACGGTAGGAAGGGATAACAGGAAGTAGTATGGAAAAGTAGATAGATTATGATGTGAATTTATATATTTTATATTTGCCAATCTTGGAAGAATGATAACAAGAAGAAGGGATATTTTTATTATATTTATTTCTTCACTCCTATGGGATCTTCACATAGAAATATTGATAGAGTATGCACAAGAAATGAATACCCTACACTTGTTGCCACTTTTGAGCATATTTTATATTCTTGCCACAGCAGCAGTCACATTTACAGTCGCAGCTTCAGTTCAATGCCAATGCCAAATGACGTCATAAGGCCATTTCGTTGTGTCCCTGAACTGCATGTAAGGTGAGTGTGTCTGTATGTGTGTGAGTGTGTGTAGGTGTTTTCGTTCGGCTAAACACCTCGTTTTGCTCCACAGCAGGTCGTTGTGTTTGCGAGTCTGGAGATGGAAGCTGGAAACTGAAGCCTGTTCCTGTTGCTGTTGCTGTCTTCAAACGCTGCGGCAAATTAACTCGACGCACACACATTTTGTTGCTCATTAAAAAAAAACTTTCGAAAGTTGCGACTTTTTGGGGCCGTCTGGAAATAATCGACAATTTTTTAAAAGGAACCTGTGCAAAGACCGAGAGACAACAAAATTGAAAATTCTCAAAAAAAAAAAGTAACAAAAAGCGAAAAAAAAAACAACCAAAAAGAAGCAGCTTTTTGTTGATGTGGCCAAAAATGGTGTACAGCCTTGCCTTGTATGCAGTCCTACGGCTTGTTTCGTTTTTTATTCCTTTATTATTTTTACTTTTTTTTATATGTATTTTTACTTTTGGGCAGGCTGCCGTTTTTGGTGTGCATGCGTCAAGGATGATTTGTTTTAATGCATGCAGCATTGCGGCAACAACTTAAACAACGACAACAACTTAAACAACTTAAACAACTTAAACAACGACAACTGCTGTAGCTCTCATTTTTGACTCATTTAGCACCTTACGAGTACCCGTAACTTACTCACAGATAGCCAAATTTTAACTTCCCCGAACTGTGTATATATTTTGTTATGTATTTTTATTTGTAATTGCGAATTGTAAATACATTTGTTGCTGTTAAACAAATTGGCATAGCTGACTGGCTTTTAGTGTCTTTTGTTATTTGTCAAAAAACGTTGAATATAGTTGTTAATGAATGCGTGAGTTGACCTTACCTAATCGAACAGGGAGAGCACGGGGGCAACAACATTCACTTTCGCATCGTGCACCTTTAATTGCCCCACGGGGCAACTCAAAACTCAAAATCAAAATCAAAATCAAAAAAAAACCAAATCGAAAGAGCCAAAAGTCTTCCAAATGGCGTAATCGCCAGTTGAGTGTTTGTGTGAGTGCGATGTGAGTGTGTGAATATATTCAGTCGGCCTGAAAGCCAACGACTTGTTGACTTATTGTTGATTTAAGCATGTTTGTTGTTTATGGCTAGGAGTAGGGGTAATGGGGTAGTAGGAAGGGGGCAACCGTTAACAAATTGGTTAACTTGGTCGCGTTTGATTTGTAAGCCAAATAGGCCACACACACATACTTACTAGACACACAGACAGACAGACGGACAAACAGACAATAGTTTGGTCTGGCATTGATAACTTTTGTCGAGCGGAAGTTGAGATCGGTCAATTGAACGGTAAACAGCATTTGACACTTCATAAAAAAACATGTGCGGAAGTGAATACTCGATAAAAGCTCAATTAGGCTTGCGAATCATATTCATAATCACACATTATCAACCGAGTTCAGCTGGCCTCCCTCTGGTTGTTGCTTTTGAGTATCAGGTGTCATTGGCAGGTGCAGATTTTGACTGCAATACGACGCCCTGGGAACGGTCAGCTTAGATTTATTTGGGCACACAATACACACAGGTTAATTGTATACCCTGTAATCCTTTTAAATGGTTCAAAAATGTTTCAAGCTTAAGCTTTTCTTTATTCCTATGATAGACATCTTTCTCTATAAGATTACTAAATAAACCTTTCAATTAATGTTATTTAAAAACAATTCGTACCACAGTAAATTGTAAAGAATAAATAACTATGGTACTAAGTTTTGTTGTATTTTGTTTTGCCAGTTAATAAAGTATTTTATCTTTTGCAATAGATTCTTCTAAATAACTTAAATTGAAAAGTGTAGTTTAATTTAAATGTTTATTTTGCAAGGGAGCAATGATTATTTTAATTTCTAAATTTAAATCGAATAGATTTATTTATTAAATCTGTGAATTTTCAACTTAATATATTTGGGTACAGGGTATTTGCACCGCCGAATAGATCATTCTTCTCTGATTATAACGAACGATCGCTGAATCGATCCGAAATAAATATTTGGGGCGTGCATGATGTTAACCGAAAATGCTTTCAATGAAGTCATTAAATTGATGTATTGGCTGATAGTTTTGGGTCTGAAACTGCTTAACTTTCATCTCGAGCCAATTATGAATTTCCAAGAACTGCGTCTGGACAAAACTCCAAAGCAAGGCGATGAGCTTTGATTCCAGCCACAAATTTCACTGTTCTCTGGCCAACAAATTGATATTTCTTTTAATTTATCGATCGAAAAGTGTGTGGGCTATCGTGATGTCATTGGGTAACAAACTCGTAATCATCAGGTTATATTTTGTTTATGGTGACATTGACTGCATTGAAGACCCAGTCCATTTATGGCAACTCGTAACGATGATGATGTTGATGATGACGCCAGTTCACATTGATGGAATGACCGAGCTCTTATCAACTCTCTTTCGTCAGTTTCGCCAATTGCATTTTGTGAGGTGGAGTCCGAAAGGTAAATTTGTGACGCTTCTTTCATAATGGGAGGCAATGGGGCCGAACATTGCTCAATGTGCTCAAAAATAATGTTGAAACTGAGTCACCCAATACCCTCCAGTTGCCAAACGGCATAAGCTGCCTGCTTTGAATTCAAATTCCATTTCCAATTCCCAGTCCAAGTACAAATTTGAATTCAAACCTTTGCGGTCAATAACACTTGACAAAAGCGTTTCGAACTGCATAACAATGAATCCAACCATGTTGGACATATTAAAATATCTGATATACCTAATATACATATTTGACCCAGTAGCTTTGCCTTTGATTTGAATTTATTAATAATTGTAATGAGATTTCTGGTAAAATTCGTATAAAACTTTGGGAAGCTTTTCAAACTATTTATCAATAAAGTCATCCATCCATTGAATGTGTCAATTGCTTTATGTTTCATTAATTCAATGGGGTTATCAATTATTGTAGTACGATTTCTGCAATTCTTTTTGAATTCGAAACTATTCAAACTGCTTAACAATGAAGAATTTGAACAATTTGCACTTTAATGAATCAAATCAAATGGAGTTGAAACTATCCATAGTTAGTATTAGATTTCAGCATACACGTATCAAAGATACCCATCATTCACTTGGGGGCATTAAAAAACCCGAAACATACATAGATGCCAAAGTGGTTTAGCCTTTCTATCCATCACATCACATCAAATCAAATCAAATGAAATGAAATCGCATCAGATCTATCAATAATTGGACTGAGATTTGTGCAATAATTTGCATAAATTAAAGGTTAGTCGTAATACGATCGTTGCTACCGCTAGCCCATTGGCATTAATTACCCGGCAGCGACAGATTTGGAAGAGAGAAAAAAGTGAAACTCTTGGATGTCGGTGTGTCTTATGCAAGGCGGAAGATGGGGCATGCAACGTTGATTATGACTTGTACCAGAGACCCAAAGAAGGCAATTCCAATTGCATTGCATGCTAGGCGCCCTTTTTCCCACTGCATGTTGCATGTTGCATGCTGTTAGACTGTTAGACTGTTGGTTGTTTTGTTGCTTGCCACGTTGCACGTTGCACGTTGCATGAGTGCCAAGTGCCGATTCGTTTTCGCTGCTGACCTTTGGCACCTTCGGCAAGCTTGCCGGAAATGTTGACAGGCTGGAAGATGCAACCGTAACCGTAACCGAAATCGAAATCGAAGTCGAAGTCGAAACCTGCTGTTCGTGCAACCTCGCGGCGAGGCGCGCTAACTAAATGACTTAGGCAACAAACTTGGCTCATATTTGCCCAGTAATTGCGCACAATTTTCGATTCATTTAATTGATAAATAAAAATACGTTTTCGAAATTCACTGAGCCAACAATCAAGGGCCAACTCAGCGTTCGCTTTATTGACGATCATTTCAAGCTTCAACTTTGCCGCTCGATGATCGATCGCTTTTTATATATGTATGTATACATATTTCTTTTTTCTTCGTCTCATTTTTGGCAAACCTAAATTGCATATGTACATATGTGTGTGTGTGTGTGTCTATATTTTTCGATATGGTGCCTAATTGATTTCCGTGCAGGTTAAAAGTCGCACAGTCGGCAACTGTGACATGGAAAAATGGCACAGCGGTAGACAACACACACACAAACACACACACACTCAAACATGAGGAGATAGATACTATTCTCTGGGTTAATTATTGTATTATGGATTCGAAAAAGTGAAATTTGTGTAGTCCACACTGCCCGCTGGGAGCAGCTCAAGTCGAGAGGCACATTAATCATCCCATTAGCCATTAAACAAAAAAATTGATTTACATTTCTCATCAAAATACTTACACATTTGCAAGCATTTAAACAACGAAAATAGAATATCGTATCGTAAAAATACGATAAGACGTCTTAAAGCAGAAATGGGCATCTTAAAATAGACCAATCTTTAAAGACCAATTATTATAATTTAAATTTTCAGTTGTACTTTAATTTATAACATATTAATTACTTACGGAAATTAAATTGTTGTTAAAAATCAATAAATAATTTAATTTTAAATCTATATTTATTTTTTTTTTAGATATATCATATCTTTTGTTATCCATATAAATTTGTTTGATTATGTTTATAAAAGACAATTTATGTTATAAATATTTTTAAATAAAGTCAGTTCAACAACTTGCAATCATATGGAACACAAACATTTCTCATCATTCATTCAGTAGCTAAGTGAATTTTTGTGCACTGTTTCTAAACAAGTGACGAGGGGTGTACAAGTACAAGCATCGTCCAAGTATGAAGCGAAGGTAAAGAAATTGCCACAAAGGCGCTAAAGTTGCAATGTAATGCCGCAGAGATTAACCTTCTAACATACATAATAAACTAAATATGTAGTCATAAATAATAAAAGAGGGAAAATAAGATGAAAAAGAAAAATAAAAACGTGACGCTTCCTAGACGCCGGACTTCAAGATACAGTTTAGTTAGCTAACAAAGCGTGAAAATGACAGCGTGCTCAAGCACAATGCGATCAAGGGGAAAGGGGTAAGGGGCAAGCGGAGAGGGTGAAGAGGGGAAGGGGGAGGAGCAGTTGAACAGCTGAAGATCTGAGGTTGGGGGCACTGCGACTGATGGCAAGATTGACGGCCGTCCATCAACAGTCCAGCAGCAAACAAAACGATGACAAACAATATGTGAACGGATGCGAGATGAACTCAAATGAAACAGCAAAGAGTGCTCGACTATCAGATACTCTGTAGTTACAACTAAAGTATGCTTATTTTTTATCAGATTCCTTCTTCTGTTATTTTTGATAGCCTGTATTCATAAGTATTTTAACAGAACCATAGAGCAAGATGTTGGATGGTTTGATTTTACATATATTAAATCTTATGCAAATTAAATTTTTATATATTATGTTTAAATTTAAAGCAATCAAAATATATTATATTCTTAATTGTTTTCATGTTATATATTTTATTTCTTTTATTTTATTTTATTGTGTTTATGTTATTATTATGTTTCCATTTAAAAAAATATGATTATTTCATATTCTCAATTGTTTTTATTTTATATGCTTTTACGCTGTATTCATAAGTATTTTAACAGAACCATTATATATTTAATTTTTTACAATTAAAATTTTTATATATAATGTTTCAATCCTCAATTGATTTCATTTTATCGTCACAACTTTCCGTTGTTTATGATCTCAAAAAATGCAGTTGTCATTTATTTCTTTAGATTTATAGGGTATCTGTTAATTTAGTTTCACTTATTTTCTAAAATTTATACATTCAAACAGAAGGTGAACAAGTCGAAACGGGAATGCCATTTTCAGAATATGCTTGAATACAGGGTATAATGAGCTGGCATTGGTATGCCTACATCTATGGTTATGTATGTGTGTGTGTGGGCGCCGAAACGGATGTGCATTAGAATAGACAGAGAGAGAGAGGGGGGTAAAGAGAGAGAGAGTGAGAGAGAGAGAGAGAGAGAAGTCGCTGTGTCATTGTTGCCGCTTCCCCAGAGATGCGCGCACTGAGATATGCAATATGGCTCTAAATGGGAGTAGCAATTACTAATTTCTTTAGTAAAGCTCATGAATCAGGGGAATTTAGTTGTAAAAATCGAAAATGTGTGGTTGGAACATGGACATGCTGGACTTTAGCTGGACTGTTGTTGTTCTTGTTGTTGTTGTTGTTGTTGCTGTTGTTGGAACGTCGCGTCGCTGTATACAAAGATCAGGTCGAGTGCGCTTGTCTGTCCGTCCCGTCTGCATGTCCAAGTGCCTGTCTATGTCTACTGAGAGGTATTGAAGCCCAGTGCGGCATCCACTCACAGATGCCTGAGCATAGATATCGAAATGCAATTAAGTATTTGCCAAGTCGGCAAATGGACGTAGCAACAACAGCAGCAACAACAACAACAACAGCAACAACAGCAACAACAACAACAACATCGACAGCAGCAAAGCGCCACCAACAAAGCAAAAGGCGGCACGCATGGAAAAATGCGCTGAAGACGGCCAATGTTGTCCAGGGAGTTCCAAGGGAGTAGAGAGTCCAAGTTTAGAGAGTCCAGTGAGTCCGTAGAGTCCAGTTCAGGTTGACTGGACCAAGCTTTGCATAACTTTGGCGGCTGCTGTGCGCCTGGGGCTTGGCCATACTTACAAATTGGACTACACCTTCATTTTCACTTCAGCCAAAGGCCGACTTCAGACTGGTAAAAGACTTGGGCCAAAGACGACTTTAACATGGCTTAGACCGACTCAATTTCTGTTTGTTGTTGATTCGTTGTTGCTTTTATTCTCAACCTGAACCCAGAGGTCAACGCTGCTGGCGCTGAGAACACACGCAAAGTGGGCGAACGCGTTGTTTGTTTGCGTTTTGTGTTTTGGGCGTTTTACGTTTGCGTTTTGCGTTTACGTTGCCGCACTTTTGGTTTCACTTGACACGGCTGCAAAGGGGCGAGGAGAATGGGAAGTTGGGGGAGGCAGGTGGTGGGAGGTGGACACTAAGCCTGGGCTGGGCAGTTGCTATCATTATGTTTGTTGATTGTGTTTTCTCCCGCCATTCGCAATGTTAAAGTTCAAGTTCAGAATCATTATTGTTCTCTGGGAGACGTCTTGACATGGGAAGAGTAGTGGGAATGAGAGCAACTGAAAATTTATATTTAGATAAAAATATTACAATTATTTAAAACAAATTGTCTTTTAATTTAAATTCGCTATGCTAGATAAGAAAATGTTAGATGATCAGAAATAATTGTGTTAATTATAGAATGATTTACCCCAATAATTTTATATTTGAAAATAACATTTATAAAATGAATAAAAAAGGTTTTTTCTCGTATTCTGATTCGGCATTTCAGCATTTTCTATATATTATGTTAAAATTAACTCTTGCTATTTGGTATTTATATTTCTATAATTGCGAAAAATACCTTTTTAAGTAAATATATTTTGTGAAATTCCTCAAAGAGAATGAAAGTGGTAGAAGCAGTTGTTTTAAATTAGTTTTTTATATTTTCAGAAATTATTGTAATGAAAATTAAAAATAAAGTATCTTCTGCGCTCAGGAAAAATTGTCTGGTTTTTAGAAATTAAATTTCGATTATCACAGATTCTTTCCTAAATAAAGGTATTCTATTTTATGAAATTATTTTTATAATGAGCATGCCATAATTATAATAATTGTCTGACTTTTCGGATGAAGAAGGGGTCTTTTTTCTTAGGGTATACATATATAGTATATTATTGGAGTATAACATAATTGTAAACTTACTGTCGCCTTACAGAAAAGAGTTGTGCTTCAGTGATAATTTATATTGTTCTAGAAGATGTATATATGTATATGTAATTTGTATAATTTAATATAATTTCTTTGCAAAATTAGCTACACACTACGCAATTGTCATTTGGCGAATGCCATTGAAATTAGATGTCAAATTGCATTTGCCAAAGCTGTTTAATTGAACGTGTGTGCTTCTATCTCTCTCTCTCTCTCTCTGTCTCTCTTCACTCTCTGAATGAGTGTGTATGCATGTGTGTGTGTGTGTGTGTGTGTTGTCTCTGTTGTGCGGGCAGCAACGAAGCGCTACAAATTTTATGTTTATTACACCTTAATAATGCGTGTTTACAAACAAATCACGTTCATGGCGCAATCAACGCGCAGCAATCGGCATCAGCATCGACAGGGACAGCAACAGCAACAGCAACAGAAGGGGGGGTAAGGGAGGTAACAGAACCTTTCGGACCTCTCGTTGTGTCCATGCTGTGACTAGTCAGCTTCCCATCAACGTCAGTCGCTTTCGCAGAGCGCACGCATGCGCACTCAAATTATATGGTAAAGGATTTTTATTGGCAGCTTGCAGCGCTTTCCCCTTTCAACCCCCCTTACCAGATATACTGGCCATGGCTGAGACGCCGTCGCCATTGATGTCTAGTCGGACAATTGCCTCTTACTGTCTACGTGTGTGTGTTTGTGTGTTTGTGCTTGTTAGAGTGGAAAGCTGTCCTGTCTGTAAGTAAGCCAGTAAGTGAATGAGCAGCGGGGGCAGTGGGGCAAACGGGGTCTCTGGAACTCTGCCGAGCTAAAGTTGGACTCGAAGTCGAACTCGAACTCGGACTCTTGACTCTGTCCAGGTGCCATAATGGGCATGCATTTTCTAGACATTACAGCGCGCTCCTGCGGTTTGGGTGGGTGCGTGTCTGCAACAGCAGCAACAACTTCAGTGGGGCACAACTAAGACACTGTGTGGTTGCCCCAACTCTGCTTAAGTGGATACTCATTGGCTGCGCCTGCTTAGCGCACTTGCAACCACCACTTGTTTGTGTGTATTTGTGTGTCTGTGTATCTGTGTGTGTGCGGCATATCCTCGAGGCAGCATGCATTGTTTGTGTACTCGTATTCAAATATGAATACTTACATTATCGCGTTTGCTTAATCGCAATCAACAATTTTTATACCCTGTGCCCAGAGTATAATAAGTTTGTGCAAATGTATGCAAAAGTCATAAATTATATTTATATAAACAAGTCAAGTCTCAGAAATAGTAAGAGCTAGAAGCACCAAATCTGGTATGCAGACTCTCTTTATGCAGATCAAAACCGATTGAAATTTGTAACCGTAACTGAAAAAATCTTTTTCCACTGTACCGAAACCCATAAACCGAAATAACCGTTTAGTAACCGATTCATTTATAAGGGTTAACTTCGGTTCTGGCCGTCGCAGCTACTGAGCAACTTTGATAACTTTGAACTGCCATAACTTTGTCAAAAGTCAATCAATTTCCTTGAGCAATGTAAATTTGAGCATGATTTTACATCTAAATTCGATCTGCATTTAAATTTTGTTCATTTTTAAACATTTTTGAAAATCGAATTTTTTGGAAAATTTACAGTGTTACCCCTTCACCTTTTTTGATTTTTTCGAAAAAATTAAAATTTTCAAAATGAACAAAATTTAAATGCAGAACGAATTTAAAGGTAAAATCATGCTCAAATTTACATTGCACATGGAAATTGATTGACTTTTGACAAAGTTATGGCGGTTCGAAGTTATTAAAAATCAGTAAAATCAGAATAGTCGAAATGTTCAAACCAAATTAACCAAATTTATATGAGATCAAATTATATTAAATATTAAATTCCAGTAACCAGATTTTCCAGGCTAAAAAGCGCATTAAGTCTGTTTTTATGTAAAACAATGAATAAAGCTTCTTATTTTGGTCAACTGAAAACCTTAATTTTTATTTTTTTGTGAACCAAAACCATACCGTTATTTTTAAAACCGAATCTTATAAAAAACCGATAACCATTGCGAAACCGATTCTTCAAGATTTTGCATAACCGATAACCGAAAACCTTAATTCGAGCATAACCGAAACCGTAACTGAAACCGATATTCGTTTCGGTTTAAACCCCTGGGTATTTAAAGATCTGAGCGCTGGGTATCTCGCAGTCGTGTACTCTCGACTAAAACTTTCTTAATTGTATTTTGTATTTTTGCTGCAGGACACACCCAAATGTAGTTTAAAGGAGAAAGAAGGAAAGGAGAGGAGAGGAGAAGAATTAGGAGAAGTGGCTGGTGTAGCATAGTTGATGTGGAGTTAGTTCTTTCGACATCCGCTTTGTATTGGCATTCGCTCCACTCACTCACAAAAATAAACAAAAACAAAAAAACACTCACACATTCATTCGCATGCCCAATTCGAATTCGTTCGCATGTGACAATGGCAAAAGGCGAATTAAATCGCGTATGCAGACAAACACCCTCATGTTGTCTACGTTGTTGTTGTTGCTGTTGTTGTGTACGTTGTTGCTCAGGTTAACGAGCATAACGCAAAACAAACTTGATTCGCTCTGCCCACTTCATTACTCCCCACCTTCCTCCTCCTCCTCCTTCTCTACCTCTGTCTCTGTCTAACCCTCTCCTGAAATGATTTCCAAGTTGGATTCAGATTGAGATTCAGATTTGGATTTGGATTTGAATTCAGATTCAGAGTCATTGGCTTTTTATTAATTGGCAATTATTCTTTTCACTGCCGCTTGCTTACTTTGTTGTTGTTGTTTTTCTTATTGTTGTTGTTGTTTTTGTTATTGTTATTGTTGTCTTTCGTTTCTAATTTCTTATGGTTTATTGCGTTGTCGGCAAATGGAATTACACGCGGCATACAAAACTCTTTGTATGTTTTTTGTTTATTTTTGGGGGAAATACAACAAATGTATCTTTATCTATGGCTGATGGGTTGAGCTACATTTGAAACTTTGATTTAATTTTAATAACACTTTCGCTGGCATGTGAAGTAGCCATTAATAAAGCGCTACTAAAAAGCAACAGATGATTTACTTAACTTACTTAATCCAATAAACTTAACCAAATACTTAATGATGTCTAATCAGGTGAAAAGTCTAACAAACGACTTAAACACAAAAACACAATAATAATAATAATAATAATAATAACAATAAAAAACAACATAATAAATATTACAAAATAATTGCAAATAGCACGTGATTTGACTTTGAGACTTGTCTTTTTTATTTCGAATTGCAGTTCGACCCATTTGACAGCCCAAAAATATAAATAACAAAATATAAAGAGTTAAAAAATCTTAGGTCTATTCGACTGAACAAAATGCCAGGAACTGCAGCTTAATCATTTTCCCAAGCCAAGTGAAAATAAGCGAAAAGCGATCAACAATTTCAAACAACATCAAAGCAACAACAGCAACAACAACAGCTTCGATGCCAGTCAAAATGCCACCGCATTTGCCAGGAGCAACAGCAACATCGGCAACAGCAACATCGGCAACAGCAACAACAGCTAATGGCGGACCACGTGTCAGCTTCAATCGAGATGTTCATGTGAAACGTATAGGTCAGTGTGTTGTGCTAAGGAATATAACCGCAAAATAACCACAACACACACTCACACACCCACTTACACACTTGTACTTACACACTCATAAATTCATACAACTGAAATGCTTTTAAATGAGACTTTTAACAGTATTCACATGAATAAATAATCTTTCAAATATTTATTTTAAAAACATAATTTAATTAAATTGCAATACAAATTCATTAAAACAAACATTTTCATAAGAAAGTTTGCTTACTAAAAAATGTTTCATAATTCTCAAAAGCCATAGAAAATTGTCTCTGGTCTTTTGTTTTTTTAATTTATATTTATACAGTAAATAATAATATAAATATGCTGAGTCATGTCCGGTGGGTGGTCGAATTTTAAGTAAATAAAAGTTGATCTTTTATTATTTAGAACTTGAATTATACACTGAGTTTATCATAATATATTAGATAAATTGCATTAATTTACAAAAGGAAAAATAAGCTTTATCCTATCGAGGTATAAATTCTCTTGCCTCTGCCTAATAAGTGCACATCATATTGTACATAAACACACAGATAACTATATATATATACATACATATACATACGCTAATTTTGGTCAATCAATGTCGCTAACATCCCACGCTGCCCCTCCACATGATCAACGAAATGACTACATAATTCAACTAACTAATTAACTGGGCAGCCGCTGTCACAAGCGATTGTTCGACTGTTGGGTTCTAAGATGGTCAGAGATCTTGGCAAGCGAATCACCTTCGTGTTGTTTCCAAAATGGTCGTGTTGCCCCGAAGGCAGCTGCAAAGCACAATCACAGTAAATGTCATTTGGCTGCACTGAGAGAAACAATTACATTAGTAACAATTTGCCTCTATTTCCTTTCTTTCTTTCTCTCTATCAGTATCAACACCTTTTGCAAATTTAATGTCCTTAATAAAATAGCCTTGACTTAGTTAAGTTTCTAGTACTAAACAGTTTTTGTTTACCTTTATTTAAATAGTGCCTAGCATTATAAGCAGTATAATAGTTAAGAAATCAAATGAGCTTCCTTATTTAATTGTTTAACCTAGGAACCTGCATAAAATACAGATTATACTTTATAAGCAACTGAATAACTAAACAGCTAGTTTCCTTCATGAACTTTAAAACGATTAATTAGAACGTATTGTTCAAGATAAGTCAAAAATTGATTGATATTGATGTTTCTTTTCTCAAAGTGTTGCACAATTCTTTGCATTATTTTGACGAGTGTCTGATTTGATATATTGATTATATGCTAGTGAGTTGCCAATTTGCGATTCTTCACATATGTTCACATACATATGAGTATGTATTTATTTATATTTATATACAGATATATATATTTATTATTATAAGTATAAACAGAGCGAGTGAGAAGTGGGCGAGTAAGCCAGAACGAATGCCAAAAGCAATGCTCGTAACAATGCCGCCTCAACAATAAAATGTAGTTTACCTTGAGAGCTTCAGAGCACACACACACACATACACACACACGCACGTATGTATAGCATATACAGAGAAATAACTATTTTAAATAAGTAGATATATTTTATAAGGCATTACAAGCTCTAAAGTAGAGACAACACGGCCACACTCTCTGTTGCTGCTGCGTCTGGTTGCTTAAACTAAAGTATCACTTTGCACATCAGTCGATGGGGTTGCTAGGAGAGGGAGAGCATCTAGGAAGGGCTAGTGTGGTGAGGGGAGGGCAGGGAGAGGCAGGGGAAATGAGGGGAGGCTGAGACAGAGGCAAAAACTCATCAGTGGCACTCGCATTAAATGTGTATGCCAAGCTGAGACTGAGACTAAAACTGAAACTGAGGCTGAAACTGAGGCTGCCGTTGCAGCTGTCTGTTTGTCTCCAGAGTCGACTACATTATTATTGTTATGATTATGTCTGGCAGCAGCGACAGCATAAGCCACAACAGCAACAACAACAACAATACTCGTAACAACATCAGCAAGAAGAGAAACAATCGCCAGTCACAGCGACCGCATTTAATTGCAGGGCAATGCGATTTATTCCAAAGCTGGAATGGAATTTATGGCGACTGTCTGAAATGAAGAAATTAAAAATTGATTATGACAAAAGCGGCACAAATGTAAATTATTTAGCTGCCTTTAATAGATGCGTCTCTGTGTGTATGCTAAACTCCTCTGTCTCAGTTTCCTTTTCTTTTCCCCTCTTTTCCTTAACTTCATTGCCTCTTTCCATATGCATTCGCTGAACAGCAGTGTGTTTAGTAATTGGCATGCCACGTTCGTTGCCTAAGTCTTTTGTTTTTGGGCGACTTGAATTTCCTTATGGTTTGGCAAGCACTCGACTCAGCAGCTTACATTGATCTCAGCTGCACTCCAATATGGGCTTTAGTTCTCATTTTGCTTGTACTTGTAATTAACGTTAACTATTGCTCAAATTTAGTGACAGATTGTAGTTAACTCAATTTGTCTACTTGGCCTTGTTACGTACTTTGTCTAAACTTTGCTAATTAGCAATTAATTTAAAAACTTAGCAAGACTGTTGAAAATCTTTTAAAATTTATATATTTTAATAGCCAAATAAAATTTAAAAAGTTAAAATATTTTTATATTTATAATATGTTTCCATAGTTATAATATTTCTTAATCAAATCTGCAAAAAAAACTCAACAGACTCGTGTGCGAAATAGTTTCAGTCATTTGGCTTTTTTTAGAGCATTTAAGTTTAATTAATTTTACAAAAATAAGTTTAGTGTTTCAAATTCCTATCTGAAAACGGCCAAGGCGCCATCGTTTAAAGTTTAACGATCGTGTATATATAAATAAATTATATTCATATATTAAGTATAATAATGCTTTAAATGACTTTGTTGCTCACATGCAAATTGAGGCAATTATGTGAGAAAAAATGATGATTTAATTTTAGACCAAGATGCGCACACATAAAGAGTGTGTTTGTATATATGTATTTACAAAGAACATGATCCGCCTGTGGGCCAAAAACACATCTCATTTGAGTGGCTCTGTACAAAACGGCTAATTTCAGCAAATTTTCTTAGCCTGTACGAATAAAGCTTACTTGATGATCTTGTGAATGCGAGAATATGAATATGAGTGTGAATATAAGTATGAGTATGAGTTTAACTCAATGTGTGTGTATATGTATTTCGCGGGGCAACCTTGCGAAGCGACAAATTTGGCTAAAACGAGTTACGCTGTAGTAAAACTCAGCTGTAAGGCTGCCAGCTGCCAGATGTAGTTGTTGTAGTTGTTGTTGTTGTTATTCTCGTTGTTGTAGTTGTTGTTGTAGCTATTTAGGCGGTCGTCTTCGTGATGCACTTGCAGATTGGAAGGCGGACAAGTGTAGACAGACAAGGGAGCAATACGGGATTGGCAGCAGCTGTTTATACTTGCACAGTAGTCCCTCGCTAATGAGAATACTTTGAATTGCAAAATTACAATATAACTCGCTTATAGGAAATACAATATATTATGCAATCAAATGTGTTTAATTCGATTTTAAGTACTTTTGTCAAATGTTTTGCTTTGGACTTTAATTGCAATCTACAGTCATTAATTGACGCACAGCTGTCTCTAGTTATAACTTCTATTCTGGGTCTTGATGACATAATTCACATAATTTATGTATGAGTTAAGAGAATGTATCTCAAGTCGAGTTCAAGAGAGTTTACCAAGCTAATGCGACTCTTCAATTGTGGTGGCAATGTGATGCTGCTGCTACAGTTAACTGACAACCATCTGTGATTGCGTAATGCATACGATACATACTCGTATATGCAATTTGCACTTTAATACATATCCAACTACAAATTCAAAGTAAGCAAATGAGGATAGCAACTGTCGACTGTTTGACTGTTTGCTCCGTTTGCTACTGTTTTTCAATTGTATCTTTAATGCATAATACGTATTTTAATGAGCTCATATATGTTTTAATTAATTATTTTAATTGTTTGGCAGAAGAAAAAAGTATAAGCATCATTATGAAATAGCCATGGCGTTTCCGACTCGTGCATTTTTTGCACCGTTCGCTTGCTGTGATTTTTAATTTGTGGCTAGCTTTGAATTTGATTAGCTTTTTAAGTGGCCGTGCATACCCTCTGCCAATAAGTTGAGCGAACGTGGGTATGTTGAATTTTAAGAAACGTTTGATTTTGAATAGCAGTAACAGGACAACGTTGATTATGAAATTATGCGGAAATTGTTTATCCATTTGATTTATCGACATAATAATGTTTAATAAACATATATATTTTTAATAAAATTATTAAAAACATTTAACACACTTAGGCCTATTTTTGATTGTTAAGCTTAAGCCTTAGTTAAATTCCTGAACATTAGCGCAAAATATATAAAACATATTTTTTTTTTTAAATGGGCTTAAAAAAATATTTGAAATTTTTTGTAGTTCTTAATAAATTAAAGACTTAAAAGTGCAAGATGATAATGAGAAACTCGAAACCTAATTGTTCTCTTGCCTAGTCAAATTTAAATTGACATATGATAAGTTTGGTACTGATAATAACCTTATTTAACAATAATTATTAGCATACAATTTCTGTATTCAATACAGGGTATTTCATAGTCGACTAGCTTAGTTGGCTGCATCTACTTGCTGGTGATGGCTTTGTTTGTGCTCCTCCTACTACGCAATTTTCGCATGGAATTGCTTTGCTCGAATTTGTCAAACTTGATTGTAGTTGGAGCCGCACAGCAGGGTGAAGGGATGAGGGAGGGGGCATAACGGGGTGGGGGGGACGACAACGACGATGATCTTTGGGGCTGCCCGCGCACGCCATCGCCACCATTAAAATGCCATTTATGTTTGTTGTTTTGTATTTGTTCATAACTTTATAATTTGCATATTCTGTTTTATAGTGCTTCATTGCGCCAGCAACAAAAACAACAATAAAAACAATAAAACAGCGAAAAAAAAACTGTCAGTCAGACCAAAAGAAACTTAATTAATAAGTAAGTCTCATTTTTGGCATCGCCTGCCCACCATTTCGCACTATTTTGCTTTTGTGACATTGGCGTAGGCAGCAAGCAGCAAACAGCTCGGTTTCCTCCTTTCCTCCTTTCCTCCCTCTCTTTGAGCCACCTGCCTTGTAACTGGCCGCTGTTCGTTTTGCGTCGTTGTTGGCCAAGATGGAGTGTGTGTGTCTCAGTCAGGTTCTTAGCCTGCTTGGCATTGGGTGTTGTTGTCGCGGTCGCCAGTTATTAAATGTGTGTGTTTTTCAAGTGTGTTTAACAACAACGTTTTATTTTTTTTGGCGGGTGAACGGGAAGTGTAGAGATTGCGGCGGTGCGGGCAAATGGAGTTGTCGATCAGTTCAGTTTTTTGGCTCAATCAAGCAACTTGAAAATTCTCCCTCTTCTTGTTCTTCTTGGCCAACTCCGGAGTCCGGACGGCATTTAGCCTGAATCTCGCATTGAATTGCAAAGATTGCGTCATTTGTTTATCGAAAATGTGTATTGAAATGAGTCTGAGATTATTTTTAGCGAACTTTTTGGCACTCGGCTTGCCGTCTAAAGACTGTGTGTCTTTTGTGTGTTCGTTTCGCTTACAGTTGTTGTTATCGTTGTTGTTGTTGTTGTTGTTGCTGCTTGCTCTCACTTAATGTGATGTTGACAGCTGCTGCTGTGTGCGAAAACAAGTTTGTCGCTTAAGTCTTTCGTTAATGCCCGACTAGCGCGAATGAACCGCGTCCATTCTTTAGCGAAAGTTTCTATTTGTATTTGTTTTGAAAGTCATTCGAGACCAGCTAAAACACCAGCAACACCAACAGCAACACCAACAGCAACAACTCATGTGCATAGCTGCTATTTTAATTGGAGCCAGCGAGTAGCACGATTTTTATAGGCGGCAACAGGATCGAGCAGGCACATGTCAATACAACTCGCTTATTTACATACTTGTCACATTCGAGAACTTGGTTGGCTGCCTGGTTGGCATGTGACTTCAAGGACGCGACGCGCTGCGGCATTGCTTTTGATGTGATTAGGAGACTGGCCTGGGAACCCCAGTGCATCCTCCCCCTCTATATCCGTCTCTGGAAATGCTCTGGTCAACGATAAGCGCACAAGGGCATTCAATTATTTCAATTCTGGAATGAGTGCGCGGTCGTTTAGCATTGGAATTGCTGCACTGGAACCCGCCTAGATAAAGCTTAAGCCTTCGCCAGTCCCAGTCCGAGTCCCAGTCCCAGTCTCAATCTCCGTCTACGTCTCCGTCTCATGTCTAGGCCCAGAGTTAAGACCTGGCCCAGGCCTAGGCTAGGCCCGATGAAATCGAAAGTGCGCAGGTTAATTGAAATGCCCCAAAGGCGCGCCGCACTACCGCTCTGTGGCATGCCACAATCGAACGGCCATGAGCCTCAAGATCTCTGACACTGGCATGCCACTGCCCATTTGCCTTTCGCGTCTTCGTCTCCGTCTCCGTCTCCAACGCCGCCTTGGGCCCCCTGTCGGTTCATTAGCGCTCCCCTCTTGAACTTAAACCAGTAGTGGACACTCAATGCGGGTGCTGGGGGTGCGGAGGGTGGCAGGGTGGCAGGGTCGGAAAGGCGACAGCCCTAAGAGCCAGTTATCTCAACACTTGACAGCTTGTGGGCGCGATTGATATGAATCATGTTCGGCCTTGCGGTTGCTCTTAATGTGGCATCCACATGCCATCTTTAGTTAATCTGGCATTGACGCCAGTGAAAGTCGATTTCGATTCTGTCAGAAGTATCACTAAACCACCAACAACAGCAACAACAACAGCAACAGTAATGTCCATATTGCGGCATGTCACGACAATCGCTATATCAAAATGAGAATGGAAGCTTCTACAGTTTTCAGAGTATAGAGTTCCTGATTTTGATTCCAGTTAATAAATAAATATGTATAAAAGCCAACCACAAGAAATAATATATTTCATTAAGATATATGTATGTAAAAAGTAAATAGTCTTACTGACAAATTATAGGCGGGTATCTATTTGAATCATTCATAATAATTTTTCAATTTTAATATATTCAAATATACTTAATTAAGAAAACAAAGGTTTTTTTGGAGGAATATCTTCTTAAATTCGATTTATTTTGAATTTACACAACTGCATAAATTAGTCGTTATTTAAGATATAAATCATTAAAATCTATGGAGCTACTACTTCATATTTTTCCTATATCTCTTTTTAAAATGCCAACATAATATTAAATGGATTAATTATTAATAATTATTGGGCAACTTGAAATATATTTTGTCTAGAGTTAGATACCCTGATTAAGTTATAATACCTATTGTATACCTTATAAAAATGAGCAAAGAGAACCGGAAAAGGCACCCAAATAGTGGCAAGTTGCCAAGCGGTTGCGTTCCAGACCAGTTTGCAATTTGGTGAAGGCTGAAAAATTGGATCAGATGCCTTATCGCAATGCCGCAATGCGCCGAAAGTTTATTTTTTGGTTTTTTTTAATCTAAAAAGTTGATGTTGTTGTTGCATTTCTCACAATGGCAATTCCCGTAGGCACTTTTTATGCTCATTCGGAGTCGTAGTCGGAGACGGAGTCATTGGGGAAGCGATTCGGAGTCATTCGGCATGGACATACAAATCATAGAGCCCGTTGGCCATGGTACGAATTCATTAAGTGGATCGATGATTAAATTAATGAATGCCTTTCAGCGCCTTTTGCGTGGTGTTTTCGTTGTTTTCGTTGTTGTTGTTGTTGTTGTTTTTCGGGCTCTCAACAAGCTATGCGCAATCAATCATAGCTGCACTCGTAGAAACCAAAACAGAGTCAGAGTCAGACTCGAAGTCAGATCATTGTTAAGATCGCTGAGAATGTGGCAAGGCAGTGGCATTTACTGTTACTTGACATTGACTTTAGTTTCACTGGCAGCCGCGTGGCAAGCGGCAACAACTGTCGCTTAGTTGCAATTTATGTTTTCCTGTTGCCTAAAAGCAGCCACCACCTCAAGCTAAACAACAACACAATGTGATGGGCTCCTCGAGTAACCACAACCTCGCATGTCGACTGACAGCCAGAGCAACCCATCAAACCACATACATGTACATACATAGATACATACATATATGTATGTATGTGGTGCATGCATGTTTGTGTGGTGCATAGCCACATTTTACCTTGACACATTTAGCTTGACAGTTGATCGCATCTCATCATTTTGGCAAGTTGCGATCTCTGTTCACAGTTCGCAAAGGTAAAAATAACAGGTAACCACTCAATGGAATTGTGGTTTGCTCTTTCTTAAGCGCTTTGCAATCATTTCACACAGATTTTTATTTAAAGTCAAAGTATTAAATGAATAGCTTAATAGACTCACTTAACTCACTTAATGATTATATCAGCAAATATTCACAGATATCTTCTGAGCAAAAGGAAATATGTTTGACTTTTTGAGTGAATTATTAATGATTGTGAATCACAACAAGAGATTCTAATTCTCAAGGTTAATTTTAACAGATAATAAATAGAAAAAATAAGATCTCTTAATAAAAATCACTTCATTTTTAAATCTAATCCGATATGTTTTCAAACAGCTTTCACTAAGCATTTAGATAGTTATTTAGGGCAATAAGACAGCCTAAGCTACAACTTACAACTGAAACGAATGGTATTCATGAATGTATTTTATTCTATCTTTAACAATTCATAAAGTTCCCGCATGAATGGTGTTTGTTTTAATGGATTGTGATGGCAATTTGACACCTGTCACGCCCAACTTGTCATTATTCATTCTATTCAAATAAGAAATGTGGAATTAGTCACAGTTCCGATAACTTTCTTACTCTGACCAACAACTGAAGAAGGAGTGGCAAATGTTTAAAGAGCTGCAGATGTGCTTGCCAGTCCAGTTGTCAGTTGTCAGTTGTTGTTGACTACAGATGTGGCGCAGTCAAGGTCAGTGCAATTTCCACGCATGTAAAACAAATGACTTAGGCAACAAACTTGCCCGAGTATGTACATATGTATGTACGTTCTATCGCTTAACAAGTGATGAGTGTCAAGATGCGTAATCTCGTGCGTACTGTGTTGTGATTGCTCCCGTTCGGGGCGCGCTAGTTGAGTTGATGAGCCGCCAAGAGGCACACACAAAAACAACAACAACAACAACCAAAGAGAGAAACAAAATAGGAAAAAAAAAGAAGAAATAGAGAGTTAAAAAAAGCTATCAAAGAACACGCACGTTTCAGCTGCTGTTGTTGTTGTTGTTTACTTCTCGTTGTTGTTGTTGTTGCTTGGTGTTCAGCTGGTCAGCAATCTTGTTTTGTTCATGATGATCGCTTTTGTTGTTGCTGCTTAAGATAGCGCGGCACGTTTTTTGTTTTCGGGGTATTAAATAATAATGATTATGAACAAGTGAGGAAGTGGAAGAAGAATCTTTATGATCATCGAATAGAAGCCAGGCCAAACCGGGCAGCCAAGTAGTTGCCACGTTCTTCCTCTTGGCCAAGAGTCTCTTCAATGGCCATTAGCGCTTACAGCGCCCGATTACAGACTACACGGTTCCATAGAAGCGAGACGTGGGCTAATGCCAAATCCATTGTGAGTATCACAATGAAGCAGCATCGAACCTGGTTCAGCATCCAGCTGCCTTATTTAGCAGGCAGCTGTTGCCAATTCACACTTTGAATTTCTTGTCTTGTCTTGTGGCAAAGTTATTACATCATCGTTGGGTCAACCGAGCGATGATGGCAAATGTGCTAATTGTCGTTACATGAATGCGAGCTAGTTCTGGCTTTAAATAATCGCAATCTCTTTTGATTTATTCTTGGCTTAGATATTTATTTATATATATTTATCAAATCTTCAGTTATGCAAATAAATCCTTTGCTACTATAGCTTTCATTCAGGAACTAAAACTGATTCTTTTCTTGTTACATGTTCAATTATTTAACTTTTCTGCCACAGTTAAAAATTAAAATTATTTAGTTAGCTATTTATAATTTGAATTATAATAATAAAAGCTTTTTCATTACTTTTGTAGTTCTTTAGTTTTAAGGCTCTCATTTTAATAGTTCAGTTAAATTAAGTTTAAGAGAATCATATTTTTAATTATACATTAATTTCTTTATGCTTTAAGTCAACTGAGTTAACAGAGACTCTAACTAGAGTCTAGAAAAATGGGCCTAATTTGTTTTGATTTCATTTTAACTTCTTTCTCATTAATTTGTTCTTATGTTTACTATAAATCTCTTTGTGTCTCTCTCTCCTTCTGTTTCTTAGTTTATTCTTTATTCTGGTATTTATTTATTTCCAACTTAGAACTCTTCAATTTATATACATTTAAGCCTCCTGTCATATTAATATTTGATTAAATTTTACTGCAACTCAATTTAAAATTAGAAAATAATACTTAACTCTAAATTTTAGGTATTATTTAAATTTATAAATTTAAAATATAAATTATTTTATTATTTATTTTTCCTTTCTGTCTTTTTCTCTCTGACCTTTAGCTAAGCGCGCCAACGAGCCGTCGGAGTACGACTACGAAACGACAAATTTACAGCCCATTGGGGGCATACCACAAGGCTATCATCAACTGCCGCCGGATATTGATCCCGAGGATATACGCAAGGAGGCGGCACTAGTCATCGCCCAGGCGGGTCAGCATCAGAGCAAAGCAGCCAACGGGGATAATATACCCACATTCCGTGTCAAACAGAAGCGTCAGAGTGTGCCTTCAACTGATTCTCAACGCTTCCATTCGCTGCCAACGCGACGCAAAAAGGGCAAACCTGTGGCACGTAGTGTCAGCGACGCGGCTGCCAAGAAACCTGCAAAGCGACCCTCGATCTTTGGTCTGTTTAGTCGCAAGAGCGACACGAATGTCAATCAGTTGGAGAGGGATCCACGATTTGAGGAAGGCGGCGGTCGACGTTTAGTGCGGAGTAAAAGTGATGTTGGCAGTGGACACAAGGAGACAAAGAGTCGACTGACCAAAAGGAACGATCCCAATCCCAGCAGTGTCAAACCACAATTGACTCCTATTATTGAGCAATCGCAGCGGGAGGATTACTTTGAGCAGGATTACTTTCGGGAGCGCGAGAGGCGCAAATCGGACGCTGTTACTGTGCGCGAGAAGAATGAGAGCGAGCAGGGATTAACTGAGCTGCTCTCCCGGAGCCGTTCCCAGGCGGAGATTGACGGACCGCTGCTAAAGCAACAATCAGTAGCCGGCACAGGCCACTCAACATCCATATCGGCTGGAATTCGTGATCGCATCGAGACTCTAAAGGCCAAGTCCAGCGAGAATATGCACAGTTCACAGCAGCCCGCGGAGAGATTGCCGCTGACCAAAGGTCGCACGGTCAACGGCCTGGTGAAGCGTCTCTCCATGGAGCGATTTTCACCCCAACCGGTTATTACTCAGCCGGCCTTCTCCTACATTCGACCCAACGAGGGCATCACCTACGCCCAGCTGGATCACAGCGAGGAGCCACCACGTGCTTCTGGCCGAGATTCACGTACTCCACAGCGGGACTATGCGCCGGCAAGGCCTCCAAGATCCGCTGACAGACCACTGCATAGTTCACCTCACCAGGATAGCTACTCCCCTACCCCGAATGGAGGAGGAAACACAACAACAACGCGATTGGCAAGTTCCCATTCACCTTCGCCCTGGCAACAGCTGAGTCCACGCAATCTCAGCGATGAGGACGAGGGATTGGGCTTTGAGACACGCAAGATCTACTACGAGGATGAGTTTCCGCAACGGGAAAGGGAGCGCGAAAGGGAGAGAGAAAGAGAGCGTGAAAGAGAGCGCGAAAGGGAGCGAGAAAGGGAGCAGAGGCGTCGTTCGGAGCCACCAATTGTGCCGGTCATAAGAAGCGTCAGTCCAGCTCCCTATCTGGATGAGCTGGGCTACAGGCGGGCACAGCTGGAAAATCGCATTCTAACTCGTCGCTTTGGCGAGGTTACCACATTGGAGCGACAGCAGAATTCCCGACAGGAGCCGGAGAGAATGCGAGAGTACTACAGTCCAGAGAGAGATCGACAGCAGGAGAGGGAGCAAGAACACGTCACTGAGGAACGTTATCATCGCAATGCTGTTCGCTCTCATCCGGATGTGACTGATTCAGTCCAGACCACGCTGCCCAAGATGGAGAAGAGCTCTCGCTATCGGCACACCAAGTACTATGATGATGGTCATGGCGGTGTCAAAGAGACCTACGTGCGGGAGACCCAAAAGGATGGACAGGTCCGTGAATCGCGACATCGTGAACGACTCGGCTCCTCGCCACGAGATCGCCACGATCGTGATTACAATTCGGTGGAGCATCAGGAACAAGAGCCGAAAAGCCTCGACTCGCAGCTAACGGGCACAGATCAGTATAGATCCTCGCCAGAGTTGCGCATCACAGAACGCGGCAGGTTGTCCCAGCAGCAGGACTATTGGCAGAGCAGCCTGAAGCGCGACAAGCTGCAGCAGCGCAGCTTCGACAAGGGTGACTCGGGTATTGAGAATGATTTTCGCAAGGAGTCCTTCAACGGCGATCTAACCACAAGGTGAGTTATACCTTAATTTCATCAATTTACCTTATCAATTTATTCGGTTAGAGATAGTCTACGTTAATCACTGAACCTTAAACAATTATTGGATTCTTTTTTCTGATTCATCAATGTTTCACAAATTTCAAAACCAAATCAAACGCACGTGATCGGTTCCCAATAAATTTATAATTTTTAATCTATACAAAAAACACGCTACTAAGAGCCAGGAAAAATTTTAAAAATTTTAAATATAAATTATTTATTGATTTTTTCTATAATACTTATAATATAAATTATTTATTGCGTTTTCCTACAACATGTAATCTGAACTTTTATATTCGATCTGATATTAATAAATAGCCAAATAATACCTAAATTTCAATTTAAGACTTACAGAAAAGCACTTTTATTTAATTTATTCAAAAATAAATTTTACTATAAATAATTTTATATCGAAACCAATTTTATTTGTATTGAAACAATTCACAATTCGTTTTGTTCCGCAACTTGTGAATAAATATTAAAATATAATAATAACTATACAATTGCAATAAATAAATTGAAAATTAGCTCGCATTGATTTATTGATTGATTTAGTACACAATTCGATCCGTAGACAACCTATAAATTTTTGTTTAGTATTAGTAGCATGTTTTTTACGACAAAAAGTGGCATCATTAAAATTACAATATGTTAAATTTTAATAATAATAATTGTAATGTCAACATATTGGCCAATAAATTGGTCAAATCAGAGTTAAAGTCTGTTTAATATTCCTACTATTTAATATATTATACTCTTTTAATGCATGATATAAATAAATAAATTTGCAGATGGCGCAAACGCACGACACAGGATGATATGAGGGCCAGCGAGTCCTTTTTGCGCAAGGAGCGTCGTGAGAGCGCCCAGCAGTTGCAACAGTTGGAACAGCAGCGACGTCAGCGTCGAGAACAAAGTTATGTCTACCGAGAGCGATCCATTGACGATGGCTCCCACTTCGATCCGCATCTGGACAAGTATCCGGTATCAACAAGCACACTGCGACGCCGGGAGCAGCATTCACAGGTGAAGCAGGGCGAGGAATCGAGCACATTGAAGCGCAACAAGAAACTGGGTGGCTTCGAGAAGGTGAAACAGCTGTTCACGGGAGCGGGAACTGGAACGGGAAGTGGCAGCCATGGTGGCAGTGGACGCAGCAGCACCAGCAATGTGTCCAGCAGCAAAAAGGATGCACAGTCATCGCGTCTTACCAATGGCAACAGCAGCACCCTCAGTCGACGTGACAAGGATAAAGATAAGGATAAGGATAAGGACAAGGAGAAGGATAAAAACAGGGAGCGCTACATGGTCCGGGAGGAGGAGATGCGTTCACGTTATCGCGAACATCACCCACTAAACGAAGACACCTCACGCGAACCAAAGGTAACTACAGATATAAAAATCTGGGATTCCGGAATTAAGTCAATTCCAAAAAGTACTTTTCTTTATCGCTCTACTATTAGAATTTGTACTTAAATCAATTATTCTATTTTTTTTATTTTTAGAACATTTGTATATATTAAAAATCAGGGATTTCGGGATAAATTCAATCCCAAAAAGTAATTTTCTTTTTCGCTCTACTATTAGAATTTGTACTTAAATCAATTATTCTATTTTTTTTATTTTTAGAAAATATCAGGAATTTTAAACTAGAATTTAAGAATGAATTTTTTCGTTGAGCAGCTTTTAATAGCCAATTAATGGCGATTTTGCCCTAGGTTCGTTGACCCTTTTTGGGTCAGCTGCCGTGCTTCTGCTTAAACTCGCAGATTTGGTCATGGGCCGCCCATTATTAATTTCATATTAATCAAGACTTGCGGCGTTGCGTCTCTGCCACACAAATGTCTCTCTCAAAGTCGCCCCCGAAACTCTACGCAATTGTTACTTCTATTTTTTCTCTCTCTCTTTCTCTTTTTCTGTATATATATTTCTGTATTTGTAAGGCGCCTACATCCTGCTCACTGCCACTACTGACAGTGTCCAAGTGGGCGTCCAGGCCGTGCCGAAAATGGTGCAGCGACAAGACGTCATGTCGGTCTCAGTCTCTTAGAGACACGTCTCGGAGAGCGCGCCATATCAAATCGAATTCAATGCCGGGTTAGAACTACTTGGCAATGCTCGACTAGCAGTTGCTCTGTAAATGATGCTGCGAAGTCTTTTACGCACTTTTATTTAAATAATCACACTGAGTTGTCTAATTTTCATACTTGGCATTCGACTGTTGTTATTCTTTAAAAATTTCCTTGGTTCTTAGAACGTATTTTATCCGTTTATTTATATATTGTAATATTTTCAAAAAATTTTTTTTTATATGGAATACAATTTTAAGAATCCAAAAAAAATTTGAACAAAAGGCGCAATTTATTTTATCAGTGCTGATGATAAATTACTTTGGCTAACCTGTGAGATATTTATATATATATCTACATGCAGTAAATTAAAATAGTAAACTATTTTTCACAGTATCCCAGTTGTTCTCTATAAACAGCCTACATTTTTTTTTAAGATTTTTTGATGCTTTTTGCTTAATGTTTCAAAATGTTGTATGCAATTTAGAGATTTTCGGATGATTATTATGACTCCATATTTGTCTACTATATCTGGTGTTCAGTATATCTAGACACGACTGTAATTATTTAGTTATCTGCTTTGCCTGTTATAATCTCTGTCAGCACTTGTTTATACCCGTTTCCATAAGTATCACATTTATAGGGTATTTAAATCAAGACGTAGCCGTCATAAAGAATGCTTGAAATTGTGTTTAAACAATAAACGGACGGCGTTGGCCAAATAGAGTTGCAAATTCAAAGTTGGCAACGATTCAAACGATTCAAACGAGGCAGCGACGAGGCGTTGAGGCTGAACGTTTAAGCTAGAACAAAAGCAGCCAACAACAACAACAACAATAATAATAACAACAACAAGCGATGCCCACGCAACCAGCTGTCACTGAGACAGTTTGTCAGTCTGTCCCTCAGTCCGTTTGTCAGTCTGTCAAACTGACAGCTTGTCTGTTTGTCTGCTCGAAAATTAGGAAAGCTGACAAACGCGTCGCATTGCGTCGTCCAACGGGGCGTATGAGAAATTGATTAAAATTACACACACACACACACACACACTCGCACACACTTGGAAACATGCTGAATTGCATTGCAAAGTGATTTTTAGGCTACTGTGCCGAGGTGTTTGAGCCATTGCGCAATCCATTAGCCGTAGTATTTGTATTCGTATTCGTATTCGTTGCTGCAGCTAATTTGCAATGCTTGAGCGCATTTGTAGGCCTTAATCGTATTGCGAAGAGGAGGATGTCTGACAGCGGTTTGTTCTAAGCGGATGTTGTTGCAACACGCAGACACAGACACAGACACAGACCTTGCCTTGCCACACACTCCATCACAGTGTGGCAATAAACGAATGAACGATTTCACTGTAATTCTCTTTGCAATTCCACACAGAATTCCATCCTGCAGGAGCATTGTTCTTGGCTTTAACTTCTGCGGGGGCGAGGCGTCAAATTCGATTGTGGCTTATTGAAAGGTGTGGCCCCAGTGTGCGTGTGCGTGCGTGTGTGTGTGTGTGTGTGTGTGTGTTGGGACCGTTGTCAAAATGCTTTGCGTGCTGATCAAAAAGTTTCGAGTGGTCTGTTTGGTGGTAAACGATTTGGACAATATGCGGCCATTATTCATGCTCATGCTCATGCCCGATGGCCATAAAATAACACAAGACGCACCGAAATCGCCCAATAAAATACAAATAAAAATCATAAACATTTTAAAACTAAAAAAAAAAAAAAACGTAATGAAGAAAAAGAAATGTTTCAGAGAAGCATAAAGTGCTGGAATTCATTTTCGAAGATTCTACATGGCCAACAGAGCAGCAAATAACAGAGAACAAATTGTGTTGTTATTGGCTAATTTATGGCCCCGAGTTTGGGCCATAAACTTAAATCGAAGTCATCTCAAAGCAGCGATATTTGAATATTTAATTATATTTTTGTGGGTGCGTAATCGTCAAATTGTTTCCACTTTGTTAAAGTTTTTAGCCAGTTTGACATTCCATTTGGCAAGTTGGCAAGTTGGCAAGTTGGTTTGTTAGTCGCAATAACAAAGAGAACAAACACAAATACTAATACTAATACAAATACTAAAAATAAATACATATACATTGAGGGCAAACTCACATTCGTATTTGTAGGCCTGCCTAATATCAACCACAAGTGGGCCAAAGTCTCATTGGGCCAACGGGCTGGCCAAAAGCGAGCGAATTCTCAATTCTCAATTCGTATTCGCATTCGCATTCACAAATGGCAAAAACAAGTTTGTTTGCAACGTGAGCTGAAAATGTTGTTGTTGTTGTTGGTTGTTGGTTGTTGCGCCCCCACAAGCCGCAACTTGATTGTGCCACAGTCACAGCCACTCATTAGACAGGCTTGAGTTGTGGCAAGGCTCGTGCAAAGGCCACCTGCCCCACATTGTTGGCGTCAACAAGCAACCAGCAACCAGCAACAAGCAACCTGTTGCTGTCGTCACAATGCCGCAATTCAAACCTTTGACCTCTTTTAGATAGAGACGTGAGCGAAACTAAAACAAATTTCAAATTCCGAAATTCTGAAATTCTCTTGCAATTCTCTCACAGACAATGGACATCTCAATGCGACGCCGTCTATCCACACCGAAAGCTAGTCCATTGCTGCTAAAGCGCGGCTCCACAGAGAAGCCGGCCAAGAAGCAGAAGGAACTGAAGGATCACAAGGATCACAAGGAGACGCCGATGAAAGCGGAGAAGACCAGTTGGTTCAAGTCACTGGATCGACGTGCCAAAAGCAATCCCAAGGAGCAGGTATGTTTCTTCTACACTCAATAACTGATTCGATTCTTAATTAAACATCTTCTGTTCCAGCTTAATGTGTCTGTCAATGGACACAGTGAAGCCACCTCCAGTCTGAAGCGCACTAAACGCAATGTAAACGCGGCGCCGGCCAAGAATCTCCGTTTCTTTGGGGATACAGACTTGGACTCGAATCCGCCAACAATATCAAAGGCCACCAGCATGCCCAGGTGAGTGTTCTATTCACTTAATATTTATCTGTTTCCGGTTTCTCTGAGATTACTTAATTCCAATCCCTAAACCCACAAATTTCTCAATATGAAATTTCAAATGTTCTTATTTAAATTTAATTGATTTCTTTCTTCTGGCGTAAATAAATAAAAATAGAAGTGTAATTTAATATTTTTCATTGATTAAAACCGAAACTAATATCGGTTTCAGTTACGGTTTCGGTTATGCTTGAGTTGTGGTTTTCGGTTATAGGTTGTGAAAAATCTTGCAGTATCGGTTTCGTAACGGTTATCGGTTTTTTGTAAGTTTCGGTTGAAAAAAACCGGTATGGTTTCGGTTCACAAAAAAAAAATTAAAATTAAGGTTTTCGGTTGACCAAAATAAGAAGCGTTATTCAATGTTTTACATGAAAAATACTTAATGCTTTTATTAGCCTGGCAAATAATGTTATCTGGTTACTGGATCATTCCAGTGTAATATCGATTTTATTATAATTTGATCTCATATAAATTTGGTTAATTTGGTATGAAAATTTCGATTATTTTGATTTTACAGTTTTTTAATAACTTCGAACTGTCATAACTTTGTCAACAGTCAATCAACTTCCATGCGCAATGTAAATTTGGGCAAGATTTTACCTCTAAATTCGTTCTGCATTTAAATTTTTTTAAATTTCAAATTTCGAAAATTTTGAATTTTTTAGAAATTTTACAGTGTTACCCCTTATCATTTTTCGAAAAATTTCGAAAATTTTTAGTTTTTAAAATGAACAAAATTTAAATGCAGAACGATTTTAGAGGTAAAATCATGATCAAATTTACATTGCACATGGAAATTGATTAAGTTTTGAAAAAGTTATGGCAGTTCGAAGTTATTAAAGTTGATCAGTAGCTGCGACGGCCAAAACCGAAATTAACCCTTATAAATTAATCGGTTACTAATCGGTTATTTTGGCTTAAAGAGTTTCGGTTTATGGGTTTCGTTACAGCGGTCTCAGTTACGGTTTTAAATTTCAATTGGTTTTCAACGGTTTCGGTTAAGGTTTTAATGCCTGATATTTTTAAATTTTTAAAAAACAAACTGACTATCTGAAAATATCATTTTTATTATTTTATTTTTAATGTTTACTTTAAATAAAATTCTTTATTACTTTAAATTAAATTTAAAATGTTCTTATTTAAATTTAATAGCTTTCTTTCTTCTGACGTCAATAAATATAGAAATGCAATTCAATATTTTAAAGTATTAAAAAACAAGTTGACTATCTGAAAATATTATTTGTATTTTTTTATGTTTAATGTTTACTATGTATATATAAAATTGGGTCACTTGCCAAAGTTGTCGTTAAATAAATATAAAGATTTATAAGTAGTTAACTGAGTTAACTATTTAATTAAAATTAATTGAATAGCTACAACCTTAAATTATAAATAATTAAATAATTTTTAAGTTTTCTGTTTCAATTAAAATTTGTTCTTTTATTTAAAGTAATTCAGTTAAGTTAATTTATGGAAATTGTTAATTTGATATTCTAATCACAACCCATATCGATATGTTCTCTTGCACAGACGACGTCCACCTTTGGCTCACTCGAAGCATTCACAGAGTGCTTACAATCTGGACCGCAGTCCACCGCCTCCGTCCCGGGATTATCGTCACAGTCTAGCGGGTCAGGCAGTCACATCGTCAGCCCGACAGCGTGCCAGCTCCATGCAGCACTTGGAGCCCGGCAGCGACGAGGTTGATTTCCGCAAGAGACGCCACTATTCGCGTTCCCGCGAGCTGCAGGACATATCAGAAAGTGGCTCGGAGCCGGAGCCGGCGGAGCGGCACAAACGAGGAACTGGAACTGGACAGCGTGCCATGTCCCTCGAGCGATCGGCGGAGAAGCCACAGCGCTTTGAGGATCGACCGCTGCTGGGACCGCCAAAGCCGGCTCGCAGTGCAGATCGCCGAGGATTGCAATCCAGCACGGCCGTAGATGGCGGCTATGGCAAGTAAGTGAATGAGAGTTGAATGTGTTCTCTCTTTGAATCATGTATACTCACCGTACTCAATTGTATTCAGGGATCGTGAGCGATATCCCGCTGAGAGCTCGGGCACCGAGGGGGAGTCCAGTTTGCACAGCCAGCGCAGCGTGGTTTACCTGCATGCCACCACCGTGGGCGATATTCCACAGCCATACAATCTGCGTCGCCGTTCCATGTCCCGAGATGATGTGCGCAGGGGCGCAGGAGGAGCAGCTGCATCAGGATCTGGATCTGGCATGGGCAAACCGCCATTGCAGCCTATGACGCGCACTGTGTCACGATCAGTGTCCATGCTGGCGCCCTGGAAGCCCAAGCACATCAGCGAGGGCTACGAGATCAACTACTCCCAAGAGCAGAACAAGCGCGTAAGTTTTTTTTAATTAATCAACATAGTAAAAATCGACAGAAAAAATCAAGCAAATAATATAGATTTATAGAATTTTCTTAAATTTGTTTTAATAAATTTTAAGTCTAAATTGTAATTAGAAAATTATAATCAAAATAGAGGTCAAGCCATGATCAAAATGACTCCGTATGGAAATCGGCTAATTTTTGATAAAGTTATGAGAGTTCAAAGTTATATTTCAAAGTGTCATGGGGTTTGTGTTAAAATAATGGTTGATGGTCGGAAAAATTAAAACTTCTAAATGAGCAAAACTTAAATGCAGAATCAATTTATAAAACATATCTTAATATTTTTTATATATTTAAAATTTTGATATATTCGTACCTTTCAGATCTCCACGCTGCCTAGGAAACCGCCTCCGCATAATGGGGCCACCAGTGCGAGCACTCTGAGTCGGCTGGGCCGAAAGAATGAGGCGCCAACAAGGCGTTATAATGGCTACCATATTGATGATCGTCCACCTCCCTCCAGGTCGTTGTTATCCACGTCGAATTTACGCAGCGCCAAAACAAAGTGAGCGGGATGTGGGCAGGAGCAGGAACAGGAGCAGGAACAGAAGCAGGAGAAAGAGATGAAGGCAGAGGACGGTGCTCTGATGTTAATATTTAACTACTCCTAGTTGCTAATCGTAATCAATCCGAATCGAAACATATTTCTAATCAACGCAAATCCGCTTATAAAAATACATGCACTGCAGTCTGAACTGGACCTGAAATGCAATTCGGTCCAGCCAAAAATAAAGCGGTACTTAGACATTTAGGGACTCTTAACCTTTGTTGCAATTCTCGTCATATTGTAAATGTGAAGTGTACGTATTTTAATAAAATCACAACTCTTAACTTATCTACTTATCTGAGTTTTACACCCTCGAAGAAATTCGGTCGTCGTTAAGTTGTTAAGTAAGTTTTTTAACGATAGTGGTAGAAAATACAAACTCGATGCTTAACGACTTAGCTGTGTTTCACACACTGAAACCAATTAAGTTGTCGTTAAATCGTTTAGATAATTTCAACGACACTCTGTCAACAATTCTTCGTCTTCCACTTTCGAATGAATCAAGTCGTTAAGTTTCTGGAAATGGTACTCCGAAAATTCCGAACTTAACGACTAATCCATGTTTTACTCCTTCTAATGAATCAATTTGTCGTGCTTTAATTTGAGGAAACGTAACTGAACATCCAAGAGCTATTGTGACTCTTATACAGTCAATTTAAGGCGGTAGATAGTTTGCTGAATTTGAGCATACATATATTTCAATGAATTCGTCCTGTTATTGAGTGTATGCAATGGCGAGCAGAACGACACAAGGCAATCACATTTCCTATATTTTATTAAGCTAACCAAATAATTTTTCTGTTTACCTCAATTTTATTCCAGCTCTATCATAATTCGACCTATTTGACATTTAGTTTGTCACACTACCAAATTTAAGTTAATACACACAACCACTGCTAGGCAAAGCAAATAAAACTGTGTTTGGCTTATTTTACACAACCGTCGTTCAGTTGCTCAGCCTTATACAATGCTATTAAAAGTATAGGTAAGTTACAAGTCAATCCACAAACCAAATTGTACTTGACTTATTTTGTCACATTTGTCGTTCAGTTACTTAGTTTGCCACAGTGCAACTCAAACTGTAGGTGAAATAAAAGTTAGTCCACAAACCAACTGACCGACAGTGGAATAGAAACTGTGTTGAATTTATTTTGTCCCATTTGTCATTCAGTTTCTTAGTTTGCCACAAAGCTTTGCAAACTTTAGCTAATGCAAGAACCTGAAGCTGACACACAAGTGACTCTATAACTGTGCAGCGTGAAATTAAAACTGCACGTTGCTTAATTTATGTGTTTCGACACATTTCTCGTAATGCTGGGGTGTTGACAGGAAAGAAGACCCAGCAAGTGGATGCAGATGCAACTGAAGAAAAAACCAACAAATAAATGATTTCTTTACGCAACTAATAAATTATTCGCAGCTCTTTCCCCAGTCAACGAATCTGGTGTTAGCCTCAGTCTCAGCTTTAGTTTTAGCCAACGCGCGTTGGTGTCAGCTTCCTTTCCCCTTTCCCCTCTGCCCGGCAAACCCATTTCCGTTAGCAGCTTTCAACACGCTCCAACAAACGTTGCTCTCGACTTCACGCTGCATTTTCAAGGATAATTGCGAAAAATACAGAGATGCAGAAGTTTTGCTTTAAAACGCAGCGACTTCAGCCAGCTGAGGAAGTAGCTGCGGCCGTGGTATTTCAAAGTTCAGCAATAAATTTATAACTCTGCTTCGGGCATTTGTTCTAGCAACCACCCCCTTCCCCTCCTCCTGCACCCATTCCTACACTCCCCACACTCTGAATTTTCAGGCAGGAGCTGAAGCTAGGCAAAAATATGCAAAACAAAAAAACAAAAAAAAAAATAGTAAAGCTTGAAAATAAACAGGGCAACAACAATCACTAAACAATAATGAAAAAAGTATTAAAATACTTTCTTCGAGGCAAGAAGATTTATAAGGCATCCCCTTCCCTACTCCCCCTGTAGATAATAATACCATACTGACAATTAAATGGAATTTGTGTTAATTTGTTTTCGCATTTAACTTAATCAACACTTGCACGCTGCCACGCCCATTGAACTGTGACCTGTGACCTGCGTTGACATAATAGTACTTACATATATGTATCCTTACACGCACAATGTCCTTTTTATTGCACCTGGAAGACAATCCGTCATCTCGCAGGTGCAGCCATTAATTAATTTCAACCGTGACAAAATACTATACATGGGTGCAGCAAATACACATATCTACAGGTTAAAATGGGTCAAAAAGGGGAGTGGTGATAGGGAGGTGGTGATAGGGAGGTGGTGATAGGGAGTTTACAATTATCCTAAGTAATAGTTTACACTTCACGGCATATGATTGCAACTCAATCAAGTGGATCAAGTGAGCAGTGAGCAGTGAGCAATGAGTTTGAGGGTTCGAGTGCAAGAAAAGTGATTAACGCGATCGATTCATTCAAATGCACTCAAACTAATCGAATTGAATTGAATATGAAGCCCGTTGAATCAGGCATGCACTCAACGGGGAGACATATTCAAAATATTTTATTTTATTTATGCAACGTAAGCTCAACTACAGTGCACACTCAATTTAAAGGCAACAATCTAAATGATTATAATTGAAGTGGGAGAGAGAGGGAGATATAGATTAAATTTAGCTCATATATCTTAAATGAAAAATACACCAACTTAAACTTAATTTTTTCTATTCTTTCAGTTGCGAATTTAAATTCATTGAAATATTATTTTATTTTTAGTTATACATTTTTATTTTGTAATTGTATTTAAAATTAAAATAATTAATATATTTTTTTTCTCTCTGTCGACTGTTCTTAGTCGACATTAAATAATTAAATAAATATATACACGTGTTTTTGTTTATTACATACAATTTTCTTTCTTACCAAAATTATTAGCAAAATTCCAATTTTCTAAATATTTAAGAGTATTAATGAATTTGCTTAAATTATAATTTTATTGAATTAAGTTTAATATATTTTTAATAAAATTAATCGATAACTTGGTTGAAATTTTAAATAAATTTATGATAGTTATAAATGAGATCTTTGCAAATAAGTAAATAACAAATATTAAGTATACGACCCGTAAAGTTCAGAGTATACTTAGAATTGCTAATTGAGTTTATAATTGTCATTTGTAATTACTATTTCTATTTCTATTTCTGCGAGTAATCACTGTATGCTAAAATACCTGCAATCTGAGGAATGCCAGAGATGTGTGCAACAGGGGACAATTGACATTTCTCAACCATGTGATTGTCAATGAAATGTTTTGGATGTTCTCCTCCTTCTCCTTCTCCTTCTCTGTCTCCATTCGTCTCTATCTCTCTAAAATCATGTGCGTATATTTGCAGATCGATTTCTATTAGTGAGTTTTGCAATGCATGCCACGTAATTGAAACTCTTGATTTTTCCAATTAATTAAATGGCTTTGTCATGCGCTCAAACTGAAGTCGAGAGTGGGAGAGAGGAGTGGCATATCAGGGGGCAGGAGGTGCAGAAGTGAGGGTAGCTTAATGAGGCACTCATGCTTCGATTTGGCAATGAGTGGCGATTTTAATTAGCTGGATTCACTTGAATATATGTACATACATATATTCCCTTACACACACTCAATACACACACATACATACATATATACAGATTAAACTGTGCGTCATTATTGAATGATTTTTATTATACATTTTAAATGAAGCCATTTAAATGTAATAAGAATAATAATAATAATAAAGCCATGCGAATGGCAATTCACATGGCCTAAAGCGACGTGTCCGTTAGGCCGTCAATAATCAATAAATATATGCAAAAATATGCAAATTGTTTATTAACAAATTTTAAAGTATTTGTCTTGCATTATGATTTATTATCGGCTGTCGAAATGCATTACAAAATAGCAGAAAACTCTACATGAATAATAAATTCATTTTTATTTCGCTGCAGGCAGCGGCAGCGACAGAGGAAGCAAATTTATAACTCTTTATATTTCAATTTATGACCTTAAATTTATATGGCAAATGATGCTGACAATTATGGATTAAATGTGTCAATAAGTGACGCATTGACAAATTGTCGAAGAATCAGACAAATTGTACCAGGTATCAAATGGCAGACTCTCTCTCTCTCTCTCTCTCTCTCTTTCTCTCTCTGTGGTAATTAAAAGGTGCTACACATTTTAGCCAGGATTAATGCATCCGACACTGGCAAACAAATTGCCAGCACAGCAGGTTCTAAGAAAATACTCGCAGGATTAAACAGGACACTGGACACATTCCAGAGCTTCACCGAGCGATGCATGCCTGGGGATTGTGGTTAACTGAAAAGTATACATATCTACATACAAACATATATAAACTTGTAAATATATATATATATACACACAAACACACATACTTACATATAATAATCATTTCAAATTGGTTTCGTGCACATTTCAATGTAAATATTTAGTTTTGCATTTGCATAAATTGCTTTTCAACTTGTCCAGTCGATGTTAAATTGTGTAAATAATTAATTTCGCAAATTTACTTCACAACAGTTAAGGAAATGCAAGGAAAGAAAAAATAAAATAAAAGGAAATTTGCTATTGTAATAAAAATATTTTAAATTTTAATCTAAATTAAATAGTTGATTTAATCTTCACAAAGAGCAATCAAAATAATATATTTATTGACAAAATAATAATATAAATGACATTTATATCTTTACAAAATATTTATTATTCAAAATATATTTATTTGTCAACTGTTAATAAGCTAAAATTAATAAAGTCAAAATAATATACTTAACTTAATTTGCTTGATTTTAAACTGTTTTGAATTAACTGAAATGAACTTTTATTTAATTTTATTTCTTTGAATATTCTTGTATAATAATTAATAATTATAATTAAAATTTTAAATAATTCTTGACCATTAGAGTTTTTTATATGTTCCATACAATTTGGTTTCTCTAAGTCGAATAGAACAAGTTAAAATAGTCGAGTTTGCTCGACACTGCAATACCAATTGTTGTTGACTGTAATTTGTTGTTTAATGAATTACTAACAAGATAATTTTAGCAAAGGATTTATTGTCAATTTACATACATATCCATCTCAATGCACATATGTACGCACTCTTGTTTGGCATAAACACTCCAAGCCAACCGTTTGGGCCATTTATCAATTAACTAACGCGAGAATCACAACTCGAGTCTTGTTTTTTTGGACAAAACAGTGTAGACAAGGGAGAGTGTGGGGGGTGGGGTAAGCAATTAATTTTCGCTTTGGGGTAAGATGCGCGAACAAAACGCAAAGTTGATTAACGGCTTCCCCTTCCCTTTTCCCACGTTCTCTGGTTAAACAGCAATGGCAGACATGCTCCTGCTGCTGTTCCAGCTCCTGATCCTGTTCCTGTTTGAGCTCCTGCTCCTGTCGCTGATTCATAGGCAAATCGTTTGCACCGAACGAAGCCTCCAATTTAATGGCTAAGCGATAAAAATGGCAAAATACAAAACATGCTTATGTAATAGAGCGCTATGGCAAATGCCAACAGTGTGCCCCATCTACTATTATCCTGTCGTCCTTTATCCTTCGTTCTTCTTTGCCTTGGCCAAGACGCGGCTTGCTAATTAATCATCGACGTTTATCCGACTTGATGCAGAACTAAACAAATCGTTTCAAATTATTAAAATCATTTATAATGCGCCGAGCCACGCAAGCTGAAAGGGGAGAAGGGAGAGGGGAAGAGAAGGGGGTGGGGGGGGGTGGCGCATGTGAGCGCTTTCTGATGAAGGATGAAGGATGTGCTGCGTGCGCTTGGCGCCGGCAAAAGCGTTAGCACAACTTGCCACCACGAATCCAAATCCGAGTCCGAGTCCGAGTTCAAGTCGGTAACTGAGTTCGCAGTCCACTCTAGCTGGCAACATAAATCAGTCGCACATATTAACCTCGCTGGCAAGCAACAACAGCAACAACAACAACTGTTTCACTATCTGGTTGTTGTTGTTGTTCGTGTTGTTGTTGTTGTTTGTGTGCCGGCGTGACCAATTAAAGACCGCCATCATTTTATTTATGTCTTGTTGCTCTCGCCGCTCTCTCTCTCTCTCCGCCATATTTTTCTCACAATTCGCTACGCCTTCCATTTCCTTCCCGCTCTCTTGCGCTCCACGCCGTCTCATTATTCGCACATTCGTGAGGCAGAGAACAGAGAACTGACATCGAACGAGGGGCAGACGGCGAGTTTCTACCATATTTCTTGCAGTCAGCTTATCTCAGAGGCGCTGACAGGCAGCAATGAGACAGACACACACACATACACACACACACACACATACATACATGCAGGACAAGCAAGGACATCTTGGCTAAAATAAATTATGTGCTCGCTGCGTTCAGTAAAACGTAAACAAAATATGTGGGCAACCACGAATAGGGAAACGAGAAAGTGAGCGAAATTCACTGACCAACCGGATGTAAAAAAAAAGCAGGAGCAGCTGCTAAAGCATTGACCATGGTCAGGAACTGCCAAATGGCCAGAAAGTTGAGCAGCTGTGAAAATGGACTTGGTTAACCTTGAGTCATTGAATTCAGATATAATGTTTGCCCATTTCTTGGATTAATTTTTATAATTCCATGCATTTTTATTTATTTATTTTTTATACTTGTGATTAAATTATGTAAACAAGTCTTGAATTTATTTACAGTGGGAGACAAATAAATAAGGAAATAAATAGAATATATAATAAACAGTATTATTATACATATGGAATGAGTTTCAATGCATTTAACATCAAAATGTATCTTCGACAGTTATAATGCACCCAGAAATTTATAATATTAAAGAATATAGATGCACTCTCTTCTGTGAACAATTATAATGTTAAAAGAACAACGTTAATTGCAAGCAGAAGGAAAGAGAAGAAACAAGTGCAAGACGCATTGTTATTGTCATTGAACTCTAATCCACTTCCATTTTTTTTTCATTTTCTTCTCTCTTCATCTAATTCTCTCCTCCTTGGATTGGCTCCACAAGCAAGGTCTAGAGCTTACGATCCACAAAAGCTCAATCGGCCCCTGCGCTTTGCATCGCCGCTCTCAGCAGTTGATCGACGTGACGTGAGGTGACAAGGCACATGTACGGAAGCTGCCAAAAATTACCTTATTTCTACGGGGAAATAAGTATAAAGTGCGGAAAAACTGGCATAATTAATTGGAAATCAGTGGAAAACGCTAAGTGAGGTGGAAATAGTGACAAATGTAGCCTATTTAAGCGCTGACCAGCAGCACTTGTCATGCGTATTTCGTTTTCGCAGTTGCTTTTGATTACCCCGCTGCTTTTACTTTCCCCTCGCCGTGCGGCAAATGTGACAAGTGGTTGAGAAAAATGTGATTCTGATTAGTTTAAAATGCTGTTTATATAAATATGGTGCTACCTAACATAATCGAAAATGCAAAGAGTTTAATAATGTGTGCATTCGTTCTTTGCTTTTATTCTATTCTTTATTTTAAATTTTTTTGCATGTGCTAATATTTTTTTTCTATAGTGTACAGTGTATAGAAAGAATTAAAGTGAGCGTTCAGTTTACTTCACCCCTCTCTTCTACGCGAGAGCATAAACGCTCCGCTCAGCTACAACTCAACGACAGATCTTTCGTCGTGGGAGCGCCAGCATGCTGAAAGTGATTTTAAAACTCTCTTGTACGTATCAACTCTCTTAATTTTCATGCGCACACATAAACAGACGTCGTGTAAAGTCAACATAAGAGCAATATATTTTATTCTTGCCATATATTTGCTGTTCACTTCATGGCACTGTAACGATTTGCTCTTATTAACAGAGATTCAATTTATCAAAAGAAAAACAGAATATTAAGAGTAAAGTAAAGTTAAGAACTGCATACAATATTAAATAATAAATATATTATATTTAACTTTTATTTGTTTGCCACACTGATTAGAACATTTTTATATTTTACTTATATCATATTTGTGTTATATTATATTTATTTACAACTTCATTTTGATTATATTTGCTAAAGATAATTATTAGCAACCCATATTCCTTGCCCCCAAAAAACTTGCATTTTATATATATTTTTTTATTGGTGTATATAGTTAGAGTTGAAACTGCCCAGTTAGTTACTTTCCCATTAATTCCACATAAAAGCTTCTACTTAAAACAAACTTTAATGGAAGTACAAAAATTTTCACTTTAGTCCGACGGCCAAAAAGTTTGCTTCTCAAATTTGTGAAAGTGGAAATAAGTTTTAAAGAGAAAGTCTAAGTAAATAGTGTATATAAATATATTTTGTAAATATTTAATAAATGCTTATTTATATAGTTATGTGTGTATGTTTATTGTATTAATTTTTGTTTTGTTAATTTTTTGCGCAGCTGCAGAGAACGACTGTAAATACAAAAACAAATAAGTCGCAGGGCAAACGAAATAAATGCAATCATAAATTGTTATTGTAGTTGAGTTTCAGGGGAAGGGAAAGCAAAGGGAAGAGGGTGTAACCATTGACCATGTGCAGTTAAAGGCGTATTTATTTATGTTTGCAATACTTTGGCATTGGCAACCGCACCAAGTGGCCAAAATCCTATGAAGTCTGCTCCCAAAATCCATACAAAAATTGAAATTGAAGAGGGAAGGGAAATGTTGGAACAGTTGCCATTGAAAACTAATTTGCGGTGAGCATTGAATATTTGGTTATACATGCATCGAACTTATTTATGGTAGGAGTATCCTGCTACCATAGGTAATGTCATTCTGACCATGACAAGGGCTCGTAGACTGTGTTGGCCTGGTTAACTTAAACTGTATGCACATTTCCAGCAATTGATTGGGCTGAGAGGCAGAAAGGCTGTCAGTCAGGTGACGGCATATAAATCAGAAGGACATATGGAACAGGACTTGTATAGCCTGATGTCGTTTCTGCTTCAGCGCGTTTTCCAATCAAATGACTGCAAATGTCTAGCCAAAAAAGATCACAGGCGGAGACAGCCTGGTCAAGATAGCTTAACAACACACACACACACACACACACACACGCACACAGATACTCAATGGTTATATCAAAAAGTGGCAATGGCCAACATATTTGAAAAGTTTCCAAATCACGCCTCAAAGACAGTTCTCACTGCTCTAACTGCAAATATTTTCCAACGAATGTGTGCCACACACACACACACACTCTGAATGAGACAGAGAATGAGACAGAGACAGATGGAGAGTCGCAGTTGGAGTTGGAGACAAGCGCAAACATGGCTTAATAACTCATTCATGTGTGTGTCTGTGTGTGTGACTTTTGCATGGCTGACTGCTCTTCCTCTATTCTCAATTCCTCAATTTCTCTGCTGCTCTCTGCCTCTTCCCCCGACTCAATAAAGCAGTCAATGGCAGCGACAACTGCGGTCAAAGTGTCAGCTTCAAGTTGAGCTGTTGACTCGCACTCATTAAATAAAAGATTGCATGTTTTCAGCCTTTTGTATAAAAACAGGCTAAGCTCATACCAAACTTGCCACTGCCAATAACCCAACCAGTTAGCCAGATTGTGCAACTGACTTCTCGTATTGTTGACTTATGCCAAAACACATATAAATCTATGCTCGAATCTCTATCTCCATCGTGTCCAACTGCGTCGACGTATGCAAATTAAAGCTACACATACATAACTTTTCCTATTCTAAATTGAAATCCTTATGCGAATATTTGTGGCATTGACACTCACTACTCACAATTCACTATTCACTACTCACAATTCACTTCTGCTTGGCAGATGTTAACTTCAGTGCACAATGGGAAAATTCAATCAAATTTTGCACCAAATGTTTCATTAATCTTACACTTCTGATAACCTCTAGAGTTTTCTATCTTGTGTTGTTATATATTTTAAATAACTTTAAATTTGTATTTATGAACTAATATCTTTTACTTTTTTATAAACTTGATTTTTATGGTTTTATTAAATACTTTTTGCTTAAATAATCAGTGCTGTCATTATTAAATAAATAAATATACTATAAATATACTATTTCATGAGTTTCTATTAACTTAGAAACGTTAATTTATAGTCTTAGCAGCTGTATTTTAATAGGTTTTAGTTCTGATATAATGTGATTGTTCAACAGTCACTTTAAAAAAATTCATTTACACATCATTCCAGATTTATTTGCATTAAAAAGATTCATGTACATATATTTAAAAATATTATAAATAAAACTCTAGGTGTAATAAAATTTACCGTTTAGACTTTTCAAAACTTCAACTTTCAACTTTATCAAAACCAATTTAATGTCCATCAAAAATAAACTTGGTTAACAGAAAATACAATTAATTAAAATTGCTTTTAGATATTATCACTAAATGTCTTACTTTATCTGTTTACTTTGGCATATTTATTTAGTTAGTAATATTAAATTACAACATGATCTTATAGCCATATCTTGTATGATCTTATAATAAGTACTGTCTTCATTAAGTGATTGTTATGAGTGGTATTTTTCATTATAGTAAGTTACTCGTCCATAATTTCAACTATATCAACCCATCCACAGTGCAGTGTCCAGAGTTGCTTACATGTTATTAATATGGAAATATGTATAGCTGTGTTGCACATGTCAACCACCTGCAGTCCCTCAACCTGCAGCCTGCAACTTGCAACTCCTCTGTGCAATCACAATCCCTTTAATCGCGCATCTCGTTGCACGCTGCAAGTTGACAAAAGTGTGGCAGACACAAAATTGTATAACGTTTGTTGCCTTTGCCTCGACCTGCACTTGGATCACATGACACCTGTCTTTATATCCTGTATATCTCCATGCATATATATATATATATATATATTTATATCTTGCACCTTGCCACACTTTTGTTGCAATCTTGCATGGCTTTGCATGTGTGTGTGTGTGCTTAAGATGTTTGTGTTTGTGCATGTAAGCGATGTTTAAGTGTCGGTAAAACTTTATAATGTGTTTCTTACAACAACAATAAATGCAAAAAACAAGCTCTATGTATGTGAGAGTGTAGGTGCTGTAATTTTCATCTCATTTCTCTTTGTGGCACATTAAATGCTGTTGTTGTTTCTGATTTTTGTTAATTACATATATATATATACATATATATACAACATGTAAATGCCAGCAGAGCGTAGAGAGACAGAGAAGGAGCTAGAGAGTGAGTCAGAGCGAGAGAAATAATATTTGTTGCCTACTTTCAGGCGTGTCATTAATTTCCACTGCTTAAAATTTATACACGCCACAAATTGCCAGCTAGTTGGGCCATAAATACAGTCTCCACACACACAAATACACATATATATATATATTCATTGGCCCAACACCTTTGGTGTCTGTCTTATTATTGTTGGTTGGCTGAATCTCCTCCTGGTTGGCTGAGTCTCAGTCTGCCTCCTTTGCAGTTGCTGCAACAAAAACTATGCTCGCATTTTGATTTTTGAAATCATGTTGAAATACATAATTTGCCCAGCAATTGTTTGACTTGCCACACACACACACACACACACACACTCGCACACACTGTCTGCTTCTAATTTCCATGTGTTGGCTTTCATTAATATTCATAGGAACTACGGACACGGAACACAGGCCTAGGCTCCAGTAGAAAAAGCATCCACAGAATTTGCATAAATTTTGAGTCGTTTCAAGCACAAGGGTCTTCTCTCTCTGTGGCAAGTGCGGCAAGTGGCAAATATTATTGTTTTTGCAATTGCCATTAAATTTAACTCTTATTAAATTTGATTGAATTTCGCGTTTGTTGCAAAACTTTTTAAGTCTCGCCACAAAAACGCAAAACAAATTTCGTTGCTGCAATGAATTTGTAAATTTATGGTTGCATTTTACAACAACAACAGCAACAACAACAAGGATAACAACATCGACAACTGGCAACGGAAACAATAATCAATTATTGGTTAAAATCAACTCAACAGGATTATTGAGTTATAAATGTTTCATAAAATATTCTGCGGCACCTGTTAGCTTCCCCCTTCTCTCTTTCCCCTCGTTTGCGGTTTCAACTGATAAATGTGGCAAATAAAATAAGGCATCATCACCAACAGTAACAGTAACAGCAACAGCAATAACAACAACAACAGCTGGCATTAAGCTCAACCCTAAAGAGGGGGCATGTGGCATGTGGCATGGGGCATGGGGCAGCCTGGCGCACAGTTGATAGCCATTGCATTCTCTAATTAAATTTTGTGACATGGCCACAAAGCTGACCATAAATAGCCAAAGCCGTTGGCAAACACATGAAGCATTTATAACTCATTAAAGGCATGCCACATGCGTGGCAATGTGCAAAGTACAAAACTGCAACTGCAACGGCAACGGCAATTGCAACAGCAACTGCAACAGACGGCAGGTGCAAGGCTTAAAGCTGCCCCTGTCTGCAGCAGAGTTGCCAGATTTCGACAGTCAAATTAGCCAAAATATGCCAAAAATGGGATAAACTTAAATGCATGCAAAATAAATAAGAAATTAAAATTGGGATTTTAATTATATTATATATAATTTAGTAATTATAAACTAATAATATCATACACTTTCATAATCGCTTACGTATTCAATTATTTGACTGCAGCTGAAATGAAATTTAAATATTTGGGGTGCAACTTAAAATAATGGCATTACACATATTAGATTTTATACCATATTTATCAATTTTTAAATTTCCTTTTTTACTTTGACATTTAATATTAAATGAATATTGCAGGGAAATTTACTTTTTATTATTTTTAAATTTATTTGGCTCTGAAAACACGTTTTACTTCAGCATTCGGCCAAAAAATATTGAACATTTGAATTCCAATATAATATGCATTTGATACCAAAGTATAGTTAGATATAAACTTATAGCGTTTTTCATTTTAAAATAAGCTAGATTTAGCCATTTTTTAGCTTAAGTGACAACATTGTTCTCTAGCTCTCGTGAGTGGTTACAATTGCTGCCAGCGGCAGATATCATTTCGCGTATTACGCATACGTCACGTGGTGCACGAGGTGTGCATGTATATATATGTGTGTGTGTGTGTGTATGCTCGTTGCAACGGCTTTGACTGCCGACAATACGGTCACTGCACACATGAATGGTGCAAAAGAATTAAAAAGTATAAAAACGCAATTAAAATACAAAAAAAACAGGAGAGAATAAAGACAACAACAACAACAACAACATGAGCAACGGTAACAAGAGGAGCAACAACAACAACACAAATGACAATGGCAAGCTGCCACACTTCGTCGTTGTCGTCTGTCTGACGATACGTCCATGTTTGCACCCCGGAGGCAACTTGACGGCTGCTGGCGACGTCGTTGCAATGTTGCAACATCGCCCTTTGGCTCGGACTCAACTCAATTTGTTCATTTAACTGCTTTTATTTTTATTATATTTACATTTGCTTCACGCTCCACAGATAATTACGACTATAATAAGGACACATTGTCCCCACCGCTGTCCTTCAGCCTGTCCCTGATATACACACACACTAACACACACACATACACACACGGTATATTGAAGTTTGTATCCTTTTGCTTTCGCTTTTCGCCTTTCACTGCAAATTGCACAACAAATTGCTTTTGGTCAATGCTAGCGAAGGCAGCTCGTGCATCTTGTTTGGCCGAAAACAATTTAAGCCAGAGCTTGTGCCTTAAAGCGTTTGGCTTGCCAGATTGAGGCAGCGGGGGAAGAAGGGAGGTAGAGGCAGAGAAAGAGCAGGAGCAGGAGGTGAAGCAGAAGCCAACGCATCACGTCAAGTTATTCATACGTGGCAAAGTCTGCAAAAGGAAAAGTTCAAAAACTCTGCGTGTTCCGAAGTGGGTGAGGGGAGGTGGGGAAATGGGGGAAACGGGGTCGTTGGAGGGTGGAATGGTTTGACTGCTCGCCTGCCAGAAGAAATGAAATCACATGAAAGCGCATTACATACTTTGTCTGACAATGCAATGCATCAATGTAAAAATAGCAACAGCAACAACAACAATAAGAACTTGGCATACCCTGCCACACACTCTACAACAACAACAACAACAACAGAAACAACAGCAACTAACACTCCCTGTAAAAACTTTTCAACTTTATTTTTATATTCGTCCCCCTTTATAAATGAAGCGTCCAGTATTTACATTTTAAAAGAGCTAGAGCAACAAGAAAAAACATACTCCTATCAAAATTTAAGAGATATGCTACCACACCTATAATTTTTAAGATTGAACCCTCCCTTTAATTATTTTCCATCATTCCACGTTATCCCATTCATTTTTAATAAATATAATATAAAGCTATGGCTGCTTTATTAATTGTTATTGTTGCTAAGTTATTAATTGTATGTAACTCGAGCTGCTATGTAATATATTTTTAAATCGTAAAAGCTTAAAATGTATGTATGCAATAAATATATATTTAAATTGAGTAATGGATATCTTATAGTCGGAAACTCAACGGTTTTAGCCATGTTAAATATAGTAAATTTGTAGCATATTCTTCTAGCGTTTGCTGCAAATGCGGCATGCCGTCTGCTGTTTCCATAAATTTCATTGCCTGCACGCACGCATACACTCACACACACACACCTGTGCAAAGACTACTCTACACACAGTTGAGAGTGCGCTGCATAAGAAATACGCTTGAATACTGAAACGATATAAGGTAATATACAAATTGAAATTTGCGCAAACATGACTTGGGTCGTCTTCACCTCCGCCTTCTCCTCTCCTCTCCCAATTCAACTCCCACTTCCACTCCTCCTTCCACACACAAACTCACACACCCACATTTAGTTTCATGCTATGTTTTCATTGCCTCAACTGATAACTTGGCAAATGAAGTATACGCAGTGTGGAACACCTTCTGTTAAGCATCTTTCCGATTTTTTCTACATTCCCATTTCGCACAATTTATTTGCAAGTGGAGTGAAAAACTTTTGCTTTATCAACTGAAATGAAAAGAAAATGACAATTTTCATAGAGAAACACTTGGTTGAGTTTCCTTATAGATATTAGCTTATATGTTTGTAATCTTGTCAGACATTTAAATAAATAAAAGAATGTATGTTTAACAAGATTTTCTAGTTGGGTTTGAAATAAGTTTTTACCTTTTTACAGATTTGACAGCTTAGTTGAAATTTTCCTCAAAACAAAAAAGATTTTTATGAATTTCGCATGAGTAAATATTTTAATTTATAAGAAAAGTTAGAAATATTTAAATATTTTTCCACTTTAAATCGATGTTAAAATAACAATTATTAAGATGGATATCGAAGTTCCGATAATTTTTAGTTTAAAACGAGCAAAATTCTTTTTTTCAATTCTATTTTTCTATTTCTTACAACAATATAAATAAAGTTGCATAATTTAAAATATAGAAATTTAATTTTGAACTGTTGGCAACCCTGCAAGAACAATTGTTACCAATCAAAAGCTGCTTGTCACCAAAAAAGCATCACTTTGAATTGGAAACTCATTCAACTTTTGGGGAAGGTAATGAAATCCTGAATACTGCGGATAGACATCTCTGCGCTCTTCCTCTTTTATATATATTTCCTTTCACTCCTCATCATCCTCTCCCCTCTCTCGCTGTCCTTTTCCAAGCGAGTATATCTATCACTACTTCTGCTCGTTCGCCTTCTACACACGTCACAGGACACAATTAATTTACCATCTTGAAGTTGGTTCCCCTTGGCCAACACCACATTGTAGTCTGTTGTCGTGTTGTCGTGTCGTGTCGTGTTGCCGCCTTTCCCCCCTTGGCACGTTTTGCACCTAGTTGCTGGTGGCGCCTCCATTACAACGCCGTGTTATTTGTCTGCTTTGTATTGTCAAAACGCGCTGTCAAAACAAATGCTTAACAATTTTTCAGCGACACACACAAACACATTCAGTTTCTCTCAGTCTATCTCTTTTTCAGTAACTGAATTTCTAATGCTGTCTCTTGTTGTGTTGTGTTGTTGTTGCTGACAGTTGACAGTTGTCAAGTTGACAATCATCATCAGCATCGTCATCATCATCGATGGCATAAATAAGAGATGCGCTTGATTATTTCCCCCACGAGAAAGGGTTGCGTTTCCGTTTCCATTTCTGTCTTCCTCTCGCTCTTTCTCTCATCTCTTCATCTCTCTTTCTGGCTATGATAAATGAAAGCCGGCAATGAATTATATTGTTTATACAAATTACTTTATTGGCACAGTGCGTCGCCTTCTCTGTGCTTAGAAGGAAATTATATGAATAGAATGATTTATGGCCAATTCAGTGTCTCGTCTTAAGTTGCAGCAGCAAAACAGCTGAAACAGTTGTTGGAATGTGCAACACAGAGAGTGGAGAGAAGAGAGTAGAGAAAGTGAGAGTAGCAAGTTGGCAGTTAACCAGCTTCAGGCTTTAGGCCATCTGAATGTAAAGGCAAATGCTGGCAATTAGAAAAATCATAAGGCTGTCTTAAGTATCAACACAGAGGGGAGCAGTTGAAAGCAGGGGAGAGGGGAAAGAAACACGCTTCAAGCGCTTTTCAGCAACCAACTGTAATCGCCGACGCCTGCCACATGCCACATGCCTCATGCCACATTCCCCATGCCCCATGGCTCTGGGGATGTGTCTAGGCAAACTCTGTCACATATTTATGAACTTATTTGCTTTAAAATAAATATTGCTGCAACAGACTGTAGAGAAAGAGGGGGAATGACAGAAGGGCGGGCAGACTTAAGGGATTTGGTGTTAAAAAGGGTTTACTTATAAATTGAAATAAAGCGTAAAGTATGCCATGCCACGACATAACGTCTGCCTGCCACACTACCACACTGTGCCCCACGTAGACAGTTGTCGATGTGTCGCTGCTTGTGCATTTTCTAAGCGGCTTACTGTTTATGAGCCGCTTTTCAACACCAGCTAGGAAGTGGCATGAGGCATGAAACATGAGGTATAAGGCATGCGGCATGCGGCATGTGGCAGGCAACTTGAGCGAGCGCGCGTTGTATTTGCGGCAACGCTTCTTTCGCCTATTACTTGGCAAACAATTGTGGTAGTTGAATCGTAGTAGAAGTGTTGCAAATGTCTGAAATGTGTCGCCATTTGCAATTGTTGCCAGTTGCAAGTTGCAAGTTGCAGTTCGACTTCGTGCAATCCGAAACTGCAGCGAAAACATTTTGGCAACAACTTTTCTGCAATGTGGCAGGCGGCACCTACAAAATGCTTCTTTGTGGAAAACAAACAAGCAACAACTATAAGAACAACAACAACCATAACAACAACAATAACAACAACAATGAGATGTAAGCAAGTTAACGAAATAAAGGGAGAAGCGCACACGTTTCATACATTTTCACTTTGTAAAACATTTCTGATATGTACGTGTTGCAGGGAGGGGAACTTGAACTTTGGAAGGGGCAGGACCAAAACTTGTGTTGCAAAATTCTATTTAAAGTTTGATTAGCCGCGTGCCAAAAGCACACACACACACACACATAGACAAAGAGACACACAAATAATTAAGCAGAGCGAACTTCTTGTGTGAAAACTTGACATGCACACCTGGCGTATGAGCAATATTCATCTCAAGACGAAGACTGTCTTAATAATTACGCTAAATAATAGAAAAGACATATGAAAGGAGATTGTTATCGATCAGAAATTAAGTCTTACATTTGTTAATGCAATTTAAAATTAAATAAATAAATAAACGCACACTTGGCGTATGAGCAATATTCATCTCAAAACGAAGACTGTCTTATTATGAAAGGAGATTGTTATCGATCAGAAATTAAGTTATACATTTGTTAATACAATTTAAAATTAAATAAATGCACACCTGGCGTATGAGCAATATTCATCTTAAGACGAAGACTGTCTTATTAATTACTCTAAATAATAGAAAAGGCATATGAAAGGAGATTGTTATCGATCAGAAATTAAATCTTATATTTGTTAATATAATTTAAAATTAAATAAATAATTTAAATTAAAATTTTGTTTACACAATAATCAAAAAAAAGTGAATTTATTAAAATTTTTGTTTTGTATACTCTTTAATATTTGCTATCAGTCAGTGAGTCAGTGATAAAATTGACCTTAATGAGGTATTTCATTCAAATTAAACCTTATGCTTTAATTAAATAAAAATTTATCTATTAAAAATTAAAACAGAAAATTAACAATTTTTAGAAAAACAGGGACGGGGACAACCTGTTGACCAAAACACAGAATTGCACTTGCACTTAACTGGACTGTTCATATTTTGTCTAACAATTTTGTTAGCTCCAAAAGTTGTACACACACACACACACACTCGCACACACATATACACATATGTGTACACTGTACAGACATATTTAAGCACATGCCAAAAGTCAGTTCGACTGGCATTTGGATGGCAGATGCCCAGCTGTGCCAAAGCCAACCAATGTCTGGGCAAGCTACCCGCGGCGCAGCTGAGTGGACTTTTCCAGCGGGAGCCAGAGATGAAGAGATGGAACTACAGAAGAAGATGGTGAAGGAGAAGTAGAGATGGGAACTGGCGTTGAAGAGAGATGAAGCAAACGGCGCTCCAACCAAGATGTAAGCCACAAAAATACTTGACAATTTGTTTGCAATACATTTTACGCTTCAACCAACAATCCCAACTACTCCTCCCTTCTCTCTGTCCTTCCCTCTCTTGTTTTAGGCGACACACACGCTTCAATATAGTATATGTATATTATACATATAGAACATATACTGGCACATGTATTTGCTCTCGTATTTGCCATTTCTTGCAGCATAAGCATTTTGACTATGTTTTGTGTTTTTACGCTGTTTGTCCTCCTCTTTCTCCTCCTTTCTGACCATGGTTCTTGTCTCGTCTCGGCTGAAAGATAAAAGCAATAAGTTCATAAAACAATTGGCTCCATTTGCTCTGATTTTCATTGCCTGCCATTTGTGTGACCTGCGCGTTGACCTCCCCCGCTGAGAGGCTTCCCCTTCCTCTCCCTTACCCACTCCACTCCTAGACAGACATATGTAGTTATAGTTATTGTTGTTCTTCTTGTTGTTGTTGTGATTGGGACTCTGCACTTGGTCCTTAATTGGTTTGTTTATATTGGCGCCCCTTGGCCAAGCTGCAATCAATTGCACACAATGATGGCAATTACAACACACACACACACGATCACACACACCATCACACACTTATTCTTATACACAGGCAATATGCAGTTAATAATTTTTGCCATTTATGTTTGATAATTGCTTCGTATTTGTAGGCAATTTACTATTTACTAATGATAACGAAACTGCAGCAACAACAACAACAACAACTGCTACCAATAATAACAACAACTGAAATAGGGAGAGAGAGAGAGAGAGTTGTATAGATGCCTTTGGCTTTTGCCTTTTGACTTTTGGCTTTCTGGCTTCAGCTTCATTGCATATTCAGTTAGTTGTGAGGCACTTGCCACTTGCCACTTGCCACTTGCCACTTACCACTTTGCCACTTGACTTGTGACGATGATGCAATTGCCGATTGCGTTCTGCCGTTTTGCCAAGTGAGAAATGCAAGTCGAGTGGTTTTGTTATCCAGGTGAAAGAATATATACATACATATGTATGTACTTATGTATATGCAACAAACATGAAGCATGCCACATGTTGCCTTTAAATATGCGGTAATTAGTTGGCGTTTTGCCAGTAAGCCAAACTTTTGGGCTGCACACGCATTAGTCGAATTTCCACCCCACTCATCTACTTCCACTTGTCCCCCCCTTTTCAAGTGCCCCTTCTTATCGCCGCCACTGGCAACAGTTTCTGTACCACAAGGCAATCAGTGCAAATGGATTCCTGTTGCGCCAATTGGGCCGGGCTAAGTGTGTGTGTGTGTATGTGTGTGTGTGTTGCACCTGTGCAATTATTAATTGCCAGCTCAACTGAGTTGTCTATGTGTATGTGTGTGTGTGTGTACTGTTAGAATAAGCTGTTAATTTATGCTGTCAGACAATTTCAAGTATCGATTGCCTGGCAAACACTCAGACAGTCAGTCAGTCAATCAATCAGTCCATCAATCAGTCTAGTGACTGAATGAAATGAATAAATGCATAAATGAGTGTATGAGTGTATGAGTATATGAGTGAATGAGTGTATGAGTCATGAGTCCAGTCGCTAAGTGGCACGCAGTTTGTGCCTCAAAATGATTTGTCCACTCTTGTATTAACTAAATGAGCTGTTTATGTAAATGCGCATATCAAATTAAAGGCCATAAAAAAAGGAGACGCCCTTAAAGAGATAGAGAGAGAAAGAGAGGGAGAGACAGAAAGAGACAACAGGCAGTTTTTATGATGACGACAAGCCGCAGATTTCAGATGACTTCATTGCCAAAGTCACAGCAGGAGGAGAAGCTCATAAAAATACTTTGACTGCAATTGACAGTGTGTCCTGGAGCTGGGGACGCACTTGATGGCTGGGCATAAATCATTTCTAATTGCGCTGGCTACCTAGAAAGAGGAGCAGAAGGCAGGAGGCAGTAGGAACTGGAAGGTCCCAAGTTTATGGATAAGGATCTAGCATCTTATGATTCGAGAGTTCACTAATTGAGCGAGCAGCTTTAATTTGATATCCACGAGTGGCACTTGAGTTACAACTGAATATATTGGTATTCACATATATTCATGAATCAATGAATGTATGAATAAAGCGCCCTCTCTCTTTCACTCTCCCCCTCTCGTTGATGTGTAACAGGTTTTTATGCATTACGTGACCATATGAACCAGTTGGAGCAACAACAACAACATAACCAAATGCCACACACACACACACATACACACACACACATACACACAGAGTGTAAGGCTGGCCTATATCAAATAATTACCGGAACTTGAGCGTATAACCAACAGTTTCCGCCGGGCAGGTAAAACCAGCGAACAGCGATGAAATATGCCCAACACAAGTCCCAGTCTACCCAAAAAAAGAGGGGAAATTAAGGGAAAGGGAAGGAAAATGGCCAGTCATGTCCGTTAACAATAAATTCACATGTCAATAATAGTTTTTTAAGCGACAATCGCAGCAAAATTGTTATAACATTCACGAATTATGGCCTAAAGTTGCCACATATGAAAATATGAAATAAATATTTGCTTTTGTTTTGACTGTGATTCGTTGTTGTCCTTGCAGAATGAAAATGAAGTTGGAGTTGCCAACTGGACTCCTTGGAAATTATGCAAATGTGTGTCCATTAGCATAAAGTGATTTTGATGAGGCACCAAAGTGGACTTTATGCTTGGCTGGCTTTGATTAGGGTTATGCGGCGACAGAAGCCAGAAAGCCGTGCTTCTAACTCGACTAGACTAGGCCTAGTATACGACTTGTTATCCTTCTTGTTATTCTTGTTGTTGTTGTTGTTGCCAAGCTGTTTTCACGGTCAACACCGCAACAGAGTTGCCTTTCAACTGCCAATTTTATTTAGGGTTCATCCTGTTGCCTCTTTTTTGTGCCTCAATTTCGAATTTCGAAAACGCTATTCAGCAATTGCTGCTGCTGTGTATAAGAGTTGCGTATAAGAGAGGCACATAAGTATTGCTCTTTAAACTACACATTTTACCATAGGTCTGATAACTCTGTCAATTTGTAATTCTAATGCTAAAAACACATTCAATTTCTTGTCGGTACCTTTTGCGAATTCCATATATTTTTTAATAGTTAATAAAAAAATTGTAAAGCGAAATAAGGATAAATAAAAAAAGTGAAAAGACGACAAATTTGTAAAAATCTAGTTAATTAATAATTGCGGTTGAATTTTTATTTTAAATAGTAATATTTATAAAAATAAATCGACAAAATATAATTTTTTTGAGTATTTCCCTAACTTTTCCAAAATATTAAATAAAATTAGAAATATGTGACAAACATTAAAATATTTTACTAATAATAACGAGATCTCTAGCTTTAGGATATTCCTAATTTTTGCCTTTTACACTCCCTTCTTAATTCAAATTAATTAATTTATATTTCCTCAGTACAAGTTCCCTTGCTTGTGCTCCTAATTTATTCCCCAATTTTGGTATTCTCAATATTATTTGACAAAAAATCGTATAAGGAAACATCGGTGTTATCATTAACATGTTGAACAATGACGTCAAGAGAGGCAGGTGGCACGTGGAAGCTTAAGTGTCGCCTAGCAACAGTCAAGGCAACAAAAAAAAGTGACTTTCAGCAGAAGGATAATATGATAAACTAGTTACGTGCATAAATAATGCTTTCCCCATTCATAATTTAGGTACGGGGAGTAGAGGCGTGGCACGTTCAACGCCTGCTGCTGTTTGATAGATGAGCATTCTGTGTCCCTTCTCTGCCTCTGACTCCCAATCCGACTTCATTGCCGTAGCTTGATCTTATGCATAAATATGGCCAAGAGCCCAATGTGGGCATTGGGGCGTTTGAACATGAATGTGTGTCATGAAAATGCAATAAGTTAATGATATCAGTAGTACCACCAACTCCTCCATCTCTCGACAGCTCTAATCCGGCGAAATAACTGGGGGTAAATGTAACTAACACTACGGTTGCGAGTTGCGAGTATAATAAACGTAAAACTAATGTCGGACCGTAGAAATTATGCGACACTAAAAGTCGGAGTGAAAACGGAATTTGGGATTGGGATCAGAAACTGAATTGGGATAGGGTACAACTTGGATATTGCCTTGCAAAACTCTCTAAAATTGTCAGACAAGCGAATGTATTCCATTCACGGACATACATATACATATATGTATATATATATGCTTGAGTGTGTGCGTACATGTGTGTGTGTGGTGTACCACAGTCTGCGTTTGACAATAATTGTTTGCAGCTGTCCTTTTTTTAATTTTATTTGCCAGCTACTCCGTTTTTTATAGCGCTCCAAACCGCAGCCCTGTTATAAGCGCTGGCTGAGTTTGATAAGTGTCAAGCTTTGTTAACCAAGCTGGACGGTTGAGGTGGTTCTCTGCTGGTGGTGCGGGGGTGCGGTGGTTGCAATGGGTGTCAGCACAGCACCTACCCCGTCAAGATTTATGTGCATCAACAGCAACAGCAGGAAAAACAATTTTATTGAAAGTACAAAAAAATAAACAAAACTCTTGTCAATGTGAGACTGATCAGATACCCATTACTTCAATACTCATTTGCATGCTGGAATCACTTAAATTAATCAATTACAAGAACGAATAAGTTAATTCGAATTCTCGCAAAACCAATTTAATTATGCATTTTTCTGTTTGTGTTAATTGCATTTCAATTAAATGGATTTAAGAATTATTTTAAATAAATACATTTATTATACTTGCTGTATTTTAATTTTATATTTAAATTCACATATAAATTAAATTCATATAAGAACACTTAAATATTTATGTTTATTATAATTTATATTATTATTTTAATCATTTTGCAATGATTATTTTGCATTTTAAAGTGAGACTTTATTATATGTATTCTTCATCAAAAATGTGAGATACTGAGAAAAGTTCGGTCATTGGAAATTCAAGAATTTGTATTTAATAATTTCAGCTCTTTTACCTATTTAAATATATATGCTAAAATTATTCAATTCTACTGGCCAACTTAATTTGGGGAATAGTGCAATTTTTTATTTAAAATAGGGCCTTTAAAATATAAGAAAGTTAAGCTTCTTTTTATAATGATTAATAATTTTGAAGTTGACATTTAATATAACTATTTACTGAGAATATGGTTAGATAGTTTTTGGAATACCTAGTTTAAGTTCTCCTGGTTACAAATGACCTGCTTAGCTGAGTATACCCCTGTCAATCGGGTATCATGGGCATGGGATATCAAAATATTTTCAAATTAAATAAAAGACTCGAAACTCTTTTAAAAAATTGTCACTTTTGCAGTTGTAATACAATTAAATACTTTTTGTGCCCGCTCTGACAAATGGGGGAATGTTGTTCATGTTCATTTTGTTGTTGTTGCTGTTGTTGTTGTTGTTGTTGTGAAGAGAAATTGTTTTAGTTGTGCTTGATATGAAAACATCGTTCGCTACATCCTCAGCAGGCAAAGGACGATTGGCAGTTGGCAGTCAGTCAGTCGGGCAGGCGGGCACGTGTCCTCATTTAATGGTCATACGTCATCCATGACAGCAGTCGATGGAAGGGAGTGATGGGAAGCCGGGAAGATGGGGACATCTGGTCGACACGATGGTGCGCTAATTGCATTACAATTGACTGCGCCAGATTCGAACCGGATAATGGACTAAAATGCGCTAATAATTAACCACGGCAAATGTGACGCGACACGGCAACGGCAACCAAATGTCAGAACTGAGTCGACTCCTGGCGTTGCTGTCTCAATTCTCAAGGACATATGTAGATAATATTTCTATTGCCGCCCCAAAAAAAAAGAGTTACGACAACGGACGCAACATGACAGATGACAGTTGACATATGACGAAGGGTTGTTCCGCAACTTAAAGGCTGAAACAGACTAAAGGATGGAATGCGGAGTGATGAGGAATGAAGGCTCGAGGCTGGATCCTGGCTATACTTGTCGTGCGGACATTTGTATTCGCATCGCAAGTGTCAATACTGCAAATGCTCAAATAAGAAATACACAAAAAAAATAGAAAAACTGTAGATATATTTTTGGAATGCCAAGAGCTGATGCTCTTACAGATTATATTATATATATTTTAATGGCAGCATGAAGGTGTAGTTAAACAATATCTGATATATTTATAATTAGCTTGATAGCGATATCTCTAGAAATTTAATAGTTCTTCTAGTTACAGTCTATCTATAGTTCCTATGACAAATAAAAATTAAATAATTAGTCATCTGGCTCTATTATATTTGTTTATTCTTAACTACGTAAACAAAAAATGAAAACTAAATGTTGAAAAACCATAAGTTCATATTAAAAAAATATATAAAATTAATCAAACTTATTTTACAATTTAGATCTTTGTCAAAGAGGTCTGTTGTATCATGTCATGAGCATATACCTATTTTTATCAATCTCCTTTAAGGGTTCAGAATCCATCTTTTAAAAGAAAAAAAAATATGTCTCAAAAGATACTTTTACTGCATCGCGAAATATGAAGCTATTCCCGCTAATAATCTCAAATTATTTGTGATAAGACCGTATGGATTCTCTATTTATCTCTTTTAAGGCGTTACACAGCAAGTGATAAAATGGCGTTACCCTCTATTAGGGTCGAGTAGGGTAAAAGTAGAGAAAGCCAAAGACGATGAATGTGCGACACATGCCAAAATAAGGGCGGAATTTGGGCGGCAACGCGGCTTCTGTCGTCCCGTCCCGTCCCGTTTTGTCCCTCACTCTGGCAGTCGAATGCAAATTGCAGCCATTTTTGTATGCAATTTGTTCTAAAGTCACAACATAGCAAGGAGAAGAGAAGGAAGAAGAACAACAACAACAAAATCAAAAACAACATGCAACTAAAGAAGAACAATTTGAACAGTAGAGTTGTGAGCGGCATCTTGAAGTTCAAGGAGTTTCTTGGAATGACGGGCTGTCGCATATGGAAGAAAACTTTGTAGACCACTTGAAGTGGCGTCTGATGGCGCACACGTGGGACGCTGGCATAGTCGAATCATGTCAGATATGTGGAATATTCGCGCTTCTTATTCAGGGATTCAGGGCCGTCCTTTGAGTGGGACTCGCCAATAAATGGCATTAAATTTATAAGGCCACTCGCATTTGCCATGTCTGCAGGGGCTCTGACAGTGCATAGTTTATGACTTTGCTCTCTCTCTCTCTCTCACTCTATTGCTGTCTCTGTCTATTGCTGCTGGCTCGCAATAAGCCAAGCCCGTACGAACATATAATTCTTGCGGCCAAGCACATACGCAGCGAGCAGGGCAAATACACAGCTCGAGGCGGCACAATGCGGCGTATGCGCAATATTCAGTATACGTGTAGTTGTACAGGTTGAAAGTGTTCCCTTTTTTATTTCTAATTGGAATGGTTAGAGCAGCAGTTATAAATTAAGGCTTATGGCTGCTAGTCCTCTCTCCCCCTTTCGACCGATAAAACCGTAAAGCAAACAAATTAAATTCAAAAATATATATCAACGATCTGGGGAAACCTAATGCAGTTGCCATGTAACGATTGGCTTGGCTATCAAATAATATTGCAAAAATAAATTGCCACAGAATAAACAAGCAAATATTTACAAGACATCCAAGTGAGAAGGTGGAGAGGGAAGGCAGCTGATAGAGTTGCGAGGTGCATAGTTGCGAGTAAATAAGCTGGAAACCCGAAACTTGACTTTAATAATAAACCAAGTGCCATGCCCTCCTCCTCCTCAACTACTGATGTCCTTGTGACTAGATGTGCGTGTGTGTGTATGTGTGTGTGTGCCTGTGTGTGGTGTTTTTGAAAATGCTCTCAAATTATTCGTGTAGAAAAGTGGCAACATATTTGAAAACTTTTCCAATCAATGCCAGGGCTATTAATAATTTATTGGATGCTTTAAACTCTGGCTACACATTAGGAGGATACAGCCCGTGGGGAAGACAGGATATAGAAATGTTATTTAGTGTATAGCCATTATATAGCTACATTTTAGATTTTTTTTATTACTGCTTAGCGGCTGAGTCAATCAGAACTTTGGCTAGTTTCATTATACATAAAATCGCTTTATTCAATGAAAATTCCTCGTCGATCGAAGGAAGGGTGGAGAAAAGGGGGAACCGCTTAAAACTTTAGTTATTCAACTAAAAATTAGCAAAACTAAAGCGAACACCATAGTAATGTTTATTTATTGGCATTTATGTATACATATATATTGATTTCTACAAACAACAACAATAACATATACAAATATGCATTCGAATGTGGAAAAAGTATTTTCGAGTTGTAGTTATTCAATTAAAAATACCGCATACCCGAACAACTTGCTCAAAAATACTAAAAAATAGGAAAAACTACAATGGGAAAATGTAAATAGTATTAGGGCAATGTGTGTGTGTGGGCGTGGCAGCCTGCGGCTTGACGTTGACCAAACACAACCCACAACTTTTAATCTCATTCCCCCTCCCGTACACAAAAATCTCTGGGCCGAATGGCAAAAGTTTGTTGAAAATGTTTTCATCTCCAAGAGCATAGAAATTAAAGTTTGGGGAAGCACTAAAAATACTTATGTGTTATATGTATGTATGTACGGTATCAGCTGGTGTTGCATGCAACAGCAGGTGGTCATATCACAGATATGTTTAGTTATCTCCAAAGTCGTTTATGCACTTGCATTTCATATTAGCTCCCTGTGGCATGACAATCACAGTCAAGGCGTTCAATCGAACGGTTAGTTGAGACTCCCTTGAGTTGAAAATGAAGGGGTGAATGCACAGCAATACACTGAGCGAAATTATCAAGTAGTTTGTAATTACAATCTTGCATTTCAAACTTGATTTCTACATTCGAGGTAAATTTCAAAAGTCGAGGATCTCGATTTTATGTCAATTAAAATTTCGTAAATTTAAGTATTTGAGGAATTTAGTTATTTTGAATTTAAATAAAAATCTCTAAATTCAATATTCTTTTACTTTATAAAAAAATATTTTAACTTGGTTAGATAATTGTTTATTCAAATGATATAAGTTATTGATTTATTGGCAATACTTAATTCGATATTATTCAATATATACCCCAGTTTTGCTCTTAGTGTACAGTTGACAATGTTGTTGCCGCTGCAAGCCGCTGCCATTGTTGTTGTGCTCGACTATGGTTCAGCGATTGTAATACTCAAGATTTTAATGTTACAGACTTTGGCTTGCATATGGTCGAATTGCATCAAAGACGCAGATGCTTCAGAAGTCGGACCTGAACGTGGACCTCATTCTGGACCTGGAACTGCAACTGAAAATGGAGCTGATTTTGAAGCTGCAGTATTAACTGTAGCCGTAGCTGTAGCTGAAGGCAGCAGCTCTTGCACTGTTGCCAATTGCTACCATTTCCCGTATCCAATACATTGAAGCGTCCGTTCCAGTGTTTGCCGGAAGTTTGCTTCGCTTGGCTGCGATTACATTTTCCTGCTTATGTCTTGTGCTCTGTTTTGTCTGCCCGGCATTCTTCCCCACCACTCTCCGCCTCTCTGTCTCTTTGGAAACTCAACTGAATGTTGGCAAAAGACGGCAGATGCCACGCCCACTCTCATGCTCACGCTCATACCGCCTCCCGTTCACATGGCGTTTCTCTGTTATGTAAATGCATTTTCATGTTTCTGCTCAGCTTATCCTTAAAGTCTATAAATATTTCGTATTGAAAAGTAAAATGAAGAATTTCGTATTTTTACGAGAAAACAATTCATGTTCTTCTTCCTGCTATATGTTTGTCTTTGTGCGTGTGTGTGTGTGTGTATGTGTGTGTATGTATGTGTGTGTGCTTTGCATATTGAATGTGCTAATAAAAAATACAAATTTGTACATAAAATTTGTTCAATTTTATTGCCCTGTGAGCCGAACAAGAAGAGTAGCAATTTCGAAGACAACGCATAAATTGCATTTCCCCTTCGGACAGAACTTTAAATTTCATTTCCCGTACCAAATATATTTTCGAGAGTATTTGTCTAATTAGTTTGTTATTAAGTGGGTCCTTGTTGTTTAGGATGTTTCACTTAATTAAAAATTGAGCAGGTGCCACAGATATCGAAACCAACTGAAAATCTGTCAAAACTTCATATATTTATGGAGGATTTTCGGTTGGCTTCGATTTCTGTCTATTTAATTTAATAGTGCTGTCAATGTCAGCTTTTCAATTGTAAATTGTTTAAAAGTTCAAAAAAATACTTGAAATTCAATGCAATAATATTAACTTCAATATTATTAAATTCAAGTTTCAAAAAAACTATGTAAATTTCATACTTTATTTTTATTTTTTTGTAATTATAATTAATTTATTATTATATTATAAATTAATTATAAATTATGATTATTATTCTTTAAAAAGTTCCAAAATTTTCTTTCTGTGGGAAAAATAAAAAAAGGTATGCGGACTGGGTTTTATAAAATTATTTGATAACTCCTTAGTTTATATTGTTTTAAAAGATTTGGCTACTTTTAGCTAATTTTCCGTTCCTCGAAGTAGTTGGCAACACTGGCGGGTAACGTGGTACAAACGTGCACAAAGTACAAACTGTTGATGCTTTTGACGTCAGCAAATGAAATTATTTTAAATGCGTTTGCAAATGCACTTGAACAAGCGCACAACTACATAAGCACACGCAAACCCACACACGTACATAATACTCGTATACACATATAGAGGCATAAATTATTAATTAATGCGTGAGCAGTTTTCCGGGTTTCAGTCCCAGATGTCCGGCATTTTGCTAAGCAGCTCCAATGCACCATTAAGTTGGATGTGGTCCATTGCGAAGGTCAGTGGCGTCACAAGTCCCAATAGAGGGTCGACTGATGAGTGAGAGCCAGCACAAGAGAGAGAGAGAGAGAGAGAGAGGGAGAGGGAGGGAGTGAGAGAGAGCGTACGATTGTTGGGCAAATCTTAAAGCGCGCGTGCAAAGTAAATGGAAGGCAAACATTTTTACAGAGCACAAAGGAAAAAACTTGGTCCGAACACAGCCACAAGGGCTAATAGTTGTAGGAAGAGGGGAAGAGAGAGAGAGAGAGGGGGAAGGGGTAGCCAGCCGATGCGGATATGTGTGCAAAGTTTGCACGTTGAAATCCTTTCAGTGCAAAACGGCTTTTGCAAACACATTTTAACCTAATTTACAGTTAAACATTAAATATGTAAAGCACGTCAGTTTCTGTGTGAACGCGTTTTTGCCGCTATGTGTTCATATATACATACATACATGTATATTTCATGTGTGCGTGTGTGTGTGTGAGCGGTTAAGCGGTGCTTGCGGAAGTTGGAGTCGCCACAGAAAATGGCAACCGTTGCTTTAGCTTCGACTGAGCTCAGCTCGTGCTCTGAAAAAAGTTACCTTATTAAATTGCCAATCGAAGCATGTAACTGTAAATTTGCATTGTGTGAGTGGCAGAGCGAGAGCGAGAGAGAGAGAGAGGGAGTGAGTGAAAGAGAGAGAGGAAAATGTTGCTTAGGCAGCAGCGAGCATAATGGCAACTGTGCTTCTCGCTTATGGCTAATAGCATACCCTCGCTATACACATTACTCATACGCACTGTTGAACCCTTTCGCCACATACATACAGCCATGGTCGCACAAATAGCTCCACAGAAATGCACAGATATGAGATAATTTTCATTATTTTAATTCTATAATCATAACTAAAAAATAGTTTATTTCATTTAATATCACATTTGTTTAAATAAGTAACTGTTATTAGAAAGCTTATCAATTTAATAGTTATTTCATGACATGATATAAATTTCATTCTTTAATTCTATAATCTTAACTAAAAAGTAGTTTATTTTATTTAATATTATATTGAGTTAAATAATTAATTATTATTAGAACGGTTATCAATTTAATAGTTATTTCACATCATAAATCTTCTTATTTTGTTAGCTGGGCTAAGCAAATAATAATTACTAAATTAGTAACACTAATTAGGTTGGGTTTTCTTTAATCCTTGCAACAAATGTTGAAACAATTATAATTTTTCAGTTTTTAACTTAAATTTAATATTACTTAAATTGGTTTTTTTTAAATATATTTCTTAGTTACATATTGTTTTAAATTTTATTAAACCTTAATTTACCTTTTGCCGACTTCTATTAGTCATGTATAAATAAATCAAATAATATAAAATAAATGTAAGTCAAAACATTTATTATTATTTATTTTCAATGTTGATCCATGTATTATTTAGTCTCAGCACTTTAAATATTTAATTTAGTTTAAAGAAATATATATGTAATTGTGCTATTTGTATGCCCATAGCTGTACATACTTACGTTCAGAGCGAGTGAGTTTGAGAGGTTGACTGGGCTTTGTGCCAAGTCGAAATTACATATGCAAAAAGTTAACAATCACGTTCGTTTCTAATCAATTATTTCCAGCCTCGAGCCAGGCAGGCAAAAGTTTCGTCCTGTTTCGTTTCGTGCTATCCTGCCACGCCCATGGCACACGCTTCGAGTCGATTGCCAGCTCATAATTTATGCGTCGATAATTTCATTTATGATCACTGCTCGTCTTATTCGACTGGACGCAACTCATAGTTCTAATATCCTTGTAGAAATTGCACTAATTAGCATTGCTCAGGACATTGAAGCAGCTGCTTTAACTCCTGGCAAATCGAGTTAGGTAAACTATGTACGACTTTCAGACTTATGGTCGGTGCGTATTTGATCTAGGAATTAACAAAGTTGCTGGAATTCTTAAAGCAGTCAACATGCTGTTGTAATGTACCAAACAAATGGTCGGTGATTCATATGCTGACGCTGATTGTGGCAGCAAATAAATAAATAGTGAGTAAATAAGCAAAGTGCCAGAGCGAGAGGAGAAGTAAGTGAGGCGGGTTTATTGAATTTTCTTGCCACAGCCAGAGTGCCTGCCGCACATAAATATGAAACACGATCGCAGCACCCAAGAGGTCAACAGAAGGAGGAGCAGGAGCAGGAGCAGGAGCAGGAGCTGGAATATTGGTAACTTCTCGCTTGCAAGATTTACGCGTATTTGCGTAAAGTAAAATTTACGCCTGAATGATGAAGTGGCTCCTGGCACGGCAACATCTCTGGTAGCGCTTGGCAACGATGGATGCTTCAGTGCTTGGCAATGTCAGTGGCACTTCAGGTGCTCCCACACCATCTCTGTCCTCCCTCTCCCACCGGACTTGCCTTATTGTTCAGCTTTTTGGTAAGCCACTCAAGTGCAACTTTAAAACTTCCAAAAATGTATCGACTCAAAAGGAGGAAACTGTCGTTGCCTAAACCTTCCGGGCGTGGTTTGAGATTGGGACGGAGGAAGAACGAAGGAGAAAGAGGAAAGTCGTCGCGTCGTGCGTAGCACATTTTCCGCATCAATGCGCGTTTATTTTACTGCTAAAGCCTTTACGAATGAATGAATGAGTGCCTCGAAAAATGCCCCCCTTTGCCTCTTTGCCGATACGCCCTCCCTGGCATCGTCTTCACTTCTGCTTCAAGTGGCTTACGCCTCCGGCAAGCAGCCTTTTGTTGAGCCTTTGTTTTAGAGCGGACTGCAAAGTTAAAGGGAAAAGAAATCACGATGCATATTTCCTAGATTCCTTATTCTCCTTTCGCTTGCCACAAAAACCAAAAAAAGAAAAGAAAGAAAATGTAAAGAATTGATAATAAAATAAAATAAGAGAAAAAAAAGTCATATTACGAGTAAATGTGGCTGGCAAGTTTTTCAATTTGCGCTTGCAAACATATTTATTGATTTCCGTCTCCGTATCCGTGTCCGTCTCCATCCGTCTCCATCTGTGTTCGTATTCTGCTCCAGCTTTGAATGTGCCACATTTAGCTTTATACAGGCGACAGGGTAATTAAAAATCTTTCTGGTCAAGTCACGGCCTGTTGAAGTTAAATGAAATTAACTAATCTGTACTTCCGTTGCCAGTGGAGAACTTTAAGCTCAAATTGAATCAAAGGATACAAATGCCACACAGTCAAGGATGTGCAAAAGGGATGAGCTGAAGCTAATTCCGCTGCTAGGCAGCAATCAGTAATCGATTGCCATAATAACAAAGGCAACTTTACACTGGGTCCTCAATTCAAATGCTAACCAAAAGGACTACTCAGTCGAATTATGAATACAAATGAATGCCAAGTGCCCTGCTCATACCACATTATGCAGATAACGTCTAAGAAATTAGCCAGTAAATCGTGTTTGGTAACACACACACCCACTCACACACAAATACACACACAATGGCAATGCGACCTACTTGTGCGTCTTTCAACTTGAATGCACAGGAAAACAGGGAAACAGTAACAACAAATAGAAATACCTATATACACACAGATATACCTATATACATATTCATATACATAACAAATTTATGGCTTTTAAATATGTTGAAACTCACACTGAAACTGCTGAGAAAGTTTTGCAAGTTACCGATGTATATTAACAATTGCATTGTTATTACCTGTATTTTTATTACAGGTAGATCACGCAGTGAATGTAGCTCGTTTTCTGATTCTTTCTAGTAGAAATATATTGTCATGAAAATTGCAATCGTCAGTGAAGCCAAACGAAGTGAGAAAATATACTGAAACATTTTTAAATCTTGACTGATTTCAATATACATATATTAATCTTAAGATCTGATGATCTCTTAGTTAATTTTAAGATGTAAATCATGTACTTGCCATTAATACTATTGTTTACAAATTGATTTCTTTGGATACATAGATCTTTATTTGTTAAATTGAAGCTTCAATAAATTTCCCAAAAATTAAGCAAATTACAAGTAAAATGAATGTTCTTTATGAACCATTAAAAAGGATATTAAGTGTTTAGTTTAGTCTCTAATTTTCTGTCTGTCATATTTTTGTTAAGGAGTCTAGATCTCTAAATTAGAGTACTATATCATAAAGTTTTCAAAGCACAAACCACTTTATTATTGCTGTAGTTTTATGCTAGTTCAATTCAAATGTTCCGATTGGAAATCTTGACTTTTGTGAGGCTTATGAACATCACGTATACGAATACTGGAATTGACTGGCTCACCTTATAGATGGGTAAGGGGTTGGTGGGGAGGGATGTTAATACCACTTCCCCTTTTTCTGTTACCGTTGACGTTAAATGTCGACGCGAATTTCATTAAAATAAACTTTTTCTACGACGTTTCAAGTTCATTTTCATTTTATTTGCAAGGGTATGAAAAAAATCACTGCCAAGCACTTTTGCCCTTTTGCTGCCCGGTCTTCCCCTTACCCCTCTGACTGTTTGCTCCCACTTGCCGATTTTAACCATTTTCCCACGTCACCATCGCAGTGGTTTTTATGGTCGCCGGGGGTTTTTACGGCAACGCCATTGGCACATTTCCTGTAGAGTGGGGACTGCCTCCAGCTTCCTCTAATTTGAATACCTGCAACTGGGACTGGGACTGAGCCTCAGCCTGAGACTTGGACAGGGTCTGAGTTGGAGGGACTGTTGATAACGCCAGCCCTTCTTTATTGCATTTAAATGTTTTTAGAACCCGAAAGTCTTGGCCTCATAAAAACCTAGAACCTCGACGAAAAATACCCACCACATTTGATATACGAATTGTCTTTTATAGCCAAAGAAAAGTGGAAAGGAGGGTTAAAAAAGGATAAAGTTACTCTAGGAGTAATTACTTATCAGGAAGCACTAAAGCTGAAACTCTGACTCTGTCGATCGATCTGGTCAATGGAACTTCATCATGGTTGCTGCTCCGCTTACTGATGAACTGGGAAAGTAGACGAGTGGACAATGTGTGGTAAATGGTAAGTAGAGGGCTAAGTGCCAGAAGCTAAGTGCCGCTTCCGGTGTCCACTATGCCATAAATTCGCACTCATGATGGCGCAAAAACGCCGAAAGGCTTTCACCACCTTCTCCAGGGTCCAGCCCCAAGCTTATAGCTTTCCGCCTGCAGTGCAGTCAGAGAGAGACAGAGAGAGAGAAATAAAGTGAGAGAGAGAGAGAGAAAGAGAGTTACCTACACCCACCGTCGGCCCAGTTATTGTTGCAATTAATAAGGACGTCGCCATTCGTTGCCTTGTCTTGCCTCTTACCACTTGCCACTTGGCTGCATAACCAGCGGCTGACCCCGGCGGACCAAGAGAATATTTACTGCTGGTGCAGAGGCTTGAAAGGAATCAAGGCTCAGCCTCTGGCTCTGATTCTGGCTCCGTTCTCTGCATTTGCTGGTTGCATCAGCGTGAAATGTCCTTTGCCCATTACATTTGCATTGCCGTTACAAGCATTTCGCATTTATCGCAACAACAAGAAGAGCCACAACAACAAGAACAACTTAAAATGATACACATGAGTGTACTCGACATGGAGATACGCGCTACTAGCACATACTTATCGATACTTATTTTAGTTATTTATATATTAATTTATATTTTTATTAAATAAGTCATTCATTAAATATATTTAGTTCCTTAGTTATTTATTAAATTTAAATTAGAGTAAAATTAACAATTAAATAAAATTAGAAGATATTTTTGTAATATAAAACTGATGAGATAACGTATAATGCTACATTTGAGAGTGCTCGACATGGAGATACTCGCTCGTAACTCGCTACCTCTTTCGTTTCTTGAATAACCTCGAGATAACATTTTTAGTGAAAATCGCAATTAGGAAACACTAAGTGTACTTGTATTATAAGCAAATTTAGTGACTCTAGCTCTTATAAGTAGTTTTTGAGATCAATATGTTCATACGGACGGACAGGCATTATAGGATTCAGAGAGCTGCAACGGGTATGTTCGTGTATGAGCGCTCACCATTGCCAAAAATTCAATTTAATCTACCAGCGGCTCAGCCGCAATGTGTTCGTTCGAGTTGTGCGTGTCTATGTTTACGATCGTGTAACGGACACGATTTCTTGTTTACGAACTACTCGGCTCGATCGTGTGCCGTTTATGACGATACACAAATGAACGGACGATTTGGGTATGACTTGAGCGCATGACTCTCGTGTGCGTATGGGTAGACACTCGAGCCACTCGAGTGTCCGTTTGTGTATCTAAACGAGCGTCCGTTTGGGTATCTGTTCACGCCTTCGTTTGCGTATGTGTACGACCCCTTGTTTGGGTATATACATAAATGAGTAATGGTTTTGTGGTGCATATGCGAGCGTTTACATATGTACGTGTAAGCATTTTTATACTTTTATTGTTTGTATTATTGAAAGAAAATAAAAACAATAAAACACAGAATTTATTTTATTTGAAAAATACTTTTAAAATGTATTACTTATATTCGATTTTATTTATTTTTAAAATAAGATCTAATGCTTCAAACATTTCTTTGACTAAACTTTTTTATGAATGTTTAACGAATGTAACTAATTAATATTGACTTTATTCTAAAAGTTATACTTTTTTATATTTTCTTATGCTCATTGACTAAATTTAATTTGTAATTGGGACAACCATTCAGGTCCACAATTGCAAAAAAGACATTAATTATCTACCTATCTATTACCTTCTTATAAAATTTGCGAAAATTTCCAAAAGTACGTGGGAAACTTTGTAACCCGTCGGCCAAAAAATTTTGAAGCCTTTCATGTATTTATTACCTATTAACTACACACTTTATCAGGTACGCCCAAAATACAAATTGTCAAAAAAACCCATCAGTTGGGCTCAGTTTTAGGGTACGTCCGCCTGTTTCATTCATGCATTGCAACGAATAAAATATACCTGTAAACTTTACGGGTAACAAGTAGAAAAATAATGCTACTTTTATCCACTCTGTATACAAATTTTAATATTTTCATTGTATATTTATTTAAATCAATTAAAATTATAGAAATATTTTAAGCATAGTGCATACTATTTCATTTATGTACACATATACGTACGTATATGTAATGTAAGCGTAAACGCTGCTACGTGCTTGCACATTTTGCTTTTTCGAGTGGCTCGAGTTTGAACTCGAGTGGCACTGGAGTATATTGTATCTCGGCTACCATGAGCGTTCGGAGCACAAACGAACAGAACGATCATGACTCGTGATGAAACAAAAACGCACGATCACAAACGATCATCATGATTTCTGACGGTGTGGTTCGAACTGAGCGTTCGACTCAAACGCTCAGTTCAAACGATCCGCTCCGCTCGCTCAAACAAAATGAAAAAATCATAATGAGTTCGAGTCAATGTTCGAGCCTGATCGAACATTTCTTACCCGTTGCAGCTCTCTGATAGGATTATATAGCCTGTTGCATACACTATCAATAAGTTATTACACTCTTCTTTTCCCATTGGGGTGCTGGGTATAAACAGCAACTGCAACACGGACTGCAATGAGAGACTACAATGGTTGCCCAGAAATCTCGTCGCCGTCGCTAACAGCTCGTAGCGTATGCAGCAAAGCAGGCCAGGAATATGGTTAGGAGTAGGGTAGTCAGCCGTAGATAGAGCGAGAGAGAGAGAGAGACAGAGACCGAGAGAGGAGAGAGTAACATTTATTGTTTGCAAAGCCTTGTTTATTATTTTACGTGCATTTCACTCGCTTCTCATCTTCTTCAGGGGCACAAGGCGAACTCTTTATGATTCGGTGCTCCTTTGGTCCGCTTGGCTGGCAAGGACAAACCAGTCCTGCCCGGTACCCCTGGCACTAGTTACCGTCACGGATTCTGCTTTGCAGTGAATTTCAGCCTAGTACTCCTTCGTATCCATCGTTTCCATCTGCTGGCAACGATTTTATTCACTCGAGTCGAGTTTATGTTTACAGAGACCCCCGAACTCAGAACCCGACAGGCTGCACTTTGTCCGTCTTTGGACTTGTATGCGGTTTCTTTATGTTTTAATGCCGTACTCCTCATTCCCATTCCCATTGCCGTCCGTATTCTTAACCTTCCTCGTCGCCAAAAGTCCTTTGTTTGTACACTTGTACTTTATGTGCCCAGCAAAATTTATGCGCCGCTAAGTGGATTCGTGGATTTTTGCGTTCGGATCTTGCACTGCCAGTTGCACATCCTGTTCCACATCCACTTCCCGGTTGCCTGCCAAACTCGCAACGAGGCAGCAGGAAATGCAATGTACAATGTACAATCCACATCTACATCTATAGCCAGGATCTGTCCAAATAAATCCAGAGAAATAAAAACGCCACGCCTAATTAAATACAAAACAAGTTAAAGCAAGTTCTGGGGCGCCACTATTTCCGACTCTGCCAGTGCCACTGCCACAGACTCCGGAGTTCATCTCCCACTCCGTTTCCAATGAAATCGTCAAATAAATGAGTGCGAAATGCAATTAACCTGCGCGTGCCAAGGATGTTGTTGTCCGTTGTCTGTTGTCCGTGTACAGCACGAGGCCCATTTATTACGCCATTTATCGAACAACTTTCCGAGCTACTTGCAACCTGCCTCCTCCTATCTATACTTAAAGGATGGGGAAGCTACTTTCAGCCATTTGCGTAGATAGAAAAACAAACCCAACCCAACTCTCAATCCCTCTCCATCTTCTGCCGTGTTATCCCTCGATCCCATTGACGCGAACATAAAATCGTAGCAAGTACAAATCTTCAATTAACACAAACACACAAAAAAAAATAAAAAGAAAGAAAGTCGATAAAGGAAAAGGAACAGTAAAAGGAAAAGCCCAAAAACAAAAAGGTGATTCCTGTTGCTAATTGGAAATTGAGGGGTGGATAACTGCAAGACGTTCCCTATAAAGAAAAACGAATCCTAAAATCTCTCCCCAAAAACAAACCGGAAGCTTAAGCCGACCGTCCTCTTCAATGGAAATGATTGTCAATTTGAAGAATTAATGTAGAATGTGACATAAAAATGACTTGGACTACGAAAATGGGTCGAGATTCGACTCGATTTGATTCGTTTCGATTGTTTAAAGAGCAGAATAACGATTTGACCTTCAAAGAGAACTGTTTGTGTAATGGCTACTGGTCAGAGCCAAATTGATTTTCATATTCATTGGCATAATGTGGCCCCCTTCCCAAATGGAAGCAGTAAAGGAGAAGGGGAGGAGACTTGCCTCATAAATTAAACATGCGGCACATAAACTAAAGTGAAAAATGCCGCCATCGAAAAGGGAAAACTCACATTTAACTGTATATTTGGAAAGATTTTAAATATAAATTTCAATATTTAACTACGTCGTCGACAGGAAACGGTTGCCAAACGGACGCTCGGGCAAAGGGACTCAGGAAGCGCCATGACAGCGGAAATGATCCATCGACCTTGTTTTGGGATAAGGCTGAACAGGACGGGGGGAAAAGGACTCCATACAACATCCATCCCTCTCTGAAAATTTATTTGGGCATTGGCCATGTTTGAGCCAGCAACAACAATAATAACAACAACGAAGGGTTTGCTGACCACAAAACGTTGAAAATATTTGTGTTTCCACTTATTTGCATTAATGCCACACAACCGATCTGTATATAAATATAGGTGCCTCTGTGGGTGTGTGTGTGTGGGTGTGTGTGTGAGGGACACGTAAATGTTTTAAACAACCTGCGACCCATATGGGGCCATAAACAACAACCCCAACAACAACAGAACATTGCGAAAACATCAAATCATAAACAAAGATTAGATTTTTATATTACCACCCGTTCATATTTACAGCAGATACATTTTAGTCGGGCTAAGCGATTATTTGCCCTTTGACCAACATCATGTTTAGATTTTTTTAAATGTTTTACAATATTTTTATTTTAAAGATAAATAAAATTAATCATGTTTAATTTTCTTATTATTAATAAGTGTTACAAGATATTAAGATATAAATAAAAGTAAGTTAAAATTACAAAAAATAACTTTAAAAATTTTACATGGTCTTGATAATTACGATCTATAAGATAAACCATGCCATCCAATTCCAATTGAATATACTAAAACAAATTATTTCCAATTCCGAAGCAGTTCAAGTTCTGTCAAAAAAAATCGTTAAAGAAAAATAAATTATTATGTACACATTATTTTAGATTTCAAGACAAAAGTACATAATTCTCAACTAAATCCGGATTCAGAGTGTATATTATAAACGTGAAAAAAATTCGTTCGGTTATAAATTTGCATAGCGCAATAAATATTTTAATATGATGATATTGATAATATTGTGAAATCAACTGTTAGCAAAACAAAAGTCAATAATTTGGGATCAATATGGTGAATAGGATTGTCGATAAGGGGATGACAGATGGTCAAAGGAAATGGTCCCAATTTGTCGAAATGAACAAGTATTTTCGATCCCCATTGACCCGCTCTCGATCTGCACCCTGTATGCAAAACATGGCTAAGACGCGAAATGCTCCGGCTTTTGGTCCGGCTAATTTGAGTTTGTCCTGGCAACTAGCCTGCAATCCTGCAGACAGTTCGCATCTTAACGACGACTGTGTGCGGAGATCGCACTCTGGGAGTGACAGGCATGTGGCCAAGGACTTGAAGTACTTGAATTCCAGCGGCAAACGGAAGCCAAAGATGAAACCGACGCACCGCAAGCGCAACGTCAACGTTAAGCCAAATGTGAAACCTGTCGGTCTGCCCAAGATTATGGTCGTGGATGCCACAAAGATGTCCCCGATTTTCCATCAGGCACATAATCATTGGGAGGATCGCTCGAAGCGAGAGAATCACAAGGATAGGAAAGATCGATTGCTACGAGAGAGTCGTAAGGATCGGGAGGAAATACCGTATAGTAAGCCAGATCAGTCGACAGCCGCAACCGCAACTCGGGCTAAGAAACCACGACCCGAGGTGGTCGTCAAACCCAAAAGGACATACGGTGTACCGCTTTGCCATCGGCCTACAATGCTGTTGGGCCCTCGATATTATTCTGATCTGCAGTACTACAATCAACAGCAGTACTACAATCAGCTCCAGGAGCAACAACGACAGCAGCAGATGATGCAGCAAAGGATCTACTATCAACCTATGCAGCATCTATCAAAGGGGCAGCAGGAATATTATCAGGATCAGGGTCCACGATATGCAGTTCCCATTGAATCAATGTACCACAATATAAAAAAGGGAAGCCGTTATTGTGGCAACTTTTACTATAGGTGAAATGGGACTCCATATCGTGTGATATCCGTTTTTCAGTCAAATCCTTAACTTAACTATCTGTGCAGCGACCAATAATTACACTAATGTTCAGTTGTTAACAAATTTTGACCACATAACAGTATAATAAATATTTATGTAACGATGCGTATTAAAAACTTATTTTTTCTGTGTACCCAGAATGGAATAGAAAATACGCCATTTTCTGCTATTTAAGTTATATCTAGTAAATTTCATTATATTTCTTTGTATATAAATTACATTAAAATAATAGTAACTTAAGGTGCTCAGTTCCAATATCTTTGATATGAAGTAAATAATAAGTTTACCCCTTGTTTTCGTAAAGTATTTTCTCAAAATATTTGAGCACTCATAACTTTATCAATTATAAACCGATTTCGATAAGCAATGACTCTTTAAACGTTGTTTTACCTGTAAAATATTTCTGCGCCCAAGTTATAATAATTTTAATAGAAAATTTTTTATTTTTGTCATAATTGGGACCACTTTCAATGGAATTGATTCGTTATATGTAGCTTGTTTATTTATGCTAAAGTTTCGTTGAATTGATTCAAAATTCGTCAACTCATTCGTTTAATTGAAACTATGAATATGAATATAGGCCTTGATATGATATTTGGTATTAGTACTCGCATTTTCCCGATATGAAATGCCCGCTGGGCACTTCCATCATTTATGAGCCATGCAGCATGGCGGGGAGTCCGCGGAGCTAATTAGCCCTCAACAACACAATTTGCAGCGATTGAACGAAAGAGGAGGAAGAGAAAGAGATGGAGGAAGAAAAGGAGGAGTAAAAGGATAGACACGCCGACTATGTTGCCCTTCAATGACCTGTGAATGGAGTTTGGTTAGGTTTGGGTTTGAATTGGGGTATTTTAATATACTCGCACCTCTTTGGCATTAAATGATAGGATGGGGGAGTGGGGAGTTGGGAGGTGGGAGGTGGTGTCGCGGTTTACACAGGTCGCACCCAGATACAATTAAAATCGAAACGAACCAACAAACTGGCAAACAAACAAACAAATGGAGAAACAAAGCAAAACGAAACGAAAACGAGCGAAAATAATGAAGTGGATAAAGTTAGCTGGAAAACGGAGTCGGCAACCGAAAAGCGAAACGAAACCAAACCGAATCAACAGTAACAGGAATAGAAATAGCGCAAATAAGCAAAAGTGGAAGAAGCAGAAGGTGAAAAGGGGGGAAAGGGAAGTGGAGTTTTTGAAGAAATTTTGAGTGAAATTCAAGGTATCATGGAATCGAATGTGCTCTTGCTATGAGGCCATCAAAAAGAAGAGGGGAAATGGCAAGAAAACAACATGGGAAAACTTTTGTAATTACAATAAAATTTTCACAAATAACTTTCAATTGTTTTGTGTGTGTGTGTGAGTGTGTCTGTGTATAAATATATATGTATGTGTGTTTGTGCTGGAAAAGTGGAAAATGAGGCACCTTTAATAGGCGTCGGTAGACTACAAAAATTTTTTAGCCTAAATTTGTATGGAAATAAAAGCAAGGAAAATTGACAAAAAGCAGAGCGCTAAATGAAAAGAAAACACTGCAAAAAAATGTGAGTATGTGTGTATAAAGTAAATTACAAATTATAATTAAAAATGTTTAAAAGAGGTGGGTTAATCTTTATTAAAGCTATAGTATATTCAGACTTAAGTCAGTCAGATGTTAGTTACACTTTAGAGTGGTTTCTTTGTTAATGGAGTGTGTGTGTGTGTGTGTGTCCAAAATGATGGCTCATTTTTTCAGACAAATATTTGTGCTGTTATTGTGACTGTGAAAATATTTGCATTTAATTTGATAAAAGTGTCGAGAGGGAGCTAAAAACAAAGACAAAGCCAAAGCCCAAAATATGATCCGATCTGAATCGAATGACAATAAATTGCAAAATCTGAACACAAGTATCTACTATATAAAACATGTACTTAGAGTGAATTGAATGGAGTGGGGAGGAGGGAGAGGAGAGAAGATGGAGTATAACTTTCTGTTGAGCTGATAATGTGCAAAGACAAATAAGAGAAACAAAACACATGACAAAAGCAGCACTCGAGAAGGGGAATAAGAATGGGAATGGAAGTGGGGGAAGGGAGTGAAGAAAGGGAAAGGGAATGGACTGAATCAACAACAATAAGCAAATATCGCTTACAATGGCGGCCTACTAAGTAACAACAACAACAAAAACAAAAACAACAACAACAACAACAACAACAGGCAACCCTCAGTAAAGTGGCAAGAAAAACCACCTACCCCCTCCCCTTGCCAGCCATACTCATGCCACTTAACAGCTAAAGAGAGAGAGAGAGAGAGATAGGGAGAGCACATTCACATGAGGGTTGGAGAACAGAGAAAGACAGCAAAGGAGGCAAGACGATGAAGCCGAAGATTACGAGTTTCAGAGAGTTGTTTTGCCCTACGAAAATAAAAGACAGAATAACAACAACACGAAAAAAGTTGAAAGTGTGGCTAAAAGTAAAAAAGGGAATGAGGTAAAGAAACACCGATTGGCAATTGATGTGCCTGACAGACTGAATGAAGCTGGAGTTGGTTTAGTTTTTATAAAATGAGGGCTGCATCCGAAGCTTGTGGCTTAGAAGTTATACATACTTTTCTTTCAATTATATCCTGCAGACTTTAACAAATAAATAGCACAAATCTACTAAAGAGTATACGTTGATACTTACTTTTTATGCAGGTATATACTGAAATTGTTGATACACTCTAAAAAATATTACTTAAAAAATGCTCTAAGAATCGCTATTAATAAATGGGCCTTTAATTATAGAAATTTATTTGTAAAAGTCTAGTAAGGATTTTTATAAAATTACGAGCTAATTTTTTCCAATTTAGAAATTTTTTTTTATCATGCACCCTAAAAATAGTGGTAATTTTTCTAGCTTCCTTAGAAAAAATTTAGATAAACTACTTCTAAGTTTTTGTCTAGCTGCTTTAGAAAACTTTGAATAAACTGTTCTTATAGTTAAGACTAAATTGTTTTTTCTTTTATTTAAGTTATGTTGCATATTTTTTTAAGATACCCTTTTAAAGAGAATCTAGTAGTCGAGCAACGGCAATTCTGCAATGTTTTTCTCTTTAAAAGAAAAGCGAGAGTCGCAGTAGGCAGATTATTTGCATGCATCCCGATTGAAGGGACATCAAGTTGTGCTCAATGTGGTTTAAGACTAAGCAGAATCCAGTTCCAAGCAACAGACACTGCATTTCCTGCCATTTCCGGTTTAGGCATTAGCAATAGGCATCCCCCTATTCCCTCCATTCCCTTCATTTCCCTACCCTCGCCGATTCCCTTTCTTGTCGCTGTACAAAGCGCAGCAGATGAAAAAACGAGTAAAGCAAAGCAAGAAATGATAGACGGACTGAATGGGGAGTGGGTGGTGGGTTTGGTAGGTTTGGTGGGTTCGAGGGGTTCGGTGGATTGGTTTGGCATTCGAGGCAAACTGATGTGCAAAATACATTTCAAAAGGAATTCATGGTCGCAAACGCTTTGAGGTTTTTACACTTGGTTTTCATTTGATTCTATTTTTTTATTTTGAATTTTATTTTGCCAGTACATCTGGAGGAGTCTCTGTTTGGTTCAAGGACACAACCAGATGCCTGTTTGTCATTTGGCATTCATTTTTATTTTGCTTTTCCTTCGGAAATTTGTTGTTTTCAATTTTGTTTTCGTTTTTCTGTGCTTCGCATAAAGAGATTAGCGCTCAATTTTAAATTGAGAGGCTTATTAGAGAAGCCTTCGTCACGCTTTCTCCCTCTCCCTCTCTAACTCTCACTGCTGATTGAATTGCGCACTTGGCCTAAATTCAACGTTTGTTTCTAAGGACTTAATCTGGCTTTTATTGTTCATTTGGCCGCCCTTTCTGTAAATTTGGTGTATTCCTCCAAAATATACGCTATTGTCTTCGAGTTCCCAGCAACAGTTTGCTTGTCTCCAATTCCCTTCACTTTCCTTCCCCTGCTCTAGGGTCTATGACAAGCAAATTGCACGCGAATCTTTCCCGCGGGACATGTCGCGTGTAACGTGTAACAAGTGTTTGTTGTTGTCTCTCACATTTCCCACATGTGCATGTGTGTGTGTGTGTGAGGTAATTCTCAGCAAATGAAATGAAAATTACTTACACTTGGCAGGGGAATACCATACATACATACATATATTTATTATAAGAAGGAGTGACTACGAAAATGCACATAAAAACATTTAAATGTAATAAAAGACGCAAAATTATTGTTGTTGTTTGTATTGCCAGCAATCATATAACTTTGCTTCCATTTCAAGCATAACAAAAGTAAACTGTTGATGTTTGTTTACTGTTTACATTATTTGTTGTTGTTGTTGTTGTTGCTGTTACCGATGCCTCGGTTTATCGAACACGTTACAACTTCTACAATAAACAGGACTTCTACACATTTCATACGTAGTATAACAGTTTTATGTACAAGTATAAGCCCAACATGCTTGTACTTATACATTCGTCCTGAAATACCACTCGTATACGAGTTACAGCATACGCATATGAATTGACATTTCTACAAGTATAAGAAGCAATCGGTTACAGAAACTACCACTTATATTTGTATAAGTGCACGACTGGCAGTGCCTTCGACGTAGCCATTAGTATAAGACCCGAACATGCTTAATCTTATAATCGTGCATATTGTTCGTGTATACGACAAAAACTACCACCTCTGCTGGTATAAGTATAAATATACGTCACATAGAGCCATACTTTAGTATAAGATGTTAAGCATAAGCATACGCATACAAATAACCTGTATACGAGTGAATAAAAGCTGTTGCTCCATTAGTCGTATACTTGGTCATATACGACTAACAGCAGAGGTATCAACATGTATAAAAGCGTGTGACTCTGACTGATGTATAAGTGTGAAAACCGGCTGCGATTCACCTGCAAAACGTCAAACAAATACAAATAAGTTCAATTGTTTGTGTTATCAATTTCACAAGAACAAGAACAAGCACATGCGCTCTCTCCCTCTCTCACGCTCTCTCTGTCTGTCATTTTAGCTCTCCCGCTGTACAAGTTCACTGCAAACGAAGTGCACGAGATTCGTGCTCGTTCTCGTGTTCGTGTCGCCTTCGCTGCTGGCTGCTGTCTGATGACTTCGCCAGATGGAAGTTTTAGTTCGGTTTTAGCTCACATTCTGTGCGGACGCCTTTATCAAGCACACGGTCCGTTAAAGTGCGTCGCGAGCAGCGCACACATACTGACACAGTCGAGGAAGCTACACAGACACACGTACACACACACACACACACGCACGCAAACATATGAAGCAGCAGCAGCCGCGGTAACAACGCCAAATTATCGAGTCTGCGCCAGAAAGTGATAGCAATTATTTAATCTTAAAGTTGTGCTTAAAGAAATCAAATCAAAAGTGGAAGTGGCCCAAAAAAGTTAAAGCCACAATTCGGCACAATTCAGCTTCCGTTGTCGTTGTCGTCGTCGTCGGCGTCATCGTTGTTGTCGTTGTCGGCGCCGCAATCGTTCCGTTCTGTCCCGTCCTGTCGCGTTGCGTCGCGTCGCGTCGCCTCGTCAACAATTTCGTTGTTGTTCTGTTGGTCGCGCGGCGTCGTAAGCTCTACTCTCCTCTCCTCTCTCTCTCCACTCTCTACTCGCCGCTCTCCGCTGGCAGCTGCAGCCAGCGTGCGGCATGTCACATGTCTTGGCTCAGTTTGTGCCTCCTCCAAAGTCCAAGCCCAGTTAAAAGCAACAACAACAATTTAGTTCCCATCTCCGCACCAAATTTAGTCCCAGCAACATGTCCAAACTTGATCGTCACAGTGTGTTCTAAACTTGTTCGCTTCATGCGAAAATCGATCCTCGCTTATAAGTGAACAAAGTGCAAAGTGACGTCACAAACAACTGCAACAACAACGACGTTAACAAGTTAACTGACAACAAATGTGGCGCTGCAGCAACGGTAAATGCTGCTCGTTATAGCCAGAACAACAGTACAACAACAACAACAACAATAATAATAATAACAACAACAATGGTAACGAGAAATAACAACAACAACAACAACAAAATGGCATTGACACAATCTGAAACTGAAGCAGCAGCAGAAACGCGATTACAACAACAGCAACAACAACAGCGACAAAGCAACTGCAACTGCAACAGCAGCAACATCAGCAACAATTACTGTTGCCGGCAACAACGGAAGCAGCAGCAACAACAACAACAACAGCAACAACGGCCACATTGGATTAAACATCTTGAACTGCTATGCATTGGTAAGTTTATCATAGCGAATGTCCCATTTCCCCCTCCACTTCCCAAGGGGTAAGCTGAAGGGAGGAGTAGGCTGTAGGGAGGAGTCGACAAGGGCGTAGCCAGTTTTGTGGAAAGGGGAAAATTATGATTTTTTTGAACGGAAATTATCAGCAAAATCTCTAAAAATACTCGTATCTAGAATCTTATTTTTAATATAACTACATTTTATATGGTTGTTAGTCTTAATGGATTTTTCTCATTATCAATTTAATTACATTATAATTATTCTCAGACTCATCTAAGATGATGTCTTTCGTATTTTTTCGGAGACTCGATTTCTATTTCTATAATATTTTAAAAATAAAGATTTATCTATACCAGGCCTGTTTCGGTTTTCACTTTCAGCTGCAATTTGCAATTTATAATTTGCAACCAATTTTGCAGATTGAATTTAATTTGAGTTGGCGAATTTAAGACCGATTAAGTGAAAAACGATAAATTTTAAATACTTTTCAACTTGAAAATTTATATTTTTATTAATTATTATGAAAAATAACGACAAAATCGGAACAGGCCTGTAAATTTGTTGAACCCCCTTGAACATTATTCGATTGGATTACTTTCTTTTAAAAAGTGTTAAATAAAAGTTTGAGTTAAGTTTCAGTTATATATAGAATTGCAAGTTATGTATATTTCTAGCGCCAGAAAAAATCTATTTCAAGAAATGTTCTACAATTGGAGATAATTTTCATTACCTGACAAATTGTAAAAGCTGCAAGTTTCTTAAATATATTTTTGTAGCTTTCAGCTCGTCAAATTTTGTATTTGTTAACGTGTTCCTATTTAGCCAGGAATATAGGGAATTCCCACTGTTATCCTTCTGCCTACGCCCTTGGGTGTAGGAACTAGGGACTAGAGTATAGCGGTAAAGGAAGCGTTCCGCCTTCTGCAGCTGTTGCTTTTGCAATATTTAATACCCTTGCTCATTAGGCCAACACACAAGTCATTCCAGCTTGACTCTTGCGGTTGACGAATGGAGCAGAATGTGATGAAGAGAGGGGAGAAGAGGAGGGAAGGGAGTAGCGTGTGTGTGTGTGGAGTAAAGTTGTGGTGACCCTAACTTCCTTTTAATAACCATTTGTGGTCAGCGCAAATGTTTAATGCCAATGGAAATAATGCAGCAAATTGTGTCCTTTTGGCCAGAGATGCGTTGCCATGAAATTAATTTGCCTGGGATTTGAGGAGACGGATTGGTATCCAAGTGAGGTTCGTTAAGCTAATTAATAATTATGTGGCAAGTTATGGAGCAAACCGGACGCACGTCTGCAGCAGGTGAACTTCCGTTCATGTGATGTTTGCTTGCAATCAAATTAGTTGGCCAATACACGTAATGGAATAGGCCAAGTGCCCAAGTCAACGGTTTGTACTCGTTCTTATCGCGTTTCCGCCCTTCAATCCCCGAGCTGTTGTTGAACCCATACAGGGTCATAAATTGTGCGACTCATCGTGTGTTGCAAGCTTCGTCGTCTTCTTCTCTTATTTTCAATGGAACCACACAACAATAACAATCAAATATAATTCACAAAATATGTTTAAACGCCCACAGATTTGGTGTCCATTTGCTTTTTGGTAGCTTTGTATATTTATTTTTTTTTATTTTATTTATCTTTTTTATTTTGGTGGGCGTTTCCTTTTGTTGTTGTTGATTTTGGTTGTTCTTCTTTGTTGTTTTGTTGGACAATCGCAGGTTGACACATGTGCGACTATTAAAAGCTGCCCCTCCCCCTTTCCGCCTTACACTGCTCTGCATATCAGTTGGATAAGGGGGGGTGGGGAGGTTGTTTGGGCAACGCCTACAAAAAGATACAACGATAAGACGAAGGCAGCTAATGCTGGAGCATTTCTATGGTCCAATTAGTGGAAATGTGGAAATGTTGCACGCACCTGGCAACAGGGAGATGCGAAAAAGGAAAAGCGACCGCAGCGGAGTCAACATGGAAATTGGACAGGGTAATAAAAGCAGCAGCAGATGAAGATGGAGATGAAGATGGAGATGGAATACAGCGAATAGGCAAAAAAGAAAAGCATTTATTTGTCAGCACAAAATAATCAAGGATCATAATATGTCAACAAACTAGAGGGCAACACACACACACACACACACACACACTGTGGCAAGGTGTGTGTGTGTGTGTGTGTAAAACAAGCACAAGGACACACACATACATACATGCCACAAAGAGGAAGATGTTGCAAAGAAAAACTGAAAAGAAAAGAAAAGCAGAGTGCGTGTCCTTTTCGTATGTGGCAGCAACATTTGCTGAAATGTGTGCCACCAGCCAGCGAAAGTGTAGCACAAACATGGCGTAATAGATAGCAGGAGGGGTAACGGGGGGCAGATAGTGAGAGGAACAGGCAGGGAGTAGGGAGTGAGGAAAAGGGAGGTAGGGAGTAGGGAGTAGAAGGTTGTCGCTGACAGCTGGTAAATGTACTGGAGTGCATTGACAATACGGAGCAACTGCTTGACCAGGCAGGCAGCACTCGAGGAAAGAGAGAGAGAGCGAAAAGAGAGAGATAGAATGAGAGAGAGAGAGAGAGAGAGGAAGCAGCTAGCAGGAAGCGTCTCTGTGGATTCTATAGAGTTTATACAACTCTACAGTTCAAAGGGCAAATGTTAAACACACACACACATTGAAGAGTGCCTGGTAACACACACACACACACACACACACATACACACACATATGGTATTATCTGCAGGAAGCAGATCTCAAAAAGCCCATTCAGCATTTGATTTCTGCATTTGACTTTGTTTGTTCTCTTGTTCTCGCTGCAATAAAATAAAAGAACAGACAAGAAAAGAAAAGAAAAGTTAATTGCGCTGCTCTCCACCTGTCAATTGCCAAGGCAAGTTTGAAAGATAGCGCCTGTTGGCCAAATGTTCACTTTTGGCTCAAACTGCTGCGACCTGTGTGGGCAGCTGCAAACGCCCATGTATAAGATACTTGGCTACTTGACTTCAAAATGCTCGCACAACACCTTGAGTTTAGCTGTCAGACAGGTCAGACAGTCAGTCAGTCAGGCAGTCAGGCAGTCAGTCAGGCAGTCAGTCAGACAGTCTGTTAGTGAGTTAGTCAGCCAGTTGGCCAGTTAACCAGTTTGTTAGCCAGTTTAAGCCATGGCTCAGATCAGCTCAACTCGATTCACTCCCACACGCGTCTGCTGCTGCTGTGTTCAACGTTGTTCGACGTGGGCGTCTCAAAAGTTTACGTAATTTGAAGAAAACTGAAATCAGACTGGTTATGAGTTGCTGCGTTGCACTTGCTTGCTTGCCACATGCTGCGTGTGGCACCGAAATAGCGCCGGGCTATTTAAAGTCATCAACTGCATTGGCCACACGCCCGCAAGCATTGAGGGAGGAGGGTTGAAGGGGGCAGGGGGCAGGGGGGCATGGCTCGTTGAGAATGCCAACGTAATTGCTGAGATGTCAACACTGCAGCATGCAGCATGTCGCATGCAACAGCTAACAGCTAACAAGCAAATTCAATTTGTTAGCAAGCGGCAGCTTCACAGTGCTGCACAAAAATACTTGTATACTCATATAGAAAAAAAAGAGAGATGTGTAGAATATATACATATAAATAAATCGGTTGCACTTTCAGCATGTGGCAATATAACTCTTGCAACTAAAATAGAAACGGGGGCGACACGAGACGAGACGAGGCGAACGCAAACAAAAGTGCACTTGAAGTCGCCACAGTAAAGTTGCAGGCTGATTTTGAATCTGTAGCTGCAACATTTGTTGTTGCTGTTGTTGTTGCTGATGTTGTTGTTGTTGCTGTTGTTGTTGCACAGTGAAGTGAACTCCTGCAGCGTTTCGTCAATCGTAGCATGTGGTAATTGCTCTGTGTTGCAGCTACCTGAGTGCCTTGCCACAACTTGCTGCCCAGATTTATGAGTGCTCAACAATCATGCCACATGTGTCCTGTGTGTCCGTTGTGCCTCTGTTTATGTTTTTTTTTTTATTTATTTGTGTTCTTTGTCTAGTTGGCCCCTTGCCACGCCTTGTTGCCACTGGGGAAATAAACAATTTTATTGGATATATCAAATAATATAATATATGCACACTTCCCGTCCAATTTATAGCTATTTTACAAGATTTATACTGCCGCCTATTTTCATATTTTCACTTGCAAAATAAGTAGACAGAAAATTTGAATATAATTAGAAAATTTTATATACTCTTAAATTAAAATATTAAAGGGATAAAGGAATATTTAAAAAGTTGAGAGAATCTGAATCAAAAATATAAATATAATTAGAAAATTGCAGAAACATACTTTTAAATACCCTTTTCGGCTTATTTTAAATGGGCACAGGGTATAATAAAAATGAAGAAGTTTATAAAATTATCCAAGGCGGTTGTTGTTGAAGTCATTTTTAATGGGTACAGGGTATAAAAAGTAACCATTAATAGTTATTTAGATTGTTATTTAGATTTAAAAAAATATATATTTTTTTTTTTTTCGAACTTTCAACTACTATAACTTGATCAAAACTGAACTGATTTTTAAGCGGAATGTCATTTTAATCATGATTTAACCTAACAATTCATTCCACAATTAAATTTTACGCATTTGAAATAAATGATTTTTTTCTAAAATTTTCATACTTACCCCTTATAATTTTTCGAAATATCGAAAAAAAATTTTTTCTGTATTTTTAATTCAATGATAATTGAATTTGATTCCTTTGTTAATGCTGATTCAGAATATATATACTTTATGGGATCTGCCACGCCTCCTTATGTCTGTTACATACTTTCTAACGAAACCATTATACCCTTTTTTCCCATTTTGTCATTATAATGCGTTGCCATTCCCCATATAAAATTAAAATCTAAAGGGAAGTATTCAAAACATTTAATATATTAAAATTAATTATTTTTATTTTAATTTAAAATTTCCATAGGCTTTTATTCATTTTAAATAAAAATTTGAAATATATTAATTAGTCTCTGTTTATTTTCTTTGATCAATTGCATTTAAAAGATATTTCCAGTGATTAAAGAAACATTATATAGACTATACATTATATAGATTATATATAAGTCGAGATTATTGGCATTAAAAAAGCTAGTCGAAAGCTGAATTGAATTTATAGAAATGATTAGGTATTTAAGACCTTGCCACGTCCCCTTTAGTCCATCTCTCGCCAGTGACTAACTAATGAAATGAATTTCAATTATGGGTGTCTAGAAGTAGTCCTATCGTCGCAGGATATTAGCAATGTGCAGCCCAGCATACTTCCTACGCAGAATATTACCCTACAGAGAGGGAGAGAGAAGGAGATTCGAGCGAGAGGGAGGGAAAGAGAGAGAGAGAGAGGGAGAGACTCATAGATGATTGCGCCAGAGTTGTGATGGGTTTCAGTTCGATTTTGATGCGAATTGATTTGGTTAGCGAGCAATGGTGACTGATACAATTGAAGAAGGACTACAAACCGCACATGCACTGTAAGAGAGAGGGAGACAGCGAGAGAAAAAGAGAAAGAGAGAGAGATAGACAGAGACAGAGACAGTTGGACAGGATGGATGAATAAATAAAGTGGGCAAATCAAGCAAATGCCAAATGAGACTCGTCATAGACTGACTGACTAGCTGACTGACAGATGGTTATAGGAGACTGAGAGGGGAACTGGCCATGGCAATGACAGCGCTGCTGCTGCCACTTTGGTAATAAGAAACGCCTTCACAGGCCCAGTCAATAAATTAAATGTTTGCCATGGGAAGCTGCCATTGCCTGCCAGCCTGACTGTCTATCCAGGATGTAATTGAATACCATTTGCGGATAGGTACGAGTAGGAGATTCGCAGTTGGAGTCACAATAACGGAGTTGGAGGTGACACCACAAAGTATTTTGCCCAGATCGATGGCTTCATTCGCTGTGCATTCCATCGACTGACTGCTAATTTAAATTTATGAATTTTTAAACAGCTCAATATGAAAAGTGCGAGGCGTACTTACAATTTTTGCCCAAAATGTAAAATTTATAGGTGTACATATTTGTGTGTGTGTGTGTGTGCTGTGTGGGGCAACTTCCTCACTTCCTGTACTGCAGCCCCACTTGCTTCCACACACTTTCATTTTTCTTGAGTATTTAATCAAGTGTGAATAATTGCATCATTCTGCCTCAAAGGGAGTCGATTTCCTTTGTATGTGCCAACACAGATACAAAGAGACTCTCTGTGCGTAAGCTATGTGTGTGTGTGTGCGTGTGCCTGTTATCAATATAAGAAGCAAAACCACACACACCACCCACACTCAGAGTCAGACCCAATGCCCATACCCATGTCCATGACTTCAATACAGTATCGAGGTCCTTTTCAATTTTATTTAAGCATTAAAATCGAAATCATCGCAAGTTGAATGAATTTTAAAATGTTATTTATGTATGAATCTTCGATTCTCATTTCCCAGTCCTTCGTATAGAGATGACTGCATGTTGGATTTTTACAACACGCACAGGAGGTCTAAATATACTCTGTAAACAATACGAGACTTATGAGCAAATGCGATATTCTTAATCATTTCCATTTATTGTATTATTTATCTATTATTTCAAACATTTATTGTGTAAATACATACATTTTTATAACGATACAATTTTTGTATACATTTATATGTATGTATATATTACTTCTTCGATTTGTGCCAAATTAATAATTTGTGTATAAAATAAAAAGAAAATTAATATTTAATATTTACTTCAAGAAAGCCTAGTATACTTATTAAATATACAAATTTTAATAAATTCATTTAAGTAAATTTACCTATTCAACATTGATAGAAGTTCAAAATTAGCATTTAAATACAATTATGTATATTATACATATAATTTAAGATTAAACACTGAATAAATAACCAAATTTTTATAAAGTTGAATAGGTTATATTTTTTAATGCTTTTAATAATTTATAAATTACTAGACTTTTTTTTATTAGTTTCATAATAATTGAAAATAGACTTATTTGAGAAAATTGTGTATAATATAGTTGTAGTTATTATTTTGTTTTAAATATTTCTTTATGTATTTCTGCTATTTAATTTGTTGAAAACACTCACGATATCGTATGTCGAATAAGAAACACGAAACGCGACCAACTCTAGTTCCGAGTGGCTTCATTGTGCAACATGTGTGTTAGAGACTGTGTGTGTGTGTGTGTGTATGTGAGTGTGTGGGTTTTGGGGGCGTCTCTGAATATTTTATGCAGATTTGATAAGTTTACAACACAACAACAACAACAACAAGAGTAAGCAAATGTAGTTGTTGTTGTTCATATTGAAAATTAATATTTGATCAGCATTGCAAACATGAAAGTCGATTTGTGAGTTACTTTTTTTGTACTACTTGTATATGTTGCATGTGGCACATTGCAAGTTGTAGTTGCTGCAGCTGCCGGCTACACAAATCGCTTATGATCCGCAGCCCTAATTGCACTGTTTGTTGTTGGTTCATAAAAAAAAGCTGTGTGACGCGTGTTGAACCGGTTTGCAGCTGCCACTTGCCACTTGCCACTAGACAGCTGCAAGCGCCCAAAGACTGTCAGTGTCTCATCTAGGGAGACCGCATCTTCTGGACAGCTTATCGCTGGCATCGTGTGAACTTTGAGAGATTCTGTCTCAGCCCCTGCCACGTCCCTTTGCCGTCACTGTCTTTGTTGGCTGCCACGCTTTGTGCCACGCTTCAGTAAACTCGACTCGACTCAACTCGACTTGAGTCGGAGTCAGTTGCACACCTTTTTGTCCTGTCCTGTCCTCTGCTGTCCAGTTGATGTGTGGTTCCGCATCGTCGACTTACCGCTGACCCCATCATCGGTTAGCTGAACTGAACTGGACTGAACTGAACTCAACTAGAGTGAAGTGAGGTAAAGTGAGGGCGGGGCATGTGTGAAAATCAGTGACGCGGCATTTGCTGGGAACTGGGAAAACCTTGGCGACGCCACTCTTTGCTTTTTAATTGCGACAGAGAGTGAAAAATTCGTTTTTCCTCTTGCAACAATTGCTGGGAACTAACAACATGTAGTATGCAACAGAGCAAAGCATACATTACTCGCCCACATCTCTCTTTTACCCCTTCGCATCGGATTTCACACGCCGACATGCATCATTGGACAGTTGGACAACATCCTCAGCGCCCTCATTCTCCATATCCAACTCCAACTTCAACTCCAACTCTATCTCCATCTTCATATTCATTCTCATCTTCAGCTTGTCGCATTGTCGTTCGATTGCGCAAACATTATTTGTGTGCACAGATTTTTGTTTCACTCCCAATACCATTTTCAATCTCGGTCGCAATCCCTTTTCCAATTCCATTCCCAATCCCAATTCTGGTAACTTGAATCCTGTTAACCCTTGCCCAACCAGCAGCATCCACACAACGCACTGTTATTGTTCTGACCCGCTGGGGTGACTTCCTTTGTCATCTCTCTATATCTGTGTGTGTGTGTGTCTGGATGTGTGTGTGTGTGTCTCGAGTAATTTGGGCAAACAATGCAAGTACTTTGGTACTTTGGTCGTCGTACACGCGTTTGCAGCTCAAACGGCAATTAAAGCATACAATAAGCTGACAAACACTTGGCAGCTTCAGCCACAAATGTCATTTGGTGGTGCAAGTTGCGTGCTGCATGTTGCATGCCCCACACTGAATACTGTACATCGCAGGTGGCTTACATTACAATCACATTGCCAACGTTTTGTCGATAACACTTTATAAATTATCGCAATTAGAATTGATACTATCGATAGCTTACAATTTTCATAAAAATAAGTATAATAAAAGTTTAATTACATTATTTATAATTAAGCAAGCATTCTGTTGTTGTTGCAACCTGTACTGTAGTGGACATCTTTAAAAGTTGTATTAAGAAAACATATTTAAAATTATGGATGACTTTTGGCTTTGACTGTTGATAATCGATAGTTTCTCTTACTATCGATAGCTTTACAATTTAATTACGTTGTATTCCTATGAGTATTTCTAAACAGATTCACACTCGTCCTTTGTCTTTTTAGGTATATTATGTAAATATGCAAGTATCTCGGCTCTCTGAGTTCTTTTCCTTATATTTTGTCAAATTGGTGCCTGCATGTCGCCGTGTTCCTCGTCGACAAGCAAGTGAGGCACTCAATGAGCGTCTTTTGATATTCAAATTTTTATTCACTTGTTAAATAGCTAAAATGCCTTTCGTTTTTTATTCCCAAGTATTCATTTTGCTAAAATTTATAACTCCATGATGTTTGCTTGTTGTAGATGTTGACTGTCCACCCCTGATACAAATTATCTAATTGTAAACCTATCCGTATTTTTAGCAACACAAACCAATCACCACTTCCCAGATTTTCATAAGGGATCGTTTTTCATTCTCTAACTTGTTTTATCTTTCACTCTCAGCTGAAAGTTCACATGCCTCAACTTTTGCTGACACGCCCCCATATCTGTTGCCATAATTTTCCCAATTTTTTTATATCCATATTTTCCTTTTCATTTTTAGTTTTATTTTTATTTGTTCGTTTTTCATTTTTCTTTTGCGGTTTCAACTAGTTTTTCCCCAAGCTGCTGTTGTGCATCTGTTGCAACTGTCGCAGTGGTTGCCAGTGCTTCACATTTCAAAAATATTTAAGAGGCAAGTTCGCAAAAAATGGCAAACCAGAGAAGTTCCCTGAATAGCGTATACCGTTGGCCCCCGTAAGCCGAAAGTCGAAACCACTGTCAAGTGTATGAATATTCGAGAATGAAATTTGCGTCTCTGTTAATGGCATCAGTTTCGCAATAGCCATATCAGCATCAGCTATTTCGGCCAAATTCTTGAGTGGCTGAGGGAGTGTGGGCGGTGGCACGCCCACTGCCAGATACCGTTGTCGCACGCACCACTTTCACTCCGGCCGGAAATTGCTGCATCAGCGTATAGAAATTTTTGGTTTATGCCCCAGCATACACACACACACACACACACACAGAGACACACAGTAGACTGGGTTGTGCCTACCTCAGGCTCTATGTTGGATATATGTATATGTATGTAGCTGCCTATTCCCGTCGCACCACCGCACCACCGCTGACCTCAGCAAAGTGGCTGCCACACATGATATTAGCCATGTTGGTTTACTTTGGTTTAGATATTTCCGCCTTCCACTTTGCTGTCTCTCTCTCTGTTTATCTCTCCCTGTGTGAGGCTTTCAAATATGAAATTTATTCAAGTCACTCTGGTTTAATGTTTGGAAATGGACAGCAAATAACTTTGAAAGCGTTACAATAACAACTACAACAACAACTGAAGGAAAAACCCCAATGCATTCGCCTGAATTGAGAATTTAAGTTGAAAATTGGAGTTGGCTTTCACTATGCCAAACCATAATGAAGATGGAGATAAAAATGAAGATGATAATGATGACAAGTTCTTTTTGGCCAAAGGGAACCTTTTTCAACTGATGAGTTTATTGTGCAGCCTTCACCTATGTGGCTAGTTTGCAATTATGGTAATTTGTGAATGTGTGTGTGTGACAGAACATACGCTTAATATCAAGTCAGGATTCAACAGTAGCTGCGATATTTTCGCCTCACAATTTCGATTTAACTGAAATGATTTTTTAAAGATAATATTACGAAGGCCCATCAAAATAAAGGAGAAAGTGAGAGACACAGTAAGAGGGGGAGGAGAGGGATCTACTCAACCCACTTCCAATTATCCAGTTTCCAATCTCGGGGAGGCCTGTCTGCTTATGTGGCCCAGAAGGTCCCAAAACCCGCCCATTGGAGACATTGGCGCATAAATTGATTGGATGATGTCGCTTTTTATGTCGTTTGTCCCTCTATATCCTGTCGTCTTGCCGATTCCCTTTTCTCTTTTTTCTCTTTTTTGTTTTTTTTGTTTTTTATTCTTTCGTATTTTTGTGTCCTTATTCTGTGAATTTCATAAGCGTACGCGATGCGATGCGTAGCATGTGTTATAAATAAATCAAGCATACTGGGAGCAATCTTTCAGATGGTTGTCGGTTGAAAAACAGCTTTAGATATCTATAGACTGTGCAGATGGATTGGCATTTAATTTAAATGTTGTCAAGTGCCGGGCATTTTACTTTCAACTCCCTTCACAGCGTATTAACGATCTTCAATTTCTCTAAGAAATATATGTACTTAATACCACAGTTGTACTTATAGCTCGTTGCGTGTACTAACCAAATTATTTTCCTGGCGGAACGCATTTTAAAAATCATTTGAAAACAATGCTCCAACTTTTCCCACAATTGTACAAAAGTCAAATGAAAACGAATGAAAAGCTGAGGGGAATCGCCCCTATTTTAATGTGACCAGCTAATTGAGGTTACATCTACGCATAAATATGTATGTGTACTCCAGTTTGACAGGTCGCTGTCCGAGTTGTGGCAAAAACTATTCATAACTGAGAGGTCTTCAACACGATGACCACTATAATCAGTTGCAACACTCACAACACCCCAACATGGATCTCAAATCGCAACATTTATGCAACAACATTCGACGGTTGCTTCAACATATAAATTAGGTTCTTGATTATAATTATTTACTCGGAAAGTAAGCATTATAATTTTATAAATAACCATTGTAGATAAAATAAAAAGATGGGAAAATTTTACTCAGATCTTAGACTATTTTAAAAACTTATTGTCAGAAAAACACTTTAGAATACTTTCGTAGTCAGCAAATATTTTCTATAATTATTTTTTAATGCTCGGATTTTAAAGATAAAATTGTCACTTTGATTTTTCACAACGTACTGCATTTTTTCTCCTCATTTCTGCTTGGCATCTCACTTAATTTTTGTCGCTTTTGTGGCAACATAGCTGAGGAGCGAAGGCTGCAACGGAAACGGTGGAAGCTGCGGTGGCTTTGCACCGTAAAATATTCGTAGTTAATTCATAAACAAAATTTGTTGTTGCCGCATTTCAAGCGTGAGTTACCTTGTTGCCTGCCACACACATTTTTTTGCTGCTTTTCTGGCACAGGAAAATCCCCAAGACCATGGGTACTTGGCAAGTTGCACGTTGTAAGTTGCAAGGCAGTCTACGTTGCCACTGTGGCCTCCTTATGCTGTGTCCTTCAGTGGCGCCGCTTTAACAGCGATGTTACTAATAATGTTGTCGGTGATTATGCCACGACTCCTTTTGCGGCATGGCCCTAATGCTGATGGAAGTAATGGAGGTAATATGCCTGCCCGAGACGGTGCCTTTTGTTGCAACTGCTGCAGTACCGAATCATAGTTATATTACAACTTCTTGTACTCGTATAAAATCGTATTCTCAGAGACTCGACAAAAGTTTTTCTAGAGCATTTGATATGTCTTGTAATTTCAGGATAGTTTTCCCATTTACCTCGACTTTTTAAGCCTAAGAAATTAAGATAATGAGCTTATTATTATAAATTTGGCACTGTTTTAAATTAAGCTAGAAAAATATTATACATAATGAAGAATAGAAAAAATCTGATAGATTTTGCATCCACCCTGATTAAAAGTGGTTCTTAAATCAAGATTTTCATCTCAGAGCTAAAAATTTGGTCTATAAGATACGTTGAGAACATAAAATTCTGAAAGTTAGAAAACACATCTTGATTTTAAGAACATTTAAAATCAAAATATGTTTCCAATGTAAGAATAAGAATAAATGTTCTTATTTATAGACCAAACTTTAATATGTATGTCGTATTCATAAATTGGATTAACATGAAAATATTCATATTTTCCTAACAATTTAAGATTTGTAATCTTATATTAAGAACTGCGATCTTTTGAGATTAATATTCTTAGTATTATTAATTTGTAAGATGAATGTGTTTGATTTTAGATGTTGGTCTTTTTTTACAGTGTAAGAAGTTTTGTTTGAATTCGTGACATTTTTGCAATGTATAGAAGATAGTTTTCTGATAGCTTGTTAATTTATTTTTAAAGAAAATAAAAGAAATGCTAATGCATTCGGTTAATCGTCACACCCTTTTCCATTAGCGACATTGTGTTGCAAGTGATGGAGTTGCTACCGCCTTGGAATTGTCTTTCCAAGTGCCGCAATGTTTATACATATTTTGCAGAAGCCAAAACAAATGGTCGCAGGAGTCAAACAGTTTGCCGAGTCGAGCAGCCAACAAAGTGCAGTTGTTGTTGCAGCTTCAGTTGCACGTACGCGCCGAGTTGCATGCACCATTAGCTGAAAAGGTCGCGCATCTATTGTTATATTGCAGCCATAGAAGTCGAAGTAGAAGAAGAACACGAGGATGAGGGTGAAGATGAAGAAGAAGCGCTACAATTGGACACACAATATTTTATAACGAAATTTGTCGAGCAGGAAAGTTGCATGCAAAGCACGTTGCCGCTGACAGAGGGGCGTGGCCATTCGGGGCGTGCCACAAGACTGACAGTAAAGGTGGCATATGAATTTATACATACATACTATATATGCCAAACGTGGCAGCATCCGGCAACTGCAACCCAGCCTATTTTGGCAGCTTACGTGGCATGCCACGCCCATGCATCAATTGGAGGCAGAAAGATAGAGTATAGAGAATATAGAGAATAGAATAAGCTGGCAATAAAAAGAAGAAGCTCACGATTTGGCAGTGTGAAAATCATAATCATCAAATTAACGCGCGTCCCGTCGCAGGAGCAAATTTGCAGGACTCAAATTGGTGCTTGACAAGAAACCGGGGCACAAATACTACGTGAGCATTTAAAGCAAAAGGGAATAAAACTTAAGTGCTTCCATGTGTGGCACACACACACACACACACATGATGTTGTCCTGGGAGGGAGTGAGTGGGAAGTCAGATTGAAAGGCATTCCCTGGGAGTTGCCCCTTCCTTCTCCAAGGCCACTCAGGTGTCACTTGATACCAAGCAGGCCTACTAAGGAGTAAAATCGGCTTGGCCAACCCTCCCCCCGACCCTCGTTAAAGTAATCTGGGCAAGGCTGAAAAGGCTGCTTAATCAGCGGAGGCCATGACAGATAACTGCCTGGGCGGGAGCAGGAATCATCATCGTTTGACTGCGTCAGCGTCAGCGTCAGAGTCATTGACATAAAGCGGCAAGAGGACAACAAAATGGGTGCGTCCTCTTCACACATACGTCACTTGGCTAGTTCCTCAGCCGCTGTCCCTGTTAGCCATCTCCATCTCCATCTGCAGCTACAGCCAGAAGCGGTTGAGGCCATCAAATTTCAGTCATAACAATAACACTGATAGTCCCGCTCGTAAAATAAAACCCTTTTTTGCCCACTGCCGCAATGTCAGGCAACTGTGGCCGGGATTTGTATGCGAATATGCATGTGTATGTGTGTGTGTGTACATATGTGTGCGTGTGAATGTTGTTTCACTTCCAGCTCCGAAAACAATCAAGTCCGCGACAACAACACGTAAAACAACGCACTCAGGATACTGAAATTCGACAATGGCACTTGGGAGCTGGGTGCTGAGAGGGGGGTGGGTTACAGGGTGTTTTATCCCTTCTTCTTTGACTCACACACCAATTGGCAGCACTCGGGCGCGGTCAAAAGGCGACGGCCTAAAGCATTTAAATCCTTTTCGCACTTTGGCATGTCGCGTTGTCTCCGCTTGTTGCGTGTTTTTCCATCTACTACAGTACATGTGTATATGTGTGACACATATGTGTGTGTGTGTATGTGTTATTACTCCTTGTCATGCTTCAATTTCAGTTGAAGCCATGTCTAATACACTCATACGACAGAGCCAGAAATGGGTTTCCTTTCTGGCTGGCCGTAAAATAGGAATTTACTTTATTAAAATTTTTCGCTTGAAAAATATGAGACAACAACAATGGCAATGAAGACGACGAGAAAACAACAAGCTACGCAAATTTGTTGAAAAACCAGACATATACACCCGCATATACACATAGTCTCACACCCAAGGGGCATGGCCTGAATGTGGCGCTCGAGTTGCCAATGATGCGCCCATCATGAACGAGGTAAAAATTTACTCAACTATGAACTCTCTTGCCGAAGCCAACAACCCACACCCACAACCACACCCAACACCCACACACCCTCATCCACACTAACGTGTCAGTGTTGCCAAAAGTTGACAGCCAAAATTAACAAGATCTAAAATAAAATATAGTAGTTAAAAATCGCTTATAAATTTGCTACAAATTTGCTAAAAAAAGGCTTAAATTTAATGTATTACAAAAACTCAATTTGTTTAGCATTTTTTAAATATTTTTGAATTAACATAAAAAACATTAAGTATTGATAAACTATTAGTATTTTACACCATCTCATTCAAGTATATTTACGCAGTTGAAATACAATTAAAATATACCTTGCTTTCGTAATCTAGGTCTCTGAAATTTAAAAGAAAATTGTATTATATTTTTATCAATTATAAATTTAAAAATCAATTTTTACGCATACTGTTTTCGAGTGTATTTTCTAAAAAAATTGTTGTCTTTCCCTTTCCTAACCTTACGTACGTAAAAATGCTAGATTTATGACTTGAGCATACTCGTATAGATAAATTGAAGAAAAGCTAGATCTAGCAATAAATAAGCTAAAATGTCAACACTGATGCGTGTCTGTGAAATAGGCTCAAATTTGCGTAGAGCGTGCGTCGACAGGGCAAAGGTTATGGCCGCGCCTGCTGCTGGCAAGGGTTCCCGAGACAGTACAGGACAGGGTAGGACAGGGCACGGGATGGGATGGGGATTTGCCTGCGCTTGACAGTTTCATCCAGATAAGAAGGGGCCAGAGGGGCACAGATAGGGAGAGAGGACTAGGCAGCTGAAAATTTATATAAATTGACAGTAATGCTGAATGCTGTTCTGTTCTGTTCTGTTTGCTTGTGCGAATGTGCCCCGAGAACAATAACAACAACTTCTATGCTAAATTGCGCGACAACAACATGACAACAACAACAACAAGCAGTCGGGGGTTAAGGCAACTGGATCGTATCACATTCTTTGCCAAATTATGTACGAAAAAGGAAAATAATGAAATCGTAAAGAGTTAGCCTAACCCAGCGATCCCAGCGTTGCTCTTAAATTGAACCCCCAATCCTAACTGCAAATTCCAAGCCCTTACCACCAGGATTTATATATGTATTTTACTCGATTTTGTATTTAATATTCATTCCTCTGCCGTTCCAAGGCTCAGCGACATCATGTGTATGCAAATAGTGGCCATATTAATCATTGAGTCCAGGACATGAGACATATTTGGCTACGTCTGCGGTTCGTTTGCAGTTTTATCCGTTTTTCATTTCATCATTTTATCATTTATCCACGCTTTTGTAGAGAAATGAAATGAAATTTTATCTAGCTAAAGATAGCACTCTAAAATTGCCGCTCGTTGTGGTATTTAAAACTGCATTTCGGCGCTTATAAATAAACAGGTCTGCCTCCGCCTGGTCCTACTCCTACTCCTCCTACGCCTGCTCCCGGTCTCGGTCTCGGTCCTACTCCTCCACTTTTCAGGCATATGCGCGCTTTCCCCCCTTCTTCGCTATTCCCTCATCCAGGCTGCGATTCAGATTCCGTTGGAAATTTATGAAAGCGCCGTAGCACGGATAAAGTGCACTGAGCACGAACTCAGATTCGGACATGGACATGGACATGAACAGGGACATGAAGAGGAGCAGGGACAGGGACAGTGGCACTAAAACAACTGTAGCTGCCTGATGGCCGCGTTAAATGCTTTTGTTGATTCTGGGCTCGGCTCCGGGCTCCGCTTTTTTTTCTTTCTTTCTTTTTTTTTTGCACAATTTAATAGTTTTGGCGGGGGTGAGGATGGTGATGGTGGTGCTGGTGCTGGTGGTGTTAGTGGTGCTGGCAAAGAAATAAACTGCTGGCGACTCCGACTGCAGTCTGCAATAAGTCTTGGCAAACAGTCACCGGGGAAATGGGGCGTTGTGGACGCCGGCCACGCCCACAATTGGCTTTTGTGTGCGATGATGGGCAACGCTCTTTTTTGTTTGTGCCGGGGAAAATGTGTTTGTTTTTCATTAAAAAACTTTTCATTTTGAAACGGTCAAAGTTCGGCTCCAGTTCCAGTTCCAACTCCGACTACAACTCCAACTCCAACTGCGACTGAGACTGAGACTGAGGCACTGACTGTGGCATGTCCTGTTTTATTGCGGTCAGGATTTGCTATTTAGGAGATTTTCTATGCAGCGGCTCCATTGTCTCTCTCTCTGCAGGCAGAGGCGGCTCTGTCTCTCATTGTTTTTCTCTGCGGTCTGACTAAATACACATTTCATAATTCAGTGCTGTTAAAAGCTGTGCAGCCATTGAAAGTCACGTTTCGAATAAAAATCAGGCCAACTTGAACAATCCCCGCAGCACATCAATGAAATGAAGCTCTGTGCCAAAGACAACAAACGACAAAAGGACAAACGACAAAGGACAAACGACAAAACGACAAAGGACAAACGACAGACAGAACAATTAATCAACCATTTTTACTAAAGATCTCTGTCTATTTTTTTTCTTTTTTTTACAGTTGTCGCATTGCTTTTGTTGCCTCCTTCGGTGCACGGCCAGCAACAAAAGTTTCGCACCGTTCCACACGATCTGCAAGTGCTGGAGGGATCCGAGGCCATGATGAGATGCGAGGTGGCCAACGTAGCCGGCGCCGTGCAATGGACAAAAGATGGTTTCGCCCTCGGCTTCTCAGCGGTTATTCCCGGCTATCCGAGATACTCGGTTCTGGGAGATCGCAAACAGGGTGTCTACAATCTGCGCATCTCAAATGCATCCACCCACGATGATGCCGAGTATCAGTGCCAGGTGGGACCGGCGAGACTCAACTCTGCGATTCGTGCCAATGCAAAGCTGACTGTCATATGTAAGTAATTTCCATATTAAATTTACTAATTAATTTATTAAAGTTACCTAAAATAAGTCAACAAAAAAATTAAATAATATACAATTTATATATTTGAAAATTTATAGATTATAAACAAAGTTAAAAATGTCTGGGGGAATTTGAAGCAACAACAGTTTAAAAATTTAATTTATTAATTAATCTTTTATTTATTATTTAACTAACAAAAATAAGCCAACAAAAAAAGGATAAATATTAATTGGAGCTTAAAATAGAGTAACAAAATAATATTTTCAATTAACAAATCAATTAAAAAATGTACAATTTAGATATTTTAAAACATGTAGTTTAAAAACAAGGGTGGAAAAGTCTGGGGGAATTTAAAACAAAAACAGTTTTCAAATTTAATTTATTAATTCAACTTTTATTTATTATTTAACTAACAAAAACAAGTCAACAAAAAAATGATAATTATTATCTAGAGCTCAAAATAAAGTACGAAAATAATACTTTCAATTAACAATTCAAATTAATAATATACAATTTTAAAATATATAGATTAATAGCAAAGTTAAAAAGTTTGGGGAAATGTATAACAACAGTTTAAGGACTGGTAGTGCTGTTAAAAGTAAATTTTGTATAAAATATATATATTTGCTATATACGAAATGTAGTTGGGATTGACTTTGACTCTGGTTGCAGCACCAATTAATTCGAGTAATAAATACAATTTGTCCGGAACGCGTCGTGTTTGTTTCCTTCTCATTGCACCTATAGAATTTGTACTTGCATATTTAAATTGTCGGGACTTGGAAGAGACTCGCATGCGGGTGGCCAAAACTGTGGGTGGTCGGGTGATCAGGGGAGGGGGGTTGTTGTTGGTTGTCGTTGCCAACATTTATTGTCAGCAATTTGCAAAGCAACAACAACGAGAGCAACAACAACGAGAGCAGCATCAACAACAATGTGAGAGCTGAGCTGAATTTAGCGCAGTTTATTGCTCCAAGGAGTCACAGTCTGAGCTGACACTGCCAGGACTAAGCTAGACAGAAGATGAGGGGAGAAAGGGTGCTAGAGAGAGAGAGGGAGAGAGAGAGGGAGAGAGAGAGGGAGTTTCAGCATTTTCAAACTGAGGCGAAATGAATTTATTTTTGTTTTTAGTGCTTCTCTGTGTGTCATTGCATTGTTATTCCTGCTGTCGAGTAATCACTTTGAATGTGTGGGTACACTCCTGTTGCTGTTGCTGCTGCTTCCATTGCTGTTGTCGTTGTTGTTGCCGTTGTTGCTGTAATCACTCAAGAAATTGCGCTACATTTGATGACAGCGATTTTCATTTCCTTTGCCTCGTTTGGCTGTCTTCTCTATGCGAGAGTTTCCACATCTAGACCCACTTCTTTTGACGGGCCATGGCAACGACAACAGCAACAACAACAACGTCTTGTCCAAGGCTTACACATATAGGCAGACTTATATATATATATATTTTTATATATACACATATATGTATGTATATATATGCGCATGCCTAATGACGTTTGTTTAGTTAATTACGCGCCATGAGCTGTGACAATGATGATGTGTGCCGAGAGGAGTCTTAGAAAAACTCAAAGAAGAAAATCTCAACTGCACGTGTATGTCTGTATGTGTGTGTATGTCTGTATGTGTGTATGTATGTGTGGGTTGGATTCATATAAGCTCGTTAGTTATTGCTGACTTTGTTGCTGCTGCTGCTGCTTCTGCTGCTGCTGTGGCAAAAGGTCGCATGCCGGCGCCTCTGTCTGTTTTCACGCACAGTGGAACCTTTTTGACGATAGTCGTTGCAAAAGTCATATCTTGTGAACTATTAAAGTTATCTGCAAAGTTAAAAAAACATCAAATAAAGAAATGCTCTAGCTTTCGAAGCGTGGTCAAACTTTTCATGTTGGCAAATAGTAGGCCTCAAAAATAAGAATTATTTATTTTGTAAATTTTTTATTTATTTTTAATTGGACAGAAAATTGATTATAAACTTAAGAATAACATTGACGGTGTGTATATTTTTATTTTATTTTATTCATGTCCCTAGTTTTTGTACTGAAAAGTAATATAAATGACAGGTCGTCAACTCTTAAATAATGTGCTTAACTTTGAGCGGCTAGTTTCTAGTTCCAAATAAATTTTAATTCTTCACCTCTCTTCATCAAATTGTTTAATTTTGTCCAGAACTATTGTTAACAACTATTGTTGTTCCACTGTGCATCGTCAGCCTTCAGAGCCAGGGCCATGAAGAAATGTTTGTCATAATTGTCAGTACTTGTGAGTCCTTCTCACACTCCCATCTCTCACCATCATCTTCTTACCCACTGTGCGTGTGTGTTTCTGGTTCTCTTTGTTTTGTAATGGAATCTACTATGTTTCACTGAATGAGTGAAATGTGTAGCCGAGTATGTGCAATACATATGTATGTATACTCTTAATGGAATGTAAGTGTGTAGATATGTCTGTATGTCCCCCTAAAGGCATTCATGGGACAACACGTGCGACATTATTGCAGCAATTAGCTTCGGCAAAATTGAAGACAAATGTGTAATAATTCAATTAAGTTCAAGTTACAATTATTTGATTTATTTATTAAGCTAATTTTTCGCTTCAGCTCGCTATTGATTAACGCTCGTATTCGGTAAAGGAATTCCCATTGTTATGTCATTTTCCTGTCAGTAAATCGAATTCCTTATAGACACCTCAGTATTTGTGGGAGGTGACAAAGCATGCCTGGACTTTAATCAAATACGAGAATTTCAATTAATGAATAGGTAGTATTGTTGTATTAATTATAATACCGAAAATTGATTTATTCAATGATGTAAAAGGATACTGTAATGCGATTAAAATTTATATAATAAATAAATACAATACACAAATTAATTAAGTTGTAGCCTATAAGTATTCCCTGAAATTTCATAACTCTCAAACAAAAGATATTTAGAAGCATTCTTATTACAAAGATACTCGTAGCTTATCCATATATCTTTAAGTTTTCATTTTGTTGAATTACCAACTCTGGTTACCACGTGGTAGCTGCTAATCAAACTGCCTTGCTCGTTATTGCTTTCTTTAATCTTTGGCAAACAAAGTGGGCTTCTGAGTTGTCCAAAGAAAAGAAATGAAAAGAAAAGCCGAAAGCATAGATGAAAAACATTTGAGTGACATTTTTGGCTGGATGAATTCATTTAATCAATCCTACAATCTATCTCTCTGTCTTTTTATCTATCTCTCTCTCTCTATCTCTCTCTCTGTCTCTCTTCGAGACTGTCTCTTTCTTTGGCTCTCTGTGGTGTCTTGTTCTAATTAAAATAGCATATGCAACGCAGAAACCTAATGAACAAACCTTTGTCATTCGCAAATTTAATTTGAAACACTCGAAACAAGGCAGCTGCAAAGTTCTTCCTCAACTAATTTTGAACGTACGTTGTCCGCTTAGGTAAAACTTTCATGGACCCAACATCACATCCACACACACCCACACACATACTTAAACACACACACAGAAATACATACACACACGTGAGAGCGCAATTAGATTATAAGTTGGCACAGTAAAGAACTTTTGCACACAAAAGTCCACGTGCAAATTTATGGAAATTTAGAAAATGTTCGCATGCCATTAATTTTTAAAAACGCAGCCAAAAACACATATGCCGCAAGGCGAGCAAGGTCCAAAAAAGTTTTAGCAGTCAAAGCATAGGGACCCCAACAGAAATAGGGACTGGGACTGGCATCAGTAACTGAACCTGGGCGATGGCGATTCAGCTGCTACGGCTACGGCTACGGCTCCGGTTCAGTCTCCAGCTCGGCACAATGGAATTCAAGGCATGCACGGCCAAAAAAAAAAGTGAAGAGAATAAAAAAACCAGAGCTCCCTTTATAAATTTTGAATACAAAGCAGCATTGAAAAATTGAAAGAAAAATAAAAGCGTTGGGTTTATTTTTTTTACGTTTCTTTTTTTTTTTTTTTGGCTTCTGTGTTATGCAATGCCCGACTGCAGTCCAACTGAAAATAGCAGGAGGGGGGAATTGAAGCTTCCTTAAGCCAGAGAAAAGAATGGAAGCCAATAAACGCACTCTATTGATTTTTAAATGGACAAGAATTTGCCGCATTTCCGCTCATTTCATCGGAAAAATTGTGCTGTAATTGTAGTGCAAATGATCAAAGTTTCGAGTTCATTCAGTGAGGTCTTGAATTATGGCAAAACATTTGTTTTGTGACCTTAAAGTCACAGTTTCAATCCCAGTACATCTCTCGCTCCCGCACTGGGAGGACATGTCAGAGATGGGAGCAATTTGGAGTATGTCTGAGACGTGGGACTTCGACTCCGACTTTAACTTGGACTCAGTCTGCGTCTCAGATTCGGCCCAACACTCTCTGGCAGCCTCCGAATTCCTCACAAGAAGCGAAAAAGTTGACGTCAAATGGAAAAATTGCCAATTCTTGCTTTTTCTTATCCTTAACAAAAAAAAAAGAGAGAAAAAACAGAGAGAGCTAAAGGAGAGGATAAATATAAGGAAGGAGTGAAGAAATATTTCAACGCATAAAACTTTTATGAGGCGTACTATTAGTGGGTTAGCGTGGGCTGAGCTTCAGTTTCGCCTGAATTCATGGCAAATTGCACTTTGTACACCCTTTATTCCCCCCACCACCAACAACGGTGGCATAAATTATTTGCAGCCAAGCACCTCGGGGGGGAAATGGCAACGACTCCATCTCCATTTCCATCTCCATTTCCACACCCCGTCAAGCCAGGGCAACTGCATAAAATTTAATCAAGGAATCGCTGGCAGAGCAACGCTCGTATTTTTCACATAGGAAAAGGGGATTCATATTGTGTCCTATGCCACCTGCAACTACAACTGAAATTGCAATTGCAACTGCAACAGCTAAGCTCATTCATAATCGTATGTAACGCCAATTGTGACGACAACAACCAAGTTCAACTGGAACGCCAACGAGAACCATCGCATTCTTCTGGCATATGTTCTATGCGTCGACAATGCGCCTTGCACATGTCAATAATCAAATACAATTTGCATACCAATCAACAATGCACACACACACAAATGCCACACCTCCCGACATTCCCCTACCTCACATACAAGGGATTTACAGACGCCTCTTGTGATATATATATATATATCGAACAGCATTTTCCATAGACTTTGAGCAAGTAAAAATCATGAAATATACGTAAAAAAAACACACTACGCTTTTCTATTTTTTTCCCCAAAAAAGAGGAAAATGCTGCAGCCAAATTTTATGCATTTTCAACTCAACAACGCGGTGGCAACAATGTTCCTTGCGGCATCCTTGCGACACCAATTTGTACTGAAGAGTCGCGATGTCAAGTCTCGCTTAGTTGAAGAACTTTTTTTATGTTTTAATGCATATAAATATCTTTGATATTTTACCTACTTATATTTAATACAAAAAACTTTTAAATTCTTTCATTCTTTTATTAATCTAAGCAAATTTCACACTATTGATCTTCAATTCAGAAGGCATTCATTTATTATTATTTTTTGCTCTTATGTATGTGACTGTACAAAATTAAATCAGAGCTGTCAAAGTAAATGAAAAAGTGTATGGATTGTTTCAAAGGAAAAATGCAAAATAAGATTTTAAAAAAATAATAATAATTATGTGCATACAATTTGTGTTTCTTAAATATAAAAGGTTTCATTAATTAAAGTTTCACAATTTTGGGTTTTTTTTGAGTAGCAACATATACGTTGCATACTTTTAAGGGCGGCACACAAAAATTACTTATACGCCACGTGAAACAAATATACAAACACAGAGAGTGGAGTTCAATTCGATGGCAAAGGGGCCTTGTCAGGCATATATCGTGAATATATGTACATACATATTTATATATATATATATGCATAAATATGCATATGAGAGGGTCGCACCTTACTTCTGTGTGTTTTTGTTGACGCCCCGTTGTGAATGTGTGTGTGTGAGTGTGACTGTGTCTGTGTGTGTGTGTGCGTGTTGTGTCATGGGATTTTGTGTTTATGTATTTGATTTGTGCATAATAATTTAATGCGCCCAGAGCTATGCAAATAAAATTCACAAACAACGCGGCAGCTTCGAGGCATCACAGCATCACAATATCACAACATCAGACATCACATCATCCAAGCAGACTTGAGACCTTCAGCTGAATGCGGAGCGGTCGGTGTTGATTTCATTTCGGTAGCAACAAAAGCAATTACCTTGACGCAGTGGCACACGCCACATGCCGCACACTGCTGCTCAGTCTCTGTCTCTGTCTCTTCATCAGCTTCAGTTCGTTGTGTGTGTGTGTGTGAGTGTGTGTATATGTGTGTATGTCTGTATACTATGCCCAACTGCCTGGGCATGCTTCACAGCGTTGCACGACATTAAGCATTCATTTTGCATGCAACAACTTCTACGGCAGCAGGCAACATATGTTGCATGTCAAATGCAGTTCCATTCACTTCTTCTTCTTCTTCTTCATCTTCTACACACATACACACACACACACATATATAAAGTGCAACTGCCACAAGACGCAATGGCTGCCTACTCCTTCAGGTGGCATTAAAATAATGCACACGTGCACTTAACTTTATATCCACGATTGTTTGTTTGTTTGTTTGCTTGCTTGTTGCTGCTGCTGTTCCCACATTAATGGAGGAGTCATAAATGTTGGAGGGGGAAGAAGGGGAGCGAGGGGATAGGGGAGTTGGGCCGGGGTACAGACGGTAGCCTCCAGGCGGTGCAGCCAATGCTTTGGCGGCCATTCAACCTGCAACTGCTGCGAAAGAGAACAATGTCGCCTGAATGCCACGCCCACTCCGACTCCCATGTCCACATGCAGCATTGTCGCATAATGAGCGAACATGTTGTTGTTGTCGATGTTGTGCTGTTGTTGTTGATGTTGTTATTATTGTTGATGCAGTCGTTGGCTTTGGCTATTGTTTTGTTTTAGTCCGTTTTGTTGGCTGCAAGCATTTGGAGTAACTGTTGTTATACATTTCCCTAATCTCTCTCTCTCTCTCTCTGTGTTTATTTGTGCTTGCAGCGCCACCATCATCGATCGAGATCAAAGGATACAGCCACAACTCCAAGGTGGAGGTGCGCGAGAATCAGGACTTAACACTCAAGTGCATCGTGGCCAATGCAAAACCCGAAGCCCAAATCGTTTGGTATCGCGGCAATGTCGAATACAAGCCAGGTTAGTACACAAAATAAATAACTACTACTTAGGTATATTGTAATAATATATTTATTTCGTTATTTATAGTTTACATATTTATTATTTTACTACAAACACTTTAAGTCGAACTTTATCAAGTTATATAAATAAGAATCAAAATTAGTTACATTTATTCATTGTGACTTGCACATTAATTAATGAGGAAATCATTGTTGAATAATAAATAATTAAATAATCTTATTTTTCCCTGTTCAAGTCCTGTAAGTTTAGAAAACCAAACTATAATAATATCGAATATTTTATTATTTGTATTTTTGTTACAAGTTATTATTATATTAAGCATAATATTATATGTCCCAACATTTTTCTAAAAAGAATACGATATCCTTCAATCAATTAGTACATTTTTTAAAAAATCTTAAAATTTTTATTTGTTCACTTATGAAATAAAATGTATTATAATGCAGTTTAATTTAAAATTTTTATTTTATTTGGTTTTTCTTTGCTAAATTTAAAATAAATTAGTTTTCCCACAAGTCAAATCTATTAAAATTCAAGTAATTCAGTAAAAAATTAAATAAGCATTCAAACATATACTCGCACTTTACTCTTAGTAGAGATATTGTATTTTTAAATTATTATTATTATTTATTATTATCTTATCATATGTTTAGAAATTTTCATCCAATTATTTATAACTTCTTTCCTCTTTGTCAAATGTATTTGATAGATTTCCGGAAAATTCGTATTCATTAACTGGGAAAGTTTTTATAAAAATGGGAAATTGTGACTGAGTATATAGAATAAAGAATGTACTAATGTAATTGATGGCAAGCGCAATCAACATCAAGCACACAGACACACACACACACATACACACACACACATACACACACACACATACAGACATACACAGACAGCTCGTGACAAGTGTCACAACACTAAGCCATCAAATTTAATGTCCACTTACACAGAAACCTTCAGCCAGAACCTGAACCTCAATGCCATCTCCTTCCTTATCCCACATTACAACGCATGTGTCTTCTAATGGCTCCTGAGCCGACCCCTTACCGTGTTCACCTCCAGCTTTGTATCGTCCACGACTGAAGCTGATCTGGCCAAAAAAAAAAATAAAACAAAAAAAGTGTAAATGGGCAGGAAGAGAGCAGGAAAGAGAGAGGAACGTGGGGGGATGTGTGAGCCCTTTGACTGTCATCCAGTTGGCCAGAGGCACATGTTAAAGGGAAAGAGAAAGGAAAAGGGAAAGGTAGGGAGGAGTAGTCAGTAGTCCGTCGACTTTCTGCTTGATGACGGTGCTTAAATAATAATTTTATACTCTAACAAAACGGCCGCCGTCAACTGGCAAAGTCGATGCCCCAATCCCAATTTCAGTCCCAGTCCCATTCCTAACTCCAACCCCAATCCCTTACCCTTATCTTTTTTTTTTTTGGGAGGGTTTCTTGTTTGTGCCTTGTCATTCTGGCTGGCCGGCAGTCAGCTAAATTGGAAAACGCTACCGTTCGTTGGACGCTTTAGAAAATATGGAAAAATGCAAATGTAAATGGTGGGCAGGATGCTCAGGACATGGCCATGGAAATCATCGACATGGTGAGAGCTGAAGAGAAACTGAGGCAGCAACATCACACGGCGCTTAGACGCCTTCACGACATTTAATTTTCATAATGATTATGATATGCCATATACATGTGTGTGTGTGTGTGTGGGTGTGACTGTGGGTGTGTATCCCTGTGTATATGGCGTATCCCTGGTCCACTGGGAGTGTCATTTGGCGGCTAACGAAATCATTTTAACACAACTGGCGCGTTAAAAATGCTTAAAATGTGAAACGCACAACAACAACAACAACGATAACAACTATAGCAATGATGATGGAAATTTTTTGGGGAAACACACACAAAAAAATGAACAAAATAAGAAAATTCGCAAAACGGCGTAAAATGTGGTTGGAAAATGCGCAAGGAAATGTGAATAAGGAAACGCTGGACGTCGAGCTGCATGATGAATTATGTTTACGACACAATATGTTGCGGCTGGACTGCTGCGGCGGTGGGGAGAGAGGCACCCTCTGACCTCTGACCCCGTAGTCCTTACCCCTAACTCCCTCCCTCGCAGAACGAGCCTTGTGCCGAAAACGAGAGTTAACGACAATGGGCAAGGGATTCCACTATGTCTGTAGTATCATTTGCAAGCTGTCAGTTGAGCTCTGACTCTGGCCCTGGCTGTGGTGCTAACGGTGGTGCGGTGGTGGTGCGGTGGGATCAGGGTGTCCTTATACGAATACTCGTATGTGGTGGTCGCGTAAATGACGGTTAATGCCGAGCAACTTGGTCATTATCCTTGGTGACATGCTGAATATATTGCAATATTCTACTTTTGACTCGATAGTTGAGGCAACAACATTTTAAAGTCAAGACTTAAGAGGGGGCGAGAGGGAGGAGATATGACAGCTAGAGCATGAATGATAAAGCAGATAAAGGAAGATGAGAAAATCTCTTCAGCTGCTGCAACAACGAGAATAACAACAACACAACCATTGACAATTTATGACTCAAAATTATGTCACAAAATATGGTTGTTGTTGTTGCTTTTTGGCAAATATTACACAAAATATGCGCCTACAAATGAATTCCACGGGTCGTGGCATGAATAAGAGAGGCCAAACGGGCAGACAGATAGGAAGACGGGGGGTACGGGGGTTGCTGGAGTAGGAGGAGCGACAAAACTTCATAAAATATGCGTTAAACTTTATGACAACGACTTAGGGAGCGGGCAGCAGAGGAGGGGGAAGTTGCACGTACGCGAAAATGGCGTGCAAATTTTGCAATGCCAGGCAACAGCAAGATAGAGAAAGAGGGGGAGGGGAAAATCCTCCCACCATTCACACACAGATACACACTCACACATACACCCGCCATTTTAATTTTCTTTGTATAGAGCTCGGCTGAGTGCTGTTGATGTTTTGTTGTTGTTATTATGATAAATCGCAGACATTTAACGCAGCGCACAAGAATTTATAGCATACACACACAGACACACAACACAGACACACACTCGCACACACACACAAACACAATCACCCACATGTACAGAGACACACACACTGCATTTTTTGGTACTTCGCTTGTTGCGCCATTATTTATGAGAACAACCTTGTGTACATGTATGTGAAGTCCCTTTCAAAGGGTATACGTAGTAATATACAATCTATTTGTGTATCTTTATATCTATATCTCTAACTTTAGAGAGATCTTTATTTATATTTAGATTTGAAAATATTTATAATTTTATTTACATTCTTTGTATCTTTATATCTATATCAAAACTATAACTATATTTTATATTCATAAATAATTATATTTATACTTTAATTTAAATTCTTTATATCTTTATAGCTAAATCTATAACTTCAGATAGATCTTTATTTATCTTTAAAAGTACTTATATTTTTATTTAATCTATATCTATAGCTATATCTATAACTACAGATAGACCTTTTTATTAGGGATTAAAACCTTAACCGAAACGGTAACCCTTAACCGATGAAAACCGATTGAAATTTGAAACCGTATCTGAAACCGTAACCGAAAACAATTTTTTCCGCTGTACCGAAACCCATTAACCGAAACTCTTTAAGCCGAAATAACCGTTTAGTAACCGATTCATTTATAAGGGTTCAGGCCGTCGCAGCTATTGAGCAACTTTGAACTGACATAACTTTGTCAAAAGTCAATCAATTTGCATGCTGAATGTAAATTTGTGCATGTTTTTACCTCTAAATTCGTTCTGCATTTAAATTTTGTTCATTTCGAAAATTTAGAAATTTTCGAATTTTTCGAAAAATACAAAGGGGTAACACTGTAAAATTTCAATATTTTCGAAAAATTTAAAATTGTTAAAAATGAACTAAATTTAAATGCAGAACGAATTTAGAGGAAAAATCATGCTCAAATTTACATTGCGCATGGAAATTAATTGAGTTTTGACAAAGTTATAGCAGTTCGAAGTTATTAAAAATCAGTAAAATCAAAATAATCTAAATTTTGAAATCAATTGAACAAAATTTATATGAGATCAAATTATAATAAAATCGACATTACACTGGACGATTCCAGTAACCAGATAACATTATTATCCAGGCTTAGAAAAGCATTAAGTCTTTTTTTACTTAAAACAAAGAATAACGCTTCTTATTTTGGTCAACCGAAAAACTTAATTTTTTCTTTTTTTTGTAAACCGAAACCATAACCATTTACATATATATTTTTATTTAAATTCTTTATATCTTAATTTATAACTAGAGATAGATCTTTATGTATATTTAATTATATTTATATTCATCTCCATATCTTCATCTTAATTCATGTCTAATCCTCTATTTTACTTATGTCTTCACAGAGAAGCGGGACGACAAGGTGGAGGAGACGATGCCAAAGCGATTCACGACAACTTCCAGTCTGAAGCTGAAACCCGGTGCGGATGATGATTATACGGAATACACATGCCAGGCGAAGCATAAGGCGCTATCGCCGGATATGCCCATGCGTGCAACCGTCCAACTGTCCGTGTTGTGTGAGTAAAATGCTTTGGATTCCATTAGAAATTTGTAATACCCCCCGCAACGCCGATTGAATGCCTCGGCAAATATATGCGTACTGTGAAATACCAAATGGCGACCTCATTAGCCCGGCTCAAATGGCCAAGTTTGCAATACAATTGAAATGCTAGCCGCGCACTTATGCCGAGTGCCCACCTCACCCTTACCGAGGTTGCAACCGCTGAAACCCCCACCCAACGCCGCCACCCCTCGATTTTCCATTTGTGACCCACAAAACACGGCAAAAGCTGGCCGACAGTTTACCAGAAACGGCCACAGCCGTCGGGTGTTTTGGCCTCCATGGCCTCCGTGGCCGCTAATTGCGCAATTGGCGCGCGTATTAATTAGTTTTTAAATTCTAATGCGATGCCCAGCTGCCACACGCATCAGCGGACCATGGGGCATGTGGCATGTGGAATGTGGCAGTGGGGCACGATTCATGCTCATGCTCAGGCACAGGAATCAGGACCACTGAGCCGCATTTTGCGAATTTCAAACTTCAGTTATTGATTGCTGAAACTGGCCACAACTCTCTCTCTCTCTTCTTCTTCTTCCTCTCTCTCTCTTTCTTACTTCCTCTCTCTCTCTTGCAGTCTTTTACCTTCATCCGAATTGCCTCCACCTGTTCGTCTAGTCCTGGCACACACATTACGTGCCCCATATTCAAATTAATTATGTTTGTTATTTATGCATAGGCTCCCAATGCTGCAGGTGCCTCCGCCTGGATCTGCTTGCCACAAGGCAGCTATTGGCGTTGCCATTGCCATTTCGTGCTCTTTAGCCGACGTCCCGTACGTTGACATAATAGATTTAATTGCCAAAGCACCACAAAATGGTACCTTCTATGCTTTACATTCTTTTCGCTACAATGCTGATCAGTTGCATAGGTCAACTTGCTCTTGCCAAAATTTCAATACGAAAAACTCTTGTTCCGAGTATTGTTATCAACTGTTTTTAGATTCATATTAAATTTATATTAAATTCATATTAAATTTAATGATTTAAAAAGCCAATGACTTATCAGTCCACCCTCGAATGAAACCTGCTTGTTCCTTAACATTTTTCTATATATATATTATATATATAAGATACTCACATCGATAGAGACGTTAATTGTAGATACATAACAACATAATGGTGTAAATATGTTCATGCACTGTAACGTATGTGTCTGGCAGAGTTAGTGGAACTTCTGCTCGTATCTCTCTGTATACATACACACATATATGCTTGACTCTGTCAGAGAACGGGTCGCTTAATTATGCACCTATTATGGCATCCCTGCAATCCTGCAACCCTTTCGTCCTGTCAGTTGCAAGCGCCAACCTGGTCAGTAATCGGATGCAACTGGCATTCGGATATAGGCAGCCGATACTGCAGCAATATTTTAAGTGATTTTAATTTAATTTTGTGCCACTTCGTTATGTGCCAGCTTTGTACACCTGCTGCGTTATTTTACAACTCACTTTGCCCATCCAGTGTGTGAATTTGTGTGTGCACATGTATTTTAGTTTGTAATTTGTAATGGGAACCATTAGGACGCTCGTTTCAATACCATTTAAAACACAAAATTGCGTATACGTAACTTAATCTGCAGCTCAAATCGAACAGAAATGCGAAAAAGCTAAGTAAACAAATATTACGTATACGCAACTTAAGCAACCATTTATCGTAAAATTAAAGAAAATACTATATATGTTACCCGATGTAAAAAAAAACAATTGTAACAAATGCAATTTTAGTTAAAATTGATAAAAAGTTTAAAAATCTCAATAATTTAAAAAATAAAAATGGATTCAATATATTAAGTATACGTATAATAAGCTGTAGTTAAAGCTGAAATTATAAAAAGAATACTAAGAAAATATTTGCATTTGCACCTGAAATACTTCCATTTATTCAGTGTAAAATATTGCAATTAAATGGAATTTTTAAACGCACGTTTTTAACAAGTCGCGTTATTTACTATTTGTGGCATTTACACTGTTATTAACCCGCCCAAAACACGACAAAATTACAGACAACATTTGCAGCACTTTAATAAAATGCGCCTCTTGTTTGTAAAACAACATCAAATGAAAATAAAAAATAATAATAAATACCGACAAAGAGGGGGGAAAAAAATAAAAATGAATCCAAAAATGGAAAAAGGGAAGTCGGAAAATAATGCGTTTGACCACATAAACGATTTGCATGCAAACACTTCAATTAAAAATCGCGCAAATTTCAGTTGCATATGTCCGGATGGCCAACTGTCGGTCCTGTTAGCCGGTTAGCCGGATGGCCAACTGGCCACATTTGTTTTAGTGTAAATTGAATTTATTTGCGGCGGCCATTGCAATTAAATATGCCAGCGATAAACCTACTACCAAGTACAGTGCGTCCAGTAATTTTTTTGACAATGAAAAAATGTACACATTTGCTTTTAGTTTTTAGAAATAGTTAAACTAATCTCATAAGTTCATTTTTTAAACTGGTTCTAAGAAACATAACTATGATAAAAAAAACGAAAATATATATAAAAAATTCGAATTTTCTTTTGTTAAAACAATTACTTGACATACTGTACTGTATATGTTGGTATGTCGGAAGGTTTTGTGTTGTTCTTGTAATTGATGTTGTTGCTCTTTCCATTATTTAACCGTTGTGTTTTTACTCGATCTCCCTGCAGATCCCCCCGGTCCGCCGTACATCGAGGGCTACTCGACCGGAGATACACTGCGACGAGGACAGATGGTGGAGCTCATGTGTCGGAGTCGAGGCGGCAATCCACCCGCTCAGCTCATCTGGTATAAGAACGGTTCCCAGATTCGCATGGCCTACAGGTAAGAGAACACTTTATCATCTGGTGCTACATCATCACTTGCCACTTTCCACATCCACACAGGACATCTGGCCGGCTGTCGGAGAACATTTACAGCTTTACCGCGGAGGCGGGAGACAACAAGGCGCGATTCCGCTGCGAGGCGAGCAACGTCATGTCCCAGACGCCGCTCAAGGCGGAAGTCGATTTGGCTGTTCTATGTAAGTGCATCATTCTCAACTCTTCTCCTATTCCCCTCTTCCCCTCTCACTCTCCCAGTCTCCCATCTGTAGAGCAAGCATCATCAAAGCAAGACTGCTGCCTAATGCTGGCACTTGAGGCTGCAACCAGATAAATAATTTGCATGTCTTGGCCCTGGCACACCAAGAGATTCAGCTCGTTATGCAAACGTGGAGCAAATTGCCCCTAAGCTTTGTCCCCTCTCCTCCTCCTCCTCCTTCCTAATCTGCCTCGTTACTCCTTTGCTTGTTTGCCTAATTGTATTTCGTTAATTTTCATATTTGCACACTCGTATGCCTACACACACACACACACACACACACACACATACTCATATTCACACTTGCATACACTTAGACTCGGATTTCGTTGTGGATTGTGTCAACAGTCTCAGTGCTTGCATCGTCCTTACAGTGCTGCCACTTGGCACGCGGCACAAAGCGAAGCGAAAATAAGCCTGGCAACTCTCTTCTCCCCTCTCACTCCCCCTCTCTCCCTTCCTCCCTCTCCCTCTCTCTTTCTCGCTGGCTGTTGCTTTCTTTTGCAATTAAGCTTAAGTTTGCACTTCTCCGCCAGCGTCGCTCCCACTTGGCTTTGTCAAATCAAGCAATGCAAATTCTTTTCAAGTGCCAAATAGCGTTGCCTTCCCTGCTCCTCACCTCCGCTCCTTTCAACCCTCCCCTTGCTTGCATACTGCACTTTGTTAGCGCTTGCAACAATTGCAATCACAGTCACACCCATCTAAAAGTACGCTAGGAGAAAGACGTCGCGAGGCCTGGCCAAAAGCGTTGTTAGTCAACGGCATTTGCATGCAACCGCACTTCACTCCCGCCCTGCCCTCCTCTCCCACCTCAGAGATCTGACCCCTTCCCTGCAACTGCTGCTTGTGTCTAACATGCAAATGGACGACTTAAGGCCACATTGCGTATGTGTGATATTCAAATTTTTGGCAACAGCGCTGTTTAGCGTTGACGCTGATAATGAAAGGCTTCCAGGCTTTAGGCCTCGCAACTTAGGCCCTAAGGCCTTTAGGCCTTTAGGCAAACTGCTAGCACGTGCCTCCAGCTAATCCCAATTCCAGTTGCACGTGTGGTCAACTTCTGTGTCCAGTTTCATCAGAATACCAATCAAATTGGCTCTTGATATACCCTTGCACGGGGTAACATAATATTGTCACGATATGTGTAACGCATTAAAGGGTATATATTTCTGATGGCCAGATTATATCACTTTATCTATCTATCTATCTTTTGTTTTTTTAAAATATGTCAATTAATATCCCAGAAAACGTTTGGTTGCAAACTGAAAACAGAACTCTGCAAGAGTATCAAGTCTTCGTTATGTCGAAGCTAACATTTCATTCTCCGTTGGCCTGCACTTACTTACTTGTCCAACGCTTTGTTTATTTACCTTGTTTGCCACAAGGAGTGACCAGCTTTCTAAGCCATACACACACATCTATATACACTCGTATACACACACGTCTAGAGAATGAATTCAGCTGCGTTCAGCTCGTTCTTTGGCTAGAGATACGCATTATTTATGTATAACAGAATGTAGCACAGAAATGAAGACGAAGCTGGAATACATTGAGCACATCCTACTTTCCTCCTGCCTCCCTTCATCGTAGCCTGCGTGTGAGCTGAATGAAGATGTATGGTGAAAGATGCGAGAAGTTAAGAATTCATAATGTTTATTTATATGCGAAACATATCGAGACGAAGTTTTTTGTATTCCCCGGTTGCAGACCCAAGATTCCGTATCAGCCGCTGGTTCGAACACGGCGTATGCGTAATATATGCACAGCTGCCACTGCCACTGCCACAGCCATTTCTACTGCCATTTCTACTGCCACTGCCACTGCTGCCTGCACTTATCCATCAAGTCAGCCAGCAGCTGCAGCTTCGTCTTGTTAGTGGCATTAGGTAATAGCTCGACACGGCTCAGACGCCTGTCACTCAGTCACTCAGTCATCATTTGCATGCAGGCAACTCGTGTTATGACGCAAAGAAAAATGAACGATAAGCAGACTATATAGCATCAGCCGTGTGGCATGCCACAAGTGAACATGGACGCTGCCTTATTATATATTAATGCGCAAACGTAATGAGCTCGATTTTAACTGACTTCCCTTCCATTCGCAGTCGCACCATCGCAAGTCACGGTGACAGGTCCGACGGAGGCGCGAGTCGGCGACGTTGTGCCCTTAACATGCTCCACGGCACCCTCGAATCCGCCAGCGGAGATCAAATGGATGGTTGCCGGACGACAGATACGTAATGCTACCTCAAAGACGACCATCAGCAGCGAAGGTAAGAAAACTGATTAAAATAAATGTAATCCAAAATAAAGTTTGAAAATAGATATTCATTTTTAATTTATATTTAAATTAAATAAATTTATTATTTAAATTGCATATATTAAATTTAAGCTTTCCACGCTGGAAGTAATAATAGATGCAAGTTGAAAATAATATTAAATTGATGAAGTCAGGCTTAATATCTTCAGTTAATATTACCTGATCACAAGGCAATTTATTGTTTAATTAATATCTAATGTTAATTTCATATCTGTATGTTTACCGAGTAACAAAAAATCTGATTAATCTATTTCAGGTGGATGGACAACCAGTTCGAATATTACGACAATTGTGGAGCCCAACAAACGTTCCCTGGTCGTCATTTGTCATGGCCTAAACATGCAGTTGACGGAGAATGTCGTTGCCACGCATACGATCAACGTTCTATGTAAGTATAAGCTCAATTTATACTCGGTTTTAATTGGCTTTCAACTAAGCCATAACCATATTTAGCCTGGTCAACTGTCTGGTCAAGTGTCTGACCCCCGACTTTAAATTCTACAAACATACACATAATTGAGTTTTCACAAACTTTTGGCTGGCACTTGTACTTGTACTTGTTCATTCGCAGCAGGGGAAGTGAAGAGAGAGGGGTTAAATAGTAAAAGTTCCAGGATTCCGCTTTAATATTACATCGAGGTCTTTTTTTAGGCAAAGCAAAAAGAGAAAAGCATAAAAAAGGGCAAGGAAAGTAAATAATAATTGCCTTATCGGTTTATTTTGTCGTATCTAGCCTTTTAATATGAATCGCTCTACAATTTGGATAGAACATTATAAATAAAAAATATAATTCATCTCAGTTTCTTAAGCATAAAAAATTATGCTATTTTAGCCGTGTGGAAAAGATATATTTACCGTGTTAATTATGTACAATTTACAACTTATTGACTAAACTAAAATAATTTAGTAAATCAAAAGTTTAACCATCAAAGTTTGTAAAAAAGTAGGCGGCAATGTGTTTATATGATTTTGTTGCAGTTAGTTTCCTAAAATCTTTTCGATTTTACTTGAAACATTTTCAAAAAATTCACTTTTTTGTTTGTTTGTTTATTTGTTTATTGTTATTACAAAATATAAAAGTAAGCACCACTCTTGAAACTATTGCAATGAGTGCGTTTCCAGAATGTGTTTCGATTGATTCACTATCGTCAATTGAACCAGAAGATAAGATCAAACAGAAGTCGGCTGCAGAAGCATTAGAAGTGGTAACACAAGTGTTGGAAGATGTGCCGGGAATATCAGCTCCACCATCATCGCCAGTGAAGAAGCGAAGTGCACAGAAGGCGAAAAAGATTATGCCCACGGATGCACTTCGATACAGGATGTGGCAGGAGCATCGTCATCGGTTGCTGGGAGTGGTTAGCGATCTGAATAATAAGCCACCGGGTCTTCAGGCGGTACGAAAGACGGGATGCAATTCATTGACTGACAATGCAGATGCCTTTATGAATCGAACCAAAGAGAATATACAGATGCTCGTGGGAATATCGCTGACACAGCGGACTCATGGTGCCATCAATCCCTTTCGGTATGAGCAACCATATGTCATGTCTGCCGTGCCAGGGATCATCAGCAATCTGGAGCGATTGGATATAGATAATAAAGAGTTTGGCAAGCGCATCATTGAAACAACCGGCGAGGTTGACTCTGGATTAAATTCCGATACACGCCCAGGGAAACAGAGCAATCAACAGTCGCCTCCAGAATCGTTTGCTCTGCCCGATGAGGCGTTGGCAAAGTACAAGCCCTTCAACATCAAGATACCCTCCTCGGATAAGGAGCGTCGTCAAGTGTTTCGTCCTCGCATCTACTTCGACATCTCTCTGAAGGATGTGCGTCCACTTGGCCGGATTATCGTTCAACTTTACACAGAGGCGGCGCCTGTTGTGGTCCTGCAACTTGTGAAATCCTGCATGTGCAGCATGAACAACAAGTTCTGTATCAAAAGACTTTTCCCAAATCTGTGGCTAGAAGTTGAGATGCCACTGGAAAACAATTCGCAATTGCAGCGTCCGTTGGAGTACGATGCCAAGGTTATTGATCACGGTGCATCCAGTTATGTGTTGTCCTTCAGCAAGGACTATTTGCAAGGTTTCCGTGATCACCTCTCTTTCTGTCTGTCCTTTAAGGCCCTCAACGTGGCCAACGGTTCTCGCGTTGGTTTTGGTCGTGTTATCAAAAACAGCAAGATCTTCGAGTGTCTTCAGAGTTATGGTACCAAGAACGGAACTCTCAGCCGGGGCATCATCTTTACGGGTTGTGGCGTTATTTAAATTCCAGATTGTCGAAATTTTATGTAGCTCAGTTAATGTATTAAAGATGTGTTTACGTACTGTAACTTGTAATTTTTTTACTTCATTATATTATATATTTCCATCAAATTTTGAGATGCTAAAATTATGAAAGAATAATAATTTCTTAATTTTAATTATATAACAAGTTAGGAATCTTTTTATTAAATAATTTTATAGGCTTAAATAATCGACAGAAATTAGAAAGCAATTTTGTTCTATAGAATTATATACAGGCGCGAATGCAATTCTTAAATCCCGCTGTTCCCAAATCAGGTCAAGTCAACGACCAAGACTTATCCAAAATGTTGGGGCCTTACAGACTTTACGACTATGCCTTGATGTTAAATTCAGTCTGTTTTAAAAAAGCAATTCAAACTGACAAAACAAATACTTTAAAATTTCTCGTATTAGTTTTTTCTTTTAAGTTTCTGATTAGCGCCATTTTTTTGGTTCCTATATATAATGAAAGAGTTTCCGAGATGTGTTTCAGAGGAGTCATCAGACTTGATACCACAGGCCACTAAGGTAAAGAAGGGAAAGAGTGTTTTGTATTTTAAAGAGACGACAAAAAGACCGACAAAAACAAAGAAAACAAACCCACTTTCGAAGAAAGAGAATGAAGCCCATTTAAAGGCGTGGCGGGAGCACCGCCATCGAGTCCTAAATATGACGCGAGAGGTTGATAATAATCCACCGGGATTCCAAGCGGCTCGAATGACTGGAGTTAATTCCTTAAGAGAGAACGCGGTCGCCTACATGGAACGGACCAAGAAAAACATTCAGATGTTGGTGGAATTGTCGAGCATTAAACGGACTCATGGGGTGATTAATCCCTTTCGATATGAGCGTGTCTATACCACGTCTGCTCTGCCATTGACGTTAAAGATTTTAGATCGCATTGAAGAGGAGAATCTGGATCTGGCCAAGCGTATTATCGAAGTAGTGAGCGAGATCGATTCGGGCATCAAGTCCACAAAAGGATACACTGCAAATCACAATTTGCCGTTCACAATGAAGGAAAACTTCCTGGATAAGTACAAAGGATATAACTTTCATATGCCCGAGACGAACAAGGAGCGCTGGCAACTCTTTCGGCCACGTATCTATTTTGACATATACCTCAAGGATGCTCGTCCACTTGGACGCATTGTTGTGGAGCTTTACACGGAGGCGGCACCAGTTGTAGTATTGGAAATAGTCCGAGCCTGTATGTGCAACATGCACGAGAAGTTTCTGATCAAGCGACTGTTTCCGTCCCTTTGGTTTGACGTCAATCTCGCATTGGATAACAACTCTCCGCTACTGCGTCCTTTGGAGTACGACGGCAAGATTATCGATCATGGCGAGCACGGACATGTGCTCTCGTTTAGCAAGGATCATTTACAGGGCTTTCGGGATCAATTGTCATTTTCATTATCGTTTAAACCCCTCAGAGTGGTAAACGGCGCCCGCGTCGGTTTCGGCCGTGTCATCAAAGGTAGCAAGATTATCGATTGTCTCCAGAGTTACGGCACCAAGAATGGTAAACTATTCCGCAGCATTGTCTTTTCCGGCTGCGGATTCCTTTAAATTTTGAAGTTGTGTTTCTAAATTTATTGTATTGTTAGTTAAGTAAAGTCTACATCCCACCTGCTTTTCGATTTTGATCATTAATGCGTTTAGGCATTAACTTCAACATGGGGTTTAGTTTAGTTTTAAACATTTTCAGTGTAAGAGGACAACAAAAAAAATATTGACCAAAATTTTAAGTTTTTATTTTTGTATTTTTTACTATTTGCACCAATCCTTGATCCCTAAAAAAATGACAGAGTTTCCAAAATGTTACTCAGAGGATTCGCTCTACGATTTTGAGCTGGAAGAGAAGAGAAGGCTCTCAGAGACTGTAAATGCAAAGGGGAAACATTTTAAAAGTAAACCCAAATTGCATCCTAAATCGCAACCCAAATCGCAACCCAAGGTAAAACATGCCGATCTGGAGCATCTTCAGCAGTGGCATGAGCACCGTCAACGGGTAAAACAAATGGTACCCAATGTGGATAGTAAACCACCAGCTTTCCAAGCGGCTCGACAAACCGGTGTCAATGGGTTGTATCCGAATGCCGTCTGCTTTCTGGAACGGACCAAGAAAAACATTCAGATGCTGGTGGAGCTATCGAAATTAATACGTACCCATGGAGTAATCAATCCTTTTCGTTACGATCAAGTCTATACCACATCTTCCCTGCCATTGAATATTAAGAACTTGGAGCGCATTGAAGAGGAGAATCGTGATATTGCCAAGCGTATTCTTGACGTAGTTAGCGAAATTGATACGGGCTTCAAATCAAAATCTAAAAAATGTAAACATAAGCGACATCCTCAGAAATTGAAGCCATTCTTCATGAACGAGGAGCCACTGGTCAAGTACAAGGGCTACAACATTAAAATGCCCACAACAGATCAAGATCGCTGGAGACTCTTTAGGCCCCATATCTACTTTGATATCCATCTAAAAGATTCGCGTCCACTTGGCCGAATTGTCGTGGAGCTTTACACAGAGGCGGCTCCTGTTGTCGTGTTGGAACTTGTCCGAGCCTGCATGTCCAACAAGCACAAGGACTTTGTTATCAGAAGACTCTTCCCAGATCTTTGGCTTAACGTGGAGTTGGCCATGTCGAGTAATTCAGACTTAAATAAGCCTTTAGAGTACGATGCCAATGTTATTGATCATGGTGCCTCCAGTTATGTGTTGTCCTTCAGCAAGGACTATTTACAGGGCTTTCGTAATCACTTGTCCTTCTCCATATCCTTCAAACGTCTCAGCGTAGCCAACGGTTCACGCGTTGGCTTTGGTCGTGTTATCAAAAACAGCAAAATCTTCGACTGTCTTCAGAGTTACGGCACCAAGAATGGTGTCCTTAGACGAAGTATTAGCTTTACAGGCTGTGGGATTGTTTAAATTTTACGTAGTGTAACCCAAATTCGATGTATCCTATGTAGGTATTATATTATATTATAATTAGATCTTAGCTCAAATGAGTATTTTGAAATAAATGATTCTTAGTCCATTCTTTTTCAATTCATTATCAAAACTGGGTTCCAAACTGGGTTACCAACTTTAATAAATTAAATGTTTTAATGATTTTTACTCAATTCAGAATTAACATGAAAATTCTAAAACTCGCATTACCTTTTCGAATTTAAAAATCATTCTAAATATGTTTTTTTTTACATATTTTAGTTTACTGTAAAACTTTTCCCTTAAAGGAAAACAAAAAAAAAGTGATTTTTTAAAATTTTTAGTTTTATACACATACATATATCTAAATTTTTGGTAATCCTCACCATTCTTTGGTCCGATTTTGAAATGATCGAGTTTCCGCAATGTGTTTCAAGTGATTCCCTCCTTGAACTGCGCCATGCCGAACAACACAAGAGCATTAAATGGAGTCAAGAGTCAAAAAAATCAGCTGGGGTAATCTTAAGATCCCCGAGACCCAAAATGACGGCCGATGAACTCGCCCATTACGAATTGTGGCTATCGCATCGCCACCGATTGCGCCAGGTTCGCTGCGAGGTAAACAACAAACCACCTGGCTATCAATGGTCACGTCGAACTGGAGCCTCAGGCTTGTGCCAGAATGCGGCCAACTTTATGGAACGCACCAGGAAGAACATTCAGTTGTTGGTGGAAATGTCGAAGACGGTACGAACTCATGGGGTGGTTAAACCCTTTCGTACCGAGCGTGTCTATACCATGTCCTCCCTGCCTTTGAATATCAAGAACTTGGAGCGTATCGATTTGGAGAATCATGATATTGGCAAACGTCTTCTAGACGTGGTTAGCGAGGTCGATTCGGGTCGCAAATCAAAAGCCAAGTCGAAGCCCCTAGTAGAAACCCCAGTTAAAAAACGAATTCTTCGCTCCTCAAAGCTTCTCAAAGTGAACCAAAATTCGTTATCCAAATACGAAGGATACAACATCGTTATGCCGAGTTCAAAAAATGAGCATCGTCTGCTCTTGCGCCCACATATTTACTTTGATATTTATCTAAAGGATGCACGTCCACTTGGCCACATTGTCATCGAGCTGTACACGGAGGCGGCTCCTGTGGTGGTACTGGAGCTGATCCGGAGCTGCAATTTAAACATGCATAGGAAATTTGCCATCAAAAGGCTGTTTCCTGATCTTTGGATGGATGTGGAGATGACATTGCCAAATAATTCCGACTTGTATCGGCCTTTGGAGTACGATGCCAAGGTCGTTGATCATGGTGCCTCAGGCTGTATACTTTCTTTCCAAAAGGACTACTTACAAGGCTTTCGCGACAATTTGTACTTCTCCATGTCCTTTAGACCGATTTGTGTGGCAAATGGTTCCCGCGTCGGTTTTGGCCGCATTATCGAGGGGGGAAAGATCTTTGATTGCCTGCAAAGCTATGGGACAAAGAATGGGAAATTAAATCGCAGTATTCTCTTCACAGGCTGCGGCGTTATTTGAATTTAAAATGTAGTTTTCTTTTTTTTCGGGATATTAGTGTTGTGCATCAACTGTTTTTTTTTAATCTGTGGTGCTGTTTTGCGGATTAAGCGAGTGATAAACGGATATAAGACAGAGTTACATATTAGTCCAATTAGTCAACACAGTCAGACACACATAATTCAGTTGCTTCGACAGACAGTTGGATTCCGAGTTTGTTCTGAATCGAAGCTCGTCGTCATCATCTCTGTGTTGGCCAAGTAACAAAGCAAACGCAAAGTATCTTGAACTCCATTATGCCATGTTCGACGTCACTCTTAATTTGCCTCAATTATAAGCGAAGCAAAAAGGCACAACAGAGTTTCAGAGGGTCTAGCTCTTAAATGACTGACAGGCGGACAGTCGGAAAGTCGGAAGGTCGGACAGCCGGACAGCCGGACAGGCAAAGTGACGACCGTCATTCGCAGTCGCTGCTCAATAACAAGTTCTGAAACATGTCCTGCTATACAAAAGGACAAGCCTTATTAATAATTGCACAATCGCTCAGCGAAATTCTAGTTTCGGCTTCAACTGTGTGTGTGTGTATACAACTTAGAGACACTGTTTGTGGCCATGGTCTGTTATCCTGCACGCGTCCTTTATGCGCACTCCTGCAGCGCTAATTAATTTTTCTGACCAGCATCAGAGAGGCAAAGTCGAAAGCCGACTGTGAGATTTACATTTATTAGCCATACCGCAGAAAATGACCAACAGGGCCCGAGGTAATGAGCATATCCTCCTTCCCCTCCATCTCCATCTCCCCTGTCCCTCTCATATTCTCTTTCTGCCAATTCAAATCCCAATCCCTTCTACCTATACACACCGCCTATAACTATGACAGTGTTCATTTCTCCCCCCTTCCTCTCACACTCACTGTCACGCCCATGGGCTGCCTAGAATTTTTAGAAATATATTCAAGGACGCGTTGTCTTATGTGGCCATGTGGTAGCCTCAGGGACGCCCTTTAGATACTTTTACTTTATGCGCGGCAAATTAAATAATTTTAATTTTTATTGTTCAGACGCTTGGCAGCTCAATGGTGGTTCTACATTGGGTTGGACAAAGTCTCGCAGCGGTGGGTCCTTTGGGTTGGGAGAGTTGGTTTCCTTCGCTGGTTTGTAGGCCATAATTTTCTGTGGCTTTTGGCTAAGTTTTTGGGGCCAGCTTTTCTTTGTTATTTTTCTTTTTTTTTCCTGCCTGCCTTTTATGCTAACAGTGTTTGTTTTACTTTTTGCCACCTTTTCTATCTCTATTCGCAGATCCACCCGCGCCGCCATTAATTTCGGGCTATATAGAGGGACAAATTATACCAGCTGGTTCGGTGCAAAAACTGCTCTGTGTTTCATCAGGCGGCAATCCGTTGGCAACGTTAACGTGGTACAAAAACGACAAACGGGTGAGTTGGAAATTTAGCAAGTTTTTGCATTTGCAGCATTTGCACCACACCGAATGTGCAACAAAAAAGCATTTAAAACACAGCCACATAAAGGAAGACAGAACGAGAGAGAGCGAGAGAGAGAGAGAGAGAGAGAGAGCAAGAGAGAGAGGTGTATTGTCGTAATGCTATCAACAACAGACAACAGCAAACATGGGGGCAAAACAATAATGGCGCTTTTGTTGACCATTTCCGCTTCCGCTTTATGGGCTTAAAGTGCTAATAAGGCAGCTCGACGGCTGCTTTATCTGTCCGTCTGTCTATACCTTTAATGCCACTTGCCACATGCCACATGCCACACCTTCTTGCTGCTTTCAGCAATTGTCGTTTGTGTTTGCCTCTGTTTTTAGTTTAGCTGGAATTTAATCTTTAGCACATCGCGCATCTCGCATCAGCTAAATGGTTGAATCAACGGAAGTGGCCAGAGTTGCACAGCTGCTGCTGTTGTTGCTGCTGTTGCTGTTGTTACTGTTGTTACTGTTGTTGCTCATGTTGCTGTTGTTGCTGCTGTTGCATACTTATGGGGGTTACTTCCTGCAGCTCTGTTGCAGCTAGCAGCTGGCTGTAAAGTTGATATACAACACACGCCAAGTGGCAACCATTGCTGGTTTTCTGTCACAAAGAACGGAAGCGAGTCGCCATCTTCATTGCAATTGCGGTTTCTATTCTCCACCCTCCCCCTCTTTGTTGTGGCTGTAGGTGGAGGATTGGGAGTAGGAGCAGTACTGGCAGCAAGATTACTCTCATCTGTGTGCACAGATTAAATGATATTTTATCAACAAAATTAAAATGCGCCACGGTTGCCACTTCTGCCTCTTCTCTGTCTCCTTTGCCACTTGTGCCCCTCCAGCTGTTGCCTGAATGTTTGCATATGTAGCACATTGTTGTTGCTTTTAAGCACGCTTTTTATATCAGTTAAACGTAGAGTACACGAGTGTATTGTAACAGGGAGAAGTAGTCGTTGCAGTACACAAAATATATATATATTAATAATCAGCATCAACATCAGCAGTGCAGTTGTTTCCTTTGATATGAACACCTGAATCTGAAAGACTATAAAAGCTAGATTAACCCAATTTGACACACATACGTATATGAACTCCATAGAATTTAAGTTTGTTTTAATTATCTACACTTCAAATTTGGTAATATTGTTCGCACTATAACTACGAACATTGGAAATAACTTCACCACCCATACAGTTTTTAATATAGATCACACTTTTTAATGGCGAAAATTTCCTTTTAAGATTATTAAATCAAATTATTTATTAAAAATAACTAAATATAACTGAAGTTATGTCTGTGTAAAAAAACAGAAGAACCTAAGCAGTAATTATTATAATGATGGAGTTAAAACATATTTAACTTATTTAACATATTTCTGAAACTGGACTGTATCTCCCATACTTGATTTCTATAAAATTGGCTATATATAAAAATAGTTATGGCTGTTTCAAGTTTAAATAAACAAAAAATACAAGCAATTAAATTTATGCAATAAATATTTTACTGATCGAGTTAAAAAATCATATTTAAATATATTTAAGTAACGGGTATCTAAAAGTCAATAACTGGACTGTAGTTTCCCCATTTGATTCGCTCTCATCTCGAGTTTCGTTTGTTATGCCAGCGACTTGTGTTATTTTTGATTCTTTATCCCTTTTGGCAGATCAATTCCGTCATTCGGTCCGCCGACAAATCCGTTTCAGCCGAAATAACCATTTTGGCCAACGTCACCGACAACCAGGCCCAATATCGTTGCGAGGCCTCGAACAGTGCTACCGAAATTCCGCTCTTCGAGTCGACAACACTTAGTGTGCACTGTAAGTAGAGAGTTGTTGTCTTTATTATTATTATTATTATTATTTTGCCTTTTGCCTGCTCCGTCTTACAGTTGCGCCAGAGACGGTAAAAATACGCATTGAACCGGAAGAACTGCGACCTGGCATGGAGGCAACCATCATTTGTGACTCGAGCTCAAGCAATCCACCGGCAATGCTGTCCTGGTGGAAGGATGGCATTTCCATCGAAGGTATGTACGAATTGGAAGTTTGCCCAGCACATGGCCAAGGACTTGGCGGCGCCGTTGTCAAAATGGCAGCTGCTGCTGATGTTGCTGCTGCTGATGTTGCTGCAGCTGATGTTGCTGCTTTTGATGTTGTTGCCTGCATTTTTAAGGCGTTTCCACGACAACATCCGGTTTGGTTGCCAGCCAGTTCAAGCCCCATCAGAGCCAAAGTCCAGTCTGGTTTAAGCCAAATCACTCCCATTTTATTTACATCGTTTGTGTCCGCTCTCTATCTCTGTCTCTCTATTCGCAGGCATTAATAATACGTCGAAGCCAGGTCTCTGGGGCGGCACAGTCTCCACATTGGAGTTCAAGCTAAACATCAGCCAGGAAATGAACGGTGTGGTCTACACCTGCCAAAGCGCCAACGAGGCATTGCAGCGCAGTGTCCATGAGGCAATCAGCCTCAACGTGCTCTGTAAGTACACTGAGAGAAAAAATACCATACTTAAATTCTCGAATTAAGTATTTTCGATTTTGAAACACATTTTTAAGTACGAATTACTGAAAATGAATAGAAAACTGATTTTATAAGGTAAAAAATCTTTTTATAAGAGAATAGAATCTTAAATCAAGTAAACCTCTAGATTTACTAGCAATTAATACGAAAATCCTTTTGTATGCAGGTACAGAGTTTTAAGAACTCAATTCATTTAAATTGTAAATTTTGAATTCACTTTTAAGTTTCAAAATAATAAATTATTAAAATACTTAAATTTTGGGACTTAAGAAATCGTACTTGAAATAATTTCAAAATCGATTTCGATCAAGTTTAATATGTTGTGTTTTAAGTAAGAAGTACTTGATTATTTCGCTCCGTGTAGTCCAACTACTCACTAATTGAGCAATTAGATGCTGTCTGACTAGCTCCCAATACCAATCCCATTCTCAAACGTAATCTCAAACTCAATCGGAATTCCAATTCAAATTCAAATTACAGTTCGTCCCAAGTTTGTGCCGCCGCCGTCGTGGACTTCGGTGGGATTGGAGGGGGAATCGTTACAGGTACCGCTGCAGGCGAATGCAAATCCCTCAACAATTGCCTACACCTGGGCAAAGAATGGCCTGGCCATACCACAGGACTCCAGTGGCAGCGTCTCTGCCGGCGAGCATCGCATCTTTGCCGATGGCGCCACTCTCAACTTTACCAAACTGCATCGAGATGATGCCGGCGTCTATTCCTGCACCGCAAGCAATTCCCAAGGCAAGGCGAGTCTCAACATTACAGTCGTGGTTGAATGTGAGTATCCAAATGTGGATCCAAAGTGCATTCCATTAAATACTCTTCCTTTAGATGGCACTACCATCAAGTCCGTGTCGGAGAATATCATAGTGAATCCTGGCGAGGATGCGATGCTTTCGTGCAGTGTTGAGGGCAAACCGCTTGCCGAGGAGCATGTGAAATGGGAGCGTGTTGGCTACGACATGAAGGTCAAGACAACGACTACATTTACTAATGGCACCGCCTACCTCCATATTAAGGATGCCCAGCGTGATGATGTGGGCAACTTTCGCTGCGTGGCCGACAATCATGTGGCCAATCCGACCAACCGCGATGTCCTGCTTATTGTCAAATGTAAGTTTGATATAGATATCGATAATGATACAAGAATATAACAAATAAATGTATTAACCAAAAATAATAATAATTTATTTTTAATTTCTTGATATTTTACATAGTTTGTGCACTTAATATTCAAAAGAATTGAATTTTGCATAATTATATCAAAAAAATTTAATTGATTTCAATGTTAAAATTAATTTATTATTATTATTTAATTTTGTTTCTCTTGATTTTAAATAAAATTTAAAATTTCATTCTGTTGTTAGTATACTTCATCAAAAGAAAGTATATTTTTTAGTTTTTCTCATTTGTAAAGAGAATTCTTTTCATCTTCGATTTTTTCAACTCATTACTCTAATTTGCAATTCGTGTTTTTTGTATTCTTGCAGTTGCCCCGGAGATAGCCAAGTCCCCGACTTTGTTGAGAGCGGCGAGCGGAACAGGGGAGCGGGGAAGACTTCCTTGCCGTGCTCAGGCATCGCCAAAGCCGCAGTTTATTTGGCGCCAGGATAACAAGGATCTGCCCATTAACCATACATTCAAATACGAGGTGGAGGAACGCAAGATTGACTCCCTCACCTACGAGTCCTCCCTCATCGTCGAGAAGGTTGCCCCCGCCGACTATGGAGCCTACGAATGCGTTGCGCGCAATGAACTCGGCGAGGACATCGAAACTGTGCGCCTGGACATCACATCCCAACCAGAGCCGCCGCTCAGTCTCAACATATTGAATGTGACCCATGACACTGTGACTGTGGCCTGGACGCCGGGCTTTGATGGTGGTCTAAAGGCCTCTTACCGCGTTCGATATCGGTACGTACATCCCTTCCAGTTTCCTACTCTCAGTTTCCACTTCTCCCATCGGCAAACTCAAGTTCATTTCATTGCAATTACTGCAAATGTCACGCCGCACTAATGAAATTGCCAGCTCAGCCAGCTCCTCCTACATTTACTCCTCTTCCAGCGCCTTCTCATTTTTCTACACAGAGAGAAAAATGGGCTAAGAAAATTAAGTTGGAATGACCTAAATACGAATTGCTGAAAAATAAATTCAAATCCTTGAACCATTTTGATATAAAAGAAAATAAAAGAAAAGATATATAACTGATTATACCCAGTAAAGCTCTAGTTTTACTAAAAATGAGTAGATACGAAAATTCTTTATGTAAGCTAGGAACTCGGAACTTAAATTATCATTTTTCAATTTTAAATCAAGATATTTCATTTCAACTCACATTTTAGTTTGCAAGAATTGTTATTTAAATTCTCCGTTCTGAGTAATCAGACCAGAAATAATAGCGAAATAGGTGACTCTAGTAATTTCAGTTTAGTGAGACATCAATTTAGAAATGTGGTGTCTTAAGAAGGAAATACGTGAATTTTACGCTCAGTGTACTCAGTTTATTTCCCAATGCTCATGGCCATCCATTGCATTTCTCATTTGCAGGATGGCAGACCGCGAACAGTACAAATACATTGATGGCCTGCCCAACAGTCACAAGTTGACCATCGGTGGGTTGAGGATGAACACGTTATATCTATTTTCGGTGATGTCCTGGAATGATTTGGGACAAAGCTCATACCTGCCGGATTTGACGCGTGCACAGACGAAAGGTAAGCAAAGCGATATTCAAATTAGGCCAGAGTTCCTGTACTGGTCCTGATTTATGTGCTTCCATGTTGAAATCTCTGTCCAGTTCATGAGGACAACATTTACCTTACTCAAATGAACTCTCTCTCACCTTTAATGCTGCACTTAATTGGAATTGTACATCACATGGACGATACATGATTATAGAGGCGCCTCCGCCTTCACAGCCGGCATCCTCGCTTGGCGGTGGTCCGCCAACCACGAGTCAGACGCCTTTGGGCGGCACATCGGGCATGCTGCTGGTGGGCGTGGCCTCTGGCATTACGGTGGTGTTGCTCAACGTGTTTGTCATCGGTTGTTGTCTGCACAAGCGCAACGAGAAGCGTCTGAAGCGAGGTACATTATCATCATGGACAGCATCATTATCATTCCATGAGGAAAATGTGAAAAATCTATTGTTATTGTTGCGCTGACTTGCAAGTTGCGTTTCAGCCTCTGTTTTATTTGAACTGTTCTTCATTCTTTTTTTTTTTTTGAGCGGACCCGGGTCTGTCTCCTGTTCTTGTTCCTGTTCCTGTCACTGTCGCACGTGCCATGTGGTCAGCGTCGTGCGACGCTAATTTCATTTGCTTGCCACATGTTCCGGCTGCGTTTCGCGTCATCGCTACGTGATTTGCGTCAGTTTTGCATGGGTAGCTCACTCCTAGAAAGGGATAGAGAGAGAGACAGAGAGAGAGAGAGAGGGAGATAGATTGAGAAAGAATAAGAGAGACAGTTTCAACTGGAAGTAGAACGCGACCATTTCCCTGTAGCGATGCTGCGTCATTTTTATTACAGTTTCTCATTTCATTTCGATTTTATTTATTGTTTTATTTTCATTTTTTTCGGTTCTGTTTTCTTTTTTTTTGGTTCCATGATTTCGTTGGGAACACAGGACTTGAAATGCTGCCAGCCGAGTTAACGGAGGACACCATCAATACACCGAATCTGGTCATAATTGGCATCTCACTGGCGGCATTTGGATTCCTTTTGGTCAATGCGGCGCTCGTTGCATGGTTCTTTGTGCATCAACGACGCAAAAAAGGTTCGTTGACATCCACACACACATACATATATAATCTATTTATTATTTCTTTATTTATTTTTCCGTTTGTACATTCATTTGACCATGTACTTAAAAAGTACAAAGACTTTAAAAGATAGAGACAAGAAACTTGGAATGTAATTTCCTTTAAATACAAGCAGATACAGTTTGTTTTAGAAACTTTACCAATTAATATATTTTTCTTAAACTATATATTTTTTTTAACATAGTAATTACAGTAGAATTTATTCCTACTAATTTCGTTGCTTGTTTTGTAAATTGTCCACTTTTAATTATATTTTTTTTACTTTTTTAATTTTTGACCAACTAATTACAGGGTCTTTCAAAGTAGAGGTTACTCGACTGTAGTTTACTACTAGTCTACTAGTTTATTTGTTTGTTTTGCGAGTTGTCTACTTTTTTGTGTAACTTTAAAGAATGCTTTCAAGTCACAGTGTCTCTAATCATATTCTTCTCAGTGATGAAAGCTCTTATTATCCTTGGCGATGCTCGCATTGCTTCAGCTCTGCAAGACAAGAAGCAGCCACTTCATGGCTCTGATACCACTTCCGTGACACCACAGGAAGCAGAACGCGTTGTGCTACTTCCGATGCCCCCAGTGGACGTCGACTTTGGTGGGGCAGAAGTGGCAGATGCGGCTGTTGCGGTTCAGTTTATGATGCTCACTAAACAATTTCCTGCATATACTCAGAAATGAAATATATATCATCTATATGTATATGTATAGATGGATAATATATGTATAGGTAGGGATAGAGTTCAGGCGTATGAGATTCAAGTAATTTCCGCGAGAAAACCAGAGCCAGAGTCAGATCCCGAGCAAGGAAACAAGGGAAGGAAAAAAATAAAATAGAAATAATAAAAAAAATACCCTGCTCGGAGCAGTCAACAAGAATATAATGATGACAGAAAATAATGATGCATCCTGGCAGCGGACAGCAGTCAGGAACGAGCCAACCAGACACGGACGACCCGGGGCCATGCCAACTGCAACTGTTTATTGAACAACGACGACGTTGGCAGACGCCCCGTCCGGTTGCCCATTTGCCCCCCTTTTAAACCCCCATTGGCGAAGACAAATGTGCATCGTTTTCTTAGCTGAACGCACAATCTTTCGGAAATCAGATTGCTATGCTTCTCCTTCTGCCTCAGCTTTAGAGACCAGACAGCAGACAACGGACATCGGACAACGGACCATAGACAGCAGATAGCATAGAGCACGTGTCCTGCAAGAGTGTTTGAGTCCTGGCACAATTTGCAGCTGAAGCTGAAGATTGTTTATTAATATGGAATTATATTTCAACCCAGTCCGAGTCGAACGAAATATAAATATGATTCTCCGTCTTCTCCTTCTCCTTTTACTGTTCTTCACCGAGCATTGCCTCGTTGGGAATATTTGAAGACATTTCATTGGCAGGTCGGGTCTCAAAAGCCAAAAACCAAACTGAAACGTGCTGAAAGTGTTAGCACAAAACGAGAGCATTTTCAACGTTCCAAATGCCAGGACACAAAAATTCTTGGCCAGAGATGAGCCAACGTTTGGCTGGGCGTGCTAACCAAATTATTTCTCATTGAGCCAAATTTAGTGGTTTGACACGCAGAGCAGATTCAGAAGCAGCAGCAGGAGCATCATCTCAATCAGACCTAGTCCCATTCCCATTCGCAAACCGAATCCCAATTCCAGTTTCAGTCCCAATGCAGCGTACCAAAAATTATGCATACTCTTCTGTACGTGTGCATGTTTCTCCTCTTCTCATTTCTCTTTCTCATCCTCAGCTTGTTTGCCTCGTACACAAGGCGGACAATGATGCAGCATTCCAACTACGAGTTGTCCTTCTACTCACACTTCTTTTTCCTCATCGTCATCCTACCCGTCGTATACTTGATATTTGCAGTTGTAATGTATGCTCATATACTCGTACTTTCGGCAAACATTTGACTTATGAGTTGGTTAACTTCTCTGACTTTTTGCCCGCCTGTCCAACTTCTGATGGCAGCTGATATGTCCTTGTTTCCCTTACAAATATATACAATATCTTTTTAACAAAAGTATTTATATATATATATATATAGAAGTAAATATTGTTGTATGTAGTTAAAACATAATCAAGAAGTTTTGATTAAATTAGTGAAGCTATTGATATGAAATGTCGCGTGAAGTTGGCTGCGCTTTGACATTTCATGAAATTAACCTGATAGCATCATAAAAATAGGAATATTATGAATTTTGTTACTTTTTCATAAAGTATTTCCCATATCACAATTGCAGTGCGAAATAAGTGTTACACTATAATAGAAATGTGCCAGTTTTTTCATTGTTCAGTTAACTGCAAGATACTTTTCAATTTAAAATTAATTTCTTTGAATATTTATAAATAGATTTAACGTGAAAATCTCATTCAGTTAAACCATGTTTTATTTTTCAAATATATCTATCTATTTTTAATTTTAAAATATCTTAAGCTAACTATATTTATCATGATTTTGGAATAGAAAGTATGCTACTGAAGTTTCACAAGATAATTTGGTCTTCATTTTCAAATGCAAACATGCAATTTGTACTTTGATTGTAAATTAATGTAATAATTCAGATTGGAGTTGTTTGTTTTTCATTTTGTTGAACTGAGAACAGCGTCGCAGTGTCTTTTTAATCGGACATCTGAAGTTTTTCCGCCTTTGTCCTGAATCCTACTCTCTGTCTCAGTCTCTAGGACTTCTCGCCAATTCGGTTTGTGTGAAATGTAGGCCAAGATTTTTGACATTATGAACGCGAGGCACTCGCTAGCGGAGCATGAACTACAGCCGCAGGACATAAATAAGATATTTTTCTTAGAATTTCAGCTTGCTTTATTATACGGAAAGGGGAGCTGAAACTGTGGAGAGGGGAGGGAGGTTTACAGATGGAGGGTAGTACTTTCTCCTAGCAATTTCTCTCATTTCTAGCATGCACAGAATACAGTTATGTTTGAACAAATGGCGCTCGACTCTTGGATCTGGTTGCATGAGTTGGGAGGAGCAAAGTGAATTGCCCCCCCTTTGCTACACCCCTGGCATTATACAAAAGAAATGCATATTTCAGTCTTAACAGCCGCTTGTTACAAGAACTGTTAAGCGAGTCGAGCGAGCTGAGCCTGCAGCTTCAAAACTGTCTTTCCCCACCAACAACAACAATTTTTATGACAATGTTCGGCTACCGCTGCCACTCCCCTCCCCTTACCCATCCTCCTTCTGCTGCTGCTGCCATAAGCCGATAACTGACAATGCCCAAAAGCATTTTTTTTGGCCATAAAGGAGTTGTCAGGGAAACTGGTGCGTTGGCCAGAATGACAGCGGTTGGCAGGGGAATATATAGGGACATAGAAGAGCAGGAAAAGAGAGAAGAAAGGGAGGAAAGGGGGTACCAGCCTCAGCCCAAAGATATCTGTGCATATTTCAATGCTTTCGTTAGCGAAACTTGACTTGTGGGTTGCTTGTTGTTGTATTTGTTGTTGTTGTCTTTTTTCTTCGTATTTTGTTGTTGTCCTTTTGGATATGCATTTTTAATGTGCATTTGCGCTTTTGTGTCAAAATGGCGCATGACGGAAAAGAAATTCACCCGCCTCATCCTCCTCCTCCGTCACCTCAAAAGGAAGTCAACCAAACTGCAGCAAACAGCGGACATAGACACGGACATGGCTAAGAAGCTTTCGCTGTGGCCATTTCCCATTTCCCAATCCCCCTTTTGCTGCTGCCCGTTTGTCCGATAAACTATGCCAAAAGTCTGCGGTTGGCATCTGGTCGGCGGTTGCACTGTCCGACTGTCCAACAGTCCGACAGTCTGACAGTCCGGCGATTCCGCTGCTCCCACGGTCAATGACTCGACTCCATAGTCCAACATACTCGCACTCGGAAGATACACATTCATATATCATTCTCATGCAAGTTGACCATCCTGTAGTATGCCATTTCTAATGTTTATTGCCATTTCTCTTGACCCCAAAGATATGAAGTGTGTGGAAGGAAAAACTGCCGAAAAGAGAATTTTCACTCAGGCAAAATGGAAATTTTGAAAAAGCACTCCGATTCCTGGTAGTTACTTATTTTCGACCAAGGCCCGTTCTATAATTTTAACCGAGAGAAGATTTTAGAATTTGATATTTATTTCTGTACAATTTATATTAAAATATTTTGTAGTTACTTAACTCAACATTGAAAAAAAGGGGCTTAAGAGAGGCGTCTTCTCTCTATATAAATTTCTGGCAATGCTTATAATCTCAACATTTTGGCCAAACTCAAAACTGGCTACTGTCAATAATAAATATTATATTAAAACGAACGGACCGAAAAAAAGTGGAATGGCAAAAATGATAGAGATATTGAGAGAGAAAGAGAGAGCGAAAGGGAGAGTTGAGTGCGACACTTTAACGAGTTGGCCAAGGCAAAAAGTTTTGTGCCAACGTGGCCATAAGCGATAAGCGACCGGTTACGGTTACTCCAAAACAAACGGACTTTTACGTAAAGCACTCGACTTTGACACTCTTTAAACAATTGACTAGTGCCACAACGACAGCCCGAGGCCTGGAACTTGCAACTCACTACTGGTGCCATCGAATCAGTTGAGATAAGAGATAAGCACAGAGAGACTGTCAAACTGTTGGGCGCCAATGCCATTGTCTAAAAGTTTACAACTTTAACGCTTAGAACAGCCTTACAATACTTTTATTGTATGTACATATATACTTATGTTATTAGTTTGGGTATCAAAAGTATTTGGAATTGAGATACCAACAAAAAAAAGGATAGCTATATTCAAAACCCTTTGCAGATTGTGCTTAATTTATTTCTTAGGAATTAAAAGATTACTGAAATTTATTCAATATTTTGAAATCCATTTTAGTATCAAATTTAATCTATATTATCTTAATTCAAAAATTATTTCTACAGAAATGGAATTAATATTGGGATATTTAGTATAATCTAAATTTATCTGTATTATCTATTTATCCGATTTAATTTTGGCCATAGTATTTTAAAATTAACTAAAGTAAAAAATAGTCAAAAAATTAAAAACTTTTTAAATTTAAATAAAGTAAAAATAAAACCTTTTTGACATGACCAAAGCCAACAATATCAAAGACAGAAATTAAGTTTAATAATATCAGTAAGACCAAAAATTTCTAGTAAATCAATATTACACGGATAAAAAAAGGTTTCTAAAATCAAGAATATTCGTCTTAGGTTAAACAAATAATAAACGAATACGAAACACCTCAAAGCCTTATGTCCTAGTCATAAAAATATAATGCCTTCAGTTAGGGAGTATAAAAACCCTGCTGCAGAGATTCAAAAAGCAGCTGTGACTTTTGGCAAAAAGTCGAATAAGCATAAGTCAGAGAATAACTGGCAGCATTCATGTGTTTTTTGGTCTTTTTGAGAGCTGCAACCCGTCATCCCATCAGGCAGTAGAGAGCATCAGGGCAACAGACCATCAGCCGCATCAGGGCAGCAGATTAAGAGAAAAGCCTTCAAAGCAGACGCAACCGTCAACAGCGACGTCATTAACTGTCCTGACGACCGCAAAAGCTGTCTAAGCCATGTCATATACATATATTGGCAGCAGTGCAAAAAGCGAAAGAAATCCTGTTCGCTCGCTTCCTGGTCACCTCCGCCTCCACCTCCGTCTCCACCTCCGTCCTCCGTTCTCCTCTTCTGGAATTTCCTCGATTTTTTGGCCTTGGCGTGGCATAAGTGCAAAATTTGTAATCTCTGTGTCAGGCATAAAGTGCAACGGAGGCAACTAGAACAAAAACTCTCTCTTTGTCTCTCTCTCTCTCTCTCTCTCTGTCTCTCTCTCTCTCTCTCGTTGTCTCTGTCGCTGTCTATCGCTGAGTTGCCACAGCATGCGGCATACCAGTGTGGCAGAAGCTTCAGCTACAACGCCAACTATGGCACTGGCTTATTTGTCGTGTGCTCGGTCGTGCGACACCGTCAAAAACTGCTCTGCAACAACGACAACGAGGACAACAACGACAACGTTGTTGGATGATGCAGGCTTTGACAGTGATAAGCCCGTTCCCTGGCTATTAATTCCGTCTGTCTATTCATCGTCAAGTCAAGCTACCTAAAACAGTTGAGCGTCACACTTTCACCTTTACTTTTTTAGACCCTGTACTTGAGCAAGTACAAAGGGTATTTTCAGTTTGACCAGCAGAAGAGCTAGAGACACCAAAATTTGTGAGATAATTCCTGAATTTCTTTAGGTGATCAAGTCTTTATATAATATTAAACAAATTTGAAAAAACTAATTACAAGAATTATAATTAGTATCAACAAACATCTTACAAAGCTTGAAAGATTTTTATTTTTTTTTACAAATTAAGTACAGGGTCTCTTACAGTCAAGTTCTTTCGACTCTAGTTATTTTTTCCTAGTTTTTGTTTTGTTTGCGAACTTTCACACTTACAGCGTAATTTATTTCTGTGAATAGCTTTTATGGAAAAATCTTGAAACTTTCGCAGATTTGCGAGTCTTTGTAAAAAATATTAAGTTTGACGATCATAGGTCGAAAAAATGGTTTCACTGTCAATTTTGTTGGTAAATATCTGGTTTAATCAAAAAAATTAATGATTAGTTAATAAAAAATTATATTTAAAGCTTCAGATTTGCAATGAAAAATATATAAAATATTTTGTTAAATTAATAAAGCCTTGCTGAGGATCGAAGTAAAGAATATTTAAAGCTACCTGCTGGAATAGATATAAAAAAAACATAGCTAATGAATCTTCATTCAAAGGTTGATAGTTTTATCTCTATAACTTTTTTATTTCGCTTAATTGATTGCAGACTCGGCCATTATTTAATGCTTTTAACTATTTTTTAGTGGGCTTTAGTTGTGGTTCTCAGCCTGCACAGTCATCGTAAATAAAGCATGTGACAAATGCCAAAAAATGTTTTTAATTCACTAAACTCTGAATGCATTTGCTTGTTTGTTTGGTTAGTTGGGTTGTTCGCTTGTGGAGTTACCTTCCGACAACATGTTTTATTTACGTTGGGCCGCAATAAATACGTGATGTTGTCAACGGCACACGGCTGGGATCCTTTTACAAATGACGACCCACAATTAAATGCATTCCAATTTATATACTTGAAGCCATTAAAATAGTTGGAAAATTGCGAATTTCCTATGAGTTGTAATTGGGTTAAGTGATCTATTGTAAATATCGATTTAAATTATAACAACTCTAATTTAGAGCAGCATATTTGTGCACATATTTGTAATTATCGAGTACAAATTTACACATTTATAAAGATGTTATCCAAAATATTTATTGCAATAGTTTTCACATTTCATTTGTTTGGCTTTAATATTTAAAAGTTGGATATTAAAGTTGTTACAAAACTATATATTTTTATTATGGCTGTAAATATAAAGCAACAGCAACAATAGCAACAATAGCAATAACTGTAACAATAACATTGCGTTTACATTTCAGGTTAATTGGAAAAGTGTTTGCCAAACAAATCTAATACATTATTCTCTTCTCTTCTATTTTCTCTTATTTTCTTCCTTTGGCTTCTCATCTCACCATGGATGCTGAATAACTGAACGAAACACTCAACGAAATGCTTCATTCATTCATGCGAATATGGCAACAACCAACAAAATCAAATGCACTCAACGAACCGACACAACACAACACACACACACAACACACACATAACACACACACACACAACACAACACACATATGCACATTGGACCACATTGACTTTGCGGAAAACACGTGTTAACCATGTGGCGCGGTCATTTTGTCGTTGCCATTTGTGAAAATGTGCCATGAATCATTTAATGGCATTTTATATACAAATTTAATTGCATTTTTACTCTTACCTTCCTGCCCTTCTTCACTCCGTTTCCTCCATCCTCATTGCGTTTCGCATCGTCGAACTGCACATCGTGCATTGATTTTCCCCTTGACCATGGTCAACAAAAATGCGTTGGCATTAAAATGGACGATGATGACGATGACGACGACGACGACGTCGACGTCGATGGCATTGCACCAAATGTGAATAATTTAACACAATGGCCGTCTACCCCATTCGCAATGTTTCTACCCCAACACACCCCTCGATCTACCCCTTCTGTCTGCCCGCAATGCTGGGCAATATTTGCTTGCTCGGCACTTTGACAATCTTTGCTATTTGCATTTGATTTGCATTGCCTGAAACGCTGCTAACGCCCACGCTCACGTTCACGCCCACAATCATGCCTACGCCCTCTGGCAACAACAACAAATACAACAACAACAATCTTATCCACCCCCTTGTGATACGCCCGTGCGGTGTTCCAAATGACTGGCGCACTGCGCCGCCGCCCAATCAATTTTCGGCATGTCACTGCCAATTACACCTTTTCAATATTTGCGCCGCATACTTTCTACCTTTTTTTTGTTGGTGTATGTGCTCTGACCTCGACTGGGACTGGGACTGGGACTGGAACTGGGATCGTGCCTGCTCCATCCATTGTCGCATCCAGTGGCGGAAACTACAAATCAACCAGGCAAAACGGCGACCATCGAAATGTACGCGCCCAGCTCGTACAATGACACCGTTACCGGCGAGACACTGTCCAGCGTGTCGGAGAAGAGCGAGTCCTACTCCAATGAGGGCAGTCAACCGGAATATATTGTGAGTATACTACACACACACACCGCACAACGAACTCCGCTTTTTAGCTCCTCTTTTTATACCAAAAACTATTCTTATGCCCCCTTTTTTTTTCTTTTTTTTTTTTTTGCCCCTGCCTGTTGTTGTGCATGAATATGCAATTTGAGAGCAAGAATGAGTACAATGGGCAAAAATGTCGACGTTGATGCTGTAACAAACATTTAGGCAGGCAGAAAAAAAAACCCAAAAAAATAAGGGAAGCGAAAAATGAAAAAATGTATGGGCTGTCTTAAGTTATTGCCAGGCGCTTGAAATTACAACTCAACGCCGGAACCGGGCAATGGGAGAGTAGCGATGGGATGGGAGGGAACTGTTGACATCGAGGTCGCCGCGCTTGAAGGCAGCCGGAACTGTCAGCCAGCCGGAAGCAGCAGCATGCTAAGACGTCGTGATTAATTACGCCCTGTTGATGATAATGATGAGCGCGAGACTAAACTGAGACAGGCCAAAAACCAAGCGAAAACCAAGTCAAAACCAACAGCGAACTGAGCAAGAACAAATCGTTTCAAATTATTAAAATCATTTATAACGAGCGTAATCTTGGAGCGGCAAAAGCGACCACAAAAACTGCTACCGTCTAATGTTAAATGTAAACTGTTAACTGTATATTGTATATTGTATATATTGTAAACTTTGTTTGCATGCCTACGGGGCGAATGATAAATCAGCACGTTGCGTATACGCAGTGTAAGCGACAAAGATAAAGGTGCACTCGCATGTCGTCGCTGTCATTGCGGCTGTCAATTGTGCGCCAATAACTTTCAACACTCCCCGACTCGGATACGGACTTTAAGGAAAACAATAGCTTAAGTGGGGAGTAATTACTCAAACACTTGTGGTGTGATTCGACATGCTTCACGGTATCAGGTTGCATTTTCTGATTGCTCACTCTCATCTCTCTCTCTCTCTCTCTTTTTATTTGCAGGACGAGGCACGCAAGAAGGCTGCATCGACATATCTGGTGGAGAGCGCTGACATGCCACCACCCAGATACCAAAAGGATGGCACCCTGTCAGCATTATATCCGAATAATATGGGTAAGTCGAGAAAAGATCTTAAATAACAGATATCTCTGTCAGTTTGCCCCTCTCTCTATCTTTCTCTCTTTCTGTCGTAGCATAATGAATGTTCAGGGACAAAGCGCACAAAAAAGCGTTGAGCACATGAAAAAAGCATTTTAGATAATTAACTTTTGGTCAAAACAAGCAACCAAGTTTAGAGTTCTCAATGCTCAATGCTCAGTTTTCAGTTCTCAGTTTAGAGTTTAGAGTTTAGAGTTGCTGTCAGCACGTCAGCGCCTCGTTTTATTCGTGTTGGCTTCTTTTGTCAGTTGGCTGCAGTTGTTGCCTGATTTTATGCCATGATTGCAATCAAAGCTAAAAATAAAAGCGATGTAAAAACGGAAATCGGTAAAATGCGCAGCAGCAGAAAAGGGAAGAAGGAAGAGGAAAGAGGGATGGAAAATCAGCTACGCGATGGCTGAAAATTCAATTTGAGTGCAACATCTCCATCTTAATTGTAATTGAGGAGCAAAGTTTTTGCCAGTCTTGATTTTCAATTGAGGCATGTGTGTGCATCCACTTTCAACCACAACACACACACACACCACACACACACATATACTAAAGCAATCCTGAACACTTGAAACCAAATCACGTGCAGTCTGCGCTAATTTAAGAGTGCGTTTCCAGCAACTCAACTAAAATTTAAGCACATCGTTTATCAAGCGGAAAATCATCAGCCAGACAAACCATATGGGACTGAAATAATAATAATAATTCTGGGAAAAAAATAGAAGAAGAAGAAAAATAATAAACTAGACACAATTTTTTTTTTTTTTTTTTGGCAAGTAAAGAGGAAACTGTCTAAAGTGAGACAGAGATGAAAGAGGAGAAATAACAATGGCAGTATTATAATAACATTGGGAAATTGCTGAAAGCATTGCCGATGGATGCGACAGCAACTGCATTTGAAATGCAAAGCGTAAAAATAATAAAAATACATTAGCTGTAAACTTTTGGTCCTGCCATCTCTTCTCTCTCTTAACTTATCTCGTCTTTGGGCTTGTCTCTCATCTTGTCTTGTCTGCGCTGAAAATAAAATACAATTACCTTATGTCAACGTATTTGGCAAGTGGAGGAGCATACTTCAAAAGTCCAAGACACATTTGATAGCAACGACAACTTGCCACAGATAAACGGAAATAAAGATGGAGATGGAGATGGAGGCGTCTCCAGTGCGCATAATTATGTATGCGGCTATGCGGTGGCAAAAAAAAAGCACGAAAAAACAACATAAAAAAAGAAAGAAAACCCAAATAACAACAAGAGAAAAAAACACAGCAGAAATACACGAATACACGAATACTAGAGGTGAATGAGAAGGGGAAGCAGAAGGTGAATGCGAATGGGAACGAAAAAGATGTGAAACAAAAATCCCTCGTCGCATCAAAATTAAAATGCTTGCCGGAAGCTGAATCTCAAACAGACGCCCAAGGCTATAATTCCCCTGAGAGGAAAAGCAGCGTAATACATAGACATGCATACATATATATAAACATGTGTATACACACACACACACACACATACAAATGCAGATACAGAAGCGCGAAAATTCTTTTTGTCAGTTGTCGCCACCTGGTAATGCCTCAGTAGAGATCAAATAATAGATGATTCCATTCCATTCCATTCCATATCATGTCAGTTGTCGTCGTCCAGCAAAGCGCATTTTTAATGAGACACTATTCAAAAATGACGCTCTTTTAATGAGCACCAAACACATGTACACTACACACACACACACACACACACACACACACACACACACAATCAGCAACTACAGTGTGTGCAAATATACGACAAGTGGAAGAAGAAAATAAATACAAAGTCGAATACGGAGCGAATCATAGCCTTGACCAGTTTGTCTCTGGTTAATATTTTTACAAATTACAACTACAGTGAAACCTCAGAGATAAGAATAAATTGCTCATTAGTGTTATTATTCACTGATTTTCTCTGATTGTGATAGTTTTTCAATACCAACGTAAAGCTGTAAGAAATTTGTCAAAATTAATCGATAGGGAAGTTAAATATTGTGAATTATAATTTATTATAATAATTGACAATTTAATCTCTTTAAATTATAAATTTTAATTTATTTCACTCTAATTGAAATTCTGAATTAATTTCTGAATTAAATGTACACCTCAAACCAAAGTCTAATATTTTTAGACTTAAGCTCAATAATAATTAAGTAGCTTTACCAACAAATTTAAATAGAGACCATGCCTCAGTTGGTTACCTAAGCGATAAGTAGCCAATTACGAGTAAGTTAAAGTTTCTCTTTTATTTCTGTTACACGTGGATGTGAATTTCTCACGAAAAGCAACACACTTGTTATCCCAATTGCTATAAATATGAAATGAATGTGACCGCAATTCTGTAGACCAGTGCAAGCAGTGGCAATTACACATTACTTATTATATTTGCACAATGATTACAATTCTCTTGTTCGGTTCAGTTCGGTTCAGTTCTGTTCTGATTTAGCAGCAGCATCAAGAATCTGGTGCGCTTTTCAACACTGTTGCTAGCTGATCGAAAAATCAATAATTCATGAGAAATTTCCACTCGCTGAGGAAGGTAACCTTTCCAAATTTTCCCTTCGTGTTTTGTTGTAATACACATTGTACAACATTCGCATACACAATAAACGTACGCATATGCAAAGTAAACAAGCCACAAAATGAACATGAGGCACCATAAGAAGCTCTGCCACAAGCAGCAGAAACAGGAGCAGCAGGAAAAGCAAAAACTCCCAGCTCCCAGCTCCCAATTCAGTTGCTCGATAGGAACGTCAGGACATACATATGTCATGCTGTCGAATTGTCTGCCTGTGTCACCACGGCCGCAGTTTTCTCAACTTTCCTTAACCAAATTATTGTTGCCTACTTTTCTGCGCTCGCTTGAAACGTACAATGCACTATGGAGAGTTTGCGTATTTTTGTGTAAAAAATTATAAATTTTCTGAAAATAATTAACATTTTTTTATCCACTTCATATGGAAAAGCTTTTGCTTTAAACATTTTAGCCAAAGAGTCTCAAATTTGAAGTATTACAATTTACAGCACCCAAAGGAACAATCGGAAAAAATGCTCATACCATTATAAAAAATCATTATTAATTCATTCGAATAAATGATATTTAGGATTAAGGATGTATAGTTATTCGATTTGAATAATTTATTGTCAAAGTATTTATTTTTAGCATTATAATATGCGTTACCTGCAAATCATGATACGTTGATTAATAGATAGAAATGGGGAAATTCTCCATAGTGCAACGGCATGTGCTACAATGTGTGCCTTTGTATATGTGTGTGTGTGTGGAGGGAGAAGTGTGGGTGTCTAAGTCTATTTTACAAAATTACAAATTTGTTACGTTTGCGGCTTTCACGCCTTTTCAAATGAGTTTAAGTTGAGTGGTTAAAGCGTTAGCTGTATCCCTGCCGCGGATGCGGCAAGTGCCACCGATGCCACAGCTGCCACAATGGAAGCCATGAGCAATGTGAAGCCATTTGTCTCATCATAGGTTAGGTATCATCATATAAATACGTACAAATGGACGAGTACTTTGTCTGATTTGCTTATCAAGGCTTATCGATAGACAGAGAGAAAAGAAGAGACGTGCAACCTCAGCACGTGCAACACTCGTTGACTCCGATTGCCCGGTCAGTGTCGTTGCAAGTTGCAATTAATGGCCTCTCGTTTTATTTGATTCCAAACGTTTGCACATGAAATGAACCAGAAAGCAACAAAATGTTGCATCTACGTGGGCGCCAACAGAATTCGAATCGATTCAACACACATCCAACTTGTTTTTTCTTTTCACCAGCCTCCTGTCGAAATGCTTGCATCTTGAATTTCCTTTCCTTTCCCCTTTTTTTTGCAAATGCGACTATAAATGTGTCATTTGCAGTTGTGTATTGCAGACCGTCATCCTCTTTCTGCCTTATTTGCTTGCTGATAAAATCAATTGAGCCCCAATGGCAAACGGAAGTCTGGCCAGGCATTAAAATTGTCATAAATCTATGCAAAAATGGGAAAATAATACAATAATAAAGAGAGCACACAGATTGTTGACCTGTTGACCCCGTTGAAAGCATAAAATAAATCTATGAAATATAATCTTAATTTATAGAATAAAATATGTTGAATAATGAAGTCACAATCAAACTAATTCTTTTCTATTTTTATATTGCAGTTAATGCTTGCACTCTGCCACATCCCAGGCATAATAATGGGCATGCCGCAGCCGTTGCTGCCGCTGCTGCTGCGGCACACATGACGCGTGACGATCAGATGCTCATCAGCAAGGGAGTTTATATTCCGTCCCCCTCGCCTGCACCGCCTCCAGATGGTTCCTACTACAACATGAACAGTGAAAGATATCTGTCGTATCCGCCAATGGTAAGTTAAGTCATTCCACACTTGAATTTCGTTCATTATTCTTTTTATTTTTTTATTATTATTCTTCTACAACTTATCGTATCTTTAAAAACAATGTCTTCTTAATCATTTAAATCATAATTATCTTAATCTTAGTTTACGATTTTTTCATACTTACCCCTTGACATTTCTGTTAAATAATTCAAAAGCTCATTACTTTGTCAAATCTTGAATGATTTTGATAAGAAATCTATTTTTAATCATTTTGTGGCCTTTAAAATGTTGCAATTAAATGACTGATTTGTAATAACTACGAACTGCCATAACTTTGTCAAAAGTCAATCAATTTTTATGCGGAATGTAAATTTGTGCATATTTTTACCTCTAAATTCGTTCTGCATTTAAATTTTATTCATTTTGAAAACTCGAAAATTTTCGATTTTTTAGAAATTTTACAGTGTTACCCCTTTGTATTTTTCGAAAAATTCGAAAATTTCAAAATTTTTAAAATGAACAAAATTTAAATGCAGAACGAATTTAGAGGTAAAAACATGCACAAATTTACATTCCGCATGAAAATTGATTGACTTTTGACAAAGTTATGGCAGTTCAAAGTTGTCAACCCTTATAAATGAATCGGTTACTAAACGGTTATTTCGGTTTAAAGAGTTTTGAATTATGGGTTTCGGTACTGTGGTAAAATTGTTTTCGGTTACGGTTTTAGTTACAGTTACAAATTTTAATCGGTTTTCATCGGTTAAAGGTTACGGTTTCGGTTAAGGTTTAAATCCCCGCTTGACACAATAGTCAAATTCGATTAACTATGTTTTAACTATGTTTTCACACTTGGTTGGCTTCTGAATTTCATCTGCATTTAAATCTGTTTTAATTTGAAAACATATATTAATTTTTCCTAACAATCTCAGTTTTTTTTGTTAAAGTTACATAAGTTTCGACAATGTATGATTTCGTTTAACAAAACTTTTGACTAGATATTTCATAATACTCTCTGATACTAGCTAAGTTTAATAGTTTCTATGAAATGTGTCCTGCCTTTAGATCCCAGGGTATTGATCTATCGGATACAATTTGCCTCTTTTATAAGCACTTGCTTTTCCGGTTTATATTTCCCATATGACAATTATGAAAGTGCTTTCAGTAACGTGGAGTATATTAAAAAAATGCAGCATTTTTTAAGATGCCTTTAGATTAGCTGTTGCTGTTGCTTCTGTCAGCTGCAGCTTTATGTTAATTGGCATGGCATACTTTGATCCTCAATACTCGTATGATGGCACACTAATCAGCTGCATCTGCAGCTGCTGGTTGACTGGGCTGCTTCGACCAGTTTGATGTCCTCGCTTATGGCTAGTCACGGCCAAGGATTAGTTCGTGCAATTAGTTGGATGCCAGGCACAGACGGCAGATAGTAGATAGTAGATGCCAGATGGAAGTTGTCAGCTCCTGCAAATCCCTCTTCATTTGCATCGCATTTAAAGCGAAATGAGTCGAGGGAATATACATATATACTTGATCAGGACAGCAGCTAACTGCCATGTGCCATGTGGCATGTGGCATCTGCTTGGCTGCCAGAGTGCCAGTTAACTGCGTTCGACTTTTATAATCCGCGTGCCGCATGCAACGCTGTAAAGACAAATGACAAACTCAAAAGCATTAAGCTGCAGCCCGTAGTACCAAAAGAATGAGGATGAAGGCAGATTGAGATTGAGGTGGAGATTGAAGAATGAGATGCTGGGAACATTGTGAAACTGTGGATCTTCTCTGCTCCTGCTGCTGCAGCTGCTTTGTTGTCATTGTTGTTGTTTGCTGTTGCTGCTTTCGCTGTCGTTGTCGTTGTCGTTGTTTGTACTTGGCGAAAGTAAACATTATTTTCTCAAGACAACAATTTAATATTACACATACGCAGCGTATACGCGATGGTAGCAGCAGCATGAACGAGGACGTTTATGACGACAGCAGCCATATCGTAGCTTACATTTATCCCAAGTGCCGTTCTCTCTCTATCTCTTTCTCTCCTCCTCTCTCTCTCTCTCTCTCTCTTTATGGCATGCCACGCTACATAACACACAACAAAGTTTTGCGCCGCATCACTCATAAAGAGTAGCTGCTGTTCCTGCACCATCTTCATCTCCTCCTATCATCTTCTCTGCTCCATCTCCGTCTCCATCCTGTTTATCGCTCGATCCTGTTCGCTTGGGCGTGTCGCCGTGATTTTGATTTCAAATATGTATGTATGCTGCATGGGATGCCAAGTGTTTGACGCCACACACATTTACGCTCATTTGTTGCTTTTAGCAGATTTGGTGGCATGCCACATGTGTAGAAATCCCGTGTCCGCCACTGACCTAACCAACAACCCAGATGAAAGCATCGCATTTCCTTAACTTTCCTTTCGTTCCGTTCCGTGTCGCATTGCATTCCCAATATAAATTCCACAAATTCACAATAAACATGAGAAAATCAATTTTCGAAATTTATTACCCTCATTCCTTGATATTGTGTGTGACGGTTATGTATTCCTCTTCTTATTTTTTTATCACTTCTGGCTCATGCGACTGACTGCCTGTTAAAGGGGTGCAAATGTGACAAGTTAAGACGACACTCAATGCGGTTGACACCGCCCTATTTATACCCTTCCTTTCCCTTTCCCTACCCTTGTCAGTTGACATTTTATGGCGCTGCCAGTCCCATAATTGTATAAATTAGATGCGAATGAAATGCAGTTAGCAGGCAGTCGCTTGCAGATCCCTAAAGGACAGACCCTAGAGGGACACACCCGACAAGGCTCCTAATGGCAACTAATGTAATAATATTTATGCTAGCTGCTGACCATTTTTATGGGCTTTATGCGATTTGGCCAGTTACTCAATTCCATCCAGTTTGTTTACTCTCTCTCGCTCTCTCTTTCATTTTTCCTATGTTGGATGATGGAGTGACACTGACAGTGGTGCTGGTGGTGCTATCAGTGGCTCTATCTATTTGAGGACAGCCACTTGACCACTTTGGACTCTGACTGCTGCTCTGCTGCGCCATTGCACATGTTGGTCATTCCACATGGGGCACAAAACCTTTTGTTTGCGGTTTTTAGTCAACGAGGGAGAAAAATTCAATTTCGATTTAGTTGCCCAACAATGGCATTGTGTGTGCGTATATATATATATATATATATATATACTATATATATGTGTGTGTGTCCCTACGCTCCTTTCGTTTTTGTGGACATGCTCGAAAAGGCTCGCTTTTCTCGTTCACATAAGAAATGTTTTGTGGAGCCAAATTGAATTATTTGATAAACATCATTAGAAAAATTACAAAATATATAGCGAGCACTCAGCACGCGGCAACAAATCAGACAGAGAGAAAGAGAGATATAGAGAGGAGAGTGAGATAGAGATAGAATGAGAGCAATGTCGGTTTCTTGTATCAGCTGCGGTTTTTTAGCCGGACCTAAATGACTTTTTGGTGCACAGATGTCTGGTCGACTGGTCGACAAAACCGAATGAATAAAAACAATTTATAACAGTAAATCAAATTAAATTTCAATCGGAATGCTACACAGAAAACAAAAAGATTCATTTAACATCCGTTTTAGTTGATCTGCAAGCGAACAAAGCCCAAAAACGAGGTTAGCCAAAAAAGAAATGTGGTTACTTCTGTGCAGTCTCTACTTTCCCTCCTCTTTCTCCGGCGCATACGTAATTGAGTACACGGCAGTCTCTTTCCACACTTGTCGGTTACAGGGTATCACAAGTTGTGGCCCAACATTTAACTATTTAAGCGGCAATTTGTATTTTATTGCCAATTGCGTTCTCTAAGCCCGTTTGACATCTACAAAATATAATAAAATGAAAAACTTTCGTTCCCCTTCCCGCTTGAATTGCAGTTGATAAGCTGAATGCTGTTGGCCCAGTTAGATACATATGTATGTATGCAGAATATTCACAAGCCAGACTACGTTGTGGTGTGGCATCTACGACGTGCGGCATGTGCAGAGAGTGTAGAGTGCAGAGAGCAGAGTAGTATAGTGTCGTCATCCAACTTAACTCTGGCTCACTTTGTTAGCGAGTTTTGCACAGTTTGAAATTCAATTAGTTTTTGTGCGGGCTTCGGGCTTTGGCCACTTGGCATTGTCTCTTACTCCTTGAATCTCTGGGAAAAGTCGTGTCTGGCTGACTGGCTGACTGGCGTGTCAAAGACAACAGTTCGAAAGTCAGAGACACAGTAGAGGACCATCATATTATCAAGCGGTATATTGCGCATACGCACTGTGAGCGTTGGGAATGATGCGACTACTGCAGTGTTTAAAATTCAAGGGCCAACGCAGCTGATGTCGATTAAATAAATAACCAAATACTCGAAACATTCTGACAGTCACTCCTAGGGTGTTCATAATTTAATTTGCTACCAAGTTGGAGTTGCCCCGGCGCCGCTTCGACGGATTTAATGTCGAAAGTTTGACGGCTGTTAAAGTGGCAGAGGCATAGAGTTCCTGAGTCCTTGGGGTGCTCATACATTTGATATTCTATTTACGCAAAATGAACTCCTTGCCGCATTACAACTTTAACAATAACGACAATAATGAGCCACCACCACGTGGACAGCACAGAATTAGCGGCAACTCGACACAACTTGGCCAACACGCGAGTCCTCTTTACCCTTCATACCCCTTTCATACCCCTTTCATACGTCTTTCATACCCCTTTCATACCCCTTTCATACCCCTTTCATACCCCTTTCATATATACAGCACAACAAGGACCTTCAAGTGGCAGTCGCAGGCTCAAAGTTTTTTGAGTCGTTCAAGGAACCGAACCCCTTTAAGCACACACACAAACACACACACACACATACACAATGATGCCGATTCGCTTTTTGGCTCTCGAGTGCAACAAATTGTTGCCCCTTCATCCTCCGTTCGTGTGCTTCCCTTATGCTGTCGTGGCAAACTCAACTCGAAGTTTTCGTTAAAGACAATTTAACTTTGTAAACTGATACAAAATGTCCGCCTTGGTATACTTAAGTCCTTTTATCCTAAACTACCAAGCCCAGGCCTCCTCTGTCTTCCTTGTTAATCAGTGCCAGGCAAACGGGTGTCCTCCTAGTTTTCCTCCTCCTCCTTCTAATCCTACTCCTATTCCTACTCCTTGTCTCCCGCGCTAATGTGTTGTCCTGGCTGCTGCCATAACGGGTTAACTTCTACTTTAGTTAGTTACACATTGTATCTCTTTATTTTCCATATATATTTTTATAAATTTAATTTTTTAATAAACTAAAAAATGTAAAAAAAAAGTCAGTGTTGGGTTTATCTTCAATATTCCAATTAGTCAAGGCGCAACTCGCCGATCAACTTGAAGTTTTTCTTTGCAATCCAAAAACTAAAAAGTTCCAAGACTGTCTTATATATGTATGTATGTGTGTGTGTATGTGAAGGGGCGTGGCGTTAAACTTTTTGTCTAACTGTTGAAAATACTTTTACGCGAACTTTACGCCTGCATGCGAAACAATTTTCAAACTGACACAAAGTGTCATGTCAATTGAAGTAGAAGATAATATTTCCAGCTAAAGGAAAACTGCAGCAAACAAGCAACAACAACAACAACAACAGCAAGAACAACTGAGCAAATTGTAGCAGATTTTTAACAACTCACAATTCGCATTTCGCAATTCTCAACTTGTCCGTAACTTTTCATGTACATACCTCGTAACTCACACACACAAATATTCCATACACAACAACAAAATTTCCAACAAAAATCTCCACACAAATTCGTTTTCAATTTTCGTTCAAACATTTCGAACTGAATTTAGTCTTTTTAATTAGCACATTGTTAGTCCAAGGACCCGCATCCTTTCGAGTCCTTCAGAAACATGCAAACATGAAATTCTCAATGAGGCCATATTGTGTTTGACTTACAGTGAGTTTTGTATGTTATGCTATGCCTCTATATACTGGATTGGGCAGAAGAAAAAGAATGTTTTACTCTCACTGGCAGCATATGAATAAATCTGAATAATACAAATTAACTTAAGACGATGTTCAAAAACAAGCATCAAAACAGCAGGCGAGTGTGCCGAGAGTGCTCGACTTCGCAGTACCCTGTATAGAATCGATCATTTTCTAATATTTATTATAATATTAAATATATCACAACCAGGGATTAAAACCGAAACGAATATCGGTTTCGGTTATGCTCGAATTAAGGTTTTCGGTAATCGGTTATGCAAAATCTTAGAGTATCGGTTATCGGTTTTTTGTAAGTATCGGTTTAAAAATACCGGTATGCTTTAAGGTTTTCGCTTGACCAAAATAAAAACCGGTATTCATTGTTATACATGAAAAATGGCTTAATACTCTTATTAGCCTGTAAAATAATGTTATCTGGTCGATGTTATCATAGTCTGATCTCATATAAATTTGGTTTGAAAATTTCGATTATTTTGACTTTACTGCTTTTTTAAACTTCGAACTACCATAACTTTGTCAAAAGTCAATCGATTTCGATGCGCAATGTAAAATTGAGCATGATTTCACCTCTAAATTTGTTCTGCATTTAAATTTTTTCCATTTTGAAAATTCGAGTTTTTTCGAAAAAATCAAAAAAGACAAAGGGGTAACACTGTAAAATTTCGAAAAAATTCGATTTTCAAAAATTTTCAAAATTGAACAAAATTTAAATGCAGAATGATTTAAGAGGAAAAATCATGATCAAATTTACATTGCGTAAGGAAATTGATTGACTTTTGACAAAGTTATGGCAGTTCAAAGTTATCAAAGTTGCTTAGTAGCTACGACGGCCAGAACCGAAATTAACCCTTATAAATGAATCGGTTACTAAACGGTTATTTCGGCTTAAGGAGTTTCGGTTTATGGGTTTCGGTACAGCGGAAAAAATTATTTTCGGTTACGGTTTCAGTTACGGTTACAAATTTCAATCGGTTTTCACCGGTTAAAAGTTACGGTTTCGGTTAAGGGTTTAATCCCTGATCACAACACTAGAAAATTCAACGCTAAAGTTTCGATTCTCAATCGAAGGAAATTAAATAAACAAGATCCACTGTTTATTATTACAAACCCAAAACTTTCCAACCATTACTTTAAATTAAGGCAGTTAATATTAATACTTATTTGTAAAAATTCTCAACCGTGAATTTTGTAGTATGGGGAACAAATCGATTTAAAATATTAATAATACAATTTTCCAAAAATAAATATAAAATAAAATAAATTCCTTTAATACTAAGCTGAATCCTAACAATGTAAAATACCCTTTATACTAACTTCTTAGAGTTGCAGGATATAGAAAGTTGCACAGCACTTGTGGTTGACTTGTTGCCATCTTGACTTTGTTCAGGGTGAACAAAATTTCATATCTATGACGACAGTTAAATGAGAAAACTTTTGTATTCAGCTGCTGAGCCGTTGAGCCGACGAGCTGCTGATGCAAATGCAACTATTTCAGGAGTTGGGTAAAATTTGTGCCTCTATCTAAAGGGGCTACTGGATAACCAAGTGAACTATGAAAACAAAGACAGCCATTATGCTCTATATTTATTCTAATGATTCCTTATACGAATTTCGACAAGTAATATTAAAAATTCCAAATTACGGAAATAAAAAATTTAAAATCAAAGGATTTTAAATAATTTCTACTTTTTCCTACTACTATTTTATATTTTGGTTAAGTTTCACAAAATAAACTTTAAATGTATGTAAAGTATTTGTATGTATATACATAAAAAAATATTGTGTCCTGCCTTGCTTAAAAATCCACAAATATTATATCCTTTCTAATATTAATACTATAGATTTTCCCAATTTTTACACTCAAATCCTGAATGATTTTCTTAGCTGAATCTCTGAATTTATGATACCTAGAAATTTTATTCTAAGTTGTATTTCCCATTTAATTTATCATACTTTTTTTAATACACTATTTTATTATTATGACGTATATTCATTTTTATAAGACAGGTATATTATAGATTTCGAACTCAATTATTTTCCTAACTCTAACTAATGAGCCATGGAACCTCACGATTTACCATGCTAATTTCATCTCTCTCACGAACTCTTTCTCTTTGTAGGAATACCCGGCAGCGCTTGATTTCAGTGGACCTCCATTGCCGATGGCACATCTGCAGCCGATGCCCATAACGGTTACATCGCAGGCAGCGCTGCTTGCGACAAACGGAGGCGCCACGCTTGTTGGCAATGGCAGCGCCATTGGCGGCTCTGGTACCTTGAGGCGTGGCATATTGCGAGGCGTTGTGGGCGTGCCGCAGCCGGATGTAACACACCACACATCGGCTGGCGGCAGTCCCATGCAAATGATGCACGATCTGCATCCGGTGAATCTGAGTGCCACAACGCTGACCACGAGCACAACGCTCAATGGCAGCATGACGACGGCGCTGCCACTTGGCACTGCAACGCTGCCCCGCCAACCACACGGCATCCTCAAGGATCCCAATCGGAATAAACAGCAGCAACAGCAGCAACTGCAACTGCAGCAGCAACAACAACTGCTGAATGCCAGCCTTGTGGGCGTGCCAGTTTCAGGGCCCATTGGCAGCCTACAGATCCTGAATCTGCCACCGACGAGTGTTGCAGGTCTGGGCAACAATCTGCTAATGACAACGAGCGCCACCTACGACCCAGCGTCGCTCAGTAGCTTCAATTCAAGTGGCGGACCAGGCGGTCTGCCGGTGGCCTACACAGATGCCGATGGACATCTCGTATAGCTGTAGGCTGAGACTGGGGACAGCACTGAGCAACCCCGGTACTGAAACGAAAGCGAGGTAGAAAGGGAGAAAGTGGGGGCAACATAACTAACTGAATGTTAAGCCAACATGGTAACTACTTGCATCAACAACATACATACTTACATACAGTATGACAAGTAATTGTTTTGACATAGATACAAATATGCACATAAAAATAATAGCTTTACCTGGTGTTTGTTTATTTCTATTTTTTACTTAACAACCCTTTCCACAAAACATGAGATTTTCTACATTTATTCATACTTAAATTTATCTACTGTAAATTTACATTTCTCAAATCAGTTTATTTAATGAATTGACCTTTCATTTTTTTTACATTCAATAAATAATAATATTATTCAGAATGTATAATACACAAAAATCGTACTTATTCCTTTTGTGGAAATGGGCGATTATTTTATTATAGTTGGTTCTTAAAAAAGTTAAGTAATCATAATAATTATTGGTCTTAACTATTTTAAAAACTATAACAAAAATAAGTTAACTTGTTTTCTTTGTCAAAACAACTACTTCACATACTGTACATACATACAATATATCTACATAAATGTACTCTCGACTCTAGAGTTTAGGAGCTTTCTCTTCTTCAGCCTGTGTCTCCAGCTCCTGGACGTGTAACAACCAGAACAACAACAACAAGGACAAATGTCCATTACCTTATTCAAATCAGCTACTGAATTAGTTTATGTAAATTTTTAAAACGGAACTCACTCCTCCCCTATACTGGGTGATGTCCACAAAAACATTAGACTGTTTATTTAGATAAAGAACGCAGCGATCTCATTGCTTGGCCATTGCCAGAAGCTTCGCTCGGCTCGGCTCGTCTCTACTCGTCTCGTCTCGACTTGGTTCGGCTGACCAGTCGCATTTGGCCTTTTGCTAATTAGCTTCGTTGGCAGCAATAACAACAGCCCATAACAACAACTTTGAGCAGCTCACAGCTGAGCGAGGAGAGAGGGAACGGGAAAGTTGAGAGAATGGCGGAAGCTGGTCAAAAATTTTGAAATTAGTTCAGTTGGAACGAAAAGCTGTAACGGCGCACAGTTCTCCTTTTGACAGCTCCCTGGGGCGTGCTCAGGCCTCAAGTCGCTGGGCACGTGATTGCGCTGGGCGCACGAGGCGTGGCAGGAACAACAACAGCAAATAAAAAATGTACAGATACCTCCGAAGTTTTGTTACTCTTGTAGATCATGCGAAATTCTATCGTACAAAATTATGGCAGCTATATTATATAGGATTTAGATTTCTGACCGATTTCGAAATTAACTTATTTTACTATATATTCGTTTTCTGCAAAATTTCGGTGTAAAATTCACGTTTTATTTTTCAAAAATCAACATTTGATATATTTCTTAATTTCTTGTAATATTTTGTCGATGGTTCTTCATTTTTTTGTTGTTTTTATACATTATTTACGATTTTAGTGTTATGTAAGGATTTTTACAAGACAAGACAATGTGGGAAGCGAACTCAGTTATTTTTCAAACAGATTTTCTTATTATATGACAGGTCGGCGACTCTTACTAACGAAATACGGAGCCTTGTCAATGATTTTTAGAACAAGTTAAAAACAAGAAAATAATAAGGTTAATTTTGCCATTTTGTATTTTAATACTTGTTAAGCTTTCTTTGCAAATTTCTTAAGAAAATTATAATACCCTTTGCAAGAGTGTTATTCGTAATAAAAATAAAAATAATACAAGTTGGAGCAGTTGACAGGAGCAGCGAGCAACGTAAAAGCGAGCGATTAGTTTGCCCCACTGTTGCTATGCCTGGAAGTTAGTGCTTCCTTCATATTGAGAGGCGTCTCAGCTCGCAACTCGCAACTCGCAGCTTCCTCGGAGCATAACCAATACAAACAAACGAATTTGTTTCTCAAGCGCATTTGTTGCTTGACGCTGCCCGCCCACAGCTGTCACGCCCCCCTTTCATTGTCCTGGCACATTATCTGCAGCTACCCGAAAAAATAAGAGAATATTCAAAAGGGGACAATTCCGCATTTGGATTGCGGATTGCGATCTATGTGGCAGGACTCGTTGGAGCCGGTCTTAAGTGCTTGCCGCACATTTGCTGTTGTTGTTACTGTTGCTGTTGTTGTTGCTGTTGTTGCTGTTGTTGCTGCTCGGCGTTGCAGCTCAGCGAGCGTGACATGCTCATCTTGGGTACGCCATTAACTTCTGTTGCTGGCCGCGCTGGAGCACATCATGACAATTCTATTATGTAGTACCATCAATGCCGAGCAATTTAAAACACACGCTGTCACCGCTGCACCACCATCCTCCTCCATTCCCTCCTTCTGCTGCTTTTCCCTTCGACTTGACTTGTCTCTGGTGTCATTCTGTATAAGTACCAAGGGCAAAAGTAGACAAATTCAAGGCGTAAACTTGTATGTGAACATATATACATATATATATACATATATATCTGTGTGTGTGTGTGTGTGTTAATTAATATTCATCGTGCTGTAATTACCAAGTCGAGGCGGGCGTTGCCTTTCCAGCACACTTGCTATCTCTTTCTTTTTTGTTTCTCTGTCTCTCTCTCTGATGCAGTTGCAGCATCTTCAAAGCATCAATAGAGAAAATAACATTTTGTAGCATGCCACATGCAACTTCATATAAATGTTTCAATTGCTTTCTCGCTCAATCTATTTTTTTCTCTCTTCGTAATGAAGTTCTATAGTCATAGTAATTAAAAATTGAATTGCATAAATTATTTGAAATTAACGCACGCATAGACAAAGACTAAGATGCAGTCAAGACGCCGATGAAGATAAAGATGAAGATAAGGACAAAGTCAATGTTGATGTGGCACATACAAAATCTGTGGCACACAGACAGTTGCATTTATCAATTTAAAAGGCCTTGCTGCAGGTCCTTGCAACAGGACTTCTCACACCCGCACATTGTCACGCCCTGTACTTGGCTTTTGTCTGTGGTCTCGCTTTACTCTTCGGCTCTTTTGGGCTTTCACTGGGATTTCCGCTATTGAATAATTGTGATTGCTGTTCAGAGATAAAAGTTAAATGAGCAGGAAAATAAGGAAAATTATACAATGAGGCTTAATGCCACAAGAGGCAAGTTTGCATATATGTATGTATATGTACGAAATCTTTATTGAAACTTACTGCAAATTGATTACAGTGGTTGCCCGCAAATTGATGCCGCCATCAAATAGACTATTTTAGCCACTTTGAAACTCCCTTTTTTGATTCCATCGGTTAGATAATGACTTCCAAATTGTCTAAAAAGCTGATTAGTCGTTTTAATTGGGAAATCATTTAATTCTCCATATAAACTTCGTTATAGAACAATTTAATTCGTCAAAATTTTAATGTTTTCCATTGAATGCAATAACAATAAAAATATAGACAATTTCATAATTAAATGAACTTTAAAGTTATTTTAAAAGATTGAACTTGGACCTTTTCAAGCCACCACTTTAATGAGGATTACCTTTAATTTCCGTCAGTATAAAAACAACAGCTTTTCACACTATATAGTCTTAAAAGTGAGAAGAAGAGACAGAGAGAGATGGAGTGTGAGTGAAAGAAATAGGGAAATGTATCTTTAAAGTTGAGAACAATTTTACTGATTTCTGATATTTCATTAAAATACTTGATACTGTTGTTTTACACGTCTAGGTTGGATGCATAGAGACATAGATAAATATTAACATACTTATGTAAAGCTTATACCCACATAGTGCTGCCAAAATCGCATTAAGAGCATTTAAACTAAATTGTAGTTGTAAGTAGCTAAGCGAACTAATTAAACGAGAAGTCGAGAGAAATAAATCAATAAAATTAATACGCTGGGGGATAGGAAGAATAACAAAAAGAAGAAATAATAGAAGAAGTCGGCGTAATGCATATTTAGACCTACTCAATCAATATGCCAAATTTAATTTGTACAATAAAACAAAGGTAAACTTGTAAAACTAAAAACGAATTAAATTACGAGTATGTAAAAGGACAAATGCAGGTATTTATAGAAAAGAGACAGTCATAAAAAAATACAAATACAAATAAAAACTGAAATGGGAAAAATATAGAAAATAGTTACAAAAGTAGATTAAATTTCGCATCTCGTAATTGTAGAACAATATTCTACATTCATATATGTAAGTGATAAAAAGTGACACTTGTCACGCCCCCTTTGTCCCCCAAATGAGTGTACTAGTTCATAGGCTATTCAAGAGTATACTCACAAAATATTGAATCATTCATTCAAAGCTAAAGTCTATCGGAGTTTGTCCCCGCATACACATACCTAATACTCGTATCTTGCTGTTTTTAATTGCACTTTATGAATATATGAATAACTCGATTATGAGTTCAAGTGTGAATGTAAAACGAATAGATTTTTATACAAAACTTAAATGTCTTCCCCGTATAATGGAAAATACTTTTTGTTGATGGGTATTTATTGTAAAACAAATCGTGTTTTTATTAAAAATTTAGTTTATAATTTCAATTGTTTCTCAAAAGAAACAATTAAAATGTATGTATGTACGAGTATGTATTTATTTAGTTTGTAATGCATAACATATGATATGGGGGAAATTAAATAAGACTAAACATTAATTATTATGTTATATTATTCAATTAATTTAAGTTAATGTATTATAATTAAGTATACACAAATATATTTAGATTTATATATATATATATAGATATGTATAGTTAAAGCATGGCCAAAGAGATTTGTTAACAAAGAAATTAATTATTTACAATTTATTCTCAATTGCCTTGTATTATTTGTATCTATTTGTTGGCCGCCTATCATGAAATTAAATTTAAATAATTCTCTTGTTAATAATAATTATAATATGAATACGAGTATGTAAAACCGACAGACAAGACTTGAATACTCTGAATAAACTTAGGTTAAAAAGTAATTCAATCCATTGCAACGTAACTAGAATACAACAACAGGTATAGCATACATATATAAATAACAAACATACATACTTACATACATACATGCGTACATATGTAAAAATAAATGAATAACCAGCTATTGTGAATGTTTTTATGATGATTCAGTTAGAATATAAACTATAAATGCATTATTAACGGCTAAACGGTGTACAGAAGCATAAGATTACAGCGAAACAATAAACAACAACAACAAAATATAAGAAATAAAATAAATATAAGTTTATTTGCTAAAAAAAATAAATAAAAAAGAACGCATAGTTAAAAACTAAAAACCAAAAAAATAATAAAAAAAATACATCGCATATGCTGCAGTCGAAAAATTGTATAAATTAATTTGAAGGAATGGAAATGATGCATATGAAACTAATTGCATTTTTAAGAAATCTGTTAATATATGAATAAAAAATAAAAGAAAAAAATAATAAACAAAAAGAATATTTAATGGTAAAAGGTGATTTATATCTTCTAAAAGGGCCAAGTGACTGACGTGAAATCGAAAGATTACGACAAAAGACAATTTAATGGCAAAACTTTCGAATCAATTTTCATTGAGGGATAGCGAGGAAAATAATACTACACGAACTGCGAAACAATGAGCCAAAGAGAATGCTTTACTAGACACTTTCTGACTTTCCCAAACATCCAAAGCCAAACCAGAGACACAGACGTTGAGAGATTGCCGAGGGTGGAACTGGAGCTGGATATGGAGCTTGTAGTCGGGGTTGGTTTTGATGTAGGTACGAGTAGGCGACGCCCAAGAAAATATCCACTATCCGTCTTACTTGGTGTGGTGCAAAAAATTGAATTCCTTGTAAAACTTACGAGCTGGCATTAATTTAACAGCTCCACAGCTCCTGCTTCTGTTGTTGCTGACCTGCGAGTTACACTCGATATTGCGTATACGGCCCATTGGACATGTGATGTGTGTGTTGCGTACTCGACTCGAATTGGCTACTCGGCCCATTATTTTTACCCTCACTAACTTGATGAGGCCCATTCGATGCTTCGTCCAAATCGCAGCTCGTATTTCATTTAAATTGAACTTAATTAGTTCCGCCAAATAGTCAAATAAAGCACATGCCTATACTATAAAGACGGACGACTTGAGTTCTGTGAATTATTTGTCTACCACGTGCTGCATCGAGATCTGTTGCTGATGGATTTTCAATTAAGAGCTGCGAGTGAATCTTGGCAGACTTTCAGCAGAGTTGTTCACTTACCCAGGTGATGTAGGAGCCAAAATCATTGTTATTTCTAACTCGATGCTGTCACAGTTCTAAAAGGATTAACACAACCAAAAGAAAACTCTCAATTGCGACAACTCAGAATGCAGAAGGCAGTTCATCTGGTCGAGTAAATGGAAAAGTTTTGTTAGTACACCACCTTGGCCAAAAACTTTATCCGCCACGAAAAAAACAGAAACCAAACACAAGAAAAAACGAACAAAGTAGAAGATAAAACGGCGGAAGGTTCATTGCAGCTGGTCAAATCACGACAGGCCACGAAACAAAAGCATTTGCGATGGTGAAAGAAAACTTTTTCCGAGCATAATCATTGTCACGGCCATTGACGCAAAAATTTGCAAATTATCAGTCGCATTTTCTTCTCTGTCCTACACGGTTATCATTGAAGCACCTTGAATGCCAATTGTAAGACCTGTTGTCTCTCTGAATACACAAAGTTGTGTCCTTCCAAAATCACTAAAGAATTAGAGCTACGAGTAGAGAATTCTGTTACAGAAAAATTCGCTCAAAAGTAAGTTTATTCTACATATGTATGGAAATATCGAAAATGTTCGACAAATAAACAAAATTCTGATTCAAAATTGTGAAATTGGAGAAAGCCGAAATACCAGCTAAAATACCAGGCGCACAGAAATGAGCAGCAAATGAATATTTAATTTTACCAGCAGGAACCCAAATAATAACAATAATTAATCATTTTTTCTAACTTCGAAATGCTATAACTTTGTCAAAACTCAATCAATTTCCATGGGCAATGTAAATTTGAGCATGATTTTACCTCGAAATTCGTTCTGCATTTAAATTTTGTTCATTTTGAAAATTCGATTTTTTCGATAAATTTACAGTGTTACCCCTTATCATTTTTTTAAAATTTCAAATAAAATTTTTTTTTTAGTTTTTAAGTTAATGATAATTTAATTCGATTCCATTGTTAATGCTGACTCAGAATATATATACTTTGTGGGGTCTGACACGCCTCCTTCTGCCTGTTACATACATTCTAACGAAACCATTATACCTTTTTTGCCCATTTTAAAATATAGTTGTATTTGTATTGCAAATCTATATAGAGTTGACAGTTGCCCTTTTATACCCTGTGTCCATTAAAAATTTGCTATTTTGCTTTCAAATTGATTCAGTTTTGATAAAGATATGGTAGTTAAAACTCTATAAAGTTTGATTTTCTATGCATTGGAAATGTTTAACTTTAGGTTAACTTCTTTGTTGTCTACATAGGATATTTTCCTATTCAAGTCCCTAAAACAGCCCGAAGTCTGCATTTCTGACCCCATAATGTATGTATATTCTTAATCAACACAAAAAATGGAATCGAATTAAATTATCATTAACTTAAAAACTAAAAAAAAAATTTTATTTGAAATTTTAAAAAAATGATAAGGGGTAACACTGTAAATTTATCGAAAAAATCGAATTTTCAAAATGAACAAAATTTAAATGCAGAACGAATTTAGAGGTAAAATCGTGCTCAAATTTACATTGCCCATGGAAATTGATTGAGTTTTGACAAAGTTATAGCAGTTCGAAGTTACTAAAAATTATTAGTTCTTGTTATTATTTTAATCTTAATTAGAGATATTAGACAAAAGCTTCTATTCACATTTTATATATCATAAATCATTATTAAAGATACATTAAATATTCAAATGCTGCTGATTTCTCTTTGCCTGTTATTTTTAAAAAATCTAAAGAGGTAAGTATTTGGAAAAATTTAAAGAGGTAAGTATTTTAAAAAATGTAAAGAGGTAAGTATTTGGAAAAATTTAAAGAGGTAAGTATTTTAAAAAGTATTTGAAAAAATGTAAAGAGGTAAGTATTTGGAAAAATTTAAAGAGGTAAGTATTTGGAAAAATATAAAAAGGTAATAATTGGAACAAATTTAAAGAGGTAAGTATTTGGAAAAAAATAAAGAGGTATTAATTTGGAAAAATATAAAGAGGTAAGTATTTGGAAAAATGTAAAAAGGTAAGTATTTGGAATAAATTTCAAAAGGTAAGAATTTGAAAAAATGTAAAGAGGAAAGTATTTGGAAAAATTTAAAGGGGCAATGTTCGACAAATTCATATTTTTTTGCAAATAAACAAAATTCGGCACTAAAATTTTGAAATTAAAGGAAGCCTAGAAAGCTAAAATACCAGCTAAAATACCAGGAGAACAGAAATGAGCAGAAAGCAACCAAATTTTATTCGCATCAATTAAATTGAGTGAAAATATGACCTTGAGTTTCCGCTGATAATTATCAAATTGAGTATATTTTCACTCAATTGAACCTTGAATTTCTGTTGCTTATATGAAATTTTCGCTTGCTGCTGATTTCTGTTCGCCTGGTATTTTTCTAAATTTCCGGTTGCATCGAGCTGTTGCAAGCTGAAAGAATACTTACTTTTTTATACTTACTTATGGAGCTTGAAGTGTCTAAAAGTTCCGAAATACCAGCTGAAATACCAGGCGAACAGAAATGAGTAGAAAGCGAAAATTTAATTTGAGCAACAAAAATTAAAGGCCATATTTTCACTCAATTTTAATGTGGACAGCAGAAACTCAAGGTCACATTTTGAGTCAATTTAAAATTTGGTTGCTTTCTACTCGTTTCTGTTCGCCTGGTATTTCAGCTGGTATTTTGGCACTAGTTTCTAGGATCTAGATTATTATTTTAAGGAACTAAAATCTTATTTTAAGGAAGGTAAATTCTTATTTTAAGGAAGATAAATTCTTATTTTAAGGAAGGTAAATTCTTATTTTAAGGAAGGTAAATTCTTATTTTAAGGAAGATAAATTCTTATTTTAAGGAAGGTAAAATCTTATTTTAAGGAAGGTAAATTCTTATTTTAAGGAAGATAAATTCTTATTTTAAGGAAGATAAATTCTTATTTTAAGGAAGATAAACTCTTATTTTAAGGAAGGTAAATTCTTATTTTAAGGACCTAGATTCTTATTTCTAGTATCTAGATTCTTATTTACAGATTCTAGGTTCTAGCTTCTAGGTTCTAGAAAACCAAAAAACCAGCTGAAATACCAGGCGAACAGAAACGAGTAGAAAGCAACCAAATTTTAAATTGACTCAAAATATGACCTTGAGTTTCAGCGGCTCGCGTTAAAATTGAGTGAAAATATGACCTTGAATTTTTGTTGCTCAAATGCAATTTTCTCTTGCTGCTGATTTCTGTTCGCCTGGTATTTTAACTAACTTTCCGGTTGCAGCGAGCTGTTGCAAGCTGAATGAATACTTACTTTTTTATACTTACTTTTGCAGCGTGAAGTGTCTAAAAATGCCAAATTACCAGCTGAAATACCAGGCGAACAGAAATGAGTAGAAAGCAACCAAATTTTATTCGCATCAATTAAATTGAGTGAAAATATGACCTTGAGTTAATGCTTGAGCGTTTCTTTGAGCGACATGAAAATTTAAATTTTTTGTTCTATCGACCTACTGTCAATTCTGTTCGCCTGGTATTTTCTTCGGTTAGTTCCTGAAAGTTTTTTAAAGCTTCCCCATCTGAAAATAAACCCTTTCCGTAAAAAGAAAAAAAAAGTTTAATATTTTAATTTTAAATTCATTTTATTCTTAAAATCCTATCCTTAAGGAGTAACATTGATACATAATTTCTATGCTTATCTTCTAATATATGAAGAATGTACAATATTTTAATATTAGTTATAAAATTAGAAGTTAAAAGTATAAAAGTATTCCAAAGTTTAATTTTAATTTTACGTTGATTAATTTTAACATTTGTGCTTATTTTATTCCTAAGGAGTAAAATTGATACATAATTTCTATGCTTATCTTCTGATTTGGAGAATGTACAATATTTTCTGACTATATATAACTACTAGAATTAATTAAAGAGGTAATTATTTTTAATTATAATTTATTATATTAAAAATGGATTTTTATTTCAAAGCTGCACAGTTGCCGATCGTGTTTCGTAATTAGACGGCCGTATCGAAGTCCCTGCTTGATGTCAATGCAGGCCGGCTTTAGTTCTACCTTAATGCACCTGTAGACATTACCTGTGGAATAAAATAAGAAACGTTATTCAATGTGTTAAATGATTATTCAAATTAGGTAGAAAAAAAAATTGGTCGAAGTATTTACTCCAGGAACAGCAGTTGAATTCCATGCGAATATTTTATTTGAGTCACATTCAAATTACTTGAGCTGCTTTAGATTTATTTGAATCCAACTGAAAAAAAACCAACCGGTATAAAAAGACTTCGATTTTTTAACTTAGAGCTAATATTATTCTTAAAATCCTTTTCTAATGGGTATTAATTTCAATGCTTGAAATAATTTTTAAACCAAATTGAAATAGCATTGGATATTAATATCTATGATATGATTAATATTAAATAAGATTGGATTCACATTGGGTATTAATATCATTGCTATGAATAAATTTAATAAAAAATTGTATGAATATAAAAATACGGACAATGCCGAATAAACCCAGTCGAGTACACTCGACTGTAGTCGTAACTCACCGCGAGCTTAGCGAGAAGGGGGGAGTCCCCTTGATTGACATTACAAGTGACGAGTCAGATTCAGAGCTGTTGTGGTTTAAATTGATTCACTTATTAAACGAACTCTTGTTGTTGCGGTACTGCAGTTTGAGCCACAGTCTCAGTCATACGTAATGAAATCACATTTCGCTTGCATAAACAATTTGTTATATTTTTTGCATTAGCCAACTGGAAACGAGCGACGCATTTGTTCCGGCAGCTGCAGTAGAAGCGGCAACATCTGGAATGGGGGATATGAAAAACTAGAACAAAGTCCGTTATACAAACACGCATCGCAAAATCCTTTCTTGCGGCTTAGATAAACCACATAGAGTAGCAGTTAGGATTCGTTGCTGCATCGCACTTCGACTCCATCTCCCTCTCTGTCTATCACTCTCTTTCTGTCTATTTCTCTGTCTCTCTTTAACAGTCTTTTGTTTAGTATTTTCACAAAATTCAAAATTCATTTCGAGGCATAGAAGATTTTAATATGCAGCAGTTTATCGTTGCATTGCAGTGAGAAAGGGGGAAAGGTTCTCACACCCACACCGCACACCGCATCTCCCACACCCTTTGGTTGCTCACACATGGCTAATTTATGCTCAAAGTTGGCTCAATGTTTATCTACGCAGCGGGTTCGAGATGATGAGGATGATGGGGGCGTAGTCAAGCCGCTTGAAAGGATTTGCAATGAAATGCACAATAATTCACATTACGCATCCTGTTCATTTCTCATACCCTTATCCCATGGCCCACTCGAAACTCTGAAATGAAACAAGCTAAGACGAAAACTTATACTATCAACTTCTTCCAACTGAATGCATCTCTATTGAATTTCAAGTCTGCTGACTAAGTCATTTACATAGAATAGACCAAAATGACGACCTTCGTTCTGCTCAATTCTGTTCTGTTCTGTTCTGTTCTGTTCTGTTCTGATTTCATTCATTAAAAGCTGACAGTCGTTTCTACATTTATCTGATGATGACAGTTTTTGGCAAGTTCAAGTTGAATGAAACGCATATAACGCATTTCTAGTATACATATGCAATTATCTATCAGTCAAATGTATATCTATTTTTAACCAGGCCATTACAAATTCTAATGGTACATGGTCTACTCAGTCTTGGCAAATGTTCAACAATCAATGGCAACTACACGTACTACTTAAAAACAAGTACAAGCAAACTATTTCAAAGATGTTTATTTCAAATATACAGATACAGATACAGATGCATAGATATATATATATATATAGATATTTAGATATAGGCAAAGTCAGTGGACTCGGATGCCAAACAGCTGTTTCTCTCACATTGAGCCTCTGGGCTCCTCGCAGAGCCTACAGCAAATGCAGAGCAACAAGCTGCCAGCCGCCCAAAAGCACCACGTTGTCCCACTTTCACCCACTTTGCGCCACGTCAGTCAAAAGAGAAAGAGAGCAAGAACGAGAACGAGAGAGAGAGAGAGAGAGCAATAACAGTGTGCCGAAACACAGTGAAGTCATTTTGCCATGGATTAGCGCATAAAGATTACGTATACGCGAACCACTGTGCAGTGAGATACATTTTGATGCCGCATGCTGCGTGCCGCAGTATTTTCAGTATATTCAGCACTCGGCAATCGGCAATCCGACCATCGGCATTCTCGTAGTCGCCTTTCTATCGTGCTCGTCAGTCTAGAGAGTAATATCGACACGAAAAGTAAGTTTTGCTGTTGTTCCGTTGGCGCATCGAGTATATATATATACATATATATATATATAAATACATATATGTATGAGTGTGAGACTCATGGAAAACGTGGAAAATCCATTGAGTTGCCCTCAAACGTGCCGCAGTGAACTTCCAGCGTGTGTGTTTCGGTTTTTCCATTTGATGGGTTGTGATTATTAAAGGAATTGCATAAGAAATGCAATTAATTTACGGAAAATATGAACAAATTGTAGAAAAATTTCTGTTTCTGTGCTAGTTTCTTGTGCTGCCCAGGGCTTTGCGTGTGATATTTTTGGATATGTGTGCGCTCGTCGATGCTTCGGGTCCGTGTTCGTGCGCCGATGAAACCAAAAATAAACACGCCGAACTGCTGGCAAACCAAAATGTCTTTCAATCAGCCAAATAGCTGAAAGAAGTGGGCTATAATTTGAAAAGTATTCGTATCTCAAGATACTACAAGTAATTCCAAGTGCCGGGTTATGTTAATACTATGCTAATCCGACGTATCATTGCGTGCCATCGGACCCTGGATTACTGATGGCCGCCATAATCCTACGAAAAAAAAACTCCAACAAAACTCCTGAATAACAACAAATACAATTACACATCAACTTATTATTCGTACTGCCAAAAATGTCGAATAACATTTGAATATAATATATAAACTAAATTCCGAATACATATGTGCTAATTGTCATTAGGAATTATTATACATCTATATATAATCTATATATACTATATATTTATATATGATTAGATATATAGACGTAACATCCGATGTATTTGCAGTAAATTTGGCAAACCCCCAGAAAAATATAATATAGCTATTTATACAATTAAACATACATAAGTATAGACAACACACAAAGCACAAAAGTGAACCACAAACCACGCGAAAAGTGAAAAACAACAAAATGACAAATAACAAATGACACAGAAATGCGACAAACAAAAACCGGCTAAACAGCTGGGCGAACTTGGCAAGCAAAGCAAATGGCCAACTAAAAGCCGACGAGCCCGCAGTGCGCGCCAAATAGAGAGCGAGTGCCAGAGAGCGAGAGAGAGAGAAAGACAAAGAGAGTGAGAGAGAGAGAGAGAGAAAGCAGGAGGGAAATGAAAAGTGCTCTCACGAGAGTTAATCCATTGACATATATTTATTTGTATTTCGACATTTGGAATTGGCCGAGACATTAAAAAATTAATTTGAGTTATATTTTTTTTAACTAGAAATTATTTCTCTGCAATTAGCCATATTAGTTATTTAATTGTCAAGCAAGGAAAATTTGTTTTTCTTTAATTAAAATAAATACTCTGCAACTACACATATTATAAATTTAATTGTCAGGCATTTATTGAAAGATACTTAATAATTGTATTTTAGAACTTTTACTGAGAGACAATATTTGTGTTCGATCTTGAATTTTTTCATATAAATATTATCCACAGTAAGATATTTTTTTAATCTTCCGAAAATATAAAAATGTTAGGTAAAATTTGAATGTTTTAAAACTCTATTAATAAGTATATTAATTTTTAATTAAATATTGTTATCAATTTTGTAGATTTTAATAAGAGAGAAAAATTCTTTGTAGAGGTTGAGAAATATATTTTTTCTGTTGCTGTAGTTGCTGATCTTAAAGTTTCGTTAGTTGATGTTCTATTAACACAGAATTAAAATACGAAAATAATACGAACTAAATTAAGTAAAACATATACCAAGAAAAATTGTCTAAGATAGATACTTTGAAATTTAAAAAAATAGAATTTGACCTTCAGATGTAATAATAATTGATAAACTTCAAATGGAAAAATATTTCGTTAGACATTCAGTTCATATACTATAACTACAGAATGTAAAATATTTGATAAATCAAATAAAGCGAAGCAACTAAGCAAAACTAAAAGTGAATTTCAAATTTAAATTGGTAGATATTTTGATATTTTGATGTTGCTCTCTTTTATACTACAGAGACCTGTTTGAGTACCGGGGCAAATAAACAAATATTCGAAATATTTCGAAAACAACAAGTAAAATTGAATAAAATTTTGATTGGGCGCGGCAGTCGTTGCGTTACCAAACAAAATGGCTGAAGCGGAAGGTGGCTCCGAGCAGGATGATGTTTCATTCCTGAGAACGGTAAGTATCCCCGGCATATAGTACTTTCAAATAAAAATACAAATACAAATGCATAAAAGAACAAAGCTGGAAAGCAAACGAAATCATCTAAAATCAATTACGTGCAGTCAATAAAATATAACGGGGATTTCACACAATTGCTATCATAAAGCACACACACAGGGAAAGAGAGAGGTAGATAGATAGAAAGAGAGGGAAAGAAAGACTCACGAGTCAGTGCCTAACGATGTGAGGCGTTTGCTAGAGCTAGAGCTCAACGAAGGATACTCCATAAAGGATACTTATATAGGAATGTATTGCATTTATTTATGGTCGTCGTCGAGCTGGCATCCTTACATCCTTACATACCGCTTGCTTGCTTTATAGCTGCCAATAAATACAAAAGTCAGGTCACAATTTCAATCACAGTTGAGTTTAAAGCTTTCAACAGATTTGCTGCCTCACTTTACATGAACAGAGCAACAACATCTGGTAAGAAAGGGGAATCATTAGAGTGGAAGAGAGGAGTTGGACAGATGAACACATCAGCTGACAAATGCATCAATATATCATTGCCTACACCTGGCTTCGAAAATGACAGTCATTATGTGAAAATATATATGTATATACAAGTTATGTATAGCAGTTGGCAAACCCTCTGGCCCAAAAGTGTCGGCCATGATCCCATTGGGGGCCAACGAGGTCAGCATTTGGCACCTTGTTGCAATAAATAAACATTGTGCCATGTTTAGGCATCAAGCGGGTTGGGTTTTCACCCGGAATCTCATATGATGAGCATATCTTTGCTGCTGCCCGCAGGCCTTCTATTTCCCCGACTTCTACTTAACGTGAAATTCAATAAATATGGCCCAAAACATAGGCTAAAATAACAGTTGTAACCGTTTACCCACTTCAACCATATTTCTTGTGTGGGTTTTGTCTGTTGTCTACACTCGTGATCTCTTGAGGCTATGCTGGCATTGGGATTGTGGTTTTTTTTTCCTGGGAACAGCTACGCCTGGGGAGCAATTTCACTTTAGTTGTTCGACATCCAGTTACGCTTAAAGGTAATTCCATCAAATTTATAGTGTTAGAGAGTATCTCAATGTTAATGTCAACTTAGCTAAAGTTACAATTGCCAATTGCCTGGACCAAAATGCAAGGTTGCCAAAAATACTTAACCAAAATGTGACGTCAAGTCAAATGCAAATTGATTCACGGCACAATGCACAATTCATGTTGTGTAGGATCCTTGTGGTTGCACTTCTCATTTTTAAATAGTTTCAGGTCAGCCGATTGGCAGGACTAGAGGACAACAGGACTTGGCATTTCATTCGTATTTAAATTATGTAAATTGCTCGATTCGAAATCCATTACCGTTCATTTAACTTTGACTACACACAACAATTCTGGCCACAATCCCATCTGACTTGGCAATTGGTTCGAATTTGAGTTTGAGTTCGGGTTCGGGGTCGAAGGTCGGCCAGTCAAATCTCTCCCTTCATCGATTCATTTTCTCAATCGGCCATGTTTCAGTTTCAGTTGTGTGTGTGTGCATAGCTTTTGGTCGACTGACCATCGAGGGCGGTTAGATAACCAATGGCCAATTGGTATTTAGATGATATGCATGCATTGTTTGGCATGGCCAAAAGGGTCATGAAATGTCGAGCAACAAACAGCACACATTCTAAGACCAATTAAACTCAAGTGTTGCCTTTAACTTACCATTAATACTCATCAATTGATAATAACATCATGATCTCGGCATTTACAGGAAGATATGGTCACGCTTTCCTGTACAGCGACGGGAGAACGTGTCTGTCTGGCCGCCGAGGGATTTGGTAATCGGCATTGTTTCCTTGAAAATATTGCCGATAAGAATGTGCCTCCCGATCTCTCCCAATGCGTTTTCGTCATTGAGCAAGCTCTATCCGTGAGAGCTCTACAGGAACTGGTGACAGCAGCTGGATCAGAGACTGTAAGTATTATGTATTTAATAGATCAGCATGATAAATAATAAGTATATATTTATTTATATCCGGAGATATGCACGAACAAATACATATATTGCATATATCTACCTATCTATCCAGAAATCCTAAAAGCAGCTCCACAACATATTGTATATTCCAAAATCCTTACGTATTGATGTTGTACGCAACTTTCCATATCCTTTATCCACTTCCAGTTGGACTTTAAGGAGTCCTTTAATAAGATATTATGTTCGAACCGTAACAGACATTTACATACATATATCTCAGACTATATCCTATCTGCATGATACTCGTACTATTTTCACATTTCTCTATTTACACAAATTGTAACCAATGAATTTTTCCGTTTTTCGTTATTTTTCAAAATTATTCTTATACATAAACACAACAGGATAGTCAAGTTGTAAGTATACAGAACGTTCTTTAATGGTATCTTTTTTGATTTAAAATACAAATCGCGCTTCTTTCTCTTTATCTTTATTCTAAAACTATCTTTACTTTTCTCTTTAATTCTATCTTTATCTCACTCTACTTATGGGTATAATATAATATGTAGTCGTAGTATCTTATAATCGCTATTATTGCTACTAGTTGCTTCACTGTCTCGTCTAGCGAGCTTTCAGCCTAGTCTAATCTATTTACTACAGTTCTAAGATGCGTAACTCTCTGTATATCTGTTTTCACAACGATTTGAGGCAAACGAGACCGAGGATTCAGTTCATTATCAAGCACAAATTTCGACTGTATTTCTCTCTGTTACCTCATCTAACATTATCACAATGAATTACATACTTACCCTACGGATCGAGTAATTGCACTCACAATTAACTTCAGACAACTCAACTGTACAATACTCTATTTTTAATTTGGAATGGCATATTTAAAAAAATACCTTTCGTGTTTTGAATGATTTAGCATAGTCCCAAGTCCCCATTCTGTTTGAGATATATATATGGGACAATCCTTACTAATCACTTTGATAATTCTTAGGGTAAGGGTACTGGATCTGGCCATAGAACTCTGCTCTACGGCAATGCCATACTTCTGAGGCACCACAACAGCGATATGGTGAGTTACTCTATTTAATGAAAGGTATATATATTTTCTGATTGGGTTTATTTATCCATTGCAGTACCTGGCCTGTTTGTCAACATCTTCGTCAAATGACAAGCTCTCGTTTGATGTGGGTCTGCAGGAGCATAGCCAGGGAGAGGCCTGTTGGTGGACTGTTCATCCGGCCAGCAAGCAACGTTCTGAAGGTGAAAAGGTTCGTGTGGGAGATGATCTAATTCTGGTATCCGTTGCCACGGAGCGTTATCTCCATACGACCAAGGAAAACGAGCAATCGATTGTGAATGCCAGCTTCCATGTAACCCATTGGTCTGTCCAGCCCTACGGCACTGGCATCTCCCGTATGAAGTATGTCGGCTATGTGTTCGGTGGAGATGTCCTACGTTTCTTCCACGGCGGCGACGAGTGCCTGACCATACCCAGCACCTGGGGCCGTGAAGCAGGTCAAAAGTAAGATCAAAATTATATTAACTAATTTAATTATTACCTGGCATTAATTACAAAGAAAAAATTAGTTCCGCAAATCGGGAAAATCTTCATCACTACCACAGTTTTCAATATAATATTTTCTTTTTAGTGGTTTTTATTTCCTTTTATTATTTCCAGTCATTCCACTGAACTGCATCAAGATCGGTGAAATATAACTATAGTTATGACTGTTTTAAGTTTGCAAACATCTGAATTTAATATTCATAGATAACATTATTATCAGGGGTAATGGGGATTTTATAGTTGGGGATTAGATAAATTTGAAGGTTTAAGTTACCTTCTTACCTCAGTCATGTTTTCGTATTATTCCCTGAAGTATACTATTTAATAACTAACCCAAATCCTGTACATTCACAGCATTGTCATATACGAGGGTGGAGTGGTCATGGCGCAGGCACGTTCCCTGTGGCGTCTGGAATTGGCGCGAACAAAGTGGACGGGCGGCTTTATAAACTGGTACCATCCCATGCGTATACGTCATATAACAACGGGACGCTATTTGGGCGTTAACGATAGCAACGAGCTGATTCTGGTCAAAAAGGAGGAGGCATCGATTGCAACGACGACTTTCTGCCTGAGGCAAGAAAAAGACGACGAAAAGAAAGTGCTCGAGGACAAAGACTTAGAAATAATCGGTTCGCCGATCATCAAATATGGTGACACCACCGTCATCGTACAGCATTGTGAATCAAGCCTGTGGCTCAGCTACAAGAGCTACGAAACGAAAAAGAAGGGTGTTGGCAAAGTGGAGGAGAAACAGGCCATCCTGCATGAGGAAGGTAAAATGGATGATTGCCTGGACTTCTCCAGATCACAGGAGGAGGAATCGAAGACGGCGCGTGTCATCCGTAAATGCAGCAGTCTCTTTACCCAGTTTATCACGTAAGTCTCTAAACAAATCTTAACTAAATTAAAATAAAATAATAATCAATATTTTAAACTTAAGACTGCAAATTGAATGAAAACTCTTGTTACTCTTCTTAGCGCCCTGGAAACCTTGCAATCCAATCGTCGACATTCTGTATTTTTCCAAAAAGTTAACCTTAACGAGATGGTCATGTGTCTGGAGGACTTGATCAACTACTTTTCTCAACCAGAAGACGACATGGGTAAGCATGAATTATAACCGGAAACTACTTCAACCTTTAATCTTTTTCCTATTTTTGGTGTCCACAGAGCACGAGGAGAAACAGAATCGTTTCCGTGCGTTGAGAAATCGTCAGGATCTGTTTCAGGAGGAGGGTGTACTCAATCTTATACTCGAGGCCATTGACAAAATCAACATTATAACCTCACAGGGCTTCCTAGCCAGCTTTCTGGCCGGCGATGAGACTGGCCAAAGTTGGGATCTAATTTCAACATATTTGTATCAGTTATTGGCAGCCATCATCAAGGGCAACCACACCAATTGTGCCCAGTTTGCGAACAGCAATCGCCTAAACTGGCTCTTCTCCCGTCTCGGCTCGCAGGCATCCAGTGAAGGATCTGGCATGTTGGATGTGCTCCACTGTGTGCTCATCGATTCTCCAGAAGCTCTAAACATGATGCGAGATGAGCATATTAAAGTGATTATATCACTGCTGGAGAAACACGGTCGTGATCCCAAGGTTCTCGATGTCCTGTGCTCTCTGTGTGTTGGTAATGGAGTCGCAGTCCGTTCCTCGCAGAACAACATCTGTGACTTTCTGCTGCCCGGCAAGAATCTTCTGCTGCAGACATTGCTGGTCGATCATGTGGCCAGCATTCGTCCAAATATATTCGTTGGACGCGTCGATGGCTCATCCATGTACCAGAAATGGTATTTCGAGGTGACCATGGATCACATTGAACAGACCACACACATAATGCCTCATCTACGCATCGGATGGGCCAATACCTCGGGATATGTGCCCTATCCGGGCGGTGGCAAGAAGTGGGGAGGCAACGGAGTCGGCGATGATCTCTACTCGTTTGGCTTTGATGGCGCCTTCCTTTGGACTGGAGGACGCAAGTCTCTTGTTATGGACTCCCAACCCGAGGAGCCTTACATACGGAAGGGCGATGTTGTTGGTGTGGCCATAGATCTCTCAGTGCCTGTCATTACCTTCACCTTCAATGGCGCCAAAGTGCGCGGTTGCTTCAGAGATTTCAACCTGGATGGCATGTTCTTCCCCGTGATGAGTTGCTCATCGAAGCTGAGTTGCCGCTTCCTCTTTGGCGGTGATCATGGTCGCTTGAAATATGCCCCACCTATGGGATTCTCGGCCCTCGTTCAATGCCTGATGCCCCATCAGATACTAAGCTTGGATCCATGCTTCTACTTTGGCAATCTAAGCAAGAACGTTTTGGCGGGTCCCTGGCTCATCGAGGATGATACTCCATTTGTGCCAAAGCCTGTTGATACCACAGGCGTTTCCCTACCAAGTTCCGTGGACCAAATTAAAGAGAAGCTGGCAGAGAATATACACGAAATGTGGGCCCTGAACAAGATCGACGCAGGCTGGTCTTGGGGTGAGCATCGTGATGACTATCATTACATCCATCCCTGTCTAACGCAATTCGAGAAATTGCCGGCTGCGGAAAAACGTTATGACAATCAACTGGCTGTACAAATTTTGAAGTAAGTAATAAAACTACCCATTAAATCGAACCTGAAAAAAATGATCTAGATAAATGAGAAAATTCCAGATATGATTATTTTCGGCGTCGTATTCTGGAAAATGATTAATTATTATTATAAAAGCTATCTTAACTCTTTTTTTCAAAAAAATAATAATTATATAAAAATTCTTATTTAAAATCATAAAATAACTCTTATTTTAAATTTGTATCCATTAAAATTTTAGTTTATTATTTTATAAGAAAATTAAAACCGGCTAAGAGTCAAAAATAAGAGTTTTTCAATGATTTTTAAAAACAAATATAAAATTAATAATAATAATTATTTCTAATTATGATATTTATTTACTTTTTATAGTAAATATCATTGATTTAATTTTTTTATTTAAAAACTTTTATTTTACTAGATATAATCCAATAATTCTAATGTCACTCTCTGTTCACAGAACAATCATTTCCTTGGGTTACTACATCACCATGGACAAGCCGCCAGCACGTATACGTCCCGTTCGCCTGCCAAATGAGACCTTCATGCAGGCCAATGGTTATAAGCCGGCGCCCCTTGACCTTAGTGCCGTGACGCTGACGCCAAAACTCGAGGAGCTGGTGGATCAGTTGGCCGAGAATACGCATAATTTGTGGGCACGCGAGAGGATTCAGCAAGGATGGACATACGGTCTCAACGAGGACTCGGAGAATCATCGTAGTCCCCATCTGGTGCCCTATGCCAAAGTGGATGAAGCCATCAAGAAGGCGAATCGCGACACGGCTTCCGAAACAGTACGCACCCTGTTGGTCTATGGTTATGTCCTGGATCCACCCACAGGAGAGGGCACCGAGGCTTTACTAGCTGAGGCCCAACGCCTGAAATTTTCCGCCTTCCGGACTTACAGAGTGGAACGCAACTATGCCGTGACCTTCGGCAAATGGTATTTTGAGTTTGAGGTTCTCTCAGCGGGTCCGATGCGAGTTGGTTGGGCTCGAGCTGATTGCTATCCTGGCGCAATGTTGGGCAGCGAGGACACCAGCTGGGCCTTTGATGGTCACAATGTGAGTATGCCAGGGGTCATGGGGTTACACAATTTGGCGTAAGCATTTGGGGCTAAGAGGTTCAAGGGGCTGTACCTGAACCCTTGTGGTAATGCGATGTGGATCTCATATCGATAGGTATTCATTAATGGAAGATCAATTGAAAAAAAAACCCACCCATGATTATAGGTAACCAAAATGCACGCCGGATCCATTGAGCACTTTGGTGTTCGCTATGAGGCTGGTGACGTCATTGGTTGTTTCATCGATGTTAAGGAGCAAACCATCAGTAAGGATCCTAGACACACTATCAACGTTGCCTACGTTGTTTATTTATTATAATTACGATTTCGTTTTGATCGAACGCATTTTGTTTAACTCTACTCTATTCATTCAATAATTTGTTTTCTAATCATTTTTTTCTGTTAATTTAGCGATACTCTCATAATTGATCATTAACCAACCAAAAAAAAAAAAACAATTTTCGATATATAGATGGGGCTGCGAAAATATCACACGAACATATTCGAAATCCACTCTGAATTTGAACATTAAACATATTGCAATTTTTAGGAAGAGAAAGTCTACGGTGGCAACAGTGAATCCTTCGGGAAACAGTGTGGACCTGGGGATATAGTCGGAGTCTTTTTAGATCTAGCCGACCACACAATTAGTAAGAATCGCACATAAATGCTCGTTTGTTGTAATGTAAAAAACCCCCAAAAAAAAAAACAAAGATATGTACATCCGTGCTTTTGATATCTACTAAATGTCAACCAGGTCCCTGCTATACGACAGCTAAGTACAATACCATGCATTTCCAAAATGATTCACAAATCCATGACAAAAGACCAATACTATACTCATAGTTGTACACCAGCAAAAAAAAAGGACTACAATGTTAGTTAAAAACAGGGTATCATACTTCAAATTAAACACACACGCCGATCCAATTCTTGTTATATAATACAAAAGAAATTCCATTATTATACTTCTTAAATACTATTTTTTTTATTATTATTTTGTTGTTAAGTCCAACAAATGTCCCATGCCCTAACACCCAATTTTTGTTACTTTGAACACAAAGCCTAACAATCGCATAATATCGAAGGACTACCTGAGCAAAAGGTGACACATCAGCTCATCTCAAAAAGCTTATTAATTAATTGAATTTGCCTGTAGTTACACCCTCAGCGTTAAGTTCGAAATTTTTATACTAATTAAGGAATGAAACCGGAACTTAGAAACTAATCTTTTAATGCTTAAATTAACATATTGAATTGTCTGTTCTCAAATTTATCCTAAAGTAATTTCGATCCAAAATTATAATGTTTTTTTAATCAGTTTAACGGATTTACTAAGTTAGATTTTTTTCCAAATTTCCAAATTTCTAAATTTCTCAATTTTTTTAACGATATAATTTATTGGTCGAATCAATTAATTTTCTAAAGGATATATAAATATTATTTCTAAAAAGATTCAGCAAAAGTTCCGTTTTTATTCCATTGTACTAATAAATATTATATCAAATTTGGCATGACAGCTAACAGTTGACACTGTTTAATCAGCTTTTTTGAAAACTTAACTAATGCAATAACCATAAATTCGCAAGGAGAATTATCAAAAACAATCTAATACGCACGAATTTTATTTATAGTTTATAGGACTTTATTTTTGTTCTAGTGCGATGCGACTTTTTAGTGAATTCTGATTTCTATATAGCTAAAGTCAAGGCATAATGGGTCAATGAGAACGCACATATTTTAATAATGCGAAGATTTTGGCCTAATTGGAATTCTTAATTTGTTTAAAAGCAGCTTCGTTTAGATACTTATAAATAACCTTAGTTAATGATTTATCGAAGAGATGAAGTACTAAATGATATCATAATATTTGTACAGGCTTCTCGTTGAATGGAGAACTCCTAATGGATGCCTTGGGTGGTGAGACAACATTTGCCGATGTAACCGCTGAAGGTGTCGGCTTTGTGCCCGCCTGTACCTTGGGAGTTGGCCAGAAGGCGCGTTTAATTTATGGCCAAGATGTTGATTCCCTTAAGTTCTTCACAACTTGCGGTCTCCAAGAGGGTTATGAACCGTTCTGTGTGTAAGTATCCTTGAATGGAAACCTTAAGCTTCCTTATCCGTAATCAATTTCATATATAGCAATATGCAACGACCAGTCACCCATTGGTATACCAAGGATCAACCGATATTTGAGAATACTGAGGAAATGCCAGATTGCCGCATTGATGTTACCCGTATTCCGGGTGGTGCTGATACTCCACCGCATTTGAAGATCTCGCATAATACGTTTGAGACCATGGAGAAGGCTAACTGGGAGTTCTTGCGTCTCTCCCTGCCGGTCACCTGCATGAGTGAGTTCATCAGTGAGCAGGAGAAGGCGCGACGTTGGGAGGATATCAAAATCCGGCAATATCGTCTGATGCGTGAGGCACAGGAAGCGGCAGCTCAGCTTCAAACCCAAAATGCAGCACATATGGATCATATGCTGAAGAGTGGCTTCAATATGAACGATATAAAGGGATTGACCCGCAACTTTGATGACCATACCGAACCAGAAGCAGAGCACATGATGCGTGGAGGACCTTCTCGACCACCTCGCAAAGGTTCCTTAACTCGCAATATAACTTTCGAGACGGATATGACCGCTGCCTTGGATGAGATGCAGCGCTCATCCTCAGTGCTGGACATGAATGGACTGGGTGACGATCTGGATGATAAGAAGAAACGTGGTCGCAGTCCATTCAAGTTCTTTTCAAAGAAGTCCCGCGATCAAAGCCGTGAAAAAAGTGGTGCCAGAACAGCAGACACATCGTTGGAGCGCAGAAATACGGTAGCCCATGGCAGGAATGTGGTTAACCAGCAGATGACAACAAGGACTCCAACCCTGCGACTCAACAACGTAAGTGGAAAAAAGTAGATGAAATTAATACTAGAATTTAAATAGAAGTCAATCGAATCACGCTCCAAAAAATTTAATAAAATTAGTCATAACGCTGTCGAATTTATTGGATTCTATCAGACTTTACAAATGTCAAGGATATTCCAATTGTCAAAATAATTCCATCTCCCATAACTCTATCAAAAATCAACCGATTTCCATACGGAATATAATTTTATTCATGATTTGGCCCGCAAATTGATTCCGCACTTAAATTTTGTTCACTTAGAAAATTTAATAATTTTTTTAATACTAAATTTAGAACTCTCATAACATTCTCAAAACTCATCCGATTTTCAAGCTGATTTTTTCCATATTTTAATATTTACTTTTTACCTCTAAATTGAATGAACTTTCTTAGCTAGAAAATTTAATTACCAGAGCAATTAATTCTATAAATATTCATTTAATAGGCCGAAATACCGCCAAGTCCAGTACCACAGGGACCAAAGCAGCTGAGCTCAACGAATCTCGGCCAGCCACCAGTTGAATCGTCGGGCAATGAGATGTTCGATGCCGAGTGCCTTAAGCTGATCAATGAATACTTCTATGGAGTACGCATTTTCCCCGGTCAGGATCCCACGCATGTTTATGTGGGTTGGGTAACAACCCAATATCATTTGCACAGTCGCGACTTCAACAAGAGCAAAGTGCGACGTGGATCTGTTTATATTGAGGATTACTATGAGGTGCCTATCGAGAGAATTGATCGTCAGAGTTGTTACGTGGTACGGGCGGATGAGCTCTTCAATGAGGTGACTCAGGATGCCTCCGGTAAGGGTGCATCTCAGGGCATGTTTGTGGGATGTTTTGTGGATACGGCAACGGGAATAATCCGCTTCACTTGCGAGGGTAAAGAGACCTCACATCGCTGGATGATGGAACCAGATACGAAACTGTTTCCGGCCATTTTTGTGGAGGCGACAAGCAAGGAAATTCTGCAAATTGAACTGGGACGAACTCCAACCACATTGCCCTTGTCTGCGGCCGTGTTGCCAACGAGTGACAAGCATATTAATCCACAATCGCCACCTCGCTTGAAGGTGCAGTGCCTCCGACCACATCAATGGGCACGTGTCCCGAACACATCTCTCCAGGTGCACGCTCTCAAGCTGTCGGACATACGGGGATGGTCAATGCTCTGCGAGGATCCAGTCTCCATGCTGGCTCTGCATATACCAGAGGAAGATCGATGCATCGATATCTTGGAACTGATTGAGATGGACAAATTGTTGTCGTTCCACGCTCATACTCTCACTCTTTATGCCGCCCTGTGCTATCAGTCCAATTACCGAGCTGCCCATGCACTCTGCCAGCATGTGGATCAGAAGCAACTTCTCTATGCGATCAGGTCGGAGTATATGAGTGGTCCACTGCGTCAGGGCTTCTATGATCTGCTCATTGCCCTGCATCTTGAGTCCCATGCAACCACAATGGAGGTGTGCAAGAATGAATATATCACACCATTGGGATCCGATCTAAAGGAACTCTATGCCGAGGATGAAATGCGTCACTCGCTGCGTTCCCTTGTCACGGAATCTGTGCGTCCGCAGCTTCGCATGACGGAAATCACGTAAGTGTGTTCAGGTCCAAGTAACCTCCTATATTGTGAACCCCCTAAGTTAAGTTCCACACGACTCGTATTCACTTGCATACGAATACATTATTCATATGTATGAATGCTTTCTTTATCGTACCTGATTCGTATTGTTCATAGCTCATTTTATTTCCAATACTTTTCAATCAATACAAAAAAAAAAAAAACAAAATCAACCATGAACCACCTGCACTGATCCAACACTTCTTCTCAATGCACCACCAAATCGATAATGATACCGATACCGATACCGAAACCGATACCGATCACAACAACAACAACTCCCACCGTTCAGACCCCCTGTGATTGCAACATCTAGTATGCCAAGTGTTTCCAGCGAACCAATACCCAACATCGATCAGTTGTACTCCCCGAAGTTCCCATTAGAAGTAGTCAGACAGTTTGTCATGGAAGCTCTTAAAGATGCTGTGGAAATAAATCAAGTGCATAACCGCGATCCCATCGGCTGGACAAATGAGAATCTCTTCTTGTAAGTATTCAGGACTACTTCCGAATTTTATAAAATCTTTCAATTTAAATTTCAATTTCTAGACCCCTTATCAAGTTAACCGATCGCCTACTGTTAGTGGGCGTCCTTACAGACGAGGACGTTCAGAAACTATTAGTAATGGTTGATCCAGAGACTTGGGATGTCACTTTCGAGAGAGGTGGGAAACGGATAAAAGAGAAGCATAGCAAACTCAAAAACACAAAGAGAAGAGAGAGAACTTAATTTAATACTATTTCAAATTTATTTATTTTTCAGAGGGAAAAGATGAACACCGAAAGGGTTTGCTCACGATGAAAATGGCCGAGGGAGCCAAGCTACAGATGTGCTATCTATTGCATCATCTATATGATACCCAGCTTCGTCATCGGGTGGAGAGCATTATTGCATTCTCGCATGACTTTGTGGGCGATCTACAAACCGATCAGTTGCGACGTTATATCGAGATTAAACAATCCGATTTGCCAAGTGCTGTTGCGGCCAAAAAGACAAAGGAATTCCGTTGTCCACCCAGAGAGCAAATGAATCAGATTCTTTGCTTTAAGAATCTCGAATCTGACGATCAGGACAATTGCACCTGTGGTCTTGATTTGCGCAGTCGCCTAAGCGAATTCCATGACCTGTTAATGCAGAAGGTATCGCTGAATGCACTGCAGGAGCCGGATGGTACCGAGGCAACTGCGATCGAAGAGATCAAAACGGGACCCATTACAAAAATCTATAGTTTCATCAACACCGTCAAGGAACTAGAGGAGGGTCCCAAGGAAGTGGAGGAGCCTGAGAAAAAGACACCTGAAGAAGTTTTCCGCAAGGTTCTAATCAAAACCATTGTCAGCTGGGCTGAAGAATCACAGATTGAGAATCCGAAATTGGTACGCGAAATGTTCAGTTTACTAGTACGACAATATGATACGGTCGGAGAGTTGGTACGAGCTCTAGAGAAGACCTATGTGATCAATACTCGGGCCCGGGATGATGTCGCTGAAATGTGGGTTGGATTAAGTCAAATACGTGCCCTGTTGCCCGTCCAAATGAGCCAGGAAGAGGAGGAGCTTATGCGTAAGCGTCTCTGGAAATTGGTCAACAATGCCACATTCTTCCAGCATCCAGATTTGATTCGAATTCTGCGCGTCCACGAGAACGTTATGGCCGTTATGATGAATACTCTAGGCCGTCGCGCGCAGGCCCAAAGCGATGCACCCACCCAGGCAGAGGGAGCCGAGGGTGTGCCTTCCAAGGAGAAGGATACATCCCATGAAATGGTCGTGGCCTGTTGTCGATTCCTCTGCTATTTCTGTCGTACTGGACGTCAAAATCAGAAGGCCATGTTTGATCACTTTGATTTCCTGCTGGATAATGCAAATATCTTGTTGGCCAGACCCAGTCTGCGTGGTTCGACACCACTTGATGTGGCATACTCGAGTTTAATGGAGAACACAGAATTAGCTCTGGCACTTAGGGAACATTATTTGGAGAAAATTGCCGTTTACCTGTCCAGATGTGGTCTACAAAGCAATTCGGAGCTTGTGGAAAAGGGTTATCCCGATTTGGGCTGGGATCCCGTCGAAGGTGAAAGATATTTGGACTTTTTACGTTATTGCGTTTGGGTTAACGGCGAGAGTGTCGAAGAGAATGCGAACCTTGTCATTCGTCTTCTTATCCGTCGTCCAGAATGTTTGGGACCGGCTCTAAGAGGAGAAGGAGAAGGTCTCTTCCGTGCAATCGTCGAGGCGAATCGGATGTCGGAGCGCATTTCGGATCGCTGTAAAATGCAAGACGAGGCCGAAGGCACAATAGTCGGACTCAATTTCACCCATCCCCTACCCGAGAGCGATGAAGACGAAGACTATATCGATACCGGGGCAGCAATATTGAATTTCTATTGTACTCTGGTTGACCTTCTTGGTAGATGCGCCCCAGACGTCTCCGTCATCGAGCAAGGCAAGAACGAATCACTGAGAGCTAGAGCTATTTTGAGATCTCTTGTGCCACTGGAAGACCTTCAGGGTGTGCTCAGTTTAAAATTCACACTCACACAAACCGCTCCCGGCGAGGAGAAACCGAAATCGGATATGCCCTCGGGCCTCTTACCCAATAATAAACAGAGTATTGTGCTGTTCCTAGAACGTGTCTATGGCATTGAGACGCAAGATCTATTCTATCGACTGCTCGAGGATGCATTTCTACCAGATCTGCGTACTGCCACCATTTTGGATAAGAGCGATGGCTCCGAAAGTGACATGGCTTTGGCCATGAATCGATATATTGGCAACTCGATATTGCCATTGCTGATCAAGCACTCCAAGTTCTATAATGAGGCCGAGAATTATGCCAGTCTCTTGGATGCCACGCTGCACACGGTCTACAGGTTATCCAAGAACCGTATGCTAACCAAGGGGCAACGCGAGGCCGTATCCGATTTCCTAGTCGCATTGACATCACAAATGCAACCTGCCATGCTTCTCAAGCTATTGCGCAAGTTGACTGTTGATGTATCCAAACTATCGGAGTACACGACGGTTGCACTCAGGGTAAGTGTTGATTGATTGACGGAATAATTGGTTCAATGATTGATAAACTGATTGATTAAATGATTGAGTGATTGCTTGACTGATTGATTGATTAATTAGATGACCAATTTAAGGGATTGACTGACTGATTGATTAAGGGATTTATTTATTGTCTGATGAATTGCATTATTATTTGATTGACTAAACGATTGACTGCTTAATTCACTGATTAAAAACGATATTGCTTGCTTGATTGGTTTCTTGATTGATTAACTGACTGACTGATATGTTATTATTTACGATTGACTAATTGATTCATTGACTTTAACTATTGACTGTCTGATTGATCGAACTAATCATTATTTGATTGACTAATTGGCTGACTGATTGAATGTGTTATTTCTTGATTGATTGACTGATTTATTAACTGACTGATTGATTTATTGGTTGGCTGAGTGATTACTTGAGGGACTGATTGATTAGTTTACTGATTCACTGTTCGTTTTTATGATTGATTGATTGACTCAACTTATCGATTCTTTTTATAGCTGCTCACTTTACACTTCGATCGCTGCGCTAAGTACTATGGCTCGACTCAAGGTCAAGGCTCGTATGGAGCATCTTCAGATGAGGAGAAGCGATTGACAATGCTTCTCTTCTCAAACATTTTTGACTCGCTGAGCAACATGGACTATGACCCGGAACTGTTCGGTAAAGCCCTGCCCTGCCTTATTGCCATCGGTTGTGCCTTGCCGCCCGATTACAGTCTATCGAAGAACACCGACGAGGATTATTATGGCAGACAAATGGGGGCACCCGACCAACCGCAATATGTGCCCAATCCCATCGATACGAACAATGTACATCTCGATAATGACCTCAATTCGTTGGTACAAAAGTTCAGTGAACACTATCACGATGCCTGGGCCAGTCGCCGGTTGGAAGGTGCCTGGACATATGGCGATGTACGATCCGATAGCGAACGCAAGCATCCGCGTCTAAAGCCCTACAATATGCTCACCGAATATGTACGTAGCATCAGCAAATGGACATCCTCATCGTTATTCGCATCATATCAAAACTCATACTATATTATCCATACTTTATACTAAATACTTATGCTTATGTTGTATTTAAATAGGAACGTGAGCGTTACCGAGATCCGGTACGTGAATGCCTTAAGGGTCTGTTGGCCATTGGATGGACCGTTGAGCACTCCGAAATGGATTTGCCACTCAATCATCGTGGCTCGACGCGTCGTCAATCGAAGCCCCAAATTGTATGTATTCAAAATATCATTTAACTAACGATTTACCCCATCACTTTTGACTATAACGAACTGTGAACATTTCTTTCCCCTAACACAAAATTGGCCAAAAAAAACTGCTACCACAAATTGAAAACCAAATCATAATCGCGATTTATGACTCGCGGGGAATTCCCATATTTAAACACGGTTGGCGCTTAAACAATAGCATGATTTTCAGAATGAGGGAAGTCCTTTCAACTACCATCCACATCCTGTGGACATGAGCAATCTAACCCTGAGCAGGGAAATGCAAAATATGGCCGAACGTTTGGCCGAAAACTCACATGACATTTGGGCGAAGAAGAAGAACGAAGAGCTGAACGGTTGCGGTGGTGTCATCCATCCCCAGCTGGTGCCCTACGATCTCCTCACCGACAAGGAGAAGAAGAAGGATCGCGAACGCTCGCAGGAGTTCCTCAAGTATATGCAGTATCAGGGATACAAGTTGCACAAGTAAGTAATACCCATATTTGAGATAGAGATCACTTGGAATATTGATTACACTTGGTATCGAAAGGGTGAAAGAATATAATAAATTTGTGGGAAAGTAGGTAACAGTTCATAGTAGTAGTTATATCCTAAATTAGCATTAACAACCAAGTCGATATAGATATGTACAACAGTCTGTTCTCAATTGTATTGCGATAGAATTATAAATATGAAAGTTATTTGAGAAAGAAAGAAGCAGCATCAAGAAAATAAAAATTAAAAAAATAATATAATATCAAGAAATTATAAAAAAATTAAAAGTTGACAATTTAGATGAAAATTTGAACTTGGATGGTCTGGGGTTATTTTAAATTTTACACATTATTCTCATAGTTAAGACTCTGAGTTCAAGTTCCTCTTTGTGGAAAAATAATTATAGGGTTAGATTTTTTTCTTGATATAGTACACTTGATACTGATCTATTGATCTGCTTTTAGACCCTCCAAGGGAGGTGCTGTGGAGGAAGGCGGCGCCACACAGGCGGCCGTTGAGCTGCGTTTCTCCTACTCGCTGCTGGAGAAACTCATTCAATATCTGGACCGGGCAACAATCAACATGAAGCTATTGAAGCCATCGACGACATTCAGTCGACGCACCTCATTTAAGACCGCATCGCGGGACATTAAGTTCTTCTCGAAGGTGGTGCTGCCTCTAATGGAAAAATACTTTTCGACGCATCGCAATTATTTCATAGCCATTGCCACGGCCACAAATAACATTGGAGCTGCCTCGCTGAAGGAGAAGGAAATGGTGGCATCCATATTCTGTAAACTTGCCGCCTTGTTGCGCAATCGTTTGAGCGCCTTTGGTCCAGATGTCCGCATAACCGTGCGGTGTCTGCAGGTCCTTGTTAAGGGCATCGATGCCAAGACATTGACCAAAAATTGTCCTGAATTTATACGCACATCGATGTTGACGTTCTTCAATCAAACGTCCGATGATCTGGGTAATACTATACTGAATCTACAGGATGGAAAGTACAGTCACCTGCGTGGTACGCACCTGAAAACCTCCACATCCCTTGGCTATGTCAATCAGGTTGTTTTGCCCGTGTTGACGGCAATGTTTGATCATCTGGCTGCCTGTGATTATGGCAGTGATCTGTTGCTGGACGAGATTCAGGTGGCCTCCTACAAAATCCTAGCTGCCCTCTATCATTTGGGTACGGATGCCACATTGACCCACGATCGAAAGTATCTAAAGACGGAAATCGAACGTCATAGACCTGCATTGGGTTCATGCCTGGGTGCCTATAGTTCCTGCTTCCCAGTGGCCTATCTGGAGCCGCATCTCAATAAACACAATCAATTCTCGCTGTTGAATCGCATTGCGGATCATTCGTTGGAGGCACAAGACATCATGGTCAAAATGGAAAGTTGTATGCCCAATTTGGAAACGATCCTAAGTGAAGTGGATCAGTTTGTGGAGTCGGACAAGACATATACGGATGCACCGCATATCATTGATGTCATACTGCCTTTGTTGTGCGCCTATCTGCCCTTCTGGTGGTCCCAGGGTCCCGACAATGTCAGTCCGACCAGTGGCAACCATGTCACCATGGTAACTGCCGATCATATGAACTCACTACTCCGCAACGTTCTCAAAATGATCAAGAAGAACATCGGCAATGATAATGCCCCCTGGATGACACGGATTGCGGCCTACACTCAGCAGATTATAATCAATACCTCGGAGGAGCTGCTAAAGGATCCCTTCCTGCCGCTGGCTGAGCGCGTCAAGAAGCGCACGGAGAACATGCTCCACAAGGAGGAAAGCATGCGAGGCTTTATTAAATCGGCCACGGATGATACTTCTCAGGTGGAGACCCAACTGCAGGAGGATTGGAATCTCCTGGTGCGGGACATTTATTCGTTTTATCCGCTGCTCATCAAATACGTGGACTTGCAGCGCAATCATTGGCTAAAGGATAACATTCCAGAAGCCGAAGAGCTTTACAATCATGTCGCTGAAATCTTCAACATTTGGTCAAAGAGTCAATACTTCCTTAAGGAGGAGCAGAACTTCATCTCGGCCAATGAGATTGATAATATGGCCCTGATTATGCCGACGGCAACACGACGTTCCGCCATTTCGGAGGGCGTGCCAGCGGTGGGTGGTAAGGTTAAGAAGAAGAAGAAGAACAGGGACAAGAAACGTGACAAGGATAAGGAAGTGCAGGCGAGTCTTATGGTCGCCTGTCTGAAGCGCTTGCTGCCCGTCGGACTTAATCTATTTGCGGGTCGAGAACAGGAGCTTGTCCAGCACTGCAAGGATAGATATCTTAAAAAGATGAACGAATACGATGTCATTGAATTTGCTCGCAATCAGTTGACACTACCCGATAAACTGGATCCCTCTGATGAAATGTCCTGGCAGCACTATCTCTACTCCAAGCTGGGCAAAACTGAGGAATCCCTCGATGAACAGGCTCTGGAGAAGGTCAACACCAATTCGAATGAGAAGGGCAAGGATAAGACCCAAGAAACAGTTGATCGCATTGTGGCAATGGCAAAGGTTCTGTTTGGCCTGCATATGGTAAGTATATGAAGGATTTGATTATCCTTAAACTAAACTACAAATATATGGTATTGCAAATACATATACATTGTAAACTTTGATTTTTTATCATTCTTTTTTACCATTTCATACTGTAATTCTAATTACATTTTATTTCAAACTTTGCACATTTTTCAATTTATCTCTTCGAACCCTCAACTCAACGACTGTCGAACCATAAAATAAAACAAACAAATAATTTTCAACCCAAATAAAAACTCAAAACGTGAACCAAACAATTACAGATCGACCATCCACAACAGCAGAGCAAAAATGTCTACAGGAGCGTTGTATCGATACAGAGGAAGCGTGCTGTTATCGCATGTTTCCGTCAGACATCGCTACATTCTCTACCCAGGTTATTACCTAAACTATATGTATTATCATCGAATCGATTGGAATCGTAGAATACCTAACGCGACACACAAAGCTATAGCTCTAACTAAAACTCTGTTTGTTTTTGAAACCCATCTAAAAACTTGCACTGTTTTTTTCCCGTCATCATTTATTTTAAACTGATTTTTACTAATTTGTACTAAACGCAATACCACCACTCTGCTGTGACCTTTAACCCATTCGCTGTATTATATATGTATATGTATTTTTATGCTCTCGCTATGCTATATTATACGATCCAATATAGGCAACCGGCGCCAAGAACAAAACAAAACGTTGGAGCTCCAAAATTTCGGTCGCTCGACGCCAGGCAGTTATATCAAGCTTACGCGCCAAGCATCTATATCGTATGAGCAGGTGGTAGTCATGTGAATTACTAATATCTAATTAATCTTTATAAATATATCGATAATATAACCTTGCAGTATCAATCTATAAGATTAAGTCCTCTCTAATTTCTTAATTTCTAAAAAGTTTTTACTTACCTCATCTTAAGATCTGCAAGAGTTGTATTTACATTTCGGCGATCCGAAAATCCCTTGTTTTTTGGCTTTCCTTTCATTTTGTTGTAGAACATTTTTAAACCTAACCTCAAAACTAAACGCATGCCAATTAAATATTAAAATATTGGAATTCTTATCAAAAATATCGTTATTTTTCCCCATAGACATCGTGCTTGTAATATCTTTGCCCGCACCTACTATGAACAATGGCTGCAGGAGGAAAATGTGGGCCAGGAGGTAATGATTGAGGATCTGACGCAGACATTCGAGGAATCCGAGAAGTCTAAAAAGGATGAGGAGGAAACGGATGGTAAACCAGATCCATTGACCCAATTGGTAACGACATTCTGTCGCGGTGCCATGACCGAACGTAGTGGTGCACTTCAAGAGGATCTACTGTACATGTCCTATGCTCAAATTGCGGCTAAATCCTGTGGCGAAGAGGAGGAAGAAGGCGGCGAAGATGGCGAGGGCGGCGAAGGTGGTGAAGAGGGTGAAGGCACAAGTATTCATGTAAGCTCAACTAAGATTGTCAATCAATCAATCAAACAAACAATTAATCAATCCTAACCCAATTGTGCTAACAAATCAATCAATTGATTGAACTTAAGTGTCGAATATCGCGACTTATGGTAACTATAACATCAAGTATTCGAGTTATACACAAAAATGGAGTTAAGCTCCGATAACTTAAAAATTTAAATTATAAATAACAAGACTGCAAAAGTTATATAGTTGCATTTGGCATATGGATCAAGAAAGTAGTTTTTTCGTAGTATTTTGATCTTAAACATATTTTTCGAAAATGTAACATATTTTTTTTATATGTGACAGTTTACGAAATGAAGTTAATGATGTTATGCTCAGTGGAATTTCTACTAGATTTCTATTAGAAATAGATTTAGTTCAGTAGAGTTTTGCAGCCTTGTAAATTATTAAAAAAAATATTATAATAATGAAAGTTCAATAAAATTCTCAATTATTTAAATTTTAATAGGAACAAGAAATGGAGAAACAGAAGCTACTCTTCCATCAAGCACGTTTATCAAATCGTGGCGTTGCCGAAATGGTGCTGTTGCACATTTCCGCCTCCAAAGGTATACCTTCGGAGATGGTCATGACGACACTCAATTTAGGCATCGCCATTTTGCGTGGCGGTAATATTGACATCCAGATGGGTATGTTGAATCATCTGAAGGAGAAGAAGGATGTCGGATTCTTCACATCGATTGCGGGTCTAATGAACTCGTGTAGTGTCCTCGATCTGGATGCCTTTGAACGTAACACTAAGGCTGAGGGTAAGAGCGAATCTAGTAGTATTTTTAGATGTGATATCCTGCTTATAATTTGCTGGCCCTTTTAACTTTCTACTATTATTATTATTATTATGATTATAATTATGGATTATTATTATTGTGGCATCATTTCTCACGCATCTGTCACAAGTATTTCTAAGTTGAAGTATTGATTTCGTTTCTCCTTCCAACTACTTTCCCAATCACCTCGCATGCCAATCACCACCACAAAATCATCAATCCCGTATGTATGAATACTTGATCCCCCGCTATCGTTGTAAAAACCCAACCAAATTTTGCGACAACACAACAAAGAGTATATTCCAAGTGCGGGTGCAGGTCTTGGTGTCGGCTCCGAGGGCGCAGCGGGTGAGAAGAATATGCATGACGCCGAGTTCACATGTGCTCTCTTCCGGTTCATCCAACTCACCTGTGAAGGACACAATTTGGGTAAGTCTATCAATCTACATATATACAGTCTGTAAAGCATAAATTCTAAGGATTAAAAATACAGTTAATAGGCCAAAAATATTTAAAATTTTTAAATTTTAGACCCTGTATTTGAAAAGTAGAAAGGGTCTTTGACTATCATGACTATCTATGTAGATACCAGGGAATTTGGGAGCTAGGGACATTAAATTTGGTATAAGGGTTACTTTATATTCAAAGCAGATCAAGTAGGTTTCTGAATTTTAATACTCCTAGTTAAAGTCGGGAAAAACATTTCCACACACAGTTAAGCTTAAAATTCATAAATAAAATTAATTTTTTTGTATTTCATAGTCAGGAACTCGACTAGGTGGAGCGTTTTTCCAATTTTTTTTTTTAAAGTATATACTCTATATTGACAGACTAATTTACTATATTGATATAAACATATATCTGAAGTTTAATTGAATTTATTTTCACTATATAGAATGGCAAAACTATTTACGTACTCAGGCGGGAAATACGACCACTGTGAATGTGGTTATTTGCACTGTGGATTATTTGTTGCGTCTTCAGGAATCCATTATGGACTTTTATTGGCACTACTCCAGCAAGGAGATTATTGATCCGGCCGGCAAAGCGAACTTCTTTAAGGCCATCGGTGTGGCGAGTCAAGTGTTCAATACGCTCACTGAGGTCATCCAGGGTCCATGTACATTGAATCAGCAAGCCTTGGCCCATTCCAGATTATGGGATGCAGTCGGTGGTTTTCTGTTTCTCTTTTCTCACATGCAGGACAAGCTATCGAAGCATTCAAGCCAGGTGGATCTGTTGAAGGAATTGCTCAATTTGCAAAAGGATATGATCACCATGATGTTGTCCATGCTGGAAGGCAATGTTGTTAATGGTATGACATAATTATATATCGGGAGGATTTATTGAATTTACACTCATATTTGTTCGTTTAGGCACCATTGGAAAGCAAATGGTTGACACCCTTGTTGAATCCGCCGGCAATGTGGAACTGATTCTCAAGTATTTCGACATGTTCCTCAAGTTGGCGGATCTTATTGAATCGCCCAGCTTCCATGAGATCGATATGAAGAACGAGGGTTGGGTTATACCCAAGGAATTCCGAGAAAAAATGGAGCAATCCAAGAACTACACACCGTAAGTAAAGCATCAGATCAGAATATATCCATGACTATAAACATTACCATATCTATGTCCATTTAATAGGGAAGAAATGGATTTCCTTTTGGCTTGTTGCGAACGCAATCACGAGGGAAAAATCGATTACAGAGCCTTCGTTGAACGCTTCCATGAGCCATCAAAGGAGATCGGTTTCAACCTGGCTGTGCTGCTCACGAATCTCAGTGAACACATGCCCAATGAGCCGCGTCTGGCCAGATTCCTGGAGACAGCTGGCTCCGTACTCAACTACTTTGAGCCCTTCCTTGGACGCATCGAAATCTTGGGCAGCTCGAAGCGCATTGAACGTGTCTACTTTGAGATCAAGGACTCGAATATCGAGCAATGGGAGAAGCCACAGATTCGTGAATCGAAGCGTGCCTTCTTCTATTCCATTGTCACCGAAGGCGGCGACAAAGAGAAGCTCGAGGCGTTTGTTAACTTCTGTGAGGATGCCATCTTTGAAATGACCCATGCCTCCGGCCTGATGGCCACCGATGATGGAGGCGGCAATGTTAAACGCGATACGGCCTACAGTTCCTACATGAGCGAAGAGGAGGAGGAGCGTGCCGCTCGAGATCCCATCAGACGAACCATTACCGCTGTGAAGGAAGGTTTGAAATTCGGTGTCCATATGCTCAGTCCATCGAATATCAAGCATCAAATTGGAGTTATGCAGACTAAATCCATCCCGGAACTCATTGTCGGATTCTTCAAGATCATCTTCTATATGTTCTATTATACTGGATACGCTCATTTCTGTGTGGTACGTTATATCTTTGGAATTCTATTGAATCTGATGCGTGGTCCGGCGCCGGAGCAAGAGGATTTGGAGCCACTTGTGGAGGAAGAAACGTTTGGAAGAGCATTACCCCCGTTACCATTGGAGGAACCACCGGGAACTGTTCAGGCATTTGGTTTGGACATAAACAAGGAGGAGAACGGCATGTACAAGGTTGTGGTCCATGAATCACCAGCGAATTCATCAGTTGAGGAGGGTGGTGAATCCAGTCCAGAAGATGGCGCTGCTGTCACGGGTGAACTTATGGAGGGTGAATCACACCAGGAGCCCATATCGATAGTGGATCTACTCGGTGGCGAAGCCGCCAAGAAGGCGGCCCAGGAGCGTCAGGAGGCGCAGAAGGCCCAAGAGGCTGCCATGGCTTCCATCGAGGCGGAGGCCAAGAAGTCATCGGCGGCGCCACAGGAGACACCAGCTGTCCACCAGATCGACTTCTCGCAGTATACACACCGGGCCGTCAGCTTCCTGGCGAGAAACTTTTATAATCTGAAATATGTTGCCTTGGTTTTGGCCTTCAGCATTAACTTTATGTTGCTCTTCTACAAGGTGACAACGATTGTCGAGGAATCGGACGGTTCGGGTGAGGAGGAACTTATCTTGGGTTCGGGATCAGGTGGTGGTCCCGATATTGCTGGCTCTGGTCTTGGCGGTTCAGGTGATGGGGGCTCGGGAGATGGTGATTTCGAGGATGAAGATCTACCCGAGCTTGTCCATGTCGATGAGGACTTCTTCTACATGGAGCACGTTTTACGAATTGCAGCCCTGCTCCACTCCCTTGTCTCCCTGGCCATGTTGATCGCGTACTACCATCTGAAGGTGCCTCTGGCCATCTTCAAGAGGGAGAAGGAGATCGCACGTCGTTTGGAATTCGATGGTCTCTTTATTGCGGAACAACCGGAGGATGATGATTTCAAATCGCATTGGGATAAGTTGGTAATATCGGCAAAGAGTTTCCCCGTCAACTATTGGGATAAGTTTGTCAAGAAGAAGGTGCGCCAGAAGTACAGTGAGACCTATGATTTCGATTCCATTTCCAATCTGTTGGGCATGGAGAAGAGCGCATTCACGGCACAGGAGAGCGAGGAGACGGGCATCTTCAAGTACATAATGAACATTGATTGGCGCTACCAGGTGTGGAAGGCGGGTGTCACCTTCACGGACAATGCCTTCCTCTACTCCCTGTGGTACTTTAGCTTCTCCGTCATGGGCAACTTCAACAACTTCTTCTTTGCGGCCCATTTGCTCGATGTCGCCGTCGGATTCAAGACCCTACGAACCATCCTGCAGTCGGTAACCCACAATGGCAAACAATTGGTATTGACCGTGATGCTCCTCACGATTATCGTGTACATCTATACGGTGATTGCGTTCAACTTCTTCCGCAAGTTCTACATACAAGAGGAGGACGAGGAGATTGACAGGAAGTGTCACGATATGTTGACCTGCTTCGTATTCCATCTGTATAAGGGAGTACGTGCAGGTGGTGGCATTGGTGATGAGATTGGTGATCCCGATGGAGATGACTACGAAGTTTATCGCATCATCTTTGATATCACGTTCTTCTTCTTCGTTATTGTCATCCTTTTGGCCATCATCCAGGGTTTGATCATTGACGCATTCGGCGAGTTGCGTGATCAATTGGAATCGGTCAAAGATAACATGGAGTCCAATTGCTTTATATGCGGTATGGGCAAGGACTTCTTTGATATAGTGCCGCATGGCTTCGACACGCATGTCCAGAAGGAGCACAATCTGGCCAATTACATGTTCTTCCTGATGCATTTGATTAATAAACCGGATACCGAGTACACCGGTCAGGAGACATACGTTTGGAATATGTATCAGCAACGCAGCTGGGACTTCTTCCCGGTGGGCGACTGCTTCCGCAAGCAATATGAGGATGAACTCTCCGGCGGCGGAGGCGGAGGCTGAAGCGGAGGCTAGTTCATCCTCATTTTAATTCATTTTTTTTATTATAAGCCAGGCGACTACTTTGGACACACTTTATATGGTTGGATATCGACATCGATACGATAATGATGATACATGTTTGAATTCTTTTCCTAGTCTATAATTATATAAAATTACATTTAAGTAAACAATCTATTTTACATATATACTATGATGGACCTTTTCCAATATGATGATGACGATTCTAGCATGTATAACAACAAAAACAACAAAAAGAATGTTCTTAACTCAAACTCATAATAAATCGATTCATTTTTACCGAAGGCAAACACAACAGTCTTCTTTATTTAATTATCTTTTAAGGACACACGAATAATATATAAATAACAATAAATATTAACATTAAAAAATGTAACTCGAGACACACAACACCTAATTCATAAATTGAATTATTCTTTTTTTTTGATTTATTTTTAAAGTTATTTTTGCAAAAATCACAGCTACTAAGTAAATTTTATTTAGCTTTTCAATTACGTCAACTCCAAATGGACATGGATGGGATTGCGATTGCATCATATACATATATTTAAAAATTTGTGCGGTATATATACAAGTGTCTAAGACTTGGACTTCATTTGACTAGCGAAAGTTGTACAATTGAAAATAATAAAGCACAAATACAACGAAAATAGCCGCAATATATCAGCAATCAAGACGTTTCTTCAAGCGAAAGAATTCGGCATTGTCAATGCTGTTAATATTGTCCATATATAAATTGCGCAATGTATGAAGACCGGACAGACGATCCTCAATGTCCGTGTACATGCTACGGCAGCGATAAATGGATAACGTCTGTAGACATTGACAATTTACAATAATCGCATCGATGCTGTGATCCGTCAACTGACTGCATCCACTAATATCCAAGGAGCGCAGACGTTGCAGCTTTTCAGTTATAATCTTGATACTCTGATCGTTAATATTATAGCAATCGGACAAGTCCAGTATCTCAATGGATGGACAATTGTTAACTAGAGCTTCCATGCCCAATAAAGATATCTGTTGGCAGTGCGATAGCAGCAGCTTATTCAATTCAATGTGCTTAAGGCCATATTTCAATGAGACATCGCTTATTTTATTGCAACCCCGCAAGTTCAGTGATCGCAGGCCGCGTAAAGCTTGGATGTTGTGTCCTTCGAAATCCTCCTCATTGATGAGATTCATTTCATAGGCCGCAATCATCGCCTGCTTTCGCTTGGCATCTCGCACAATTTCCTCCTCCGCCTTGCTGCGCAATGAGATCTTAATGGATTGCAATGAGCCGGTGAAACTATCTGGCGGTGGGTAAATATCGCCTATAGAAGACGTTCTGTTTAGTTCCAATTTGGACACATTAATGCCGGTTAATGCAGCGTCAGTTAGCTGAAAAAAATAGTAAATTAAATTAATCCAAATAAATTACAAGGAAAATTTAAAAAGAGGTGAAGACAGTTGAGATATACGCCGCCGATTACGGTGTTGATTAAAAGTGAAAACTATGGATTCTAAATTTTGAAAAAAATACATGCTGTTTGTCGCGATAAAGACGAAAATACAAAATTTTCTTAATATGATTATTTTTGTATGCAGATTCAATTTAGAGATCAAATAATGATCAAAATGACATTCCGCTTGAAAATCGGGATTGTTTTGACAAAGTTATGCAAGTTTGAAGTCTGGTAGAGCTTTGAACTAGACACTTTACAAGTCAAATTTTTTCTAATTTTCCACATGATTTTTTACAAAAAAATGAAACCCCTCAGAATCAATTTTAAAGTGTCGTTTTATACTAATTTGGGTACCAGGAGTTGATTAAAAGTGAAAACTATGGATTCTAAATTTTGAAAAAATTATTTTTTCCGAAAAGACAAAGGGGGGAGTACATGCTGTTTGTCGCGATAAAGACGAAAATAAAAAATTTTCTTAATATGATTATTTTTGTATGCAGATTCAATTTAGAGATCAAATAATGATCAAAATGACATTCCGCTTGAAAATCGGGATTGTTTTGACAAAGTTATGCAAGTTTGAAGTCTGGTAGAGCTTTGAACTAGACACTTTACAAGTCAAATTTTTTCTAATTTTCCACATGATTTTTTACAAAAAAATTAAACCCCTCAGAATCAATTTTAAAGTGTCGTTTTACACTAATTTGGGTACCAGGAGTTGATTAAAAGTGAAAACTATGGATTCTAAATTTTGAAAAAATATTTTTTCCGAAAAGACAAAGGGGGGAGTACATGCTGTTTGTCGCGATAAAGACGAAAATAAAAAATTTTCTTAATATGATTATTTTTGTATGCAGATTCAATTTAGAGATCAAATAATGATCAAAATGACATTCCGCTTGAAAATCGGGATTGTTTTGACAAAGTTATGCAAGTTTGAAGTCTGGTAGAGCTTTGAACTAGACACTTTACAAGTCAAATTTTTTCTAATTTTCCACATGATTTTTTACAAAAAAATGAAAACCCTCAGAATCAAATTTAAAGTGTCGTTTTATACTAATTTGGGTACCAGGAGTTGATTAAAAGTGAAAACTATGGATTCTAAATTTTGAAAAAAATATTTTTTCCGAAAAGACAAAGGGGGGAGTACATGCTGTTTGTCGCGATAAAGACGAAAATAAAAATTTTCGTAATATGATTATTTTTGTATGCAGATTCAATTTAGAGATCAAATAATGATCAAAATGACATTCCGCTTGAAAATCGGGATTGTTTTGACAAAGTTATGCAAGTTTGAAGTCTGGTAGAGCTTTGAACTAGACACTTTACAAGTCAAATTTTTTCTAATTTTCCACATGATTTTTTACAAAAAAATGAAACCCTCAGAATCAAATTTAAAGTGTCGTTTTATACTAATTTGGGTACCAGGAGTTGATTAAAAGTGAAAACTATGGATTCTAAATTTTGAAAAAAATATTTTTTCCGAAAAGACAAAGGGGGAGTACATGCTGTTTGTCGCGATAAAGACGAAAATAAAAAATTTTCTTAATATGATTATTTTTGTATGCAGATTCAATTTAGAGATCAAATAATGATCAAAATGACATTCCGCTTGAAAATCGGGATTGTTTTGACAAAGTTATGCAAGTTTGAAGTCTGGTAGAGCTTTGAACTAGACACTTTACAAGTCAAATTTTTTCTAATTTTCCACATGATTTTTTACAAAAAAAATGAAACCCTCAGAATCAAATTTAAAGTGTCGTTTTATACTAATTTGGGTACCAGGAGTTGATTAAAAGTGAAAACTATGGATTCTAAATTTTGAAAAAAATATTTTTTCCGAAAAAGACAAAGGGGAGTACATGCTGTTTGTCGCGATAAAGACGAAAATAAAAAATTTTCTTAATATGATTATTTTTGTATGCAGATTCAATTTAGAGATCAAATAATGATCAAAATGACATTCCGCTTGAAAATCGGGATTGTTTTGACAAAGTTATGCAAGTTTGAAGTCTGGTAGAGCTTTGAACTAGACACTTTACAAGTCAAATTTTTTCTAATTTTCCACATGATTTTTTACAAAAAAATGAAACCCCTCAGAATCAAATTTAAAGTGTCGTTTTATACTAATTTGGGTACCAGGAGTTGATTAAAAGTGAAAACTATGGATTCTAAATTTTGAAAAAAATATTTTTTCCGAAAAGACAAAGGGGGGAGTACATACATGCTGTTTGTCGCGATAAAGACGAAAATAAAAAATTTTCTTAATATGATTATTTTTGTATGCAGATTCAATTTAGAGATCAAATAATGATCAAAATGACATTCCGCTTGAAAATCGGGATTGTTTTGACAAAGTTATGCAAGTTTGAAGTCTGGTAGAGCTTTGAACTAGACACTTTACAAGTCAAATTTTTTCTAATTTTCCACATGATTTTTTACAAAAAAATTAAACCCCTCAGAATCAAATTTAAAGTGTCGTTTTATACTAATTTGGGTACCAGGAGTTGATTAAAAGTGAAAACTATGGATTCCAAATTTTGAAAAAAATATTTTTTCCGAAAAGACAAAGGGGGAGTACATGCTGTTTGTCGCGATAAAGACGAAAATAAAAAATTTTCTTAATATGATTATTTTTGTATGCAGATTCAATTTAGAGATCAAATAATGATCAAAATGACATTCCGCTTGAAATTCGGGGTTGTTTTGACAAAGTTATGCAAGTTTGAAGTCTGGTAGAGCTTTGAACTAGACACTTTACAAGTCAAATTTTTTCTAATTTTCCACATGATTTTTTACAAAAAAATGAAACCCCTCAGAATCAAATTTAAAGTGTCGTTTTATACTAATTTGGGTACCAGGAGTTGATTAAAAGTGAAAACTATGGATTCTAAATTTTGAAAAAAATATTTTTTCCGAAAAGACAAAGGGGGAGTACATGCTGTTTGTCGCGATAAAGACGAAAATAAAAAATTTTTTTAATATGATTATTTTTGTATGCAGATTCAATTTAGAGATCAAATAATGATCAAAATGACATTCCGCTTGAAAATCGGGATTGTTTTGACAAAGTTATGCAAGTTTGAAGTCTGGTAGAGCTTTGAACTAGACACTTTACAAGTCAAATTTTTTCTAATTTTCCAAATGATTTTTTACAAAAAAATGAAACCCCTCAGAATCAAATTTAAAGTGTCGTTTTATACTAATTTGGGTACCAGGAGTTGATTAAAAGTGAAAACTATGGATTCTAAATTTTGAAAAAAATTATTTTTTCCGAAAAGACAAAGGGGGAGTACATTAGATATATACGCCGCCGAGGCACGCCGCCGATTTTTGACTTTTCTGACGCGCCGCCGCCGAATCACGTAAATAGCGGCGCGGCGGCGGCGGCGTTCGGCGTTATAGCTTTTTATAAAATTTAAAAAATATATAAATAAAAATGTTAAAAAATATTGTATAAAGTAGTCGTTTTTAATAGTCGATTAATCGCCGAGATTGTCTCATCTCCAATCTCCTAATGAAATTTAATTTTATTATTATTTTCCAGACAAAAAAGAGCATCAAGTCTTTTTTCATATAAAGCAGTGAATAAATCTTCTTATTTAGGTCAACCGAAAACATTAACTTTTTTTTTTTTGTGTACCGAGACCATACCGGTATTTTAAACCGAAACTTATAAAAAAAACCGATAACCGTTACGAAACCGATACTCCAAGATGTTGCATAACCGATAACCGAAAACCTTAATTTGAGCATAACCGAAACCGTAATTGAAACCGATATTCTTTTCGGTTTTAGTCCCTGCATCTGTGAAAATGTCCCTATATCAAATTTAATTCTTCGACTTACCCTGCAGCAACTTTCAAGGGACAGTTCGCGTAGCCAACAGAGCTGACTAATGATGAGCTGCATCACCTCATCCGTGACACCATTGACACAATTATTCAAGTGAAGCGAACGCAAGGCACGCAGATTTCTGGCTATCGCTTTGATAGCCTCTTCACAGATTGTCAGATATGAGACGTTCAACTCCAGGAGAACGTTGTTCTCTTCTCGTGCCACACCCTCCATAATTCCAGGGCTACTTATGCCGGAACAATTCGAAATGTCCAAGTGCTGCAAACGTGATAAGTTCCTCAAGTGGATAGCACCCATGTTTGTAACGCCAGCACAAGCGTTTATCTTCAAGCTCTTCAGCTGGGGATTTGTGCCAGCAATGGTCTCCAAGCAGTCATCGTTGAGACACACAGTTCTCGACAAATCCAAGGCACTCAACTGAGATTGTGTGGTGAGAAAGCATTTGATGGTTGCCACATTCAACTGTCTGCAATCGGATAAATAAAGACGTTCCAGTTGCATGCCAGGCCGACCATTATCATCAGGTTGACTGAGATCACATAATGCCATCAACGAATGTCCAATAATTGTATGACTAAAGTCGAGAACTCGCAGCTTCTTGCGCTGTTGGACGAGTACGGATAAAATGTATTTAAATGTCAGCACTGACTCACTGGGCGCACTTGGTTCGTTGGGATAAAACCGTCGATTGATCGCATTGTGAAATGAAATTTGGCATCCGGACATATTGAGTAGTTCGAGATTGGGCATAAGCTCTGTAAGGCGCACCAGTATTGCATCCGTGAGATAACGATTTTGTGATATTGTCAGCTCCCGTATGCCGGCCAAATGTGCTGCAATTTCCGTCAAATCACATGAGTTTGTATCCAGAAAGGTGACGGACATAAACAATGGCAAACATCGCGTGACTGAGAGCGATTGTAGATGTGGCAGCATGCGTAGAATCTCATAGAACTGCTTATCATTCAAATCCACATTGTCCAAGTTCAATGAATGCGCCGACTGACCAATAAATGCCATCAGTTTATGCATCTGTCCCAGGGAAACATCCTTAAATAGAAAGTGACGAAACTGACGTTCGCACTTAAGCAAATCAACGGCAGGACTATGCTGATCCGAAAGGACACATTTTGTGAATCGCACACGGGTGCGTTCAATGAACTCCGTTTGATACAAAGCGCTTCTCCATTGATGACAAGTGGCACCAGCTGCCAATAAATCAGTGTATCCCAAGTACTTGTATATGTGTAGAACAATCTGTGTGAATAAATAGTACATTAATTTATTGTCAGCTGACTTGTGAATCACGAGCGCAAACCAGGCCTACAATTACTTACCTCTAATGGCAGTTCACCATAGCTGTATGAGCAATATTCCAAGGACGACATTCTCCAGTTAATGCTATAACTAACAATCCAAGTCCTTATTTAGTAGCACCAAATAGCACCCAAAACTACCTCCCACTAAACGAAGTAAACTATTTATCAGTGCGGCCGTATTTTGTAATTCATAAATTACCCTTTCCTTCACGTATTGGTGGTATTATTGCAAGTGACTAACCATTTATCATAATTATCATAATACGTTCTATTTATGCTCATTAAACTAATCAGTTAAATAAACCGTTTATCTAACCGTTTGGGGAATCAACAGAAACAACCGCAAATAACCCAACTTTCAATTTAGTATTTTTCTTGGCCCAGCTGATTTTAGTATTTTATGGAAAACATTTCTTTAGAAATTTGGCCACACCTTGTTTTCTATGACATCAGTTTCAGCTTTGCTGTCAATTTTTGTTTGCAAAAAAGTTTTTGTAAAAGTTTCTACCAATTTAGCTGAAAAGCTAGACTTTTCGAAACGCATTTGATACAGCTAGCCCGAAGTGCCCACCAAAATGGCAGATCCGAAATTTCAAAACCTACCCGGCATTGTAAGTAGCACGCTTGAGCTTTAGTTTGGAGTTTTCTTTTCTCTTATTTTGTATATATACAAATTCCAGGCTTATGACCAACCGGATGTGTATGAAACTCCAGATGACCCAGAGATCGACACGTCTGATTATTACGAAGAGGAACCAGAGAACGATGCTATTGAGCGGATGCACATCTCACCAAGCGTGGCCCACAAACGCTTCAATAACGCAACTCTCGAGGGCAGCGTTGATTTCACGGATAGAATTGGACGTCGTGTGTGCCGCGGATACGATGTTCGAGGTGGCGAATATGAATTGGTTGGCCAGGGAGAGAAGGAGACTCCTGTGCAGAAATGCCAACGCTTGCAAATTGAGATGAATGAACTACTTAATGAAGTTGCAGCATTGCAAGTGGATCGTAAAATCGCCGATGAGGAGAAACAATCTTACGATGCTGTTGCAACCGTAATTAGCACTGCAAAGCGAGTATTGGATACATTAAAGTTGGAACAGGTGCTCGGCAAGGAGCAAATGCCCAATGATAAGCAAGTCAAAGCGCTGGTAGCCCAAGTGGAAGAATTTAAGCAGTCCGGTGTCTTAACGGCCTTGCCCACACCGGGTACAGATTTGGCGTCCACAGCTCGTGTTGCAAGCCTCGAGCAACGTTTACATCAGTTGGAAAAGGCTGTTGGAGCACAGCCCGAAAAGCTAAGCCGCTTAACAGCAGTGACAAACACGACTAATGTACTCGAAGCTGTGAGGCATTTAAGCACTAAAGCAGCTTTACTGCAGCCGGATAAATTGGATGTCATCGAGCAACGTCTTTCATCATTGGCCGGCAAAATGGATGCGGTCCAGGAGAAGTCCAGCGGCAGTCCACAGGATGCGAAACGTGATCAAAAGATTTCAGAGCTCTATGATATTGCGAAGCGCACCGAACCTGTTGTTGAAATACTGCCCCATGTAATCGAACGCATGCAAGCCCTGGAATCCTTGCACAAATATGGTAAATATATTATTTGCTCATTGCTTTTGTTGACTCCTAACTAATCGCGTATATTGATTGTCTTGCAGCAAACAATTTTGCAAAAATTATTGCAGAAATCGAACAAAAACAAGGCACTATTACCACAAGCTTGGTAAACAATAAGGAACTGCTTCATTCCGTACAGGAGACTTTTGCTCAAAATCTGGAAACAATTAACAACAAAGTGGCGAAAGTTGAGCAGCGAGTTTCGGCCATTACAAGCGCTAAATAAGTTGTCGAGTATATTACAAATATCTAACACACATACACGCATACTTAGAATTATAACAATGATACGTGAAAATATTTATTTTACTCAATAAAGCAAGAGCAGTGAATTTAAAATAGCAATTTTATTATTTATTTTTATTTTTACTCAAAAAAAACTCAAAATGACTGCGAAAACAGCTGACTGGCCAGAGTTGCCATCGACAATCGACTACTAGGTGATGTATCGATATTACATGTAAGTATCAATCGGTATATCGCAGTGAAAATATGAGCATGCGATAGTTCAACTATTGAGGCTGCCAGACGTTCAATCTGTCGGTAATTTTTCTGGGCGTCAAGGTTGCCACCTTCTACTAATTAGTAGCTAAGAAAAGATTGAAAAAATTATTTATATTTAAATTTGTTGAATATATAATATTCTTGAAGCAATTATCAGCTATTAATTGCGTGTAAGTCATGATTAACAACAATTACTAGGCGACACACGATATTTCATGTAACATAATATGGCCACGCCAAAGTTATTGCAACCGAAAAAAAGTGATGACGGGGCGCGCTCCAATTGGACGTGACACCAATTCATTTAAAATCCAGTACTCATAAGAACAACAATAAAGCATATTGAAAACAACACGAAATATCCATTTCAGATTGCAGTCAAGACTCTCAAGATGAAAATCAAAGAGCTACAAAAGACTGTGAACATTGCCTGGTCGCCAGCTGAGCAACAACAAATTTTATTGGCCGCCGGCACCGCAGCTCAACAATTTGATTCGAATGTCAGTTCAACATTGGAAATCTATTCACCGAGTATTGGCGATGCCAGCTACGATTTGGAGCTGAAGGCAAGCGTGCCCAGTGAATTCAAGTGAGTTGTGCAGAAATTCATCTATAAATATTATTACAAACTAATGCCATTTGACAGATTTCAGAAGCTTATTTGGAGTCCACTTGGCGTGAATGGAACGCATCCAAATGGTCTGATTGTGGGAGGATGCGAAGCGGGGCATATCAATGTGTATTCCGCAGCCAAGATGTTGGCCAATGAAGAGCCGCTTTTGGCACGCCAGGATAAGCATACTGGTGCCGTTACTGGCTTGGACTTTAACCCATTCCTAAACAACTTACTCGCTTCTTGTGCTTCGGAGTCGGAGATTTACATTTGGGACCTTAACAACCCCGTCAGTCCCCTAAATCCGGGCGCAAAGACGCAACCACTAGAGGATGTTAAGAATGTGGCTTGGAACCGTCAAGTGCAGCACATATTAGCGTCTGTGTTTAGCACACGTTGTGTCATCTGGGACTTGCGCAAGAGTCAGCAGATCATCAAACTGTCTGACACTCAGTCTCGCGTGAGATGGCACGCCATCGAATGGCATCCCGAGGTCGCGACTCAAGTTTGGTTGGCATCCGAGGACGATCAGGCGCCTGTTGTTCAGCTGTGGGACTTGCGATATGCCACCGCACCAGCAAAAACTTATCAGATCCACGATCGTGGAGTACTTGGCATGTCGTGGTGCTTGCAAGACACTGATTTGATGGTGTCATGTGGCAAAGATAATCGCATCTATTGCTGGAACCCAAATACTAATATACCCGAAGGCGAAATCCTCTCAGAGGTGGCAACAACAGCTTCCTGGTATTCCGATGTTCAATTCTGTCCTCGTAATCCAGCACTGATTGCCAGCGCCAGTTTGGAGGGAGCTGTTTCCATTTACTCGCTAAATGGTGGCACTCATCATTTGGTGCAAACATCTGAAAAGATTGCCGACTCATTTCCAGGCATGGATCAATTTGCTCAAGCTCCCTTGCCACAACAGGCTACTCAAGTTGTCTATCACGATTTGACGCATGCTCCCAAATGGATGAAACGCCCCTGTGGTGTGGCTTTTGGTGTAGGTATTCAAATAATACACAATTTGTAGCATACTCATTGAAATTCCATTGACAGTTTGGCGGTAAACTGGTCAGTTTTAATGGCACATCAAAAACTGTGAAGGTGGAACAGTTGACCACCGAGCCAGGACTTGTGGAGCGCGCCAACGCCTTGGAGCTGTCCTTGGCAGAAGCTAACTATTCCGAGTATTGCCGTCAGAGGGCGGATAAATCAACGGATCAGCATGGACGTTACATTTGGTATTTCATCAAAGCGAACTTTGAACTGAATCCCAAAGAAGAAATGCTCAATCTCTTAGGTATGCGAGTGATTATCTCTTAGCATAGAAAATACATTTAATTAATTAAATTCCTTAGGCTATAACAAAGATGATATTGATGGTAAATTTACTAAGTTCATTAAAGAGCCCGAAAGCAACTCGCAATCTGACGTGGATACACTTACGACCCGTATATCAACTCTTACACATGTGAGTTCAGTTTCCGTTTAGTTTTGTTCGTTTCTTATCTCTCTAAAAAATGAAGAAAGAACAACATAACAACATATGTTTCAGTTCTCGTTATCAATATTGAGCAATGCATTAGTTAGTTCATCTTTCCTTGTACTGTATTTCTCTGATAACAATTTCTCATGCTTTCCAAAACATTGGGTGCTTTGTTTTCCGAGTAGAGCGACTCTTCGGAGGTTGAATGCGATCAAAGCACTAACTCAAGCACCGATAACTCGGTAAGAAATTAGATTCGCAAAACCCATAAGCATTTGACTAATTGAGACCGTCTAATTAAAATTAATTGTTCGAATTTTATCAAATATATATTCTTTTTTTTTATTTAGCAAACTGCCGATAATAAAACCGCATTTGATGGGACAACGATCGATCCGCAAACCCTAAACGACTATCCGGCTGCTCCACGAATGCAGTTCAAGATTCCAAGTGGTGATCGTAAGTTGCAATGTTATTTATGTTAATTGTTTTGAATTTGTTTAAGCTTTATTGTATATGATCTCTTTCAGACACTGACAGTTTAATTACGGAAGCCATACTCACGGGCAATACTGAGGCTGCCGTAGAGTTGTGCCTGGAGGCACAGCGCATACCAGAGGCACTGATTATAGCTTCCACAGCCGGAATAGAGACTCTAACACGTACGCAAACTCGTTATTTGCTGCAGCAGAAGAATGAGCTGTCTAATGTCATCTCGGCCTTGGTATCAAGAGATTGGCTTGACTTTGTCAACCGCTGCACGGTGGATTCCTGGAAGGAGGCACTGGTGGCTGCCCTTAAGCACAGCGAACGCAAGATAGTGGACATCTGTGAGAGGCTAGGAGATCGCTTATTGAATGAGTGTACGTCAAGCATTGAGTTTACGCGAAATGCCATGTTGTGCTACATCTGTGCTGGTAGCATTGATAAGCTAGTGAGCGCCTGGTATCAATTGAAGCAACTGGAGCAACAGAATCAGAACTATAAGCTCAACACTCATGAGTTGCAGGAACTGGCCGAGGTGGTGATGCTACTAACCAAATCCCTAGAACAACAGGGCATTGCTGTAGACTTGGCTGGACGCTTTGCGGGCTTCATATCCGAATATAGTGGACTTCTTGCATCACAGGGTGCACTGACAGCTGCTCTTCAGTATATAACCACTTTGTGCAAGGTTAATGCGGAAAGTGAAGATCTGAATCAACTACGAGAACGCATTAGCAATGCCGTCAATGTGGATCATGTACAGCCGTCAGCGGCAGCTGCAACTCCAATGAACTATTTGCGGCATCAGGAGCCGCGTGGCTCCTTCTCAAAGCCGGCCAATCCCTTGATGTTTGGACTGCCGCAGAATCAATATAATACCCCGACAAATGGCGGTTGGCAACAACAACAACAACAACCAGCAGCACCTCCATCAGTGCCTTTGGCGGCAGCTTCATTCCAGGCCGCTCAGCCACCTCCACAAATATACAATCCTTCACAGATGAAAGCCGAACCACTTTCCCATCCGCCACGACCTCTGAGCAATGCCAGCTCCTCGGGTGGTCCTCCTGCTGCTTCTGCTGCTACAACTGGTGGATCTGGGCTACATTCCCGGTCGAAATACCTCCTGGATCCATCTGTAGCAGCACCGACCAGTGCGTATGGTATGCCATACAATCCAGTTCCAGCCCCGGCAGCTGGTCCCTTCCCTGGCGCAGTGGCTCCAGTCTCACAGGCTGCCAGTGTGCCACAGACATATGGCAGCAATGCATTCAATACCAATCCCTTATCGACGGCTCAGCAATTCAATCCATCTCCATTTATCGGAACTTCACAAAACAATTATATACCAGGTGTGGCACCTATTGAAACAATGCCAGTAGCTGCTCCACAGGCATCGCTCGTGCAGAACATGCAGCGTAATCCGACACCACCACCCGGCTGGAACGATCCACCAGCTCTGAAATCCTCTCGAGTGGTAAGACTAGAATAGCTTTAAAGAATGGAATCTTGTTATATCATTCATTACTTTCTTTTAGCCGAAACCAAGACCTACGGCGGAGTCCAGTGCAGCTCCAATATTACATCCTTTGTACGGCGTTGATCCGAACCAAAATCAAAATAGCTATATGGATCCCAATCAATATCAGGTGAATATTGCATTAACATTCTCCATGTTAGACTCCATATTAAATATTACCACTATACTAAACATTAATTAGCAGAATGCGCCACCACCGGGTAACAGTGGTTTCTACAATCCTGCGGCCAATAACAATCCGCAAGCATTTCCACCACAACAACAACCGCAACAAATGAATTTCCAAGCATCGGCGGTGCCCAATCAACAACAGCAATACTGGCCGGGTCAGCAACAGCAACAACAGCAATCCTTCGGATATACCGAACAGCCGGCACCCATTCAAGAGCAGCGGCAACCAGAGCCACCCAAGGAAAAACCTCCACTACCGGAGGAATACATTTATTTACAAACGGTGCTCGAGGAGCTAAAAAATCAATGCTTAAGCGCAACTAATGATCCGGTATGTGATTGTATACATACCATAATATTTCATCTCTAATAAACATGAATTTTTATAGCGCACCAAACGGAAATTCGTGGATGTGGTAAAACGCTTGGAAAATCTCTATGATTGCTTGCGCGATGGCAGGGTATGTCCATACTTATTAAGCTAACTCACCAGTTACTTAATCTTTATTATTGACTCGACAGCTCACAGCCACCACGGTGCAGCATCTAAATCAAATAGTGCAGTACATTCAGATAGCCGACTACGTAAATGCCCTTGAAGTGCACACACGCATTGCATTTGGCACGGACTTTGCTCAATGTGCTGGCTTCATGCAAGGTTTGAAGGTCCTGCTGCAATCCGCATCGGAGATGCAACTAGTTTTGCGTTAAGATTCAGTTTTCAAGGGAAAACAAAGAATCCCTCATGTGTTGCCCATTAAAACTTTATACAAAATATTGTGTCTAAATCAAAATTGCGTTTCTGTTTGTTTAATGCTTGTATGCATGTACTCTATAGTTTTTGTTAATGCAGCTAAATATTAAAGGTAATCCATGTATTTAAAACAGTTGACGAAACATATTCTTAATTATATTTATATTCCTATATTAACTTTGGCTGATTGCGTATATTATCCAAATCGAGCATTGGTTGGTGACTTTGTGGAGATGACGATACGGGAGATTCCGGCTGTTGCAACTTGTGCAACTTCATCATATCCGCATGATGATCATAAGGCAACCGTTGTTCGGGTAACAAGCGATATTTTTTCAGATATACATACGAAGCATTTGATATATTGCTGGGACTTTGATGGAAATTATCTATTTGACGCAGTGGAGTTGTGTTTGATCCCGTGTTGGCAGCGACATCATTAACTGTCGCCGGCGACAGTCGCATTTCATCCATTAGTTCGTTAATTTGCTTTTGTGGCAGATATTTACGTGCAAGCTCATTCATTACTAAGCTCTTTTCCGTGCTTGGTTTAGCCAATACATTGCCAATCACAGGACTCTTAGTTGCAGGCGATTGCAATGCGGCGGGATGTTTGCCCTGCGGTGTAGTGCATCGGTATCCAGTGGATTGTGCCATTGGAGGTGCAGCACGTGGTGATTGGAATTGAGGAAGTGCTCTGACTGGTACCACCTCATACGGCGTAGATCGTTCATCCTCCTCGACTATGTAATCGTGGACTATTGGCGTAGTCCGTTTAACCGGAGCATTGCCTACAACAGTTGTTGATTAAATAATTGGATTTTTCATAATCATATCCTGTCAGTTACTCACTTTTCGCAGTTAGAATCTCGCACTGGGAAGAAGTCTCTTTGAATGTCTTTGAGCTTGAAATGTGTTGCTGTTGAACCAGAGATTCACATAGGCGTCTCAATTGTTGCTGTTCCTGGCGCATAATTTCCAGTTGAGTTAGGATCTCCCTGAAGTCGCTTTTATCCGCCAAATTTCCTACTACAGTGGATATGGACTCTCTACTAGAGGATGTTGCTTGTGGATCTGTTTGGGTGCCTGCACAAATCGTGAGCACATCAGTTGAAACTACGTTACGATGGGCGTGGCTATGGGATTGAGGTTGAGGATGCGACAAGCGGCGCGCCGATAATAATCCGTCCGTGGGAAATGTTTCTCGTGCATAAGTAGAGGGCACATTCATCGCATATCCCATATTCGAATTAACATTCAAAGGCTGCGCGGGCGATGTGCGATCGGCATCAAAGGCGCAACTACGTGGAAGATAATTATATTCACTGCAACCGGTAGCAGTGTTAATTCCTGCTGATGTGGAGACCGGCGGGGATGCAGGACCCATTTCAGTTGTTAACACTGGTGAAAAGTTGACTCGAGGCAATATTTGTTTCTTCCAGGAGGCAAAGCTGCCCCCAGGACGTTGGACCGACGCTGACTGTGGTTGTTGCTGTTGTTGTAGCTGCGGTTGTTGTTGTTGTTGCTGCTGCTGCGGCGGCTGTCCAAACAATATTGAGACCTCCGGAACGGTTGGTTTTACAACCTCGTCACTATGTCCTAGTGGAACAGGAGCACAGGGCCTTGGAGCTGCCCTTGGCAGCATATCTTCCGTCTCCGGCGCGAACATCTTAAATTGTGTCGTTTAAATTGAAATCGAGCGCTTCACGAAAATATACAACGCCTGCGTGCAAAGCTGCTTTTACTAGGGTTGCAACAATGTAAAATTCATCAATTGAACATGTACAAAATTTACTGTAACCCTAACAGCTGTGTGACACAGGCTGCGTCATAAAGAGATTAACAAAATACAAAGCGGCTGCAATTTGATAAAAATAATGCCTGTTTTGGAAAACATTGAAGCCATGACAGTAAACACACCACCTGCGCCTCCAACGGAAGCAGACGACAGCCACCAGGCGCAACAAGCTCGTGAATTAACCCAAACGGATCATCTTAATAAACGACTGTTGAAATCATTGCTGGACTCCATGAAAACTGCAACTGAAGCCCAAGATCAGGATCAGCCAAGTAAAACCGAGTCTGGCGACAGTGATTTTGACGATTAATGTTTTTCTATTTACATTATAAATCAAAGTTTTGGTCATGGTTTACATTCTACTAATAAAAACTAATTGTTATTAATTTCAACAATGCCTTTTAAATTCGACGACGCTTGGTGCTCTGCATCGGCGGGGGTGTGGTCGAGGGACTAATAGATTCATTCGACATGGAACCACGCGTACGTTTTGCAGGTCGTTTCGGCAAATCCAATACTTTTGCCGATGCCTTTTTATCGCCTTCTTTTCCTGCGTTTGCATGTACCGCTGCAAATTTAGATCCTGAAAAGACAAATACAGAATTATTCACACAACAACGTTGAATAAAGAATAAAATACATTACCTTTACTGTTGCTTTCTGTTGACGCAGAAACAGCTGATGCTACTGGATGCTGTGTTTCGGAAGCATCTTCGCCGTTAGCCGCAATAGTTTTCTTGCTCACGAACGACGCGTAGTCCTGGTCAGGCAAACTAAACTCTCTCTCCTCATTCGGAAATGGTAAGCATTCCAGATTGTCCAGTTCTTTCAGCTTATACATTGTGCCCAAATGTCTCCATATTAAGTCACTGGGCATTTCCCGGTTTAACGATTTCGAAAGGCGTTCCGAAATGCAGGACATGTAGAAATGTTTGTTAATGCCTACGGGACGCAAGCCTTCCATAGCGTGGAAGAGCTGCAACTCCTCCTCCGCCGACCATTCGTCCTTAGCCATCATTTCACCAATGTTGTAGACTTGTTACACACACACACCCGAAAGAGTCGCCGACAGCTTTGAAACGTGTGGCAGGCACGGTTCCCAAAAACAGTGTGGCAGCCTTGGTTCCCAATGCTGTGAATCCAGGGATGCATGCCGATATGAATTCGATGTGCAGCCAACTTCACGTTTCATTGGATTTGGGTGTGTATCTTTTTGTTCAAGCCAAAGAGAGCTTGGACCGATTTTTCTACAATATATAATAAAGATTAATATAAAGCTGGTAAATAATTGCAAAATAAAGTTATTAAAATGTAGTTGTGCTTGTGTGTGTGTCCAAATTAACCGAAATGTTAGTGTATTCTATTTAACAAACTAGAGGTGAATGTATGTATGTATATATATGGAGGCACGATTGTATGTATGTGTATCGTCTTGCCTACAAATTTTGCACAAACGCAACAAAATCAATTGGGAATTGCCAAACCTTAAATTTCAATTTTGCATAGTATTCTTCAAATGTGAAACCTCTCAATTGCGGAATACTTAAGTGCATTACTACATTTTCTATGTAGTTAATGATTAATCAGCAATGATTGAGAATTCAATAATTATTTTTGTTGGTGTGAGTAGTATTTACACATGTACATTATACACACATGCATACAGACGTAAATGCATACATACATACATATACTATGTGAATATGGATTCTATTCCAAAAGTGATTAATAATACTATCAAAATCTCTCAATCCTGTCCTACTTTCAAATTTTCTTTTCAAGTTGTAACTTTCGTTGTATGTAATTTATGTCGTTTGTTCAATGTCGTGCCTTCTGCTCGTGCTAAAAACACGAATGAATCATGAATTTAAAATTTATTTTGTTGCTATGACTCTTTTTTTTACTACATTTACAGTGCCCTATTCAGATTCATCCAAAAACAACAGCCCCTATAAAGAAAAGAAACAAAATCGAAAGAAAAAAAGAGAAATTGACAAAATTTAAGAAAAAACATTATTAAGCGTATATAAAAAGCAAGCACACAACCACCACTACTTAATCTTGTATTTATATATTGTATCTGAGTACAGAGAACATTTTCAACCATAGGCCTATCCGAGACAGCCGTAATGGACGTAATGTCATCATCCCTACAACAGCAGCGCATTGTCGTTGAGCAGCTGCGTCGCGAGGCGGCCATCGATCGACAGACGGTATCGGAATCGTGCGCCAAAATGATGAAATACATCACGGAGCACGAGCAGGAGGATTACCTATGGACTGGCTTCACCAGTCAAAAGGTAAATCCCTTCCGTGAGAAATCCTCGTGCACTGCTCTCTAAGGAGATTATGCTTTTCGTTATTAAGTTTCGTTCTAAAATAGCACACAATTGAAAATAAAACAAACAAAAAAATTACAATTTTAACAATAACAACAAGAGTCGACACCACCAGCAGCAAGCAGAATAAAAAGAACAAATACAAAAGTTAAAAGCAATATTATTAATTGATTGTAAAAAGCCTCAAGTGTACCAAAGAGTAGAGGGCTATATAAAATATATTTAAAGGAAAGATATGGTAAGATGATAAATGAAAAGAAAAAGGTATCCGCAAACAAATGTTTAAATTTGTAATTCTTAACAACATTTTGGCATTTATCGAAAAATATCACCAACTTTGTTTGCAATTAGTATAGCATTCAGTGTAAACGAATAACCCAACTTGAAGGACAATTAATGTGCGGACTATAGCAACAACTACCTATGAACTACATATATCTACTAAATATATATATATATATACATATATAGATCAATCTAAAATATATATTTATTAAAGTACACGGTAAACACGAATAAAAACAAAAAGAAAACCAAACACATTTTTTGCCTACTTATTTCAAGAGTAATCCAAGTTCGAAGTTGTTAACATACTCAATATATAAAGTATATTTATTAATCCCAAACTTAATGGGCCAAAACTATATATGATTACTTTAAAAAGCTTTAAGTTCGGGCTTGAAATGCCTGAACAACACAACAAGCTAGTTAAACCTTAGTACGTTTATTATTCAAGTTCTTTCTTAGCTAAATATTAAATCCCGTTGCAGTAACGCAACAATCATATGAAATGCTAAAATATATCTATATCTAGCGTAGTTTTTTTTGCCATTTTATTAATTCATATCTGCAATCAACCAATATTTATGATGCAATGTAACTTAATTGTTGAACGATAATTTATTTTATGAATTTAGATCTCTATGAAACAGAATATATGAATACGAAAATTGTTTATTCACCAACTAAAAAAATTAAGATAATAACAAATTGTTAAATGGAAATGCGTGATTCTGTGGCTGCAAATTAATCCAAATTTAATTTAATTCAATCATTAATCAATGTATCTATCTCAAGATCATACAATGTCGACAGTTCAAATCGAGTTATCATCATGACCGACACAATATTAAATGATTTGTCCGTGGTTGAGGCCTATATTTTTGTAAGAAATAGCAAAATGTTATTGCATGAGTGGCAAAGTACAAAGTATTAAAGCTGAGTTATTTTTTTACACTCGAATAATGGTAATGGGCATATTTGTATGGTATTGGAGTGAATGAAAACGGTTCTCCCACAAGAGAAGCATCGTGATTTCATATTCATTATACCATTTTCATTCACATCTCATCAAAAAACAATATATGATTAATCAATTTGACTTGTCGACATTGTTACGTGTAGTAAATAATGTTAAATAAATGTTTGATCGGTTCTTCCATTGTTGCATTTAATAATTCGCATTCAAATTGGCGATTAATTACCTTAATTATGAATATTAACTAAGAATCACGCGTTTTTAACTAATCTATTTGTTTTCCATCAATTCCAAGTAGATTTTGAACTCTGTTCTGCTGTCGTGAGCATTCAGCAGAAAATTGTTCAAAATTTCAAATTCTCAACTCAAAAATGTTGATATTCTTTTAATTCGGCTATTGAAACCAAAACTGCAGTTGGTTTACTAGCTACTTAGATATAAAATCTGTAATAATTTTCGATTTATTGTATGTTTCATTTCAAGATCTTGATAAAGTTTCTTATTTCCAAAAAATATATACATATATAAAAAACAAGTCATTTGTTCCTCATGTTAGATTATACAGTTTGCTGATAAACAATGGAACTATCCAATGGAGCACGGATAGTTCCAATTGTTTTTATCGGCAAACTTGATATCGTAATATTCGTATTTACAACTGCAATAATATAACTAAAGGTTACACGAAATAATGGAAATTTATTATGCACGAAATATCAGAAATATGAGATAACACTTTAAAAACTTTATTAACTTCAATTTGAAAACGACAACGATATCGTATTTTATTCGAACAAAATATTGAAATGTATCTGCGCATACGCATTTGAAATATGTTATGTACTCCAAAATGAACATAATAATCGTTTGCTTGAATTCCAAAAAAAATAAAAAGCTTAGATGAGTTATCTAGCGGAGACACAAAAACAAAACTATTTCGACTTTTATTTACTGGAGAATAGGGGCTCAAGAAATTCTAGATATTTTAAAATATTCAAAACGGGTACACAATTTAGGAATCCCCGACTAAAAACACATTTCCCAAAATAATCACTTGATTTAAGTTTTTATAGGTTTTTTTAGTTTATTAATACAAGAAGCTGTGTATGGGTGAGTGTGTGTGTATGTGTTGTTAATGAAATTTGAAATTTCCGTGTACTACTCGCATATGAAAATACATATAAAGATTTCTTCGCCTGGTGTACTAGAATTATTAAGTTATACATTTTAGTATGCTTTATTTTTATTTTGTAAATGCTTTAAAGTTTAACTTTCATCATCACTGCCAGCTGCCTGTCGTGGCTTTGGTCCGCCGGCACGCTTGGCCATGATTATTTGATCCACCTTCAATATGGTTGCAGCTACGCCAACAGCATATTTGAGACCCCAGAATTTAGCTTGGTATAGATCAAAGATTTTCGCTTCAGTAACATCGATTGTCGATGCCTTCTCCGCTTCAATGTCGTAGCCAATATTTTTGCCCTTCTCGGAGTTGTGGGCCAGATACATTTGATTCACAATATCGGTGGCATTGGCGCCAGTGTTTTCGGCCAAGGCCTTGGGGAAAACTTCGAGAGCATTGGCGAACTTGCGCACAGCATACTGCTCCAAACCGGGCAAGGTATCAGCATACGCAGAGAGCTGTGTAGCCAACTCAATTTCAACAGCGCCCGCACCTGGCAAATAGCGACCATCACGAGTCAGGCACTTGAAATTGTTGACGCCATCGTCTACGGCACGTTCAATATCATCCATGAAGTTATCTGTGGCACCACGAATAACAATGGTTGCAATCCGTGAATCCTTGCCTTCGTTTCTGCAAAATTTGCAAAGTAAGCGTCAAATAAGTTTGATAAGCCAAAAGCTGATTTTGTACTCACCTGAAGGCCACAATTGCGGTATCACCCAGTTCCTCAATGCAGACCTTGTCGCAATAACCCAACTCTTCCTGGCTGGGCGTTGTAATGCGGGGCAACACTGTGGCATTTACAGAGCGACTCAAACGGCGCAAATCAAATTTGGAGTTCAAACGCACCGCCATCAATCCATATTTGTTCAAGTAATGCAGGGCCATGTCACCGACTTTGCCACCAGACACTACAACTTTCACGCCGGTATCAGCAATTGCTTTGATTTGGGCTTCCAACAGGCTCTCTTCGCCGGAGGAGAAGTTCATTAGCTCATCCGCTGACTTGATCAATACGGTGCCCTTGGTTTCCGTCTGGATGATATCGACCGGGCAAGAGAATATGACAACCTTTGCCTTCTCGGCATGTGTGACATCGCCTTCAACAAAACGCTTGAAAACCATGCCGCGGACGACCTCGGATTTGTGGAGACCACTGCCCAGAATCTTACAGATGCGAATGTTGTCCACATTGAAGGTACCCTCATCCGGCAATATGGAGACGCAGGCCTTGCTCACCAGATCATTGAGGAAATCCTCCTGACCGTACTGCTTGGACATAATGGCTGTACGCAGAACTTCCTTGACTTTGTTGACATCGCGATAATCCTCGACCTTATGACAGACCAATTTGGGCAGAATCTCTAGAGACTTGGACAAGGCCTTCTCATAGCCATCGGCAATCTCGGATGTTGTGATGCCCAAGCGGAGCAGCTCCTCGGCTGACTCGAGCAGTGCACCGGCTAAAATGACTACGAAATTGGTGCCATCACCGACCTCGGCGTCCTGCATCTGACTGGCCATCACAATCAGCTTGGCAGCCGGATGCTCAACATCCAGTTCACGCATTATGGTGCCAGCATCGCTCGTCACGAATTGCTTTTCAATGTGATTAATAATCATTTTGTTCATGCCATTTGGACCGTAGGCAGAACGCATTGTCTGTGCAAACTCCTTGCAGGCGCTGATATTGCGATACACTGCCTCCTCCAGACCACTATACATCTAAAAAGATTCGAAAATCATAGAATCAGACAATTTGAAAGAACATCTGCGATGACTAATCACGCGCTTCTTGAGCGCACCGCCTGTTTTACACCGAATTTCAATGAAAGCGGTGACAAACATTTGTAAATTTATGTATTTCATAGGTATTTCACTTACACGGGCGCCATCCTTTAACATTTGCGCCATTCCAGGTGCTTTTGGTACAGATAAAGCCATTTTTACGCGCAGATATTTAACAAAACGAAGAGCAGCTAAAAAAGTCGAATCAGTCGGTAAGCACTTAACCTCAAAGTAATGGACTGAACGAATTTTCTGGATTGCACACTGGTTGTAAAGCAAAATACTATTTTTATATACTGATAAATACTACATTAAGTATTTTATACGCAAAAATCAACGCATCTGTAAAATCCCACAAAAGTAAATACTAATAAATACTAATTTTGGTTCGTTTACCAACACTACTACTACTAGTGTTATTCTTTTGTTGCACACTGTTTTGTGCCCATATTTTTTTTAAAGCGATGTCGGTGGCCAAGAAGCACGTGTTGGGATTCTCATCGAATGGTGGGAAACTGTTTGCTGTGATCGATGAACAGGGCATATTACGAATATGGGACACCGAGACGAATACGCTGAAGCAAGAATTCACACCGGGCGTACTGGTATCTGGCCCCTGCACGGCGCTCACGTGGGTTACGCTTGGTGCGGAGCGTCCAAAGAAGTCGCGCAAATCTCAACAGAGTCAACAGATTTCGACAGCCAGCGAGAAACTCTATATCGCCCTCGGAACACTAAAGGGCAAGGTCGTCCTCTACTCATTAGCAACAGGAAGTGTTCGTAATAATTAAACTCTTTATTGGGAACAAAACATTAAAGGCACTTTTGTTTATAGATTGAACGTACACTGAAGGGTGATAGCCACAATGGAGCCGTCACATCAATCACCTATGACAACGAGGGACATCTTTATACTGTGGGCGCAGACTGTCGAGCGCTTGCTTGGTCCCTGACGGAGGAACGCTGCATTGGCGATTGGTCAGTTGGACCAGAGAAGCCATTGAATATTGCCTTTTTACCGAAAAGCCGCACCCTGGCGGTTGCCTCCCGACAAATAAAGATCTATGATGTTGACACCAAAGAGCTGGTGGAAACATGCACAGGACACTCAGGTGAAGTCAATGCTATTGGCAGCTTTACATGCAGCAATAATGTGGAATACGTCATTACCACTGCAAAAATGGAGCGCATTATCTCCTTCTGGAAGATCAATAAAAAGGGCAGAAATAAGGCATCAACCTGTACACTTCTAATGGAGGATGTCGCCCACACTTTGGCCTGTGAGGTGCGCGAGGACGGAGATTTGCGTGTGGCAAGTGTGACCCGTAATGGCAATATTCACATATACCTTCTGAATGTGGATAGGTAACAACACACGGCTGAAATTCTCTGCTCCCACAACATACTTACTCTTCATATTTTCCAGTTTGTCTGCTGAGAAATACATTAAGCCAAAGGTTTCGCTGCAAATCGCATCGGATGGCGCTGATACGGTTGAACCCATCTATGCACTGGCTGCCCACTTTGTTCATGATGCACTTCGGCCTGATGAAATACTATTTGGCTATGGCACCCGTAGTCTGCTGCAGTTTGAAAGATACTCTCCAAATTATGGCGAAAAACTAAATGTAATCGTGCGCACAGATCCCAGAAAGTTGTACACAAAGAAGCAGCGTGCCGATCAAAGCGGATCGGCAGAGGCACTTAAGATGAAAAAACCTGTTGTGAGCAGAAAGGATGTGGAGTACAATAGTGCGTTGCCCATTTCCAAAAAGAAGATACAAAACGATGTGCCCATGGAAGCTCGTCTAGAGAATTTGTCAATCCAGGCCACCAAGCTGACCGATGGCAAGCTGCAAAGCCAAAGTAAGACGCAACTCCTGATGCAGGCGTTGCACAGCCAGGATCAAGCGTAAGTGATTTACTACTGCAAACATTCTCACATTAATTTTTACTAGCATTTTTGAAAATAACTCTCTAAAATATTTATTACGAATATCAAAAAACTCTTATTTAAAATTTGTATTGTCTTTTATAGCATGTTGAAAGCCGTTTTGGGTACCAACGATAAGAACACCATACGTATAACTCTGGAACGCCTACCACTCGAGTATGTTAATCCTTTAGTGACCGAACTATCGTTGCTATTGCAAGGAAAGGCAGCCAAGTGAGTAGAGAAACTTTTCACAAATTTCAAAAATATCTTCTTATTTTCTTAAATTTAAGTGTTCTTTGTGCTTTGAGCTGGCTGCAAATCTTGACTACAACACGCACGAGTGTTCTGATGTCCGGGGATAAGGATGATCTTCGCGACAAGCTGGGAATCTGTCTTGGCATTGCAGAACAACGAATGCTTTGCATTACAGAAGCACTGCAGTAAGTTATTAAACATGATTTAATTTAAAACATTTTAATTGTGGGACAAAATACAAATTTGCCTGTAGAACGTTATATTAATTCTTGGGCTTAACGTTACCCATGGACTTGGCGATATCTTTGGGATTGGCAATTGTTCCATGACGAGACTCGCAAATTTCAGCATAGAAACTCAGCTTTGTGTGCAGTATAGTATCAATGTAGAACCTTTGAAATGTATTCGAGATAATCGCACGGGATCCCAGAGCATAGTAGAGTGTGCGGTATCCTTCGAAGCGGTACGTGATCATCACAGGATAATAAGATTGCATTAAGCTTGAAACCGTGATGACAAAACGCACCTTGGCAACGGCCAAGGGATTAGGACAACGTGGCGTAGGACGCGAAAAGTTCGCATCGATAAAATAAATGGTTCCCTTTAAGGGAACATCGTGACGCGTTGTGTTTGTAAGTACGACACATTTTGTATCCGGTGATAACTTCCATTGTGTAATAAAATCACGAATCAATGAAATCATGTTACTATAATCGAATTCTCGAATTGTTATCCAATTCCGGACAGCTGCACTCGCCATTGAATATTCACTCCTAACATGTGGGGAGCCAAATAGATTCTGAGATTTTTGATTAGTAATGTAGCTTAGATTTTCCGGATACTTGTAGCAAAATAGTTGACGGGGATCTGATTGAATAATCAATAAAGCTTCGCAAAGGGTTCCCTTAACCATGTTAAGAATGCATTCCAAGTCGGCATCATCGCACAATGGCTTATTACAATTGGCAATTGATTCAGTTAGATAATCCACATCTGCTATGGGTACAACTTCGAACGGAGGAAGAGGCGAAAATATCGATAGATCCTTTTCCAAGTCAAATGACGATGGAACATCAGCGTCAATCGAGCGAGAAGAATATCTTTCATGCAATGATTCCATTTTCACAATATTTCTTTCACGCCACACAAATTTGGAAATACAGAATTTTTGGATAATGTGGAAATTGAGAATACAATATTGATGTTTAAATAATAGAGAATTCCAAGATTTACATATACTTGTATTTTATTATTTTCAGAGTTTCTGGACGGGTTAATTTAATTATAGATCATATGAAACGCAATGCGAGCAACCATTTGAACGACAAAAATGTTTTAGTCGTTGATGAGGATCCAGGTAAAATTATTCTTATCCTTCTATATAAATATACCCTTCTCATGTATATAAATTTTTCCATTTGATTAGATGAAGGTAATACCGGCCAGGTTGCCGACAACAATTGGAGTGATCTAGAGGAGGAAAATACCGATACAAATTTGGTTTTGGATGATGATGAAATGGAGGCCGACGATGATGTGGCAGCCGATGAGGAGGATCTTATAATGACACAAGAATCATCGGAAGACGAAGATGATGATGAAGATGAAGATGCGACGGACTCAGATGCCTCCGCTGGTTAATGTAAGCAGAATCATGTGCAAATAGTTATCTAAGTGAGGCAAATTAAAGAGAGAGATTCCGCTCCTGTGTCCAAACATAAATATTTGTTTATTTTTTTTTTTAATTTTTATTTTTCAAATACATCTTTAATCTTCATGCGATCTGCTTTTACGTTTTTTCATTTTTTTAAACTACATCCAACAACAACATATAATGTGTAATATTGTAACTACCGATAGTGAGATTATTGCCAATTTGCAAACAAATGCTTTTACATCGAATATTCCAATATGCATGCAAATATAGTATGTAAGTATATGTATATTCCAATTTTGTGCCATAAACAGAATTTGGTAGTATTGATTATAAATAAGTAGACGACCCAACTGAGCGAAGATGCCAATTTTGGTAACAATGTTTACTTCCAATTTGCTTTAATGAAATTAATCAGACCATTTGTCGAGCTGTCATGTCCAGTGACCTCCTCACAATGGTCGAGTTCTGGCTCAATGGCCTTGGCCAGTTGTTTACCCAACTCAACGCCCCATTGGTCGAATGAGTTGATGTCCCAAATGATACCCTGTACAAATATTTTGTGCTCGTAGAGTGCTGTTAAATAGATAATGATTATTGATTATATATCAAAGCTATTAATGGAATTAATTTACTTACCAATCAATGCGCCCAAAGTGAAAGGTGAGACCTTTTTAACAACAATTGAGTTTGTCGGACGGTTACCAACAAATACCTTATGTGGCAGCAAGTTCTCTAGTTCATTACCGCAAACACCAGCCTTGGTGAGCTCAGCGCGTGCTTGATCGGTGGTCTTGCCCATCATTAAGGCTTCGGTTTGAGCCAGGAAGTTTGATAGCAAAATCTTATGATGCTTGCCACCGGCAATTGGATTATGCGTCTGTGCAGGCGCAATGAAATCGCATGGAATTAGACGCGTTCCCTGATGTATTAGCTGATAGAAAGCGTGCTGGCCATTTGTACCCGGTTCACCCCAAACAATTGGGCCAGTACTATAGGAAACTTTCTTGCCAGATTTGCTCACAAATTTGCCATTACTTTCCATGTCACCCTGTTGGAAATATGCTGCAAATCGGTGCATATATTGATCGTATGGCAGCAGAGCGTGCGTCTCGGCATTAAAGAAGTTGGAATACCAAACGCCAAGCATTGCCAGAATAACAGGTGCCTAAAGTGAAGCATAATATAAATAAATAAATATTATAGCTATATGTAGATCGCATGAGGATACTTACGTTTTTTTCCAATGGTGCTGATTTAAAATGATTATCCATGAAATGGGCGCCATCGAGCAGTTGTTCAAAGTTCTCGAATCCAATCGACAGGCAAATTGATAGACCAATCGCCGACCACAAGGAGTAGCGTCCACCCACCCAATCCCAGAAGCCAAACATGTTAGCACTGTCGATACCAAACGCGGTTACCTTTTCCTTGTTGGTTGACAGAGCCACAAAATGCTTGGCGACTGCGTCATCCTAGAAATTATTCAAATATATAAATTAGAGGGGAATTTCAAAGAAATAATTTGATTTACTCACATCCTTGGTATGCTCCAATAGCCAAGACTTGGCCGATGTGGCGTTCGTGATGGTTTCCTGAGTTGTGAACGTCTTCGAGGCAATGATGAACAATGTGGTTTCATAGTCGACCTTTTTGAGAACCTCGGCCATGTGGGTGCCATCGATATTGGACACGAAATGTGAATGCAAACCTTTGCCGTAGGGTTTCAGGGCTTCGGTGACCATAAGTGGTCCCAAATCGGAGCCACCAATGCCAATGTTGACCACATCGGTGATTTGTTTGCCAGTGCAGCCGCGCCAAACTCCAGATATTACCTTGTTGGTGAACTCCTTCATGTGCGTAAGCTCAGCACGCACATCCTGCATCACATCGTGACCATCGAGTACCACCGGGTCCTGGCTGCGATTACGCAATGCCGTATGGAGGACAGCACGATTCTCCGTAATGTTGATGTGCTGGCCACAGAACATAGCATCACGTGCTACCTCCACATTACGAGATTTCGCCAATTCCAAGAGCAGCGGCCACACATCATCATTGATGCGATTCTTTGAGTAGTCCAACAGTATTTCACCATCGTTGGGCGTTCCCAGGCGCAAGCTGTCAAATAAATTGATTATTGCAATTTGAAGAAATCAATTTGTTTGACCTTAAGCATTAACTATTAATTGTCATTAGATACCGAGCTGAACAAACTGAAAAGGTCGTTGCTTTGACCTTATGCAAGGACAAAGACTCTCAGATAACTTTCAACTTAACAAAAATACAACTTTCTTAATTCTAATATTACATATTTCGACTAATCATTGTTACTACCAAATAAATTTTGAAATTCATTGCTTCCCATTCCAAAGACACGTTCGTTCTCGTAATAAAAATAAATGCTATAAATATTTAAGTTTTTTGGTTTACCGGTTCGATTTGCTTCGTTGTCTATGTGCTACGTCACCGATGTATGTACATATGTATTTATTTATGTATGTAATTGAAAGTATCATTCAACCTATTGATACGCGTATAGATATAGATACATATACAGTCAGTCAAGAAAATGTTTTGACAAAACAATCACATATTTTATTTAGAAAAAAATTCTTTTATAGTTTTATTATAGTTACTTAAAAAATTTAACCAAAAAAAAAACGAAATACATACAAATAAATAAAGAAGCATACGTTTCATTATTTTGTCAAAACAGTTACTTGACTTACTGTATCTGTATGTATATGTATATATATACATGCATGTAGATAAGGAATGACCGTGAAAATTTGCACTCACCTGAATTTGTTGAACCGCTTTGGATCATTGGCAAACAAGTCCTTAATGATAAGTTCCTGATTGTGAGCATCGTAGTATTCCTGAATCTTCTTGAAGCTTGGTTCTTGATTTAGAGCAGGCAACGTACCAGCCATTTTCCTTATAAAAGTTTAGTTAACGCAACTTGACACAAACAAAGACGAAATACAACTGTTCGCGTTAAACGCACTACACTTTACTTAAATGAGATTGATACACTTTCTTGCTGTCTACAGCACAAATTCTTCAGTAATCGAACGCGGGCACCAGAGCCCACTGTTAAGCACCTTAAAGTAGCCGTTGTTACACGAATCGCCAAATGATGGTACCGTAATGGTAGTCCTTTTCCACCCACCAGCTGGATTTCACCTTCAATGTCAAATGAAAAACAAGTGGCAGTGTTGCCACGTCGTTATATTTCGCTGTTATAATTTTAAAAAGATAATTTTATTTAAAAAAAACTGTTAAATTTTGAAATGTATGAGCTGGATACTTATTTACTTAAGAATTTCAAGTAAATTCTAATTTATAAATTTGACCAAAGTGGCACCACTTCAAGAAAATAGCGCTGCCAGTATTGCAAAAAGAAAATATAAAAAAAACAATTAGCTAACATAAATATGAATATTTTACTTGCTGTGTGTATTCATTGTTATTATAATTTTTTTAAAGTTCACTCTGTAATCGAGTGAGTCAAACGACAGGTGAAATATTTTTGAAATGAAAATCGTAACGTGTGAGGACAGTCAAACAAATGAACGATCGTTCAGTCGCATCGTGTATTGCCACTGTGCAGCATATGAACAACCCAACACTACAAAGATGGCGACGCGCTCGCTACTTGTTAATTAACAGAGCTAGTTGTTTTTTTTTTCTGAAAAGTTATATGTCATGAAATAAATGGTGTAAACAAAATATGCACGACTTGCAATCGAAAAATGTGCACAACAAATTCATAATGAACTGCGCCAGTGTACGAGCTGCTTTGAAAACAAAAACCGAGAGTGAAGTGAAACTAATACAAACATTACAAAAGCAAAGGTAAATGAGCAACAAGTGTATCCGAATATTGAATGTGTTGTTTTGCTCGCAAAATGCTAAATAATATCATACAAATGTGAAGTTACAGCTACCGCTATTGCTAATTTAAATTATAAAGAACGTTGGCAATAAAAGAAATACAGAAATTAATGCTGGCTTCGCCGTGCACACGTAACCTTGTGAATGCGCGTAATTCGGTAGCACAAGCAGTGGAAGTGGCAGTAGCTGGAAGTGGCTTGGCTTGTATGATATTTCGAAGCATACTTTCGTTTAAGATATTCACAGTTTAGATTTCAAGTGTCTTGTTATACATTTATTTACAGCGGACAACGGTCTAGGCAGTAAATAGACGTCGGGTACGTCAGCTACAAACATAAACGCAACATGGACACAAGTGGCGGAGGAAGTAGTGCCTCCAGCAGCAGTAGCAGCAGCAGCAGCAGTAGCAACAATGGCAGCTGTCCTTGCTCTGTGGCCAACAGTGATGTTTCCACAGCAGCTGGAATTCATCACAACGAGCAGCCGCAGACAAAGAGGCAAAAAATAGATAAACAAATACGTTTGGTTGGTGCTAAATCACCGCCAGACATACTGGATGCAAGCGATGTTATGGATGCCAATGGCAACAATAAGAATCATCATTTGTGCTCATCGCTGTCCTCCTCGTGCTCCACACATTCGCTGTCCAGCAGCACAAACATCTCGCCCACAACGACGCCATGTAATTCGCGTGCCGCTTCATATGCTCAGCTCTTGGGCGGTGTACAAAATTTAGTCAACAATATCTTGCCACAAAATAGCGAAGGTGTCGCCCATGCCAAGGATGAAGTGGACCGGGCGGCGCAGCTATCCGAATTGTTGATTGCAACGAATAACAGCAGCAGCACTGTAACCACTGGATGCTCATCGTCCACAAAAACGATAACAGCTATCGATGATATGCTGGAATTCGAGCAATCGCTAACCCGCCAGTGCCTCTGTGGTGTGTCGGAGCGTACTCTGAGAAAACCGTTTCAATCCCACTACTCCCACGACTCGAATGGACAAAAGAGGATCGCCTACCTGCGGGAATGGCCAACCAATAAACTGTTGCAGTTCCTTTCCAATCTGCAGCTGCTCTTTGACATCTATTTGAAGCAGAATGCCAAGGGATTCATTTGTACACGCATCATGGACGTGTGCGATGCTTTAATACGGAACGATCATAAACTGATCGATGAGATTATTGTATTGGCTGGCTATAACAATTCCTATGTGCAATTTCTGGCGGGACGTGTGCTAGCCGCATTTCTGGTTATTGCCAAGCAGGAGCTCAACGATGAGTGGCTGCAAAAGATTGTGGATCAGCTTTTTAACTATGAGCACTTGGACAAGGCTGCAGTACAGAAAATACACTTTAGCTTAGATATAATTAAACGTATTGTTGAGTGGAAAGATGTGGAATTGCATCCTCTGGACGATGATTATACAGCAGCAGCAGCAGCCTCTGTATCTGGATCTGGATCTGTGGCGCCGTTAACAGCGGATGCTTCAGTCAGCTATATGCATTTCCCAGTGCAAGATCAACCGCTGGCGAATAACTACTTTGCACTGCAATTCCGGGATACGACGAGAGATTTGGATACGTCGGCAGATGTGGACGACAGGCAGCAGTTTAACGATATCAACGATCTATACGATAGCAACAGTCCAACTGCCAGCAATACACCCGCTAATTATATACCACCAAATGGATGCCATGTGGTTGCCCTTACCGATTCCGAGAGCTTTGATACAACGCATCTGAAATGTATAACCATTCAAAAGCTCGAGCACAAATGGCCAACGCTGGTGAAGAACATGTCGGAATTAATGGCGCCAAATCATCAGGATGCAGCCGAGCATTGTGTGCTCAACTTTCTGCAGCTGTGGGAGAATATAATATCGGTCAAGGCGAATCTGTCGATCGATGAGACCCGTCCGTTTTACGCACAGCTGGACAAATTCGAGCTGTTGCTCAATCAGAATCTTTCCTGTACGGTTTACAAGCAAATGTTGTGTCTGTTCAATGAGGCACTGTGTTACGGATCGACGCTAGCGCTGCAGGACATGCTGCCGGAGGAGACGTGCAAGCTGGCGCATCAGATTGTCTGCCATGTGCGTAATCCGCGTATACTCGAATCTTTGCCACGTCGCCAGCCCGAAAATATTGTTGGCCTCATTGGTTATAATGGAGCGACTGTTAATTATGCAAACGGATCGCTTCGCACATCGATTCTGGCACAGGAAGATGCTGCCAGCGGTGGTGGAGCATTAGACCTCGTCGAAATGGACAAGACTTTGTTGCAAAAAATGGTGCTCTTGGTGCTGAAGTCGATAGCAGTTACCGTTAAGGAGATACGCAGTGATTCGTCAGATTCATCAATTGATTCGACTGATTACGATGCTTTCCAGGATATATTGGTCATCGAGCTATCCATACGAGATGTTCTCAGCAAATTGGAAACGTTCATTAAACAAACGCTGCAATTTCATCCGGAATGTCATTTTAGTAAAATATTAATTCATCTATTTGATGATCAGGATGATCATTTAATTGAAGCGATGGTCTGCACATTGGACGTCACATCAGGCATTTCATTTCGGAACAATGCATTCCCCGAGCTTGTCTCAATGCTAAATCCTGTATATACATTCCTTGAATTTCTGAAAATGACATCGAATAGCTCGGATCTACTATTAGATTTGCTGGTTAGCAATGAGACCTGCTTCCTGCTCTATTTGCTGCGACTACTCAAATACATTCGGATGAATTGGACGATGTTTGTCCACAGCTGTCACACCTTTGGCATGGGCAATGCAATGCTGGACGAAGCTATGGGCGTGCTCATCCGTCTTCGTTTTCAAATATCCCGTCTGGTGTCGCGGCAATTGTATCCATACGACATCTCGCCGGTTCTACGTTTATTGGAGAGCTGCGAGAGCCTCTATGAGGGCAATGAGCTTAGTTAAAGTTAAAAGTTATATATGGTAACCACAAGCCTTATACAATTAAAATACGTAATTTATTTTTGTATTAAATTGAATAGATGAAAACTAGCACAAAATTCGATAAGGTTTTGTAGATTTGTCACATAATTAGTATATATATAGTATATATCTATATATATGCGCTGATACTGATCAATTACTCGTACTCCGAACATGCATAGACTTTTTGTTTATCTCAATTTATATCGTAAGACATAAAACAATAATTAAAAGAGCAAAACTTTAAAATCGTTTACAATACCTACGAAGATGTGAATGATGATGAATAATATATGCGTATTTAACATTAACTATAATTGTAATAATAATTGTAATTTTAACTTTAACTCTAACTGTACATCACCTGTTTTTGGAAACTTGATATTCAATTCCAAACAAAACAAAGCGAAACATTAATTTAGCCTAAGATTGTTTTAAATCTTGCCTTAAGTAGAATATTAGCATATAGAAATACTTGTATGTTCTGGTAATACGGCTCATCTGTGCAATTTATTAAATGTGTGTATATTATAACTTAATAATTGCATGGGCGTAGTAATAATTATGTATTTCATATGTCTAAAAAATGCCTTAATAATAATATTAATATTAATACACATATTAATTAAAAGCAACAAAGCAAAAACATTAAGTAAATACGAGTATGTTAAAATTTGTTTTGCCTTTCGAGTTAAATTCGTTATAGTTTCGATTTGATATCTCACTTCTCTGAAGGAGGATGATTCTTGATCTCCCTCTTAGTGGCGATTAATCATGCGAACCCGACGCTTTGTATCGGATGTGATTGTTGTCAGTGGCAATGGAATCGTGCCTGTAATCATATTCATATCTGGTGAGCTGCCCAAGCTTATAACTGAGCCGCGTCTGGCAAGTTCTGGATGCACAATCGGAGACACGTTTACGATCTGATAGTTAATGGTGCTCGGAACCGATAAACGGCGACTTATACGCGGCTCTGTAGAGGGGATAATAGGATTACCCAAGTGCAGGTTGCCTGCGCCTTGATAACTCCTCGAATGATCACCAATTGTAATCGGCTTTCGCATTTTGAGCAATGTACCAGCATTATCATACCTATAACGATCCAGAGATACGGACCGGGCTTCTGTAAATATGTTGTGCCTACTTAGCATCGGAGGAACTTCATCGTGTCCGGATGCGTAAGTAAAGAGAATAAGTAGAGTAACGATATGATTTATCAGTATGGTTTTAGAAATATTTATCTTATTCTTAGTGAACAGTAGTGTTAAAAGGGAAAGGAAGTAAAAGACACAAATTTATCTAGCTAGAGTACTTTGTAAAATCATCACAGGAGTGCAGAATAGAAGTTTATTATTATTATTATTAATATTATTACAAGTTCATATAGGGTATAAATAAGTATGTATATAGATAGTAAGTAAGTATATAGGCACATATAGACATACTGTTTGCACATTCAAAGTCATTAACACTTAAGATTAGGTATCTACTTGTAGACATAAATACATACATAGGAAATTAATTAAATACAAACTGGCTGTACAGAAGTGTATCTGTGTTCGGATAGAATTGTTTAAATTTAGATCAGAGTAGTCAGATATGTATTACATATAATTTTGGACAGTGAGACAGAGATTTAGTTCAGTTTCACAACACATATTACAATAAAACTAGTATACATATATATTTTTTTATCTCATCGATTTGTTTTGTTCCCTATTTAAAAAGCATTCAGTTAGATCCCCGTTTTTAAAATTTTGGCAAACTTTTTGATGAAATACCTTTAGATGCCCGCCGATCCAGATGAGCGCTCCTTTGATCCTTTTGTGCGTAGGATTGCAGAGAGCAACGGCGCAATCTCTTATCTCCCTTATTCTGCTAAAGAAATACATTTGTAAAAATTATAAAGATATTGATTGATTGCATTTTACCGATTTATAATGTTGATTAATATCCGATGCGGCTTTTAGCAGTAGGTAAATAAACACCAATGCAAATAAATATATAATGGGTTCTGCAGTATTTGACTTTTTGGAGATCTCCTTCTTCCTGTTACCCTCCGCATTTTTAAAGGTTTTTGGTTGCTTGCCTCCGATTCCAGTTGGTCCATATTCAATTGACTTTATAAGCTTTAGTCTTTTACTGGGGGGTTGGGAAATCGACTCATCTGTTTCCTTCATTGTAAACATTTCAGTTATCCTGCAAAGCGGCTGCTCAAAATTGTTTTTCTCTAAATGAAGAAAAACATTTTCCTCTTGAAAGTCATAATTTAATTTCGATATCTTTACAGCTTCAACTCCCGATTGGAAGTAGTAGTTATAGTTGATCTGTAGTCCGGCAATCATGAGATAGATTGTAGAGAGTACTATTAAAATGCCCAAAGGGACAACATGATGATTGTTGTTACGCTTTCTGCTCGGCCCATTTAGTCGTGCATCCCGTACCATTAGCTTATCATCAATGGAGTCCTTGTCCTGCGATTCCGTTTGCATCTCCTTTCAGTTTATTTTCAATTTTAAACTTAATAAACTCAGTTTACAAATTTCGCACGAATGATTTATTTGCGGGCAAATATGTATCTATCAACTACAGGTTGAACTCCTCTTAGGAAAATCGATAGGACGACTTTTGGCATATTAAAATCGAGTATTTAGATGTATAAACAATACTATTTTAATACAAGGAACTTAATTTGGTTTTATGTGTATTATTTCTCATTTATTGTATACTTAAATTTGTATCTTTAAAAGATGTTCAAAGTAAAAACACTGCATTCTATCACCACGAATAACTCCGAGTGCGATATGAAACTGTGTGAGTGTCAGTGAATGCCATTCACAATAAATAAGTCAAACTCTCTACTTTCTCGGCACACTATGCGCAAAACTTGCCGTTAAGCAGGATAATTGGTCCAGTATTCCTATGAGCAAAGCAATGAAATCTATTAATTATACGCCGTAGAGTTAGTTAATTATTAAGAATTATATTTTACCACTGATTTCTAAACTGGCCGATTGATTATCAACAGTATTTTGAAGTTTAATACTTTCCACAGCATTTTTGCGCTTAAACATGGTAGTACGAAGGCTTTGCTCTATCGAAATTATAAAGAAATTCAATTCATAAACAAAAAAATTATTTTGGAAACTTACTTCGTCTTAAACATCCAACGGCATTTATTTTAAGCCCTTCAGTATTAGTTTTAACAGCTGGTTTATTATTGAATCCTCTATTTCGATCTCTTTGAGTTTCGTAGAGTATACTGCGTGAAGGGGAAGCCAATAGATCAGTTGAATTACCTACATCTGTATAGTTTTTCATTGCATCGCAAGCTGTATGGTTTTCATTATGTTCTGAAATCGCCACTGGTTCATTTTGATCTGTAGCAATTGTGGTGTGAAGTTTACGCAAAATGGTGCGTAATATTTTAAACCGCTTGATAATACGATCCGGTTGAACCTGGGACGCACACATCAGTATTGCTTTGCATTCACGCAATATTCGGATAAAGTTTTGAAAGCATTCTCTTCCGAGTTCCAATAAATCTTTTTGATTGACATCAAGTTGAAAATGCTCCAGAATAAAGAAGCCCATTTGCGCTAAGTCCTCAAGTTGGACTTTATCAAACTGTTTTTCAGCGGAAATAATGCCAGCTGTTAGAATTTGCAAGTAGCATGCCACAAATGCCCGACTGTCGATGATCTCATGTAGTGCAGTCTTAAATTTCGACAATTCCTCCTTGAAATGTTGCTCCAATAACTCGGAATGCAGATCTGAGGTATTCGCCTGTAGTGAAGGTATTAAACTAGTGTCCAAATATTCGAAGGATGCGAGACAACTCCGAACTGTCGTTCTTACTAAAAAAAATAAACAATGTGGATAGATCAATATGAATACATATACAATATTAATTATACATACTTTTTAAACTGGGCGCAAAGGCAATTGCAAATATGCCAATTTGTGTTGCACGATCCAAATTAACATCCAAAATCGGCAATATATTCATCAGCCGTGGTATCCGATTCCGTACGCAATATGTTGCGTATTTTATCTACTGATATCTTTTGAAAGTCTAGAAAACATGTGAATACCAAGCGCAACAAAGTCTCATTAATATGCTCGTCCAGTTGGTGAAGTGCGTGCTCTAATGTCATGGCCCTCAGTTTTTGATTGGAATAGTTGCTTCCAAAGGAGTCTGAATTAGGTTGACACTCTTCTTGGAATGCGCTGCAGTCCCGCATTACCTAAAAGTATAAATATATACTATGAATGTATACAAATAATAAAACTTAAATAGTTGGTATACCTTTTGACAAAGTGCACTTAAGGCTTTCTTATCCTGTTGCAAAGCGACATTGGCAAAGGATAACGCTTGACCCAATAGTAAATCTATTTGGAACTTTATTTGCTTGCTTAGAACCATGTCCTGATGTGTGTCCATTAGCTGAGTAACATGACTTGCATCCTGGTCGGGTCTAGTGAACTCTGACAAAGAGTCTAGCAGGGAGTCCAGCAGCGTCAGGAATGAGACGCCCTCTGTAGAGTTGTCATGTGCTCCTCCTTCCGCGCAGCTGTTAGTTTTGGAGTGCTCCAAGGTGGTGCACAGTCTTTTAAGGCAAACTGTTATACGATCAATAAAATGATGATGACTGGCCTGAGATGTACATGTTAATTTAAGTAAACAGTAGAGTTAAATATAAATAACTTGTTTAAAAAAAATCAACAAAATCATTATTATTCACCTGAATCCTCTTGCCACTTGTGCTCTCAGTTTGAATGGTATACTCCAAGTGTCTTATACATATGATAATTTGCGTTAAGCACAAACAAATAATTTCCAAAAAATCCTGTTCCGTTTGATTGCTTATGAGTTTTTGCAAAGTATTCGAAAAAACCAAAAACTCAGCACAGAAATCCTGTGAAACAAATTAAACAATCAAATTTGAAATAACAACGAAAAATACTGAAGACAAAAGTATACATTTAACCAAGTGATATCGCCAATATAAGTGGGTCCACCACAGCCTAGAATGCGGAGGCAGGATTGTAATTTTTCTCTTAATATATGCATGATTATAGAAAAATATCTTCACTTGTTGCACATGCAAAAAACAAAACACACAAAATGGTTTAAAAAAGTGGCTTCGCTTCGGACAGTCTGGCAGCACTGTGGCTTTTGCATTTTGACATTAATATTGCCAGACTTTCGAAATGAGTCTGACGTACAGACGCAGACGTACACTATTTTCGATAGCAAAAATTGTAGTATTCTTTATCCATTAAAAAAATTTATTTATACATATGTGAAGAAGTACTAATCACCGGCTAATAACTTAAACATTCAAGCCTACGTCACACAATCTGTCTACGAATATAAGCTTAAATTTGAATCGATTTGCCTACATTGAAATTTGTGCAGAGCGTACACAACGACGACAAGTGCAAGAAGGCAAGAAAATGAGCACGTCAAATGCAAGCCGTAAGGAAACGGAGCGTACTAAACTGATGCAGGACAAATGTCAAACACTTTTAACTCAAATGCTTCGTGATGATGATAATAAATATTGTGTAGACTGTGATGCCAAGGGTAAGTACACACAAATGGCACATATTTGCACATATTCACGTACATATGTGTGTACAACTAGAACTGATGTTTGTACAAACGTATTGTTTGTCGTGGGAGGGGAGGCTAACGACCCACTGGTGCTTACAAATTCCTCCGATGAGATTTTTGTAAACTAGTGTAAATAGCAAGAGTGGTCATCTTTTTCCAGCACCCACATCATACATAAATACTGTATATACGCCTATATTTTTAGCATAATAAATGCGATATAAAGATAAATAAAACAGCGTTTGCTTACGCTGTATCCGGTTACTAATAAATAGAGTATGGGGGACTCGGATTTTGTTTATCATAATAATAATACATGCAAACATATACAGTAGGGGAAGAAATTGTTTTTACAACAAATTTTAAATATTTCTTCTTTTACTTATAATAAAAGAAAATTCCCAGTAGAGGTATTCTTTTGCCAAATAAAATATGTGATTTGATCAAAACAATTACTGGACAAACTGTAATTATATGAAATTAATCATTGTATTTACATTTACAGGTCCACGCTGGGCTTCTTGGAATCTGGGCGTGTTTCTCTGCATTCGCTGTGCGGGCATCCATCGCAATTTGGGCGTTCACATTTCACGCGTGAAGAGTGTCAATTTGGATGCATGGACACCGGAGCAGGTGATCTCGTTGCAACAAATGGGCAATTCACGGGCACGCGCCGTTTACGAGGCCCAACTACCGGATGGTTTCCGACGCCCCCAAACAGATACGGCACTGGAGAATTTTATTAGAGCCAAGTACGAGCATAAAAAGTATTTGGCTCGTGAATGGGTGCCGCCCTCGCCACCCAAGGTTGATTGGGCCAAGGAAATCGATGAGGAATTGGAGCGTCAGAAACGTAAAAAGAAATCTGGTCAGCCCAGTTTAGGCATTAGCAACTTAACGAGCTCCAGTGGCCCTGCCGATAAACGACCCTCAACCACAACGGCTAAAAGTGCCCCACTACCCGCACCACTGCCTAAGCCGAAACCCAATCAGGTTGGTGGCTGTAGTCCAAAAACTTCGAATCGCGTACATAATAATAGCACCAACAGTGCAGGTGAAAGTGATCTTTTGGGCCTGTCATCGCCCACAAAGCCCATTACTGCCAGTGGTGTTCAAGATCTTCAGAATGATAGCTTCACCAGCTTTCTGAGCGCCAGTTGTAATGTCAGCGCTATTGCAACACCGGAAAAAACCAATGGGAATAATGGAGACGCTGCCTCAGTGGGAATGCCCAATCAGCCAAACTCATTGGCACAACAGGAGCAGGACTTCTTTAGTCAGGGTACACTGGGTGGCAGCGATAAGGATCAGTCGGGCAAACTATCCAAAGATAGCATATTGGCATTATACGGTAATGCACCCACCACACACAATCCACAACTTAGCTTTGGCGGCTTCACGGGCATGGCACCTGGTGGCTACATGCATCATCAGCAACAGCAGGTTCCCCAGCAGACGCATCATCATCATCAGTTTATGACACCTCCAAACTCAGTGAGCATGTACAATGCACCCGTTATGGCCGCACCAAATGCGTTCAGTAACGCCCCCACGGGCTCTATGAATTTAGTGGGCAACGTTAGCTTTGGAGGTGGACAATTTCCAAATTCAAGCGGTAGTCCATATATGACTGGCAATAGCTTGGCAGGACAAGGATCACCATCAAATTTGATGCAGACAAATCAAAGTCTGCTTAGTGGCATGCAGCTATTCAGTGGCACTGTAGCACCACAGTCAACACCACAATCGCAGCAGCAACAGCAACAGCAACAACAACTTGGACTCGGCATGAATGTGATGCAACCGATGTCAAGTGGCATGCCTTCAACTGGATATCCAGCTGCAACTGGAACTACCGCCTCATCAGTGACATCAAACCTAAATCAGCAATTTGGCAATTTAAATATCGGCAATGTTTGGCAATAAATCAAGACTATGTGCATTCCTTTATTTAAGGTCCATATACGCTGAGATAAAGTTATATATCTGTTTATATACATATATATATATATAACTTTTTGTACCTACTTGCCGCCAATCCAGTGCTTGTGTTGAGAGGACGTATTAATAGGTGAATTGTGTATTTTCCTCCTGTTTATTTGTTTGTAAGACATTGTAAAAACATTATTGCATACGTACTATACATATGTACATATATATGTATGTATGTACATCGCATACATATAGACTTACATACATACGTAAGTAGACTCGGTGGCGTACGAATTTTATCCAATTAATAACAATATATTGGTTAACATGCATACATATAAGTATTTAACTAATAAAATCAACAATTTAGTAAGTTCTTCTAGTATGTATGTGTATTCATCCAGCCATATGCATACGTACGTACGTACGTCTACTAATTCCGGGAGAGTAATTAAGATTTTGGCAAGAGTACTTGTAAGTTACATATATGTATATTTTATTCTTAGCTCTGAACCATGTATGATGTATGTATGGCTTTCAATACCTAATCCGCAGAATGAAATGCGTATGTACTTCTAATCATAAGTGGATTCAATTTTAATAAATAATAAAAATATCCATGTAATAACTAAATACATAATTAATCGAACTGCATTTAAATTTGTTTGATATATTTAAAAGTTTAGCGGCTATCCGATTAGAAAGTTGAACTTTATCACTGCAAGAAATTAGCTGTGCCTCACTGTACCTTCCATCGTGCCCAAGTCTGCACGCGAAGTGTCTGCCAGAGAAAAAAGCTGAGCGAATATTCCACTCTCTTTGCTTCATATGCTCTCCGAGTTTTTCAATGCAACCCTGTCATTGAATTGGTGTCCCCTGTTGCTCTTCACACCCCGCCATCTAGTGTTTAACACGTCAACCTAAACAACAGTGAAATAAATATACAGAAAGTAAAATTTAGAATATAAAATTTAAAATTGATTTCATTTGATTTAAACAATGAGTGACGAGAACGCTGAAGGGGCTGCATCAAAGCCAGAGATAGCGAACGATGTGAGAGAGCGCATACCAAAAGAAATAAATAAGGAATTGACCACGAAGGAAGCATATTTCGCGAGCCTTGAGGAATGGGCAAAACAAGCAGCACTTATACAAATGTTCCCCAATTATTTGTTGGCCAACTACAACTATCCACCTATGTTGCAAAACCCGTTGCCATTCGCTGCTCCTAGCATTGACTACCTACAGACAAATCGGCCATCCCATCAGCATCCACTACCAGGGCTGGTGAATAATGCACCTGTTATTCGGCCAAACTTTAATCGCTTTCGAGTCCTGGACGAAGCGCAGCAACAAGACATTATACAAAGACTCGGAGGAACGCAGGTGGTGGTCGCACCATTCTGGAAGAGAGCTGTAGCAGAGGCCATAGACATATTCATATTGTTTATATTGAAAATAATTGTAACCTTTTCGCTGTTTCACGTTTTCGATCTTGATTTCGACAAGGACGTCATGCGGAAGACATTGGATGATGATGACATCTTTGTGAGTTTCTTTGACATCTCAATGGACTTTATTACATTGTCGTCGGATTTGCTGCTAATTGAATTGCTGACCAAACTGATAGTATGTTGCTATGAATGCCTATGGACAACATTTTATAATGGTGCGACGCCTGGGAAATCGCTGATGAAGATCCGTATACTATATGTTGAAGCAGTGGTTCCCTTGCAGGCTCCCGTAATGCCGCATTTCGTATTCCAGCCCCAACGAGAACCGTTGCGAGCCGTGCTCTATCCCGCAGAGACTCCCACGTTGCCGAGGGCATTGATGCGGGCACTGGCTAAAAATCTGGTCATGACACTATTGTTTCCCATTTGTGTCGTTATGATATTCTTTAAAAATAATCGCACAGCCTACGATATCATTACAAAGACAATAGTTGTCGAGACGAATGTGAATCCTGTTCCAGCGACTGCCACTGGTCCACAGGTGCCTCTGCAACGACCACACCAACAGTAGTCAATAAGATGGGGACAATCGCATCAGTACGAGTATAACGCCAAATTATGTAGGGAAATGGCAGTGGCATATGCATATAATCCAATTCATTTAAGATTTGTGTTATCATTCACATGTTCGCATATCTGGTTATATAAAAACCTTTCTGTTATGTAAATAGATGAAAGGTTAACAATACAAGTGAAAATTACATCATATTATCAGCTTGTGCATAGCTTAAATTACAAAAAAAAACCTTTTTCCAGACCTCCGACACATGTGAATTGAGATTTAAGTCTGTTTATCAATGTCCTAACGTATTCCAAATAAAATTAATAAAAGTTTCCAAATTTGATTCAAGAGTGATATGGTTCCGTTTACCGGACATTGAGAAACAGGTCCAAAACTAACGTTATTGATTTTTAGAGAAAAATAAAAGTTAAACTGAATATGCAACTAAAGTTGGCGAACGAATGAGACATTTTATTCCGAGTATATGTTGTACATATGTTTGTATGAGTATGTCATCACATAATGAGTTATTTCACTTGAACATTTTTCAAAGTTTGCGCTAGGAGCTTGCCTTTGCCTGGGATATGTAGTGGGGATCCCTTAAAGCAGGCGACCAGTTCGCCATTGGTCATAAGATCGGGAGCACACGTTTCAAACACTTTTTTCTTCGGATTCAACTGTGCATCTGGCTGTCGTGCATAGCCCTCGCAATGCACCAAGTCTCCGGGAATTGCGCCAGCTGGTGGACTTAAGACTTCAACCTTGTCGGGGGTTGATGCACACATAACCATTGCCTCAGAGACAACACCACGCATTTTGGCTGGTTTCAGATTGCACAAGACAACAACCAAACGATTTTGCATTTCCTCTATTGGCACAAATTTAACAAGTCCCGATACGACGGTCCTGGGTGCAGGTTCTCCGCAATCAATCTTCTCCAGATATAAGCTATCGGCATCAGGATGGCGTCCCACCTCAATAATTCGACCAACGCGCATATCCAAGCGCCCGACATCGATTGGAGCTTCGGCAACAGCACTTGGCTTCTCAGCGGCAGGTTTCTTTTCCTTCACTTTTTTCTCTTTAGGCGCTGCAGTATTTACAGCCGGTGTCAATGTTGTGACACTTGCCGACGATGCTTCTGTTTCAGTGGCAGCTTTAGTACACATTCCACGGCTACCAGGGACTGGAATTTGTTTCCTGCCATTGCGTATCTCAAGGCTCCTCAGTTGTGCCAAAGCCTCTTCCACTTCCTTAGTCAATGCAGCGTTCTCCACAGTCAATTCTTTTTTCCTACGCTCTATGAGTTCGTTTTGTAGCGCCGTCATCTAAAAGAATATATGTCATAATTCACCATTTTAAGCACATTGGTTTACTGATGTACCTACCTCTCCTTGTAAGGAATCGATAAGGCTTTGTGCACGCTCATTATTTTCAACTATTTGTTGAAGCGCAGACATTTTAATGCTTTTTGTTAAATATTTTCTTGTTGTTAAATTTAGTGCAATTTTGCATGTGGCACGCAGCATTCTCATCCAGTGTGACCAAATTTGGATGGAAGAAATATACTGCCTCCTTAAAAAAAGTATACTGAAATATACCAACATGCTATCAGCTGTTCAAAACAACTGTTGCAGACAGTGTCTATCAACCGACCGCCACAATCTATCGACAAGACTATCGGTGACTCTCTCGGTAATTTTTTTGGGACCAAGGTGGCAACCTTTCAAATAGAAGAAGAAAAAAAGTTTGTTGTGCAGTCTTTTCGGGCAAAAATATATGTATTTTTTTGTTAAAAAATAAAAATAATAAATAGTAGTAGATATAAAGTGTTTGTGCAGATGGATTATGTTTATTGTGGCGGTGCTGATCAAATCGGCGCTTCAGAAGATATATTAAGTATGACCAACGTTCCCAGTATATTTATTATTTGTTTTTTTATTTTAACTTTCTCTTCGGATAAATATATGTATATATTGTGTGTATATTTGCTTAAGGTGTTTACGATACAGATCCTTCGCGTAGCTCTGAGCATTATTCGCCAAGTTTCAACGGATTCAATATTGGTTCAAGCGATGCTGACTATGTCGCCAGTCCAATTCCGATTCTTGCTGACGGTGGAGAAAATTTTGGCGTCTCCACCGTGGCGTTTGATGACTACGAAGAACTTCTTTGGATGGGAAACCAAGGCGTAAGCTAGATCTGTTTATTGTTATGCCAATTGTAGATACTGAAAAATAATCATGTAATCTACTTCTCCAGGGACATGTCACTTCGTATTATACGAGTTCTTTGCAAAAATATACATCATTCCAAGTCCACGCCAGCGACATTGTTCGGCAAATCATTACAGTTGATTCAGGAGTCTTGGTATTAACGCAGACCTCACTACGACACCAAATTCGTCGGGGACTGCCAAAGTTTACGCACAAGTGAGTTTTGATTTTGAACAATGTCGATGTTGATAAACATCTTCTATTATGCAGGTCCAACAATATGGTGGAAATGGTGTGCATGCTGCAGTTATCGCCACATCGTTTAGTTATGGCTGGTTTGCAGGAGGAACTTATTGACTTTGATATGGGCAGTCTAAAGGAAACAAGGTTGGAGCATGTCGGTTCAGCTGGGTGTACAGTTCTGCGGAAGAACTCGCGATATCTATTTGCAGGCGATCAATATGGAACGGTCACATTACGAGATTTGAACACCCTAAACGTGGAGCATACAATCAAAACGCATACAAATAGCCTATCAGACTTTGACGTGCAGGGGAACTATCTGATATCGTGCGGCTTTAGTGGACGGCAAAATAACTTGGCCATAGATCGTTTCCTGATGGTCTATGATCTGCGAATGCTTCGTCTGATTTCACCTATCCAAGTGCTGATTGAGCCACAAATGCTCAAGTTTCTGCCGTCGCTTACATCACGTCTAGCCGTCGTCTCTAGTTATGGGCAATTTCAGCTAGTTGACACCGTTGAACTTAGTGAACCACGCGTCTCCATGTATCAAATCAATACAAATGGCAGTCAATGTTTAAGTTTTGACATTAGTTCTTCATCGCAGGCTATGGCCTTTGGGGATCAATCTGGTCATATTAATACCATTGCCTCAATTCAAACACCGCAGCCGCAGTTTAATGCCTTTTCGCGCAACACTGAGTTTGCGGATGTTGTGCCACAATTACCCATGGTTCCATTTACAGACACTAATTTCCCATTGTCCTCAGTTATGTTGCCGCATTTAACAACTGGCACACGTTGGTTTTCCGATTGGCCAGAAGAGCTGTTGCGTTATGGTTATCATCGGCCAAAAACTATTGATGCTGAGGTTCTTAATAATATGAAAATGCAGGGCCCCATTGGATACTCACCGAATCCGAGGACAGCTCGTCGTAATCAAATCCCTTACTGCTTGATTGAACAGGGTCAGGGAGGTTCATCCAATGCAAACGCCAATGGCAATACGGCAACTACAAAGGCAGACAGTGGAGTTAAAATTATACCAAGGCGATATCGCAAAGTCGAGTTAAAATATACGAAATTAGGAACTCAGGACTTTGATTTTGAACAGCATAATCAAACAATATTTGCCGGACTTGAAGCGACCTTGCCGAATTCATATTGCAATGCCATGCTGCAGGTAAATTTAACATTAATTAATTGACTGAATTATTAATAATGATCCAATCGGAACTATTTAGATCCTGTACTTTACGGAACCGTTACGATTGAAACTGATTGGTCATACCTGCTTAAAGGAGTTTTGTTTATCCTGCGAACTGGGATTCCTATTTCACATGCTGGATAAAAGCACTGGTTGGTTTTAGTACGCATTCTAGTAACGGCAATTACATGATGTACTGTGCAAAACTTATTCTAGCTTCAACGCCTTGCCAAGCCAGTAATTTTCTGCGCTCGTTTCGCACAGTTCCCGAAGCCTCAGCTTTGGGTTTGATTTTAACTGATCGATCATCAAATGTTAATCTGATCACCTTAATTCAGGCAAGTAAATAAAAAATCTATGCCTATTTCGTAAGATTATAAACCTTGGTATTTATAGAACTGGAATCGGTTTATTTTGCATCAAATGCACTATGAAATTCTGGACTCTGGAAAGAATTCGGCTCTTAATGGCTCCCAAAACACATCTTTTGCCGGTAACTATTCGTTCTCTCTTTTTGACGGTAATCCATAACTTAAATGTGTATTTCAGGAGATAGCATGTGCACAACGGAAAACACGACAACCTCTGATTTGTACGATTCAATCTCAGGTCAGTATAAGAAAAATTGAGAAACAGATGTGTTTTATGATTAAATTTAATAATTTACAACTTATAGATGAAAGCTCAAAGGATGAGGAGCGGGAACGCTGTAAAATTAATGCAGAAACGGAAATAAGTAAGATATTTGGAACCAAACAGATATGCATCAACCGATGTATTAAGTGTCAAGCAGAGGTATATATACAATTTTAGCAATTGCAATTGGATAAAACTATCTATTATTACAGAAATCAAAAGAGAATATTCTACTGGCCTGCAACTTATCTTATCCAACGCATATTAAAGACAGTGAGCAGCATTTTGATTTTGGCAACATTTTAAAGCGATCTCTCAGCTCCGAAAAGAACATTCAAGCCTTTTGTGAGAACTGTAAGAAGTTTTCTCCAACGAATCAGAGCGTTAAGGTAAATTCGTACATTTAATTTAAGTATTACACTGCAAATTGATATAATCGTTTAATTATTAAGGTTTCATCATTACCACAAACTCTGGCCATCAACTGTGGCCTGAATAATGAAAAGGACATTAGCTTCTTGAAGCGACAGCTGAATCGCTGCAATGATAGACCGACTGCTGAGACCGTATCCTTGAGCACCAGCAAACCATGCCGTTATGGTGTTAACTGCTCGCGAAGCGACTGCCATTTCATGCATCCCGATCGGTTAGTATTCCTTATGTGAAATTCGAAATGCCTAAATATGATTATTTTTTAAATAGGAAATCTCCGTCGCACACCAATCAACCGGGTAATATTAATAGTTCACCAAGTGGTCGCCAGAAATCGTGGTTTCCTTTGACCTTCAACATGGGCATTAATGAGGAAGACGAGCTGATCGTGCAATCACCCAGCGAAACAGCCAAATCGGAGCAGGAGGAAGAAGATGAGGAGCAGCAGCAGCAGCAACAAGAAGCGTTCACCAAGGCCAGTGCTCAGCGAATGTATGGTTTGCATGCAGTTCTCTGTCAAATCGACGATGGCACCCAAAAGAATCTGGTTTCCTTGATTAATGTACGACAGAAATATCATGCAATGAAAGCGACCACATCAGAAGCATCTGAAGAGACACAGAATCAATGGTACATCTTTAATGATTTCAGGTACGAAAGATATTCAACATCTGATAGCATTAACTATAAGATTTAATTTGTATTCAGCATTTCGCCCGTTGCACCGCAAGAATCAGTGTGGTTCACATTGGATTGGAAGGTGCCATGTGTGCTCTTTTATCAAAGTCTAGAAGATGATGTCGAGTCTGGGCCAACAGTCGATGAACTTGCAGCCGCAATGAAAAGCTCTGACTTAACTACCACTCCAACTAATCCGTTTTTACAAGTAAACTTAGTATAATATTAATATGAATATTATTTAAATAACAAACCTTGTTTAGGATATACTAAGCCCGATGCCAAACAACCTCAGCACAGATGCGACTTTAAGGCCACTTCAAGGTAACGAGATGCCCCAAGCGGGTGATTTAATTGCAATGGATGCGGAATTCGTTACACTGAATCCGGAGGAAAATGAAATACGTCCAGATGGAAAAACAGCAACAATAAAACCATGTCACATGAGCGTGGCACGTATATCATGTATTCGTGGGTAAGTTTCTGTGCCGTATTCTATTCAAGTCAAACCGTTAACAACAATCTTAATTACAGACAAGGACCAGATGAAGGTGTTCCATTTATTGATGATTACATCTCCACACAAGAAAAGGTTGTCGATTACTTAACACAATTTTCAGGCATCAAACCGGGAGACTTAGATGCCAATTTCAGCAATAAACGATTGACTGCCTTAAAGTATTCATATCAAAAATTAAAGTTTCTTGTTGATGTCGGCGTTATATTTGTAGGTCATGGCTTAAAAAATGATTTCAGGTGATTAAAATAATCATTAATATGATTAGATTAGACCATATATATTATTTTATTATTCCATTTTCAGGGTTATCAATATTTATGTACCGTCCGAGCAAATAATCGATACGGTACATCTCTTTCATCTTCCCCATCATCGTATGGTATCATTGCGCTTTCTCGCTTGGCACTTTTTGGGTATGTTCTTATCATTAGATTGCTTACTTCTTTTTACTAACTACTATTTTTTCTGATAGGTACAAAGATTCAATCGGAGACACACGACTCCATTGAGGATGCCCGTACCACACTTCAGCTCTACAAGCATTATTTGCAGCTGCAAGCGGAAAAGAAATTCACGATTGCTTTAAAGAATCTGTATGATCGTGGCAAACAGTTGCAATGGAAGGTGCCGGAGGATTAAGTTGAGAGATTGCATAATCATGGTAATAGCCAGTACAAAAATGAACACCGGCCAGCAAGAATGCAAGTTTTTAATAAAGTTTTGTATCTGAAAAAGAATTCCATTTTATTTAAGCTCAATACTTTCTTGAGTGACATGTAGAAAAATAAAATAAATCCGATATATTTTCATCATTAAACTTTACTCGTGACTTTGATACTCTTGGAAAATATGTTACAGCTTGTGTTTTACCAGCTTCGTTTAAGTGGTTTCTCCACTAGAATTAGTGTTTTTTTATTAACTATTTTATTTTTTAATTTGTTAATGAAAATTACCCATTATGAGTTTATTTTTTATTCATCTTTTTATTATTTTAAAGCTGATTAAAACTTTAATAAAATTTTCCTAAATTTTATTTAATTTCTTTTAGGGCCTAAAATCATTTAAAGTGTAATCAAATTAAGTATGAGTAGTCTAATAGAATCTTGAACTTTATTTATTGAGTCCATATCTATATTATGGAAAATGCAGCAACATATTTGTGCCGAATTTCAACTTCTCACCGAGGTGGTTAATTTTATTACTTACTGAAATGAATTAAAATATGAATAAAATATATTTTAAATTGCCTCAACTAAATGATTACACGGAAATTGTCAGAATCAAGTTAAAAGTGTTGTTTTATACCTATTATGACATCTTATTGATTAAATAGAGACTGGCGCTTCTTTGAATTAAAAACATATTAAATTAATCGAAAGATGCAATCAAACTTGCATATATGTAAGTATGTATTTATATGCAATTGCATATGAATATGAATATGTATAGTATGTATGCATGCTTTATTTATGTTAATTGAACGTTGTCTTGGTTGTTAATAAAAAATAAAAAAAAATAAACTAGTTTGTACTCGCACATTGGGTATTGCCCGGTTGATAAGTACGAGTATTTGAGAGGAAATTATTGAAAACAACAAATATGATATGTGTAGGTGTACACGTACATACATACTACATACATATGTGACTTTTCTTTAGAGGGCACCAACTAATCTGCCAGAATTAACACATTTGTGAGGGTTTGTCATATGTGACAGATACTCGGCATATGGGAAAATTAATGCATATTATATGTATAAAGTTAGTCAAGTAACTGTTTTTACAAATTATAAAATTTCGAATATTTCACTATGGAAAGAAACATTTCTTTATATCATATATTTATTTTTCTTAAAATTAGTTAAAACAATAAATGAACAAGATCTATTTTTAAATATAAAAAAACTTTTACGATTATTATATTTTTTTAATTGTTAGAATAGTTACTTGGCACAGTGTATAAGAATGTGATAGGTTTCTAGGGTCATCGAAGCAAAAACAACAGCAACAGCAAGATCATCATATTAGAATTCCCCAAGCAAGCGATCTCAGCTTATCGACACGAATGGCGTCGTATGGGAAATTTTTGTATTACAACTGTCCGATTGGCAAACTATATAAGCTCGAGAAACGTTGTAATAATGTTATTCGAATCGAACTTGTTGGAATTACAACACAATATGGCATCGCATCTGCTACTTGGATTATATGGCTTCCTCCTCATTTGTGCTGGTAAAATAATTGAAATTGTTTTTGTTTCCTTTTTGCATTTTCTAATAGTTTTCTCAATTTTCCTTTTTCCTTTTTCAGTTGTGAACGCGCAAAGTGCGCAATTTGATGGTAATTGCTAACATTTTGATTAAGCTTTGAAAAATACTTAAAGATATTTAATTATTCAACAACAGGTAATGGTAATCAGCAAGGTCAAAGGGGAAATTCTCCCCCGCGGTGTTTGGTTCCCCTGGCAATCAAGTTTATATACGCGGACAGAATGATGGCTCCTACACAGTACCTGGAGTAGCTGGCAATTTCCAGAAAAGTTCATCTAGTGGTTCGTATGTCTACACCGATGATCAGGGAAATACTTATACACATCAAAGGAAAGGTGCTGGAGGAGCTGGTAGTCACAGCATAAGTGGACCTGGCTTGACAGCTCACAACTCGCCTGCTCCAGCCCAACGTTATGTGCGTAGTCCCCAGCCGGATTACCATGTCTCCCGACCAGATCGTACTGTCTATTTAGGCAACGATGGAAGTTATCTAGCTCAACGTCAAAAACGTACTCCCCAGCCCGATTACCACGTCTCCCGACCAGGTCATACCGTGGACTATGGCAGTGATGGAAGCTTCTTGGCTCAACGTCAAAAACGTACTCCCCAGCCCGATTTATACGTCTCCCGACCAGATCGTACGGTCTATGCAGGCGGTGACGGAAGCCTCCTAGTTCAACGTCAAAAACGTACTCCCCAGCCCGATTATCACGTTTCCCGACCAGGTCATACAGTTGACTATGGCAATGATGGCAGCTTCCTAGCTCAACGTCAAGCACGTAGTCCTCAGCCCGATGTCTACGTCACTCAACCAGGTCAAACAGTCTACTATGATCGTGATACCAATATCCACGTCTCTCGACCAGGTCATACGGTCGATTTAGGTAGTGATGGAAGTATCTCGGCTCACCGCCAAAAGCGTAGTCCCAAGTCCGATGACCACGTCTCTCAACCAAGTCAACATCACCGCATCCGTCGTGCGAGGGTTCAAGGCGAAAATTTTGTTGCTCGCGATGATCAAGCCGGCGTCTGGAACAAGAATGTCTCCGTTTGGAAACGTCCGGATGGTCGCACGGTCACCGTTGACGCAAATGGCAACGTTATTACATCGGGCAGCCCAAATGGCCGTGGTCCACAATACGTAAGTTGTGCATAATGATATAAAAATATATAATTCTTTAATCTCTAACTCGAATATTCACAGTATCGAGGTTAAATATAGACTGATCAACAACTGGAGCTCTTTGAAGACAAATATCTAGATCAGTTACTACGAGTATTGTATCAATGCAAGCGTGTAAAGGAACAACAGTTTGACATCTGTACTATACATTATATTGTCTAATAAATAAAATAAAATAAATTGATTAATAAAAGGAAGTAAGAACTACAAGATACCCAGCACTCAGTTATAAATATATACGGCGTCTAAAATATTAACATTTCCCTAGAAATATCAGGTTGGAGATCGTGGAAATGCCAATCTTCAATTAAGTACTTGATTATGCACTTTTTTAATATATTACTTTATTAGAGTACTCATATAGAATGATACATATTAATTGTTGCTCAAAAAATAACCATTTGGATGGGATATGTAGAGGTCTGAGTGCCAAGTTTGGGTAATTTTCGGGTCAATCGCCTTCTCGGACTTTCCAGAATTTAAGAATTATGGAATATTTTTTTATTATTTACATTTCTCCAGACCAAAGGGTATAAATACCTCTTAAAATCAACGTAAATAATTTTCATTCTAAATCGTTAGAGCTCAGAATACATCATGAGATTCTTCTTGCTACTTGGATTGACCATTTTGGCTCTGCTTTCTCCTGGTAAATTAACTGATACACTTTACTTACTTACTTTACTAGTAATTGCCAATATTGTACGCTTATGGGAATCTTTTATTTTATTGTTTAAGAATTCCCCAACCTCTTGAATAATTGAATCTACTGAAACTCGTATAAATATGGGATAGGTTCAGAAATCAAATAACATGCAATTCACATCGTTTGATCTGCAAACACATCATGGGATTCCATTTGCTAATTGGATTGAGCAGTCTGCTCCTGATTTGTACTGGTAAATTAACTGAAATACCGTGAATTCCATTTGAATATACTAATTAAATTCCATTCTCTCTAATCAAACAGTTTATGGGGACCCTAGGGGCAATTTTTATGTACTCGGTGGAAGGGAAGGAGTCCAAAGTGTGCCTGGAGTCGAAGGATACTTCGGACGCTCACCTTCCCGTGGAGAGAATGTCTATGTGGATGCTGAAGGAAATACTTATGTACATCAATGGAATGATGCACGAAATGGCGGTCAGCAACAAGCGGTGAACCAGGCAAACAACTATCAATATCCACAACAAGGAGCATACGGAAGTCAAAACAATTATTACTTCCAGGCACCAGGATATTCGCAACCGCAACCGGGAAGAAACATTCCATATCAACAAGATACACGTACACGTGATCCTAACAAAACTGTCCCTCCCCGTCAAAATAACATTCCGTATCAACAAGATACACGTACACGTGATCCTAACTACACTGTGCCTCCCCGTCAACATAAATTCAATAGGTCTAATCAGGCAAACTCCTATCAACAGCAGAAACAAGGTTCCAAGGGTACAGGGATGTTTGATTCGATATTTGAAAAGTCTTCATTCTTCCGTAACGATAAACGAAACCAATATCAACCTCAACAACAAGGTGCCAGAGAAGCAGGCCGGAGATCCTTGCCTACTAACAGGAATTTCGCAATATACTCCGGAAAAAGGTTAAATACTTAAACTGCAAACTCTCTTTGGAATTGGTAAGGAAAACACACACGGAAATACCATCGGCTGTCAACAACTATCAGTCTACATCGCAATTTAACATATATGACCCAAAACTATGTTCTTAATGAAGCTAAGCTGGCCATAATCATAAGTTGTAAAAAAAAAAAAAAAAAAAAAAAAAAATTAAATAAATGTATAATTCGGTATATTTTTTTACAAATCAAAATCAAAAGTCTTTTCTTTTTTAAATAGAGTCAGAACATAAATCATCATAGGATATTCATATTTTCGTTTCAGTTAATTTAAATTTATTATTAATTTAATTGTTCATTTTTAATATAATTTGTATTTTAAATTTTTTTACACTTAATTTTCCTTTTGCCGACTGCTTTCAGTCGTGATTAAATAAATAAATAAATACTATTAAATACTGCAATTGCAATGTCAAAAGTGCAACAAATACTTAGTTATTAAAATGGGGTTACTGTTTTATTTCTTGAGTTTTCCAAGCGATCCCGAAAAATATCCCAAAAATACTTCCGAAATATTTTCAATATATTATTTTTCAGACATTTCCAGAACATTTGTTTTTTAATTTAAACAGTTTTTCGAGCCATGAGGAAATGTAACTTACATGTTAATTAATATATGTATATATTAAAACATATATGCTCGACTCCCTAATGAAATTTTGGGTCATTGTCGTTATTAAATAAGATCTAGGTGTTCACACAGACACAGAATACGTTAATTTATAAAAATATATATATATATTTTTCACAAGATTGTAGGGTGTATATGAACCAATATAACATTAAGTATCTATGTACATACATATACCAAATAAAGCAGAATACCAATACAAATACAATACAATAAAAATTATCAGTCTAAATATTTTTTTATATTTTTTTTCAACGTCCGCAGAAATACACTCGGGGAAACTTTTTCTTTAATTAATCTAGAATTCCCCAGTATGTAGTTACATTCATTCCACTGAGGATATATATATTCCTGTATAAATACGGGAGAAGTGCAGAACAAAAATCAAATGCAATTCTCATCGTTGCATCTACAAACACAACATGGGCTCCTATTTGATAATTGGATTGAGCACTCTGCTCCTGATTTGTGCTGGTAATTGAACTGAAATATCCTGAATTCCATTTAAATAATCTAATTAAATTCCGTTGTCTCTAATCAAACAGTTTATGCTGACGGCGGTCTTTTTATAAGAGGTAAAAAGGAAGGAACCTATACTGTGGAAGGAGTGGATGGATATTTCGAGTACTCACCATCCCGTGGAGAGCATGTCTATGTGGATGGTCAAGGAAACACCTTTATATATCAAAACGGTCAGCAACCAGGGGAGAACCAGGAAAACTTCTATCAATATACACAACAAAGTGGTTCAAATGGAATGAGTAGGAATCAAGCTCAAACTTCATGGTCTTTATGGGCCTGCAAATGGGTTTTACTTTCTTTTTTATGCTAAATGGTCAAAAGAAAGCCAACTAAATAAATTGTTGGATAACTCGAAATGGTTCTTTAAAAAATAAAATCACCTGATATGTGAAATGTGTCGATGAAATGAATTTCTTAAGCCAGAGAAAAGGAGTTACGTATTCGGTTTCCTAGTATCTTAAGCAGATGACCTTTTTCTTTTAATTTGATTTCATTTGATCATTTTCCATGTAAATTACATGTTAATTAATATATTATATGTATATATTAAAACATATGTACATACATATATGAAATATGAAATAGTTAAAATAAATTATCACACTCTAAATATTTTTTAAACTGCATTTGCAATGTCAAAATTGAAATAGATATTTAGCTTTTAAAATGGGATTACCGTTTTTTTTTCGAGATTCCCGAGAGAGCATGTCTATGTGGTCGGAAAAGGAAATACCTTTATACATCGAAGGGGTCAGCAACCATCGGAGAACCAGGAAAACTTCTTTGAATATCCACAACAAAGTGGTTCAAATGGAAGGAGTACAAATGTCGACAACAGCCAATCTGGACCTCTTCTTAATCCAGAAAAAGTTTGGATCTAGCTCAAAGTGCATGGACCAAATGGGTCTGCAAATTTCCTTTAATTACTATTTTTTGCTAAATTCTTAATAGAAAGTAAACTAAATAAACTTTTCGATAACTCTAAGTTGTTATTTAAAATTCAAAATCACAAATTATTTGAAATGTGTCGGTTTCATGTTTCGAATAATAGTTTACATCTCGGACATCATAGGTTTAAAAAGAAAGGGGTTTTGATTGAGGTTATAATCTTGCTGTTATCTAGAGTAAGTACAATTTCTAGAAAACAATATGTATATAATTTTCCTTTCCCCTTGCAAATGAGTAATTTGTATTTTACCATGACACACAGGTCAATGCTTGACCCTAGTAAATATGTAACTATCAAAATGGTTATTATTTTTTTTTTGGGAATTATTCATTGACCGAAAAAAACCCATAAATACTTCCGTAGCATTTATAATCTTTTGGGAATTTACCAACCGAGTTCTTTGTACTTCGTATGTATAAATACTGTTGAGATCCCACTTAACGTACAATTCTGAATCTATAATAATAGTATGGCATCGAAATTGCTATTAGGATTGAGCTGTTTGCTCTTGTTTTGCGCTGGTAAGTGAACTGAAATCATTCGAGTACTATTTAAATTCAATGACTAACTTTCATTAAGTAGTGTATGCTAAAGCTGATCTTTATTTCCGCGGAGAAACCGTAGGAGTAGATGGAGTCTTTGATAAGTCGCATGGACAGAATATTTATGTGGATGGAAAAGGAAATAGTTTTGTACATGAAAACTGGCAGCCAAGACAGTATCCTACCCGATCAGCCGAAACTCCGCAATATGATCCCCGTCAAGGCCAAAATTATTTGCCCCGTCAACCTGCTGTCCCCAACCCCGCTTCTTCAACTCGATATGGTTATGAAAATAATCCGGAAGAAGCAAGCCGACAGCAAGGACCATATCCTACCCGACCAGCAGAAGCTCCGCAATATGATCCCCGTCAACCTGCAGGCCAAGATGCCGCTCCTGCTCCTTCCACTCGAAACCTTCCGACTAGGACGGGATTGATGTTTATACATAAAAATAATGGTGCCAGAGGTGGAGGTAAATTTATTGCAACACAAATTCTAAATTGCATAGTTATTGCTAAAACAAACTATTTCTATTCGTTAGGTTCCCACATCGTAGCTGGTCCTAATGTTCTTATTGCCAACACACCAGCTTCGTAATCTTCCCCATATAACTGAATATTATGATGGAGATTATGCTCTTAATACAACACATTGCATTGTAAAGAGACAAATATATAATGTAGAATATATGTAAAGCATAATAAATTCGAATTATTATTGATTTTAGGTGGGTATAATTTGTATCTCAATTATAAAACTCGATATTAAGGTTTATATATTTTTATGTTCTTGATCAGTCCGGTAAAAAGTAGGGTATAACATTTTCGATGGCTTTTAAATATTTTACAAAAGCACTTTTTCATTTGGCGAGCAATGCTAATTTTAAATTTAGACTGCACCGAATGGCATAGGGTTCTATAATATACCCATGTATACAGCTGGCACATGTATGTATATATCATAGTATATAACTATATAGAAATATTTATACTGGCATTTCTAGTTTGCCTCTCAATCTGTGCCCAAACTGTGCTTGGAAAATGTATAAAACTTTTGGAATTAAATCAAACAAAATGGAAAAAACCGAGATTTATTTAAAATAAACTCTTGAAGAACGAACAAACGAGACCCTCAGACTCGCACATGGAGGCGATTTGCCATTTTTTTCGTTCCAATTATATATTGGCTAACTGTGAGGAAGTGATATCTAAGAAGGCATTCTCCTTGAATCTGTCCCATTACCAAATGGCCGAGTTGCCGGAAATAATCGAGCATTGTGATTCATTAATGAAGTTATATCTAAATCAAAATATATTAATAAAGGTAATTCCTTGACTTAATACACATACGTATGTATATCTCCATATATCATTTTTATAGGTGCCCTCCAGCCTGGGCAATTTGATTCGATTGCAAGTCCTGGCGCTGGACTATAACAAGCTTACCGAATTTCCCATGTGCATCTGTCAATTGGTCAGATTGAAATTCCTGAATGTCAGTTGTAACAATATTGATTGCCTTCCGCCAGAATTGGGACATCTAACCGCATTGGAGACATTTTGGTGTAATAATACAGGCCTCCGAATCCTGCCATCTGAAATATCCAACTGCGAACGTCTTCAGACTCTGGGAGTTCGCGGTAATCGACTGCGAACATTGCCAAGCTCCATGGGAACGCTCTCGGAACTGCACTGGTTTACGGCCGAAAATAATGAGATCAATGAGGTGCCATCGACATTTGGATTGCTGCAAAATTTGATACATCTGAATCTGAAGGGAAATCAACTAAGTCGATTTCCACGCTTACTAATGGCAATGCCCAATTTGAAATTCGTGTTTCTTAATCAAAACCTAATTGTTGACGCACCAACTCGATCGGATTTGGAACAATTACAATTCCTGCGCATGTTGAATTTATCAAAGAATCCAATCAGCACGCAACCGGAGTTGCAAAAACTGGCACAGGTAAAAGTCTAATAACTAAATTCAAATATAGATATACATATTTAGTTGTTAACCTGTAATTTTCAGCATCAAACCAATATCTATGTCGAGATGACGGAAGATGATGGAAGATACAGTCCAAACACACAGGAAGAGCCAAATGCGAATGCGAATCCGAACCAGGAATCCTCCTCCGATTGGGCCAATAGCGTTCGTACAAGCCAATTGGATAGTTCAGACGAGAGTACATTAGAGAACACCATTGAGGATATAAGCGTTATGCTGCCTGAAATGTCTCGTTATGTGACAACTTTCTAGGATGATAATAAAAATAAATCTGTTGTGAATGTTTATTCGTGTAACAAGTTAACGTAACGATTGAAATGCCCATTTGATGATTGGTTATTGTACAGGGATTTGTGTCAATATGACCAAAACCATTGAATTTTCATGTTTAACTAGACATTTTCTTAATAAGCTCCTCATCCTGCATTGACATGGCTGTTAGCTTCTTGCCAATTTTTTCATGTATGTCCAAATATTTGGCAACACATCTGTCAATGCAGACCATTTCGCCTTTGCCTGTAAACAATGCAGACAATTGATTATAGTGAATCAACCTATTGAATCAATCGAAATACTCACCCAATTCCGACTCGCCATAGCGTGGAGGGATACACTTCTTATGACAGGCGTTTGTCATGCGGTTATATAAATCCGACATCATTTCAATTTCCATTTCTTGCATCAGCTGCAATTTCGCCTGGTCGGCCGAGCTTATTTGGGGCATTGCCATTTTAAAGTATGTTGTATTTTATATTTTTGTTTGAATCGAATTGAAGTTGTTGGTTATATGATTTCGTATGTTGATTTTTCCTTAGTCGAAGCGCCTGTCCGAAATAGTGTGATCGTAGTCGCCGTGATTTGCCTTTTTCATGCGCTCTCGAACACGTAATGTATCGAACCGTCGGTTTTCAACAGATTTTTTTGACAGTACAAATGCATACACTCCACCAACGGTTAAAAATGCCCTAATGAATACACAATTTTAATTTAATTTATATTACATTTATCGCACTTATTGTACAAACCAACAAATAGCAATTCGCCCTGAATTTCCAAGCGGCATTGTCACACTACGTCAGAACACACACACACGCAAGAGTCACCGACTATTTTGAAACGTCTGGCAGCCTAGGTTACCGGAAAAAGCTCCATCCCATATTCAGGTTAAATTGGAGTTTTTATGTCATGCCACTAAGCAAATAAATAAATAATATTTGCTTAGTGGTCATGCCCTCTAAATTTGATGCTAGTATTTTACAAATTGTTCCAGAATTTTTGTTAAATTCCGGATTTTGAATTAATTTAGTCAACAAGCCATAAAACTCTTTTTTTCGAGCTACCACCCAGAAAATAAATTAACGACTTGCAACCTTTCAATAAAAGTTCACAATTTGAAATGGGTGCCGTCCATTTTTAACACCGAATCAACAATCTAATTTTAAAATATGCCTTTATTGACTGTGCATCACAAACCGTTCTATTCATATGTGTACGAATATGCTCGTTAATTCATTTTAATCAAATTATAAAATACAATTTCAATACATACTAATAACAAAAAAAAATTATATGAATATTTATAAGTCAACAAAAAATGTAACAAGTAACAAGTAAAAGTGGATAGAATTGCGAATTTATAGATGCAATACATTTTTTAGTTTTATGTTTTTGGTATAAGTATTCCAGATTAAAGGATTACATCACAATCAAACTGTATCCGAAATTCGGTGAAAATATAATATATACATGGTACAAATTACTTTAATTGAAAAAACTAAAGTCAATATTGAGGAATGTGTGTATATACATATGTAAGAATGTACTCGATTATTGCATATTGCCTATTCATGGATTTTTGAGCTCTCAGTAACATTTCAAAAATTTAGCTGGGTTTCACTCCGAACCAACTCATTTTCCAATTTAATGTATCATGTATCAGTTGTTCTTCTTCCTGGGAAAGCTGGAGGAGTGTTGAAACGGCTTTCACAAGATGTCGAGCTTCGACCTAAAAAATAAAAAATATAATGAAGATATTGCAACTGCAACTATGCATATTATTTACCTCTCTGCTTGTTAGAAATTTGACTATAACATGCTTTAAATATTTAAAATTTACTTCATCCATAATAATGCAATTGGGTTTGTTGTCCGACTGAAAGGATTCAAGCGGCGCGTGGGAGATCCTAAAGGCGGGAATTACTTGATCAGTATCAACATCAATAGTTGCTGTCTGCGAGCTACGAAATTCTTTCTGCAGGGTTTTCTTGAGATCGCCCAATCGTTGATTTAACGTTTTTATTGTCTGTAAATTGAAAATCAAGTTTAGTAAGAATTCATTTATAATGCATTATTTTCTTTTTAAATAATATTCTATGCTCACCTTATTTTTTTCAATAATTTCCCGTTGGGTTTGCTCATACTTAGCTAGATCCTTAGCATTCTGCTGAGCGGCTTCGTTAAGAGATTGCAGTGCCTCACGGGCCTCTTGAACATCATTCTCCAGTTGTTTGTTTTTGTCATGCAGATCGTTTGATTCGGTTTGTTCCATGCGTAATTCCTTTTTCAGTAGCTCTTCGCTTTGTGAGATTTCCGCATTGCGTAATAAAGCGGTTAGTTTCTCTTCACGCTCTATTTCCAATTTCGTTTGGGTGTCATTTAACAGATCTTGCTTTTCAGTGATTTGGGTGCGCAGCTTTTGGGCGATCTGTTCCGCATTTTTAACATATTCGCTGAATCTTTCATCGGCTGTTCCGATTCGCATTTTGAGATCTTTAGTTTCAGCAGCCAGTGTTTCCTAGTTTTAGGTTTATTTAATTAAGAAGTAACTTATTTCTTTGTTTTTGTTAATTATAAAAAAAAAACTTTAATGAAAACAAATAGGTTTTAGGTAGTTTGTTGTGAAATTTAATACAAATAGTAAGGAAAGAACATGCAACGAAAGGCTTAATGGCATAATTTCCATTGTAGTATGACACAATTGTGGGGAAGGGGTTACTGGCAAACAGAATATGTTGTTAGTAATCAAAAAAAGCAAGTGTTTTTAATAATACGTGTGTGTTAAAGGTCCCACTGATAACCGTCAACGTCAGAAGAGATACTCACAGATTTGTTTCGCTCAAAGATAATTTGCTGCTCATTCTCTTCCCGGCAATCTTTCAGTGCAACAGTCAGTTCATCGACTTCATCTTCCAAAATTTTAATCTGTATTCAAATTATTAAAATTAATTATTGAGTCTGAAATATATATACTGTTTGTACCTTATCGTTTCGTTGCTTAATTTCAATGGTGGCTTTCTCCAGTTCAAATGCAACTTGCTTGCGACTCTCTATGGCATCATCTCGAGATTTCAGAGCTTTTCGCTTTTCGGTGGTTTCTTCGGCCACCTGCTGCGACAGGCGACTGACTTGTTTTTCCAGTGCAAAGTTCTGGCCACTCCACGAGCTTTTGATGTCGGATAACTGCAAATGTGCCTCTTCCAGATGTTGCTCCAGCAGTTTGTGCTCATGGACAAGTGCCTGCACTTGCTGATCAGCACTCAGTTTGGACAACGTCTCTAGTCGCGATTCCTCAACGATTCTCAAGCGCATTTTCATATTACGATTTTCTTCTTGTACAGCAGCCAATGTCGTGGTCAATTGGTTTTTCTCCTGCTGTGTTGCGTGACGTAATTGCTCCAGTTCATCGCGAAGATCCTCAGCTATGGGTTCGATCGTACGCAAACGATCCAATTCCTGATTCATATTATCAATTTGCTGCTGATACTGACGTGTGGAACTCATATGATCAACGGCTTCTTGCTCACGAAATCCCAGCAGACTTTTCAGCTTATCAATTTCAATTTGCTGCAGATTTTGAATCTTTTCTTGCTCTTCGCAATAAATATCCTTTTGCGTCTGTGCCACTCGCACGCTCTCCAGTAGAATCTCGTTGGTTTTATCTACCCTCGTCTTTTCCTCCTGCAGTTGTTGTAGGCTTTGACTGAGGATGGACACTCTCGAGGAAAGCTCGTTGCATTGACTACGAAGCTGGCACAGTTGTTCGGACTGTCAAAAATGTAAACAGATGTTATTAACATAATTTTATATAATAAGAACACATGCATACATAAGTAACAAAGATATTAAGTATAAATACCATGTTTGCATTGACTTTACCTCATTGTAGATACCAACAACATTGCCACCGCCCACATCATCAGCAAAGTTGGAGTTAATGCTCACACGACGGCTACGTAAGCGATAATTATTATTGTTATTATTATTGTTTGTGTGCCGCTGCTGTGTTTGAGATGTCGACGTGGCCACATCTTCTCCTGTTTCCTCCTTAATTTTGTTTTTCAACGTTGCAAACATTTTTTAAGCCCGTCGTTAATTTCTGTGTATATTTTGACTCAAGTGAGCGGAATTAATAATGTATTTAGTTTATCGCGATGAGTCACACCAGCGACAGCGTTACAGCGACTTGTTTTTATATCATTGCTCCATTTCGGGTCTACGCTTTGTTTGTATGTTTATCAAAGTAAATGTAAATTCATTTAAATTTGCAGTCTATAATTCTTCTTCTTCTTTGGGGACACTACGTGAAAGTAGAGCTTGCCACCTTGTATATTTATGATGTCTGGCAGCACACCGAATATTCGCAATCAATGTGGCGCAAGCCGATAAGTCTATCGATAACATATAATATAGACGCCAAAAACATCTGGAGAGAGCGCGCTAAAATTTTATAATTGTTAAATAATAATTTAATTGCCGAATCAATTAAACTTAAACAGATCTGTTAGCCCCTGTTAGTTTTCAAGTATTACTCTTAATAAAGGAGAAGAAAATGGATCAGGATCAGTCAAAGCAAACGCCTCGGGACTTTCACGACAGTAATGGCATGTGCACTTCGTCCAAGGAAATTACTTTGATAGAAACTATGACTAGTTTTCTGGCGGAAAACGGAGCTGCTGATGTAGATCCAATGATCTTGAAGACTTTAGCTGAGGCGCTATCTAAACGCATAGACACCGATGAGTGAGTATTGCTGAAGATTTGTTCTTATTGTGTGCACCTTTACAATTTGATGTATGTATGTGTGCGTCTTTGATGTTTGCTTGGTAATGCACTTTCGCAAGTGCATCGTGCACTTTGGCATGGATCCAAAAAACGAAATTTATAATAATAAACACAGATTCGTTAGCTCATTTCTATGCTTTCAAAGGCACACACAGACGTATGGTACATAAATATACACTTATGCTGATACTCATCCATCCGAATCGGAGCGAAAAGTGCATAAATGAGATGACATCAAAAGATCGCAATCAATTAGCAGGGCATACTCTCCTCTCAGCTCGCAGGTTCAATTGGCTTGGGCTAACTTCTCCTCGTCTAGTGAGGCAATACATCCACATGTACATAGAAGTATGTGATGTATGTATGTAAGTACATAACCCACCCCATTTAATGGGAGAGAATAACAAGCACGAGCCATATGGTGGGTGAGAGAGAGAGCTGAGCTCTCCGGAAAACATGAGAAGCACATCTGTCGTACATTTGTATGAGTGGCCTGTGGTGAGCGCGTTTTCCTTGCGGGAGCGTACGGACGGATGATGCTGTCGTCGTCGCTGTTGGGTTTTTCTCTCGTTATCTTGATGCGCATTTTCAGTTCTATTCTGGCTTTCGGTTTAATTAGACATTAAATGAAGAACAATATTTTGAATACTCGTATTTTACATTATATTTTGCTTCGTTTGTTGTGATTGTGCTTCGTCCGTCTCATGCCTATCAGTTTTTTTTTTGTATTTATTTAAACAATATATACATATGTACATACAACATAATATTTAAACAACGTTGCGGGTCGTGCAAATGTAAATAAATACGCACACATACAGAGACATATGTATATCTGTATCATTGTGCACGTACACAATAGTGAGAATTATAACTATATAAACTTGTGACTTTCATCAAATGAGCTCGATGAATGCTCTTGTTTAGGACAAACGGTGTAAAAGATACAAATATTCTTCTTATATAAATGTGAGTGTGTGTGTGAGTACGGTTACGCGCCTCATTTTGTTGTTGATTTCCTTTGTTGTTGTTGAGGCTGTGTCTAAATATAGTACATAGTGGAAAATATAAAGATATATGTAGTATTTGTTGGATAAAATACTATTTATGAGTGCGTATTGCATTTTAAAGATTCATTTCAAGCGATAAGAACGCACATAAGTATGTGTAGACAAACGTATGTATGAATTTTTGTGTGTACATAAGGATGCTTCCCTTTGTTAGGCACTTACCCCTACATTGTTGTTATAATGACCTCAAGGTTCGCTTTGGAACGTTTAAAGCACCACCATATTACTATCATGTTTTGTAGTACAGTTGTTTTTGTTGTATTTATCCCTGCATTTAACATCCGTTTTCTCTCAGTGCACTCAACACTCATTTCAATGCATTCAGTTTAGTTTTGAAAAGATGCCTTCATTTATGGGCAAGCGTATTGAACAAGTATCTTGTTTACGGTTTAGTTGTTCCCCAACTGATTGGGGTTGTGTTTTGTTTTTACTAATGACAGACAACAACATTCCCAGCATATTTGGCGCCAATACTCGATTGTTGTTAATTAGTTTCATGGTCTTTAAATCTTACATGCACATATGAGAAAGCAGGCGTTGAAATCTCGAATCCTACACATATCCAGGCATCTCAGGTAGTGTGAATTACCTGTGCATGAATGCTCTTGTTTCGAAATAATAATCATAAAAATATAAATAAATTTTGCATTACATACCTGCAGATACATAATTAACGGATTCCTATGGAAATATATATAATCTCGGCAATATCCATTATATTAAAGATTATTATATAATTTATTATGCTAATGAAGTCTAGCATTTGCTAATTTTACAGCTTTCCACTATATATTCAAATTATACGCAATTTTGGAAATATGGATCTTTTACATAGTAAAATTTTATTTGTAAAACTTTATAAAAACTGAAATAATTTTAAAATGTTCACTTTTTAGTGGGTAACTAAATATATTTCTATCTTGGGAGGATATTGTTTAGCAAGTTCCTACTTCTAAGAGTCTCCAGACTTTCGACACCTGTTGTACCTGATATGCGACTTGAGTCCTTTCCTATGTATACACATTGGTTTTTAGGTGTCCCCGTAGTAACCATAGCTATGGGAGGGGAACAATTGAGTCAAAACAAATCGGCTTACAACAACAGAACATTAACAATTGTTGCCCAGGCAGGAAAGTTGTTAGACGTGACAGTTGCATATTATATTTTTGTATTTGTGATTTTGCTCATTTCCCAAAATAATTTCGACGTGCGTTGTAATAAAGCAGCCTCACGTGAAGAGCGCCAAAATGCGTGGCCCACATGTGTCGTCGTCGTCGTCCACGTCGTCTGTCGCCGGGGACAGGAGCGGTGCCGGGTTGGTTAGCTGACAGCAAAATGCATCTAAGATTCAGCACAGAGATGCCCTCAAAAACTGCATCTAAACATATATGTATGTAGATAGAGTGAAGAGTGCTTTGCTCCTTGTGCAATCATTTTGGGGACATTTCCCCACCAAAAACCATCCGACAATTCGCCAATGAGTCATAGACGACGCGAAGTATCGGACGTACATATGTATATACGTATGTACATATGTACATATGTCGATGTATGTGCTGTAACCTCAGAGTACATGTACTTATACCTGCAATGAAGTTGCATTTATACTTAGACTGGTGTGCCGCAAGTTATTTAGGATAAGCTCAACAACAACACACAAATAAACAAACAAACAACAAAAGAGGTGACGCATGCGATCAATTTAATTAAAAATTGTATTTATATATCGTCGTCAGTATAATAAATGTACTGGAGTGAACAATACCTAAAGGTGTCGCTGTGTTAATGTCATAATAAACTAGATTAATTAATTAATTTTAAATATAATGGCGGGCATGTTTCGTTCTACATCTTTAAACAACTCAAATGACTCCCCTCGTACGCCATATAAACGATATTCAATTTGCAGTGGAGCTGGATCCACATTATGGTAAGTTTTTCTACAACTTTCAAGATGTATTTTCGAATTATATTATAAAACTTTTATTATTGGTCCATTTTGCATGTTATTCAAATGGAACCATTCCCATATATGTATGTATAGACTCTGTGTACTTGGAATGACATTAAAGTTCCAGTTAATTGGGGGAAACTAGGTGTGTCCACATCTACTATGATTTTGTTCAAGAATTTTTACGCTTCACTAAACCAAAGACCGAATTTTCAGTTTTTTGTTTCTACGTAATTGTATGTGTGTGTTCTATAAACATTTCTAATTACAATTGACTATAAAAAAGGCCTGATTTTTGTAGGCAAGATTGAAAATGAATGAAAATAATTTAATAGAATGTTTGAAGTAGAAGAATGTAAATCGAATTACTGAATATCATCTAGACAAATCTAAATATACTCTACATAGAACTCTAAATAATATATATAATTAATATACTAATAACTCTAGAGTCTAGACGGAAAAATATGTAAAGTTACAGCTTCTTCAAAAATTTCATAAAAGTTATTTATCGGAATAACTTCGACACATATTGATTAATAAATTAAGTTCTGTCATTGAACAGTTCAACAGTTGAAGGTATTACGTAGATGCCATGTGGATATACTACTAGTTAATTATAAGTGTTAGAGACAGCATATTAAACAATTCAAACCTGTTTAAATTGACCTCCGCACTAGAGAGGAGCGATTGAAGATCACGATGTTCTTGCTTGTGTTTCAAGACATTATTTTTTTTAATAAAATAAATATCGCATCATTTTATCGGATCAACAGGCAAAGCTGTCCTCCACTTTTATTGTATAATACGAAACTTCTCCTTGTTGCCTACCATAAAATGCGATTAACTTGGCGGAGACACATTGAAGCGAAGATGCAGTCGAAACTGAAAGCCAATAGCCGCCTTTGGATTATAAATGCCCGATCTCCTTTAGACTACAAGGTTCCACTGTTCAATTCCACCTTAAAACCAATCGGTGGCTATGGCTTCCAGTTATAGGGAACTGCGAGCAGCTGCAACATTGACATTTTACAGATAGTACAATCCAAGTTCCTAAGAACTATGACTTGGAAACCATGGTATGTTTGAAACGAAAACATCCACAGATATCTGAGCATGGTACTTTTGAAAGTGGAGATAACACAAGAAAATGCGAACAACATTAATTTTTCTAAATTATCTCTTGCATTGTACTTAACTCGGCTTTATCTTAATATAAGTTTATTTATTATAAATTTAAAGCAATTATTGTAAGTTCCTTGAAGAAGATTTCATTAATAAAAGCATTGTAAAAAATACATGATTACAATGATTATTCCAACTACTTTAATTACTTTAGTTAAAAATAATGACAAAAATGTTTTTAAATACTGTATGTAAATTTATTTCTTTGTCAAAACAATTACTTGACATATTGTATGTGTATATAATATCGTTGATTGTGTCCATCTCTACTCCGTGGCGTGTAGTTGAGTTATGCGACTGGAGCTGCGTTTGTTCACAGCGATGGTTTCTCAGTTGAATCGTGGTTGAAGCTAGCTGGATCACTGCCGCTCATATTGTAAATTATTACGATGTACAATATCGCTTTGGGAATATGGATGTGCCTTTTAGTGCTATCGCCATTATTGGGGATACGTTTAAATCCTTGTGAATTGGCTGGACAACTCTATATATTGGACGTGCCGAAAACGGAACTCGCCAAATGGCTTTGTATTGCCGACTTTGAGAGTCGCTTCAACACTCACATTGTCGGGCAGCGCAACTTGGATGGCTCCAAGGACTATGGACTCTTCCAGATAAGCGATCGATACTGGTGTGCACCGCCCACAGAAACGCCCTACTACGCCTTCAATGAGTGCAACATCAACTGCACAGAGCTGCTGAGCGACGATATCACTTCGTCAGTTCGATGTGCACGTCTTATCAAAAAGCAACAGGGCTGGACGGCTTGGTCCGTCTACCAGGAGTTCTGTAACGGCACACTTACGGACCCCGACGATTGTTTCCAGCAAAGCGAAGTAACAAATTCTACTGAAATTCCGGAGATGTCAACGGAGTCAGTCACAGATACAAACCTCGAGAGCACGACTATCGTAGAGGAAATGAATTGAGATTATTATTATTATGATATCACTGCCAATTGTTATTTTTATTTGCATAATTGTATCGGATTAAAGTATAAATAGAAGTAAATACTCGTAATATGTGTTTTATTCATTATTATAGATACAATTAAGTAAGCTACACCTTTATTTTAAAAATCGTTTATTTTTATCGCTAATCTTTGTTTTCTTATTGTATTCTTTGCAGCACAAGTCCCGGGGGTCTTCAAGATGTAACCATGGAGAATTCATGTAAGTTAAAAGAAACTATATATTAAATTAAATAGGTTTCTCAATAGTCAAAGAGGCAGTTTCTACAGAATATAATCTAATTACCATAGCTTTATTATTGATTCTTGTGACACATAAATTCTAATAAATCTTTTAAGAACATTTTCAGTTTAGTTTTGTCTGATCAGATTATCAGTGTCGGTTATGTCACATATACACATGTTTAAATAAAGTTTAGTTTGGCAACACACTCGTCACTAGTAATTATATGCCAATCAATCACTCAGTTTCCTTTTTTATATTTTCTACTAATTGCCAACATGGGCAAAAATGGCTTACGGTCGACATTGCCGTCGCGGACGTCCGCAGGTCCCACAGGTTTGACTTTCCGATTCGTATAAATTCAAACTAATCCATCTAATACTTGTCTTTATTCTCTCTCAATAGATACCAGTTTCGATGCCGGACGTGCGCCAGGAGGTATTCATTCGCCAATGCAGGGACGTTCGATGCGGGAGCTGGAAGAGCAGATGTCTACGCTACGCAAGGAGAACTTCAATTTAAAGCTGCGAATTTACTTCATGGAGGAGAGTCAACAAGGCGCACGCGGCAAAAATGCGGACGAGTCATTGTCCAAACAGTTGATAGATTCTAAAATCGAGATCGAAATTCTGCGAAAGAGGGTCGACGAGAAGACGGAACTATTAAAAGATGCGGCCCGCGCTATAACACAGCACGAGGAAGTGCAAAAAAAATCAGACAACGAAAGTCAAACAATGATTGAACAAATGCAACAATATATACATCAGTTAGAGGTTAGCTTATAACTATTGATACCCTAAATCGTATACTATATTTATCCATTATATTTTTCTTATAGTCAAACGCAAAGCAGAGAGCAACTAGAAGATCCTTGGATGCTCTATCCGCCGAGAAATTAAAGAGCCTGGAAGCCGAGGTTAGTAAAATAATTATACAAAATATTTCTTTGCCTTTAAATATGATGATATCTTTTGATTAGGTGCTTAAATTGGAGAATGAACTGAGGGAGGCCGATTTGAGGCAAACAGAGTCGAATAGGCAACTGGAGATAATGGAAAATACTCTAGCTGATCGGCAGGAGACTCTGGTTGCGTGTGAGGCGAAGATTGAGGAGCTTGCTATTAAAAATGCTGAACTGGTGGAGCAGCTTGAAAAGGAAGTCGAAGCTGATGCAGTGGCAAGTGTAAGTAATACATTTCAATATTTGCATTTAATCAAATATTTGTCGACTCGAAATGGACTCTGGGACTGTCAAGACTGATACTTAGTTTGTACTGAACCTTTAGCAAATGATAAATCGTCAAAAGATGGAGTTAAGTGCCACTTTAAATGAGAATCGCCGTTTACTTAGTAATCTAAGTGCTGCCGAGCACGAGGTGCAGCGTCAGAATAAATGGATAGGGGAGGCTGTTAATATATTGGATGTGCAAAAAATGACCATAAAACATATTGAAGTGAGTATTTTTTTTTTTTGTAATGTGACAGAGACGGATCTCTAAATTGTCGCTAAAAGGACTTGAACAGTGAAAAGGATCGAGCACATAGACGCCTCTTCTTTCGCATGATTGAATATGAAAGTGTTATTAACAAGCAATGTTGCGAAGTTAATTTAGTGCGACGGGAAAAGCAATTCTTTCAGGATCTAAGCAAGCAATTGCAGCATAATGATCATCTGCAGTGTTTGGATCGGATTGCCGTGGTTCATCCCATACGCTTTGATACAATTCGTGATTTTCAACTTTCGCCACGCTCCATTTTTTCAGCGAGCAACATTTTCTTTGATTACCAAGGTTTTCCAGGCCTCACAATGGACAAGAAATTGAAGTTTTCCATGCCGGAGGTGATGATAATAATAATTCGAATGATGATGAATGATGAATATCAATTAAATGTTTATTAACTTATCCACAGCATTGCAAAGCACCAATAATGCCGCTGTCCGTTGCCGCGCCAAGTACGGCTTTTCACAATCATTCACTTCCGCCATTCACTGGACTACGTCAATTGCTATGCCGCTGGTACTCCCCGCATACCAACTGATGTCCTAGCATTTTCCAGTATTGAATCAATCAGATAGCAGGCACTGTCCATCGATGCGCCATCCTGTGTTTCCAGACAGGCGCACCAATGCTCCCATGTCTGAACAGATTCAATCCGAAATGCAGCGTGGCGCAGGTGTGCGACAGTGCGCTATTCCCAATCCTCTAATGGCATATATATCTATATATATTTCTATATATAGAATTTTCTTCGTTTTGCAGTTTGGTTAAATATTGTTAGCATTGAGGGTCGAAACACATTTTTTTTTGGTAGTTTATGCAAAAAATTGATCGTTATTAATGTAAATGAAATAAATGGAAAAAATAGTGGACGCATTTCGACAGAACAAATTATTTGTTTTTATTAATGCAGTGAAAATGGATTAAATATATTTTATAGCTGACAATTCTGTCTTTTATATTATTTTAGACTCAAACTGAGCTACGCATCCAATTGGCCGATCAAATCTGCGAGCTCCAGGATGCCCAGGAGAAATTAGCTGAGCGTGAGCGTGTTCATGAGAAAGCTTGTCGCACGATCCAGAAGCTAATGCAAAAGGTCAACAGCCAGGAGAAGGAAATCAAGCGTATGAAAGAGACACAGTCGGTAAATGAACATTTCAAACCATATGCAAGTCCATATTCTGATTGTATTTATATTTGTAGAATGATGAGGCCAAGGCGACGACTTCACCTCCATCTCTACGTCATTCGCTGAGCGATACTGAGAAAAAAGACATTTCTCCCAGCTTGAAGCAGCGCTATGAACAGCAGATAACCGAACAGGACGATCTCATTGAGAAACTGAAGGCGGAAGTTAAAAAGAAGACCGCCAATTTACAGAATCTGGTTAACAGAGAGCTGTGGGAGAAGAATCGCGAAGTGGAGCGACTCACCAAACTTGTCAGCTGTCAGAATTCAGTGGAACATTCTGGCGATGATTCAGCCACAGGAGGTGACTTGCAACAATCCTTCTCGGAGGCGGACTACGTAAAAGCTGTGAAGCGCAACAAGTTGCTGCAACGAAAGGTCGATGTTCTGCTTCATCGTCTGAACGAGGTCCAGCAAAATGGTGCATTAATTACACAGCTACGCCACGATCTGCACGCAATGCAATCCGATGTGGAAAGCGCCAACAAGTGGCGTCTTGAATGTGCCGATGTCTGCAGCGTTCTAACGAATCGACTTGAGGAACTGGCTGGATTCCTTAACTCGTTGCTTAAGCACAAGGATGTGTTGGGTGTTTTGGCTGCCGATCGACGACATGCGATGCGTCGTGCTATTGACCGTAGCTTGGACTTGTCAAAGAGCCTTAATATGACTCTGTCCATAACAGGCGTTTCACTGGCCGACCAAAGTCTCGCACAGCTGAGCAAACTCTCGGAGATTCTGTATACTGAGCATGATGCTGAATGCAACAATACGTACAATTCCCACGAGGAGATACATGCGGCAGCCAATGCTGCTGCTGCTGCCTCTGCTGGAAATTTGATGGCAAAGATGGAGAACAAGGCTCTAAAATCGGATGGACAGCTGCGCAAGGAGCGACGCTCTCTGCCATTGCCACAAACACAGCTGGACAATCACAGCGAATCAGAGGCATGGTCAGAGCCTGACCGAAAGGTTTCCTTAGCACGTATCGGATTGGAAGATACTTCCCACAGCTTCGTATGCGCTGAAAAACATCACAGCGAATCCGATAGTGAAGGACACGCCTGTTCAGCCAACTCCCTAAAGCAGGAACGCGGTCGAAACAGCGAACGCATTACGCAACTCGAGTCCTTGATAGCACAGAGAGATGAACGTATACTGCATGCACAATGTCAATTGGTTGATGCGGACAATCGATTAAAGCAAGAGCAGTTACAAGTAATTGAATTGTCTCAACAGCTAGAACAACTACGCACCCAAAACGAGGCTTTAATTGCGGATCTTCAAGCGATTGGCACACAAGATGATAATGAAATTGCTGAGCTGCAGCGGCTTATTGAACTCAAAACCCAACAGATTCAGCAGCAACAATTGGCCCACAATACTCTGCTCGCTGATGCACAGATCACAGAAATTGAACTGAAAGAAGCGCAGAAGAAAATTCAGGAAATGGAAGAACAATACACATTGAACCTTGATGAAGCGCACGCTGAGTTAATACAGATCAAACTAGAAGCATCGCAACGTTTGGAGGAGCAGGCTCGACTACAACAAGAAGCCTTGGCTCGTGACTGGGTTGCATTGACCAAGCACGAGGAGGTAAAGGCACAGCTTCTAGAATTGCAACGTTCATTGGAATTCTACCAGGAAAGCGAAAAGGAACTAAAACAGACGCTTGTAGAAAATGAATTGGCTGCGCGTTCACTTAAAAAGGAAGTGGACGAAAGTACTTTGCAAGCTTCCAAGGCGATCATGGAGCGTACGAAGGCGTATAATGATAAATTGCAACTGGAGAAACGGTTGGAGGAGATGAAGGTGCAGTTGACACTGCTTCAGGATGAGCAAAGACAGCAGAAGCTGCAGCAACAGAAATATCCACAGCCAAGTCGTGTTAATAGCAGCGATGTCTCTCAGTCCGGCTACACGTCTGAAGAGGTTCCACTGAAAATGGCCAACAATAGAGCTAATGCACCAGCGAGCTCATCAGCGGGCGGAAGGATTAACAACCCTTCCCCGGACTTGGGAATCGAGAGTGATGTGGGACGAGTTATGAGCGTAGAACTATCAAATGCTCAGCGCACGTTACTCAAGACTGTGGAGCTTACCGGACAGAATGAAATTGTGGGCACAAAAGACGGTAAGCTCATTATACACTTTTAAAATTAATCTGAAATTAAAATATGCATTTCTCTTTTGACAGATTCTTCCCCAGACACAGAGGGTGCTGCATCATCATCTACAGGACAAACAAAAGTTCACGACTGTGAAAAGGTAGAGCAAGAAATGGCCGAGTTGCGGCGTAAATTAATTCGCACCAAACGAGCCTTTGAAGACACATATGAAAAGTTGCGTGATGTTAACAAAGCTAAAGCACAAGTTGAAAAAGACATCAAAAATCAAATACTTAAAACCCACACTGTACTGCGAAATGTTCGATCTAATATGGAGAATGTGTTATAACAATTGGTTTGATCGCAACATCATCATACTCATCATCAGCATCATCATCATCATCATCATGATCATCATGAAATGGAAATGGGTCCACAAATTGACAAACTTTCTGTTTATATGTCACAAATTTACTTTTTCCTTATATTTTCTAATAATTGTGTTCTTTAATGTTCTTTGTAAATCACCCTATATATAAAGGCACTTAAGCAACCAGTTTTTAATACAAATAATATTGCTTGCATTTTCTAAAGACTGTATAAAATTAAATCAAATATGTATAATAAATGCAAGTTTATCTACGCCCTCCTAATGTACTGACATCTACACCTAACTGGTACTATATTAACCAGACACCTTCGTTCATATTGAATGACTTTAAAATACATAGTAGTAAGCATATTACTAACATTTCTGAACAGTATAAATAACTATGTATCTATGCATGTACACATTTGCTCCTTAGTAATAACTTTTAAAAACTAAAACTGAGTGCCATCTTGCCATATCAAATTAACGATAATAAGAGATTAACCTACTACTTATTTTGCTTGAATCAATTTTCTTAATACTTTTTATTTATTTCCCGAATTCGTCATGAATTATCGCTTTCAGTTGACAATCGGAACGGACATTGAAATAATATTATAATATACTCGACCTCAAATATTCTTTCGCTGTAAAAAACTCCAAAAAATTGCTTTCGAAAAGATACTTAGACTTAAGTTTTGTACAATGAATACAATATAAATAAAAATACATTTATAGTTCGTTTAAATAATAATGTGTTTATTTTATTTGCAAAATAAGCAAATGAAGTTAGAAAAAAAATATTAAATTAAATTCTTTGCACAAAGTTTCAAATATAACGAGCTCTTCCGGCGTTGCCAGAAAGTTGTATGAGCAGCTCTTATAATATGCAACTTGTAAGGTTTCTTGTACCTGTAAAATTTTGTTATTTTAGTATAGTAATTTTTGACTGATTTACTTGAACATAACTTTATCCAATTTGAATAAGGTCAATATTTAAACTATTTATAATAATAAATATGTTAATAACAGCTGTGTCTATTACGGCTCTGATAAAGCTTTTTAGAAGCCCTGGCTCGACGCCAATTGGCAACTGTTCAATAAAGCTAGAATTCCCGTCAGCCGCTAGATCAAAATTTTTCCCGCGATTGGCATTCGAAATACTCCAGATGTGGCGGAAAAAAAGCTTAAATGGCAACACTGTACGTGAGTGTTGTGTTTTACATACATGAACGTTTTACGCGCGTGTGTGTGTTTGTTTCGGTTTTGTTTTCGCTTATCAATTTTACAATTTTGCAGCTATAACTAACTTTATACAAATGTCTACGATTTGTGAGATAGTGACTGTTTAAAGGGCTTCTCATAGAGCTTGTACAATAATGATATTAGTTTCTAACATCGCCCACATTGCGCGTGATTTTGTTTGTTAGTGTTTTTGTGCTCACCAGTTGCATTAATCCTTTACCGACATTTGAACAGTAAAACAATATACACATGGTGTCACGTTATCATTTACAAGAAGAGGATGTCAGTTCCACAAGTCCACAAGGCCAACAACGCCGTTCCCGCAATGAATTTTCCGCTCTTTTGCAAACTAGTAAGTAAATATTTTAATAATTCCTATTGTGTACCAGTGTGTGAAAGCAGTTTAATTTTGTTAATGTGATTCATAGACCCATTCTAATGGAAATGAACAAACTATCAATTCTCATGATTGTCAATATATTCAAAAATTGTTTAAATAGATTGTGTGTCATTTTAAAAAAGTCTTAATAATACAAATGTGCAGAATTAGTTACTACATTTAGTGATAAGATTGTTTAGCGGCAAAAAAAATGAGCAAGAGTTGAATGTATACTACATGTGTGTGTGTGTGTGTGTGTGCGTAATATATACAATCATTCACTTTTGAGTCTTCACTGCTATTTAAACCCCTCTTTGTTTACCTAATTTTCATACCCGAGTCATTTTACCAGGAAAAATAAATAAATATGTTGACAATAAATTTAAAAAAAATTTGTTTCTGGCCCATGGGGGGATCGAACCCGCGACCTTCGCGTTATTAGCACGACGCTCTAACCAGCTGAGCTAATGGGCCTCGTTGTGTGTGGACTGCTAAAACTCAAACATATTTCTTAATTGGAATACTGAATTCAATTGGGGGAGGAATTTCTATTCAAAGAGATACAAGATATAAATGTATGTGAGAAACTAAAGTTATTAAATATATTTAATTGTTGATGCCAGCTGCTTATCGACTTAACATTGAAACATTGAAAATCAATGAATCAGTTTGTTTATGTTTGCTTCTAATGGCATAAGATGATTGTATTGTACGAGTATCTTCTTAACAATACAATCTCTGTGCGTCGCGTGTATTTCATTTAATCGTAACTCGACTTCTCCCCAGCTCGTAACTGACAACTTTCCGTTGTGAACTTCGTAAATGGTCCGAAGGACGAAATATTGACTAGCAGTGCTTTGCCGATGTCCTTTCGTGGGGACTGTCCACAGTTGGCTTTTGGCTTTTGCACGTTGTAGAACTGTTTGCGCGTGATTATTATCGAATATACTTAGTACGAGTTGTGCCACCAAATGAAACGCGATAATCGCAACGCATCCCAATTTATTAGTTATGAATCCCAACAATTAACAACTTGTCCCTTTGTTTTAGCCCATTGTGTGTGTCATCTAAAGTTGAATTGAAATATTTGTGTATCTGTGAAGATATCTCCAGACACTACGGAGCCAACTTGGCAATGAAGTCGGTTGTGCTTTTTTAACCTTCTGCGAACGCGTTGACTACAATCAGTTCGATAATTTGAAGGCTTTTAGACTTTAAATTTGTGCATTTACCTAAAACTATAAATTCGATTCGATTGCTGGAGCACATCATGCTGATAATCCCACATATCCGCCGAGTTACCTGTCTAAAAAGTTGATTACCAAACAATTGTTTATTTTGTTCCCCAAAAACAGATACTGCACTCGTACATTACATAGTATTTTTAAATGCATGTGCGTGACGGGAAAATAAACTATGTTTTATAGCAAAGAAATGTTGTGAATAATGCATTTTTGATGTTCTGTGCAAGTTGTTGAAAGCTGTTATTGCTTTTATTCCAAATATTAGTCATGGGTGGCGTTAAAGGGGCGCAATTGAACTGTCAGTTGGTTTAGTTCTCAGCACCTGTCGAGCAATATGTTCAAGGCTATTTTCCAGCTTAAGTCTCAGTCATTTTAAACGAATACTTCTAAAATGATATATCTTGCACACCCACAGAGGTTAAAGACCTTGCATAACTGATATTATATAATAACAAAAAAATAAAAAAGGTGCCTTGTAAACTATTGTATTTATGATATTTACCAAAAATAAATGCTTGATAAGCAACAAAAAAATAAAGTAGAACACCAAAGTGAATTTTATCAAGTGCCTTAGCTATCTCAATGATCCACAACATGTCCAGTCCAGATCCCAGCCGGAACAGCACAACCATTTCAATCGAACTCAACAGAACCAATACGACCTCAAGCTGCAATCCCAGCATCGCCAGCCAGCGACGACGACAGCAGAGAGCTGCTCAGCATCGTCAGGAGTCATGGTTCCGACACTCGATGCCACCGGCTGTTAATCGAGATTTTGAATCTCTGGAGCATCTCACACATGATTCGACCAATGGCCTGGATGAGCAGCTGGCGGCATCCTTAAGTGGCAAACTGCCTGTCCTCAGTCATACGAGCATACACCTGAATAGTGCCAATAGTAATCTTGGATTCATCGATTCCGATACACCAAACACGCCCATAACACCGCAATCCGACTCGGTGGCCGGCACACTCTCCTCCTGTCAACCAATTGGTGCTGACAACAGCTCCAGGCATAAGACACGTAATCGCAAGGACTCAAAAGGTTCCATATTATCCAATGCAGCACGCGGATTACGTATGACAACTTCATTTCTACGCCGTAAACGCAAGGAATATGAAGGTGAGTTGGGTTAAAGTGTCGGATTCATTTAATTTCCCCAGCTAAGATACTGAAATAGCTGCTGTAAAAGAGAGTGTACTGTATTAAAATTAAATCTTTAATATAACCTAATATATAACAAGCATAGACCATTTTTTAATTGGTCTACAATTTATGTATTTCAAATGTTTTAAACTGATATTTGTCTTTAAATAATTTAATAAAGATTCTTCTTTCAATAATTGTTGCAGAATTTGTTTAATATTCATATATATATTTTTACAATGATAAAACTCAGAGTTGGGTTTTCCACTCTGAAAATAGCTCTATGGATTTCCATGATTATGCCTTACAACAGGCATAATGGTTAATCTTAATTCTATAAAATTACATTTGCTTGTTCACCCAATCCCGGAGTTCAGCCACATTGGCATAGACCCCAGGATATTGGGATAATGCGCACTTTGTGCCCCAGGACACAATTCCGATAAGTTTGCCGCCAGATACAAGCGGTCCACCAGAATCCCCTTGGCATGCATCCTTATTACTACTCGCCGCACAGATCATAGTCTCCTTGATTTTAGAACCGTATCCATAGGTGGAGCTGCCACATTCCGTGCGTCCCACAACGCGAGTATCGATGTACAAGAGTTGTGCCGAATAACCGCCATTATATGATATAGAACCCCAGCCAGAGCAGCTGGCGGCAGTTCCATGTTGTGGCGTTGTAGTTGCCATCTGGATGGCCTTAATGTTGGTGCCCAGAGTCAACTTGGTCTTCAGTCGTACAACGCCAATGTCGTTGATCTTGGTGCTGGTGCTGTATCCTTCATGTATCTTGAATGATGCCGCATTACTGATAACTCCGCCAATTGATCGGTATGTGGATCCAGCTCGTACTCTTAGCGTTGGCACCGTCACCTTGAGCAGACAATGGGCAGCTGTTACCACCATGGTTGAGCTGATCACGCTTCCTCCACAGAAGTGGACTCCGGAACGTTGCAGTGACACTTGCCAAGGATGTGAACTGATCGTTGTTTGTGATCCGCCCACAATGCGACCACCCAAATCCAGATCCACATCCAGATCCACATCCCGTTGCGCAATCAGTCCATTGGGTATCACAGCACAGTTGGCACTTGCCAAGAGGCCCAAGATTATAACGATAGTCTTCCAGAACATATTACTATTACGTTGCAAGCACTTTTAATTGACAGAGCAGAAGAAACAATGGATTCGCCTTATATAGGGGAATGCAGCTGGTAGACCAGGTGAAAATTCTTTCTATACACTTTGATCCATTGTAAATTAATAAAGTTACAGCTGATTAAGTCTTCCACTTGAAACTAAAGTGATAATCACTCCTGTCAGTTCGATGCGAATAAATCACAAGGTCTGCACATGTTTCTTCTGTCCATTTAAATATCTATTGGTTGATTTAATTTATTTGAGGATGTCTTTAATAGCCTTGTTTAGTATGGATTTGTTAGTTATTCTATTTGAATGGCCGCAATCATTGTTTGTCAGATAATTTCATTATCTTTTGATTTAATGACTAGACTTAATCCATTGTTTGGGTTTTGCCTATTGTAAATATTACAAACGCGTAGGAACGTTGCACTCAAGATTTCTGCACTGGAAGACACCCTGTATTTAAATATGCAGCAAGTTTCCGCATTATGGAAAACTGTTTAATGATTCTTCGATTCATGTGCAAATTTTTGGCTAAATAAGTAATACTAGAATAAAAGTAACTCAATGTCATATTATGACTTCCTTTTTTTAATTTCGGAGAACTGTGGACGGCAGTCCACGCTAGTGACGAGACATTCACATGCATAAATTGACTTGTAGTATATTTATATTTTTGATAAATAATATAAATATTTCAAAGCTATAATTCTCTTCTAAGTACAGGGTATAAACAACAATCATTCCGATGCATATCAGTAAAGCGCGTGAAACTATTATTTAATTTAAAAAGTGAAAATATATAAAACACGAATACAGGTATAACCAACAGTTATTATTTTCTATCTTATGTCAGCCCAACAGATCCACACCTTGTTTCATATTTATTGTTTCTTTTTCCGTCGTCTTCTGAAAGGTAATAAAAACTTGCATTATTGTTGGTATAGAAGGATGTCAAATGTCATCGTCGCTTAAATAAGAACATTTTCAGCTTCCGGCAAAATGTCTTGTTGACTGTTTGCCTTCGGGTAAAATGGTAAAACGGTCAAAATGGCTTGCTGCTTTGTGGATTACGCCATCAACTAACACATTCATATTTTAACACAATCGTAAAATAATAGAAACTTGAGAATTCAACATCTTTTTCCGTCCTGCAAATTTGATATCCTGTTATTTTCCTTGGGATGATGTTTCACCTGCCCCGCTCAGTCCCTAAAATGGCAAATTATTGAAATTGAATTGATAATAAGAATATAGTAAAAAGGTTACCAAATACGTTTCATCCATTTCAATATCCTGAATATCCGGTAAATACTCTACACACTGCTTGAAAGTCACACGCTTTTTAGGTTGATTCTTGTTATTTTTACCGTCGCCATAATCCTTTCGAATTAGAATAGGCTTAAGATAATCTGAGTTCTCCGCCTGTACCTCCGGTTTGATTGAATTCATTTTACAAAATATAATTGCACTTTTATTTGAGTATATAAAATATTTACATAAGTAGTAGAAATTGACTGCTATGCTATCCTAAAAGTATTTCAAAGACTACTATAAAACTTGCAAAAATAACCTTACTCTATTAAAATAACCTGGTATCTAAGTTTAATATTCTAGCAAGTGAGCATCTGATTTTTAGTTATCCGAGTTTATTATCTGGCGCATTAACTAGCCTCTTTTATATCAATTAATTGTCAAAGAAATTAGACGAAACCTTTTAACTCCAATCTTTAAAGATAAAGAATTAAATGGCATTTGTGTTCAACTGTGTCGTAATAAAGTGAACACCGCTGAGATCATCAATGTCTCAACATAAACGTACTTACTTGGATTTCTTTTACTTCTTTCTCATGACATCATCCCGAAGGATGGGAGAGGGACAGAGACAGACCTGATATCCTAATGTGCTCGGCATGAAAGAATAATACATGTTGCGATTGTGCCTGGACACGTTGACATTTTTCACTCATTGCAAAAAGCTTTTTAGGCTAAATGTTCCGTGTCCGTCTAATATCCTTGCAGATAGTGGTAAAGTAAATTAACGACTTCGTATCCCAGCGTGCTTGGGGCCGTTGCCACCAGTTTACCAGCTTTAAAAATCACTGCAAAATTAATTTGGCTCAAATGTATAATTATAAGACACATTTGACATGTCCCTAAAAGAATTTTATGTACTAAAAAATTAAATTTTAAAAAAATTTGTTAATGGCCCATGAGGGGATCGAACCCGCGACCTTCGCGTTATTAGCACGACGCTCTAACCAGCTGAGCTAATGGGCCTGCTTCTCAACGCTGACAAAAGTGGTATAAGACAAATTCAACAATCAGAATTCTATTGACAAATGAACAAAGTAATAATTTAGCGAATACATTTATTTATGCATTTGTACATAATTCTACTAATCACATATTTTTGTTTACATTTTAATAAAAATAGACGCCTGTTCTCCACATTTTTTTGTTTTCCTGCTCTATTAAGTGCTTTTAGTAGAACGCGGCATTCTCATAATATTCTCATAGGAAAATCTCATAATAAAATTGTATGTTTCGTCTATCAAAATTAAATGAGAAATATGCTCTTGTTAGTTCAATCCTCTCAAACTATCGTTTGTATAAGTTGCATTTTCGGCAAGCAACATCCAAGTGTCAGGATGGCCGAGCGGTCTAAGGCGCCAGACTCAAGATGTGAAATCTTGCCTCTTCAACAGGGGTTCGTATGAGCGTTCTGGTCCTCTCTGAGGGCGTGGGTTCGAATCCCACTTCTGACAATAATTTTTTTATTTCAATAAGCTTAAAATACGAGTTATTTTCAAATAAATAATAATCTAATAACTACGTATTTTATTTCATGTGTATGTATTATTTTTATTAAATGAATATAGTTAGCATTCGTTCTAAATTTAATGCAGTCTTTTATCAGTCATAATACTAAATGGCGTTGAGCTTGCCTGCTCAACAAGTGCCTCCGTGGCGCAATTGGTTAGCGCGTTCGGCTGTTAACCGAAAGGTTGGTGGTTCGAGTCCACCCGGGGGCGGATTAACTTTTTTATGTTTTTTAATTTTTTCGAGTTAAAAAAAGCATTTTTAAATATGTTAACATTATATATGTCTTAACTGCAAATATTAGGCTGACATACAAAGATTGAATTTAACCAACTTAAACATAAAGATGTTAAAATTTGTATAATAAATCTCGAAATATCATATTAATGTTATATTCGAGTCAAGCAAGTTTTATAACTTTCAATTTATTATTGTTTTTATGCCAGTACTCGTACTGTAAGTGGTGAAATCTCTCTCGTTTGGTGAAATCTCGCTTCCATCGCTCTTCAAATAATTATGTATGTATGTGTGTGTGTGTGTTTGTTTAGTTCTCTCTCTCTCTTGCTCTCTGACTTACACGCACATACAGGTGAATCAATGCGGCAATTGCTCAGTTGCCCGTCAAACACGCGCGCGCGAAGTCGATAAACCGCATTTCGGTCGCTAAACAAATTTTAGCGTTTAATTGGTTCGGAATAACACATATATACATAGAATTGTTGAATTTGGAATTTGGAAAAGCGTTCAATACTTTTTCGGAACAATGACTTTTAGTATTTCCGCATCATACTTATATTTTGATTTTTAAGGAATAAGTGCGAATGCTTAACATACATATTAAATGTAATTTAAAGGACATAATTTATAAGCAAAAGTAAAACAAATAAATAATTATGTGATGTGTACTTGCAAAACAAGTTGCACATTTACGTTCGTTCCACATACGCCACGTTGTACAGTACACATGTGGCACGTATGATAAAAACCATGACCAGTCTAATGTTAATACATATGTATGTATGTATGTATGTACATATATTGTAGCACATACATCGATGTTTGTGCATCTCTGATTGTATTTCTCTGGCGGTGAATTGGCGCCTTCTCAATTAAGCTCTGCCCATTGGATAGTGTCTATATACTCTCTATAGCTCTTCTCTCAGTTGTCAACGGAATGAGACCCAACAACAATGATTGTTTCCCTTTTCTTTCTATTATGTTAGCATTTCTCACTGTTTATTTCATTGCCATTGTTGCATTATTATTGTAATTGCGGTGTCTCTCACTCACACTCTTTTACATATATATAAATGTTGTTCAAACTAGTTTCTTCATGTTTTGTTTTGCGGTCTCTGTTTTTAATAATATCACTGACCGCTTCTTTTATCACTACTTTTCTTTCGTTCTGTTGTTTTATACATTTTCGTAGCTTTTCGCCAATTTCTCGTTGCACCTTTCAGTTGAATTTGTGATCGCATTTGATTGCTAACAAATTTAAAAAGTTGATTCTTTCAACAAGTACGAGTATTATTTTCCCTCCCCATTACAACCAGCTTACAATTTTTCTTAGTAATTCGATAGTAAAATGTTGAGTTTGTATTGTGCTGAAAATAAACGCAAATTAAGTGACGAAGGTAAATTTCCAAGATCAGATAAGTCACATATGTATATTGTTTAATATTTAAACAATTAATTGTTGAACTCATGTAATTACTAAAATACATTATCTCCAAGATTTAACATATTTACATGACATATTGCATGTCAAATGAATGATTCAATAAATTTTATATTGCGTATTTCTATTTATTTATTCATTTTTACAATATTTGTTCATCAGTTACGTCCGAATTTCAAAATACTATACTATATAAACTTTGTGTGTGTTGTTATTTATAAATAAATAAAAACAAAAACGTCATCGTTTGAATGTGCAGTGAAAGATCTTTCTAAACTGATGACATTTAACATTTAAAAAATACATAAAGAAATGAATTCATGATCGTAATTAGAATGTCAAAAACTGGATAAAAAACAAGTTTCTGTAAAATAATATAAATACAGTCATTTTACTTCGTTTCACTTGAATACCTTCAAAAATTAGTATCTTTTGAGAACTGCGTTTTAAATGGCATTAAGAAACAAAACAATGTCATTGTCAAGCGACAAATGTTCAACGAATATACATACATACATATATTTTTGAGTATATGAAAAATATACATATATATTACTAATTGGGATAAAATTCTATGTAGATAATATTACAGTTCAGACACATAATTCACCTTTAAAATATTCTCTTGTTTATTTTAATTATTTTCACTTTTGCTTTCAATGTGTTTTTATTCATATGTATGTACATCTCATACAAATTTATGGTTGTAGATCAAATATGATATAGGGAATGGCATGCTCGACTATTTGCTTCCCTGTGCATAGTAAACTGACCTGTCAAGGTAAACGAATAATTGAGCAATCTTAAGTTTATATGCACTTATAAGTTTTAAGGGAGATGCATAAGAGATTAGTTCAAATTAGCTAAGTTTTTAATTTGTTGCACATGTATTCATATTTGATCATATATGTATTTGTTGTTTAGTTTATTCTACTTACTTGTCGTTCGCATTGACAAAATAGCCAACCCATATCCCAATTATTGTTCGATTGACAATCATTTTGTATTGATTCGGTTTTCACAATGAGCTGTCGGTCGGTTGTCATTACTGTGCTACTTTCATGGGGCATACCATACATACTACGTATATATGTACATTTCACACTGCCAGCTATAACTGACTAATACATACTCCTACTCATTCTATATCTATATGGGTAAATCATGTACAAATGCATGAAAAATATGTGTTTGTATTGCGTTGGCAAATAATACTGGTTGATGACAAATATAGCACGAAGTGTATTTATTTCTTTACATACCCTGTACGCTTAGTTAGTAGAGGGTATTATGAATATGCTTAATATGATGATAAAGAAGCGGTTAAATGATTATACAATTGTCTAAATTAAAGAATTTAATAAACTTATAAGCACTAATGTTATAATGACAGGGTATTTTATATTCCAGTCTCAGTTGTCGACTTTCGTTTTACCACCCGTATTTGGAAAACTTTAAAAAATGCTACGGGTTAGATAAAGGTTTCATAAAATAAAATAAAATATATGCAAAAATGGATGTATGTGAGACATAGTTAAGTTAAAATATATAGCGTTCCATTCGATATGCATCATTTACATATGATGTGGGGTATATAATTAGACGTTCTTATATACAGCTGTGAGTTAGCCTGAATTTTGTTATCTTTAAAGCATCTTAAGGCAGGTTATAAAATTCTTGTATATTATTAGTTAAACACTTGCATTCAGTAATTTACATTTTGTATATTTGGTTTTTTTATTGTTTTAAATAGAATCCGCAAATGTGAAAGTAAGTCTGTTTGGAAACAGTCCAAAATACATTCATATAGACTTGCCCAATAATATACATATGTATATTTTTAGATATTTATAGCTGCAAAATAAAAGCAAAACAACAATTTATTTGCTTCTTGGCCTGCTTATTTGCCAGACTCCATAGATTATTTTGAATATGTTACTTACAGAACAGAAATACTCTTTTTCTACTTATTTTCCTTTGACTTGTTCTAATCCATCATGTTGTTGTTTATCTATATATGGGTTTTCTTCTGTATTTTTAATGTTGGTCTACTAATGTCATCTGTAATTACTTCAGTTCACAAAGTGCCGACTAACGTTGGGCCTTTATTAATATTTATGGTCAATTTCGATGTAAACAGTGGGGTCTACATGCAATATTGTGACGAGGAAAAGGCGCTTGGGTCCCTCCCATTGCTAGCTATTATATTAATGATATATTCTCTGTAATTTACTTTGCCCAATTTAAGACTTAACGAGCTGACTTAGAAAATCCGAAACTTTAAATGAAATTATTTTTAATTTTTAAAATTAATTGATTTCTCATATACTCGAAATTGATGTGCAGCTGAACTTCTCTATAGTAAGCTTATCTCTATTTATAAATATTTATCAATATGTCATAACATTAATAAAACTATGACAGTTTCTACACGTAATGTCGATTTCATTATAATTTGACCTCATATAAATTTGGTTCATTTGGGAAAATATAAATTGGTAAGCAAATTTATATTATTTTCATGAAACATTTTTTTAATAACTTCGAACTGAGCAATGTAAATTTGAGCATGAATTTTCCTCTAACTTCCCTTTCAAGTGCCTAAAACAGCAAGAAGGCTGCATTTCTGACCCCATAAAGTACATATATTCTTAATCAGTACGAATAATGGAATCTAATTCAATTATCATTAAGTTAAAAATTTAAAAAAAATAATTTCGAAATTTCGAATCTTTAAAATTAACAAAATTTAAATGCAGATGGAATTTAGAGGTAAAACCATGCTCAAATTTATTTACGCATGAAAATTTATGGAGTTTTGACAGAGTTATCGCAGTTCAAAGTTATTAAAAATCAGAAATATCAAAATAAGCGAAATTTTCAAACCAATCATCATTGAACCAGGATCATTTACAAGAGTCCTGATTATAATACTGCTGATCATCTTGCGTATTTATACATTATTGAGATCATAAGTATCTCTAGCAGCTAGAGAATCTATATATAGCATAATATAAAATCTATTTTAAATTTCTCTATGATTTGATTGACTTCTAAGCTTCTTTCAATCGTGAATTTTGAATAGAAATTGCATTATTACCAATACGTTGGGTTTCTCCTATACGATGGTAATCTAAGGGCCTAATTATATTTTAGTGTTTGCTCTTGTTTACTGTGGCCATCGCAAACACGCTAACACGAGCATTACCATACTTAGTATTTGGCTTTGGCTTTGGTTTTGGTTTTGGTAACACGCAAATGAAAGTGTTTGCTTATGATTTGTCAATGACAACTTGACAATGGTATGCTTCTCATATAGTTCTGTTGACTTCCGTTTTTATAATGGGCGAGGTCGTTGACTTGTTTACTTTTTCGTCTGGTTAAAGTTTTATTTTGTATTCGTCTTCCTATAAAGAAACTTGTGTGTTTTCTTTTTGCTGTCTCTTAATTAAAATCAATACTCTTCTCTCTCTCTCGATTGAAATGTGTGAATAATTTGACAATGGAACTGGAACGAATCGTAGTAATCATTTCATATCACATCGTTAATCAAATAGATAAACTATCAAAAAAAAGAACTACTACCTGGTCCCGAAAGGGCATTCACAATGACAATCAAGAGCTAAATCAAAAGTTAAGTGAAATTTCGTGAATCTCAGTCGAGTAAAGTAAAGAGTGCAATAATTAAAGTGAATTAATAAGGATAACATTGAAGAATCATGTCAACATGGCAGATCCCAATAAATACAATGGCCACAACAACTCAAGTAACATCAATGGGAGCAACAGTCAACAAGTGGACGCCCCTACATCCTCATCCGCATTCCAGGCACCGAATTCCATCTCGAGTGTCTCGCAACAGGTGCAAATGTGGTGCCAGCAATGCTTGCGGCGGCTGAGAGGAGAGGCATTGAGGCACACGGCCACCACAGGACCAACACAACAGTTTGCCCCAGACGTTGGCACCAACACGGGACCAGCTGGAGACGCATCTTCCTCCACTAATGATGATCTGCATAGTGTTGAAACAACTGAAGTCGATGGACACATTCGGCCAAGGCGTCTAACTGAAGAAACGGGCAATCCTCCAAAGCGAGAAAGCTGGATTTCAGCTTCCAGGCGAAAACTACTGGAAAGAACGGGCTTAATGAAGCCCAAATGTCAAGGTGTCTATACATTTCTATCCATCTATCTGAGTAGCTTTTATATTCATTAATCTATTATATAATAGTTGCTTTTAACCCATGACACTTGATGCAATTTACACTTAAATGATAGACTATTTTTTTAACGTCTGAAAAAAGGCATAAATATTGATGTATAACATTTAAAAAGGTCGGGTTTAAGACACTGAAGTAAGCTTTACTTACTTCTTAAATTAAGAACATTAATCTTAAATATTTTGGTCTTAAAATTGTCTAATACTAATCTAAAAATTCGCAGTTCTTAATATAAGAATTAAAAATCTTAAATTGTTAAGAAAATATAAATATGTCATATTTAATCTGAAGACAATAATGACACCGTGGCGCTCTGGTTAGAGTCGCCGCTTCAGTTTGATAACAAGTCGTGGGATCGAAACCCGCTCTAGCTAAGGAAAAGACATATAGTCGGAATATTTATAAAAAATAATATATCCAAAAAAAAAATATAAAAAAAAAAAAAGATTAAAGTTAAAGACACCTTATTATTTAGTTTTTTATTTTTTGTTTGAGAATTTGAGACTGTTTGGTTTTAATTAAGAACTTATTCTTATTTGAAATGTTCTTAAAATCAAGATGTTTTTTAAATTTAAGAATTTTATGTTCTCAACGCATTTTTTAGACCTAAATTCTTAGTTCTGAGACCAACATCTTGGCTTTAGAACATTTTTTTATCAGTGTATATTCAAATTTGTGGCTATAGGCGAAATCGAATATATTTAGTTTTTATTATTTTTTACTATTTGACAATATTTAAAGTGATTTATTAATCAATTAAAATACATGGAATTCTGAAAATAATATGGATTATGAAATAACATCAGAAATATGTCTTTAAACACTTGAGCTTAATGAATATTGACTCAGATTAATATAATCAACTAATCTGACCATCTAACTAAGCAACTAATCAAGCTGATTGTCTTTTCTAGGGTATTTCAACTTCGGCACACCGAAGCTACTTTAATCAATGTTGGTTTTTAGTTTGTAATTGGTCCCTTGTGATAAGCTGGAAATGCACTCAATGTAATAAACGCTGTTCAGGGAAAAACTAACTTAACATAAAAAACAATAACAACAGATGACAGAGAGACATAGAAACAAACATACACATAATTCATTTCAATGGTTGAAACGCACCCCAAAGGGGTAACAAATCTTTCGACCCTGAATTTCGTAGTCAATTTCCACCTTTGCACGATTCTCATATCGTTTTTCAGTCGCAACACAAAGCTGCAAGAGAACACACCACGCAGCACGCGGCAAGAAGCAAGGACAAGAATTAAATAGATAGATATAAAAAACGGGGGCAACAACATGAAAAAATAGTGTTGTGTTTTGTTGTGGCTTCTGTAGTATCTCTGATATCTGATAACCGTGTGACAATTAATTATATTACCGATTGTAATCGTGAATGTTAAGTGTATTCTTCTATATTCGGATATAGTTCAGAAATCGAATGCATCACGTGTCAGTTGTTGAATTTGTGACAAATCGATACTGCGTATTTTCCATATATGCACCTTCGAAAGTGACTCTACCTATATTTACCATTAGTTCCAAGTGTATATTTTAATATATGCATCTAAAGTTTCCTTCGCAGACTATTTAGTATGCATTAAGTGTTCGTTTATAAGGATATATTTATATAAATAAATACTCGCAATAATTATGCAAAATGTCAAAGTTGAACAAATCTGAGAACATTTTGCGAAATGATGTGAATAAAACTACGTTTAAGAGCGCAAGCGCTTGTCCAGTGAAACTCCTAGTACGCCCATTGCCACGCCCACTTGTGGCTTGTTCCCTTGACTGGTTCCAGTCGTAATACAGCTGCAAGCAATCAAATCCCACAATCCCACAATCTGGAGGGGGCTATTAAACCAAGTATAGCTGGGGAGAGCATAGCTTTTCAGACCGTCTGCCAGTACGGTTCTGGAATTGAGGGTTGCGAGGACGAGAACGAGGATCAGGAATCAATTGCGACGGCTGCTACGGAATTAATAAGCGATATTCGAGATTCAAATAGAAGTCTCAACGCACCGCAGCGTCGAAATCGCTCCCAGAGACGCAGAAGATTCTCGACGAGGCAGTGTCACCGTTGGAGCAGAATGAGCTTTCGCAATGTCTACAAAGCGCTATGTTTACGTTGGAGGCGTAAGTTATATATTGAGCTCGAAATTGTGAAAATTTCAGCCTTCTAGCTCTTGCCGTTTACATCTGAGAGTGCTTTGAAATCCAATATTCAGTTAAGATCTATCAAAATTTCGGTTCATCAATATGCTCGCCAATTGTACAAGGCCTGATGAGGTCAAAGAGCTGTCCATATTGATGAAACAGCATCAAATAGTACCAGATGTTGTTGCCTGTACGCCACCCCTGGTTGTCAACATCATGTATCCCTGCGAGACAAAGGTCAAACCGGGTTCTCATTTCACGCCCTGGAAGGTGCGTCACCAGCCCGTGATTAGATGGATGGCAGAGCCGAATAAATCATATACTCTGGCCATGATTGATCCGGATGCCCCAAGTCGGGCTACTCCATTATATCGGGAGTGGGTACACTGGTTGGTGGGCAACATTCCTGGCTCCGATGTCATTCATGGCGAGCCACTTGTTGCCTATATTGGCAGTCGTCCACCTGCGGGAACGGGCAGACATCGATATATATTCATTGTCTTCAAGCAGATTTGTCACTTGGACTTTGATGAGATCCATATACCCAATGATAAGTATGATGAGCGTCGCAGTTTCAGTATCAAACGATTTGCACAAAAATATGCTCTGGGAAATCCTGTAGCTCTCAACTTTTTCTTCTCTTCTTGGGAAAGCGATGAATTGTAATGAGTATTATTATTTATTTTGATAATTGAATAAATACTTAAGAATAGTTGGGAATATTTTAATGTCTATATATTATTTTATATTTAAATCAAAATTATTTATTCTTTCCAGATGAAGATGAACCCGCACCGTTCGATTCCGATACAGATGAGGGGGAGAAGCGAATTATCGCTTTAAATTCGCAACAGCCGATTAATTATTGTAATAATCGAATATCAACGGCTAAATATAAGTGAGTACCCATTTATTGTGTATGGGTGTATCTTATCTTTTGTTTGATCTGTTCAAAAGTTGATAAGATATTACACATTCAATTAATTCACTTATTGATTCATTATCTTCATTATTTCTCTATTTATAGTGTTGCCAGCTTTTTACCGTCGTTCCTCTTTGAGCAATTTAGACGATATTCCAATTGTTTTTTCTTACTTATTGCATTATTACAACAAATTCCGGATGTATCTCCAACGGGTCGTTACACAACACTGGTGCCACTCATATTTATACTCTCCGTTAGCGCCATTAAAGAGATCATCGAGGATATTGTGAGTACATCAATTTTGGATTTTTAAAAAGTTGTTTGCAATTTATTTTAAAAATTTCTTTTTATGGTAAAGCTAAAATTATTTGAAATTTATATATTATATTTTCAGAAACGTCACCGCGCTGACAATGAGATCAATCATCGAATGATTGAGAGGCTAGAAAATGGCACGTGGACCACTGTGCGATGGTCTGAGCTGTCGGTTGGCAACATTATCAAAGTGACGAACGATACATTTTTCCCCGCAGATTTAGTATTGTTATCCTCCAGGTAAATAGAAAGAATTCTTTTTCTTGATCTCAATTAAATCTGAGTATATTTTAATTAATTTTAGTGAACCTCAGGCCATGTGTTTCATAGAAACGGCAAATTTGGATGGGGAGACGAACCTGAAGATTCGACAAGGTGTTTCAACTACAGCCAAATTACTGGAAACAAAAGACTTGACGCAATTTCAGGGCAGGATAGAGTGTGAGCTACCAAATCGACAGTTGTACGAGTTTAACGGCGTTCTCAAGGAATTTGGCAAACCGTAAGTTCATCAACAATGATTATCTATTCCCTGAGAACTTATTAAATGATTTTTAAAATTGCAGTGCCGTTTCGCTTGGCAATGATCAGGTTCTGCAGCGTGGGGCGATGCTACGGAACACCTCGTGGATCTTTGGAGTTGTCGTTTACACGGGACACGAGACGAAGTTGATGAAGAATTCAACGTCAGCTCCGTTGAAGCGATCGACTGTCGATAAACTGACCAACACTCAAATTCTGATGCTGTTCATGATACTGATCTCTCTCTGCATAACAAGCGGACTGTGCAATTTGCTATGGACTAAAGATCATTCCAAGAAGGACTGGTATTTGGGAATCGGCAGTTTCCAGAGCACGAATCTCGGCTACAATCTGTTGACGTTCTTTATTCTGTACAACAATCTGATACCAATATCCCTTCAAGTCACCTTGGAGCTCGTACGATTTCTACAGGCCATTTTCATCAACTATGACATTGAGATGTATCACGAGGAGTCGAATATGGCGGCCAGTGCCCGTACTTCCAATCTCAACGAGGAGCTCGGCCTGATCAAGTACATCTTCTCGGATAAAACTGGCACACTGACGCGAAATGTAATGATATTTAAAAAGTGTTCGATTGCCAGTCACATCTACAAGCCGGAACGTACGCCGGAGGAATCGGATCTGGTGCAGAATATCCTTCGACGACATGAAACATCCAGTGACATTGAAGAGTTCCTTGTGCTCTTATCCGTGTGCCATACAGTGATACCAGAAAAGAAAGAGGATGGCGACATTATTTATCATGCTGCCAGTCCGGATGAGCGTGCTTTGGTCGATGGAGCCCGACAATTTGGCTACATCTTCGACACACGTACTCCCGAGTATGTGGAGATCAATGCATTGGGGGAGCGCAGGCGCTTCCAAATCTTAAATGTACTCGAATTTACATCGACCCGCAAGAGGATGTCGGTTATTGTCCGTACACCTGAGGGGGAAATAAAGTTGTTTATGAAGGGCGCCGATTCGGTGATTTATGAACGTCTTTCGTCCCGTAATCAATCCTACCGTGACATGACACTGCAGCATTTAGAGGAATTCGCATCAGAGGGATTGCGTACTCTGTGCCTGGCTGTGGCCGACATTGATCCAGAAGTGTACGAGGAATGGAATCAAACGTATCACAAGGCAGCGACAGCGCTGCAGCAACGTGAGAGGAAACTCGATGATGCGGCCAATCTCATTGAGATTAATCTACGTCTATTGGGTGCGACGGCAATTGAGGATCGTCTGCAGGATGGCGTTCCGGAGACAATTCAAGCATTGCTCGAGGCTGGCATTTATATCTGGGTGTTAACTGGAGACAAACAGGAAACCGCCATCAATATTGGTTACTCATGTAGGCTTATTACACACTCCATGGATATTATCATACTCAACGAGGAGAGCCTAGATGTAAGTTGAATATTCTGTTATCTATTCAAAATACGCCTATTTATACCTATTAATTTTATGTTCTGATTGGGTTTTTTCCTTTGCAGTTCAATTTAAATTTACAAGTTGAATCAAACTCTTTTTTTACAAAAGTTCAATTTTTTATTCTTTATTTTTAATATTATTTTTATTTCACTATCTATATTTATTATTATATTTTATTATCTATATTTTTATTTATTTAATTTAATCAGGGATTAAAACCAAAACGAATATTGGTTTCAGTTACGGTTTCGGTTATGCTCGAATTAAGGTTTTCGGTTATCGACTATGCAAAATCGGTTATCGGTTTTTTATAAGTTTCGCTTTAAAAATACCGGTTTGGTTTCGGTTCACAAAAAAAATTAAAAGGTTTTCGGTTGACCAAAATGTTTACATGAAAAAAGACAGTGTTCTTTTTAGCCTGGAAAATAATGTTATCGGGTTACTGGAATGATTCAGTGTAATGTAATGACATTTAACAACTTTGAACTGTCATAAGTTTGTCAAAATTCAGTCAATTTCCATGCGCAATGTAAATTTGAGCATGATTTTACCTCTAATTTCGATCTGCATTTAAATTTTGTTTATTTTCAAAAATTCGAAAATTTCGATATTTTTAGAAAAATGATAAGTGATAACACTGTAAATTTTCCAAAAAAATTAGATTTTCAAAACTTTTTAAAAATGAAAAAAATTTAAATGCATTTTAAATTTGGAGGTAAAATCATGCTCAAAATTACATTGCGCATGAAAATTGATTGAGTTTTGACAAAGTTATGGCAGTTCAAAGTTGCTCAGTACCTGTGACGGCCAGAACCGATATTAACCCTTATAAATGAATCGGTTACTAAACGGTTATTTCGGTTTAAAGAGTTTCGGTTTGTGGGTTTCGGTACAGCGGGAAAAAATGTATTTCGTTTACGGTTACAAATTTCAATCGGTTTTCACCGGTTTAAGGTTACGGTTTCGGTAAAGGTTTTATTCCTTGAATTTAATATAAATTTTTGTCTTATAATAACATTTTCCTGCATCTCTTTTTTACACATTTGATTATAAATGAATACACTTATATATTTGTGGTTTGGTAAATTTGAATTCAATTTTTATTTTCAAATATTAAACTATAAATTGTACATTTGTAATATTTTTTAAAATTTATATTTCTTTAAATTTTATTATCTTTGTTTTTACTTACTCAATTTAATTCAAATAAATCTCCCCATTGAAAGTTAATAATAATGATTAAATAATTAAAAAATGTATATAATACTCAACAACTTTTGCAGGCAACCCGAGACGTCATCCTTCGGCATTCCGGCGAGTTTAAGAGCTCCACGGCCAAGGATGCGAATGTGGCGCTCGTCATCGATGGCAAGACACTGAAGTATGCATTGAGCTGTGACTTGCGCGGTGATTTCCAGGATCTGTGTCTCATCTGCCGCGTGGTCATCTGCTGTCGCGTTTCGCCCATGCAAAAGGCCGAGGTTGTCGAGATGGTAACGCAGAGTACGAAGGCCGTGACGCTGGCTATTGGCGATGGAGCTAACGATGTGGCCATGATACAAAAGGCAAGCGTTGGCATTGGCATTTCTGGCCAGGAAGGACTTCAGGCTGCCTGCGCCTCTGACTATTCAATTGCCCAATTTCGTTTTCTGCGTCGCCTGCTTCTCGTCCATGGTGCCTGGAATTATGCACGGATTAGCAAGCTAATCCTCTACAGCTTTTATAAGAATGTCTGCTTATACGTCATCGAACTCTGGTTTGCCGTCTACTCGGGCTGGTCTGGCCAGATTCTATTTGAGCGCTGGACAATCGGACTGTACAACGTTTTATTCACAGCGATGCCGCCGTTTGCGATTGGACTCTTTGAGAAATTCTGCACGGCTGAAACGATGCTAAAGTATCCGTTGTTATATAAACCATCGCAGAATGCGAAACTCTTTAATGTTAAAGTATTCTGGATCTGGATATTCAATGCATTGCTGCACTCCGTCTTTCTCTTCTGGTTGCCAATGGCCGCATTCATGAATGAATCTATTTGGCAGGATGGTAAAACGAGCGATTATCTGCTCCTGGGCAACATGGTCTACACAGTAAGTTGTAATTATGATAAATATTATTTATGATTATTCCTAACATTTATTTAATCCTTTTGCAGTATGTTATTGTCACCGTTTGCTTGAAAGCCGGACTCATAACTAGTTCGTGGACCTGGTTAACACATGCTGCCATTTGGGGCTCAATTGTGCTTTGGTTTACCTTCGTTCTCATCTACAGCCACTTTTGGCCAACACTCAAGTTCGCCAGCAATTTCGTGGGCATGGACATTCAACTGTTGTCAACTCCAGTCTTTTGGCTTGGTTTATTCCTCGTTCCCATTGCCAGTTTGCTCATCGATGTGATTTGTAAACTGTACGTGTGAATTACCTTAACTGTTTCTCAGTTCTTGTGGTTAATTATATGTTTTATTCATTGTTTATATAGGATACATAATACAGTTTTCAAAACACTCACCGATGCTGTACGAGAATCGGAAATACAGAGTCATGATCCCTCCCAAGTGATGGAAGAATCTCGTTCTTCGTAAGTATTCAACTAGATGAAACATATACTAAGTATTACTGCATTATTTCTGGGTTTCCTTTGAATTGGTTAACTATTGGCAACAAACTAAGCCTTTTGTTTACTGTGCAAAACCAGCAACAACAACAGCAGCAAGCAAAAAAAGAAACAACAACAAAAAATTTGCTACATTTTCAATTTGAATTGTTGCGCATTTTTCTTTCATAGAATTAAGAGTTTTAACCGCAAATCTTTATTTTTTATTTACTTATTGCGATTCCAGCTATTATTTTGTAACATTTGTTTGCACAACTCTGTAACATCTTTAATTGTAGTGCTAATAGATCATTTTGCATCCTCTCTAATCACTTAATTACAAAAATAAACCCACACAACCCACCTGAATAACTGTGTAACTGTTGAAATTGTGTTTGTTTTTTAATCTCATTGTTTATGTTTTTCTTACTTATGATGAGGTAACTCCTCCCACTAGACATGTAGTTGAAAGTAGTGGTATTATTCTTTAAAAAAAATTATAAACAAAATCGAGCTGATTTAGTAGTTATAAGTAGTCAACCCTTTTCTCTCTGCAAATTGATAAAACTAATATTAAACACTAAACGAGTCGACTGATTATAAAGACTTATACATAGATGAAACGACATTAAACTTTACCATACCTAATCAAGTATAAATAAGTCTGTCTTATCTTAAAGTGCCTATCTATATTTGCATTTATCAGTCAGTCTGCATTTAAGAATGATCTTATCATTCACATATATTCAAGTATATAAGTCATAGAATTACAAACTGTTGGGCGTAATCTAATCTGAAAAGTTACCTAGTAAAAATGCAATATTATTTAGAGGCTGGTCTAGTGAATTAAAAATCCCCAGTTGCCTGCGATTAATATTTAGTATTTATAAGCAGAATTTATTGTTAAGCATTGAATATACAAAATAAAACAATTTAAATTTGGTATTTAATTGATTTATATCAGAATTAGTGATATTTATTTCAATCAAGTCTGTTCTGAATTCCTCTATAATTATTAAATCATTTCCTAGCATACTTTTTGGAGCATTGTAGAATTTAAATTGTTGTGAAATTGAAGCGAAATTGGAATTCAGAACGACTCAGACACAACATGCATTGCACACTCGTATTATTTAGATTAAAATATAATTAATATATTATATTTAATTTTGGAAGCATTTTGATAAGCATAATACAAAAACATGAACGTACACTATTATTAAAAGTTGAGTTGTTTAGCAGTTTCGTGTGTTTTTTAGTATTAAAATGCATTGAAAGAAACAAACACAATTATGTTAAAATAGATGGAAACATGAATTAGCAAAAATCATTTGATACATTTGATAAATCGGAAAAGATGTAAATTTCTCTCTCCTCTTCTATCCTTTATTAACAACATAAACTGCATAATATCACATTAATTTTAATTATGTTCGAGCCAAATATAAATATGCATAACCATTGTTATCAATCCCAACTCCCCCCTTCCATGCCGTATCCACCGAAATTGTCAAACTACGTATTATTTCCGCAACTCCTTCAACTTGGACATCATGCAAATGCAAATATTAACAGTATGGAACCGGGTTTTGGCCTTAAATCGACATCCAACCACGAGCTAATAGAGAGAAAAAAGAATGGTGGCTCAAAGCGAAGCTCTCCGTTAAAGAATACAGAAGGTCAACACCGTCAATTACGCATAGAGAACTTGGATTTCGTCGAGGATATCAGAGATCAGCAGCAATATCGACAAAGACATCGATGGCGAGGTAGTTCCCAGGTGGACGAATTTGGCAGCGAGGTCCTGCACATTTAGATAGTCAATTATAATTATAATTGTTATAAAACATTTATCAATAAAAGGGTTTTTATTTTTTAAGTATACAATAAGTCATGTACATTGTGTTGATTTGTGTCTAAGAACATGTAAAATATCTTAAATAAATATATTAAGTGACTAAGTAATTAATTAAATTAACCACTATACACAATAATGTACATATGTGCTCAGGGCGTATTATGCCATTATCATATCCATACAATCAATCAGTTATTATTCACACATAAGTCAAGGTATTTGCATAGGAAATAAATAAATTAATGAAACTGTGATATTGAGTACTATAGCATATGAATTGCGTGCAATTAGCAACTTTTTAAAGTGTTAAATTTTTCATATTTTATGTATCTACTCTATGTAATTTATTAGTATTCTAAGCTGATTGCTAGAAAGCTTCAAAAAACATGTCAAAAGCCTTTCGCATTTGAGCCAATTTCGCAGCTCAAAAAAATATAGCATACTATTAAGAGCAGGATAAAATTGAAAGCCTACCTTTTATAATTTTTAAATAATCCAAAAAGTATGCTAGGTATATTTTTGTGAAATTGTTTTGAAAAGGGATTTCGTAAGATGTTCGATAAACTCTGATGCTTATTCACAAAGTCTTTGTATTATTTTTTATATATTTTACTTGAAAGTTGTGGTTAAACAAACATGATAATACATGTGATAAAGAATACCAACGTCTATAAATATATGTAAATGTACTAAAACATCAACTTATGTTGTGAAATCCAGTTAACAAGTATTATCATTTAAGCAGAAGCGTTGCAGAATATTTATTAATATATTACTTGTTATTTGCATTTAATTATTGTTATATTTTTAACTAAACTATTCCTTAAACCGTCCTACATTCCTTAACCATAACTAATCTAAATATTATATATTGAACCCAACTGGAAAATTTATCCTGAAAACTGTACGGTGTTAAAAAAAATATATATTCTGTTATTAATTAGTCATGTTTCGTCTTCCACTAAATGAAAGTATAGCTATCTTTTTGGAGGTGTATAAAATGATTAATCTTAGGTTTGTTCCACTTTCATTTACGAATAATACAAAGAGTATGCCATATATACTATTATATACGAAAGTGCTATTCGGAACAGGCCTAAATATATGGGTTCTTTTATTTTGTATACAATTTGTAAAACTAATTATTAATAATAACTCAGTGTGCTTAATAAAGATATAAAATGTCCCAAAAAAAAAGCAAAGAAATTGCAATTATCAAGATCGGATTACAATAAAAGACATATGCATATTGAAAGTGATAAAAATAAGAAAAAGTAGTGAGTCATTAATAGGTATTATAATAGTTTTCAGTTCAAATTTGCCCCCATTGATTGCCACAGTTCGCATGCAATTGATGTTCCCTGAAATATAAAAGAATAATTAATTATTGAAATTTCGGCACACATTTGTCATGCTGAATGTTTTGCACTTAATCATATAATTTTCTTGTTTTCAATTTTTATTCTAACACACAAAAAATTGAACAAAATCTCTCTTATTGACTATCTAATAAAATTAAATGCAATACAATACAATACAATTTTCCTAAATATGTATTTACAATTTTCATGAATATTTTCTTTGCGTAACTCTTATTTATGTGTGTGTGCGCAGAACTATGTATGCCTTGGGATCAATTCTTCGGTGTAAGTAATTCATAGATAAATTGTCAAGTTTAATCTATATGTATATAATTTCACATATGGTCCAATTCATAGTCATACAAACACACATTCACACCACTTCATTAGATTATTACGAGTGTGGTACGAGTAATTGTCCAATTGAAGGAATCCCAAATTGTCTTATAGGGATTACACATAAATTTATCAATTTAGGGGATGGCAAATAGCACAGCATAAGATTGAATAAACCCGAATATACTTACTTATAGAATCACCATAAGATCTTATATACTGATTATAGAGTATATACTTACATAATGCATGTTATATATTCAAGATACTCCGCCGTTACTTTTAAGTTGCCGTATGTGATATAAAACTCTTTTGGTTTAACAATTATAAATTAATACATTGGGAAATCTGCATGCTCTATAAATTTAGAACGCCTTTAAGCCTTTGTCACATTTTGTAGCGCAAGAAGTATTTAACTGCTGTTGACCTTCTCACTTATGATTTAAAGCCAATAATGATGGAATGCTAACAATTCAAAATGAAAATAATTCGTAGAAACCAAATAAAGAAAACTGCATTAAAACCCTATATGTACATTACCCATTACTAAAAGTCCCAAGACCCTTCAAAAAAAAAACAAAACCAAAAATTAATTCTACAGATTTACTGAAACTGCGAGATTGCTACGAAATGTTTTCACCCGTCGTGCCAATACAAGAGTTGAAACGGAACTAGAATTATCGCGTGAGTACAATCTATTTTCCAATCAGTTTGCAATGTGTGCGCCCAAGGACATTAGCTGGCCGACCATCTGGTGTTGGTACTTCATTTTTTTTTTAATGGGATAGTTATAAATACATATACTAGTTAATAGCCACCGTAATCAGCTTTAGAGATCCGGGTAATTGATGATTTGCCATAATTACAGCTGGCAAATCCCATTTAGTAATTGACATTTATGATGGTTGGGTTTTCTTTTTTTTTTTGTAACGATAAGATTATTTTCATATCGATTTAATACAGTTTTCATCAGCCAGCTACACTTCACCTATCATATTAAAACAAACACATTTACAAATTTTCAAATTGAAAGGAATTTAAACTGATATTCAATATTTTAATCCACAGATGGCTATGCATTTTCTCAAGAGGAAGGCGGTGCTGTTCCGCAATCTATAGTTATTCGCGCATATGATACGAATTTGCCCAAACCAGAGGGTAACTAAGAACCATCTCGGAAACCTAGCAACAATTGTATTTATGGCATTATTTGTTGAAAGTAAGACCTGAACTTTAGGACTGCTTATGTGTATGTGTAAAAGGGCCAAAGAATATAAATTATTTAAGCACACATATTTTAAACATACTAAAACCAATGTTAATACAAACTGAAATTTATGTGAAACACTCTTTTTCTGAAATTATTGCATCAAGATATTCTAAATGTGTCTTACATAACTATTCTTTTTATAAATGCTGCATATATAAAAATATCTAAAATATCTATTTCTATCGTAACTGTTAATTATTTTATAAGTCAAAAACACTTAAATAAAGATGTTAGATGCAGTTTCATTATTCGTATCTACAATTTCTTATATTAAATAAACCGACTTTTTTTTAATGGATCAACGAAAACCAGCAAGAACACATTTAGCATTATTAAGTAATGTTAAATAACATCAACAACTCTATTCAGTTTTTTCGAGGATTGCATTTTAAATATTTTACAAATTTAATTTTTGAATTTTTGCAAAACCGTAATAACTCTATTTAAATTTAACTGCTTTTTAACCGAGTTGCCAACCAGAAAAAAATTAATGTTGGGCAACCTTTCAATGAAAGTCCCATATTAAAAAATGAACGAAAAATAAAGAGCACCGGAACCGGCTATGATCAAATCGTTCCGATTAAGTTCATCGCCAACTGACCAACTCAATAATTGAACTAAATGAATGAACGCTTGAGAAACATCCGATTGATTTGATGCAGCTCTAACAGACACACACTCACAAATTTAGTTTTAATGCAACCCTGAGGAACGACGCGGCTTTCCATTTACGTTCGCCTAAGTTATATTTTCACTGAAAGTTAAGCGTAAATACAGATTCTCTGCGTAAAAGAAAACAAAAAGAGTTCCAATGGATGATATGCTGAGCCCCAACTATTCCATACCCAGCATTGGGCTTGCGCCAACGCCGATTCACCACAGCCTTGACGCCGATCAACAAATAGAAGCATTACCACATCAGGTTTACCACCCAGCAGCACCAGAACCACCAACCGCAGTAACCTCAGGAGCGCAACAGTCTGATCCCAACAATGTAACAAGCGGCCCAGATGGAAGCGGAGGTAGTGGCCTGTTTGGCCACGAGCCGTCATTGCCTTTGGCCCACAAACAAATGCAAAGCTATCAGCCCTCATCGTCATACCAACAGCAAAGTAGCAATGCCGGAGGTAGCACTCCCCAATCTCTAATGCAGCCACAAACACCGCAAAGCATGATGTCTCACATGATGCCAATGACTGAACGTAGTGCAGTGGGCTTAGGTAGTGGCGGGGATTCGTCACTTAGCAACATACACCAGACAATGGGTCCATCAACACCAATGACGCCTGCAACGCCTGGCTCAGCGGATCCAGGCATTGTGCCGCAACTACAAAACATTGTGTCCACCGTGAATTTATGCTGTAAATTGGATTTAAAAAAGATTGCGTTACATGCACGTAATGCTGAGTATAATCCAAAACGTTTTGCGGCCGTGATTATGCGTATCCGTGAGCCACGCACAACCGCATTAATATTTAGTTCTGGCAAAATGGTATGCACTGGAGCCAAAAGTGAGGATGACTCTAGGCTGGCTGCTCGAAAATACGCACGTATCATACAGAAGCTGGGATTCCCGGTAAGTACAGTGATTGCTTAAATTTCAATAGAAAATTATGGTAATTTTATTTTTCTCTATTTGCAGGCAAAGTTTTTGGATTTCAAGATCCAAAACATGGTCGGTTCCTGTGATGTAAAGTTCCCCATACGACTGGAAGGTCTGGTACTTACGCATTGCAACTTCAGCAGCTACGAGCCGGAGTTATTTCCCGGTCTTATCTATCGTATGGTGCGACCACGTATTGTGTTGCTCATCTTCGTGTCGGGTAAAGTGGTGTTAACGGGCGCCAAGGTTCGACAGGAAATATACGATGCTTTCGACAAAATATTTCCCATATTGAAAAAGTTTAAGAAGCAGTCATAAATGCCTTTAACCGAGTGTAGTCTAGTTTATCATCGTAGTATGTAGTTTATTAACTCCTAAAGTTGACTAATTGTAAATCGTAATAAGATGTGCGTGTTTAGAAAGGAACATCTTAAATTGGTTCCATGAAATAAAACTGAATTTAGTTGTATATTTTTTAATGTGTGCCTCGATTTTATTGGCATTCCCATTTGCATTGGACATGACTTATTCGTAAGAAATTTAAACCTTATTTAGCTTAGATACATTGGGCCATTAGTGTACCCACATTGTCGAACTCAATCTTTTCCGTAATGTTTTTGGTCTTAATTTTATCATCCTGCGTTGCGACAACCACCAAATCATGACCCTGGTGCTTCCATCCATTACGCTTAATCCAATTCTCAAGTGTGGAGTCCTCAATGCCGCCCAATAGCTCCTTCAGCAAATCCCTCTTGATCGTCTGGAAGGTGGTGCCCACAACATGCGAAACAAATTTGCGTATCGAATCATGGAATCCAGATATGTGGCGGAACATGGTGCGATTGACTTCGGCGCGTTGCCAGAACAAAGTGAAGTCAGCACGCTCCAATATATCAGCCAAATCGATGATGGTCTGTATATTCTCGTCCTTCATCTGCTGAGGCAGCAACAAGCATTTGGCCATAACGAAATCTGTGTGCGGCAAGTTCGTAAGGCACTTTAACAAAATCGTGTAGGTGATGTCAAAGTTAAGCATGTGCGGATTGAACTGATAGAGCTTGAGTACTGCCAGATTGGCCTCCAGATCGTATGAATTGTTCTTGGCCTGGTCCTGGACGTACGATTCAAGTATTTTCAAATGATCCGGATTGTAGCTGCGCAAAGAATCGAGGTTATGTTTGTGTGTATTTGTTGACTGCTGATTAATGCCAAAGTTATCAGTTTAACTTACCGCTCGATGCAGCCCAACATTTCCTGTATGGTTTGGCTCTGGCCGTTTTCCATTTTCACTAAATGCGCCATGCTTAACAATTTACAATCGGGGCGTCACCGTTTATAATTTATATGCGAAAAATAAACGAAATATAATTCGCGTGGCGTTGCAAGTATCTACAATCGAGCCGGAAAAAATCGATAGTTCGAATCGATAATTAAAAATATCATGCCAGCTTGTGCTAGTTTATTGTGAATGCTTCACATTCACATCTAAACGTGAAATATAACGAATTTAGTATTTTTATTTATATCGAATAGCCGCGCGATTCAAATTATAGCTAATTTTTGCTCAAATTTTGAAACAAAATTAATTTTTGATGAAAATTTTGAATTCGAAATTTGTTTAAATTAGGGAAATCATTTTGAAAAAGGTTTCAACCTCGTCAGTTCTCGGGGGAAGTAGTTACAAGCCATTGCAACCTTCAATAAAGCTAGAATTCCCGTCACCTGCTAGATCATAATTTTTCCCGCATTTTCTATTCAAAAAACGCCACATCTGACGGGAAAAAAGCTGAATTGGCAACACTAAGTGGAATCCTCGAAAACAAAACTTTATCGGCTTAAATGTTCTAATGGAAATACCGCTCCAATTTTAAAAATGGATAATCTTTTTATGTCAAAGTCAAGAATCATGTGAGTGCAGTTTTCGATATATCTATTTATTAGTAAATAATATTATCTTTATCGTACTATTATTTTTCGAGTTTGACTATGGTTAAGGTCACTTATTTGCAAAAGTTTATATAAATTCTTATACTGATGTATGTATGTACACGTGGAAGTTAATTTCAATTTTGGAATCTCCTTGCATTACGTCACATTTTAGGATGTTGGAAGTTTGACGATTTAAGTTATTCAAATATATTATTTTGTTCCATCTCACATTGCCAAGGAAGTAAATTTGGAAGTGTATATATTTAAGTGGAAGCTTATTTCTTTGTACCAATATAGATACATTGCTGTCATTGTAAGCCATTAAGTTTTGGCCGTCTCGGGTTCACCACGATGCGCCCCTGCAGCGGCCGCCAATTCAGCTTGACGCTGTTCCTCTTCTAGTTCAAGACGTTCCACCTTTTTGATCTTACTTAGTTTCTCTGAGAAAGCAGATATCGAATATGTAGCGTGAAACAGTCATTAAGTATAAGTAATAGATTAAGCTTACTTGCGCATTTTAGCATAATTGTACCCCACCAGATTGACCAGCCCCAACCCACAAAGCAGAAGAGCACACAGAAGAATTGTGCCACAGCGACAATGATATTAATGATGAAAGATCCAATCCGAGCGGGAGCGCTGTCGTATTGCGAGAATCGAGGAATGCCAACACATAAGCAGAACAGTCCAGATAGTAGAGTGCCTAAAAAATAGATACATAATTTAACAACATTTAGGCTGAGTCCCTGTCCATAAGAAGTACTGCATACATTTGGGAGCAGGGTTACATAAATCAAAATAACTAAATTCGGCATCTATGGAAACCCACCTAAGCCTGGAAAGATGACATTGCAAAATGCGCAAAACCATGCTAAGTAAAGTGGCAGCACAGGAATGGCCCCCTTCATTTTCGAAGTGTATTCCACAAGATCAACATGCAGCTTGCGACGTGTGTCCTAAAAGAGAATACTCGTATTTCATCTTATCTTTCGACTTGACTTTGGTTTGTCTCACCTCACTGGTTGGTGGTGCTTTAATACTTTGTCGCCTTGCATCTGAGCCACGACGTGGTTTCTTGCGACAGCAGAGGAACATTAGCCAGAATCGTCTACAGCAACTCCTGAAATCAATTGTGATTAAATGATACTTTCACAACCTTGATCACTTACATTTTGGCCCGGTCTTCTGTTGGTGCCGCTGTGGACGGTGCTACAGATGATCCTTCCAGGATTGCCGCATCTGATGCATTAATACCCAGTTCTGGATCATGATCCCGCCAAGCTACCTTGGGTTCTGTGCTGGTTACAGCGCCTCGTTTGCGTCTACAGGGTATACAGAAGCAACATTTCCTTAGCTCTGTTTCATCGCCAGTTATGGGATCGACTTTATTCTTGGAACGGCAACAGAATATCTTTCTTAGGCAGAGTCCACATTTGCCCTGCTGCTTTGGTCGTTGCATTGTTGTGGATTGATGCATTGCCTCCACTTTTGTCTCTTTAACTTCTGATACTCCAGCTACGGGTTTCTTCCGGCAGCTCTTGCAGCAACTTGACATTGGCCAACAACGTGACTTCTTCTTGGCCTTAGACTTGGTCTCATCAATTACCTCCATTTGGGTTGTGCTAGTGGCGCTGCTTCTGGCGCTCGATAGAACAGGCTGCTCCTCAACGGAGCCATGTAGACGATCCTGACGTCGACCACAACAACGCATGCAGTGGGAACGACGAAAGCGCATACATAGAGTGGTGCAACAGCGACAGATGCCACCTTTGCCCACATCATCCTTGAGGAACTCCTGGCTGCTGCTTCTGCTAGACAGTGGAAATGGAAATGGATTAAGTAAAGTTACTATGCAAAGTATCCATCAGATACTGTTAACGACAATATTTCATTCGAGAATAATTACACAGTTGGTAATAACCATAGACCTTGCGATTTCATGGATAACATTTGCATAGGTCATGGTAGGGATATATGTATAGACATACATATATGTACAATATGTAGAGGGGAAGTTGGATATCCTGCGACTTTTATTATGCAAATCGATTTCGTGTTCTGCTACGGTGCATTGCTATTATAACTATTAGCATATTTAATGACTTTTGCATTCGATACGATAAAGATGAAGTGCACGTGAGCCCGCATTCATATTCATCCATAGCCATCACATATTTCAAGCTATAGGTCAGAGTTGGGTCCGATATTTTAGGGTTATTACTCCCACTTTAAGTTCAAGGTCGGCTATTGCGTTAACTAACTGCCCAACTTCATAACTAAGTATGTTGATTAAACGCACACACACATACACAAATTACTCCTTTTGTTCCCTCACTTTCACAATTTTCCAATCGACCACGTGCCAAAAGGAAAACTCAACACGCTAATAAATGTGATTTGACTTCGGTTTCTGTTTCTGTTTCTGCTTAAGACCACACGAGCCAACGACCAAACTTACTTTAAGGTCGACTACTTATTGAAACTGGCTCGGAAATTCGACTTTAATTTCAATCCATAAGCAGTTTGGAAAATCTTGATTATACCTAATTACTTGTAAGTTTACTTTGATTACCTAAATAGATATTTGTCCGCATCAATCAGTGAATTTTGTGGTAGATCAATGCTAAAGATGACCGAATTCTTTTTCTTTTTTGTCAACATGTTCAACACTTTTTCTTAGTTATAGCCAAATCTGTAGAATCATACGATTAATCGAATATTATAATTAATATAAAATCTTTAAATCTTTTTTGTTTTTGAGAGTGATTTTTGTTGTGCTGCGCTTTGCGCGATTGTCCGGCAGAAACTGAAACTGATTTGTTATTGCGGCATGAAACTTTGGACATGCCACAAAAATAGTAGTAGGGTGTGTGTGTGTGTGTGTGTGTGTGTGTGTGTGTGTGTGTGTGTGCGCACCTAGACTAAGTTGGTTGGTCGGTCACCCATTTTCTTCAGCTCGTATATGCATATGTATTTGTATGTGCTTCCATTGAAGGACGCCGGGCTTACACTCACGACAGCGTTGAGGACGACAAGCCAGCGAGCGGATATCCTTAAAGGCGTTCCTTACTCCCAACCACATGCCACCACCAGGTGGTTCGTAAATTTATTGACGCATTTATGAGTGGCTTGGCGGCCCACCAGGCATCACATATACAAATAAACATACATATATTTCTTATATACAACTTTACATTCATATTATATATATGTATGTAGTTTTATATGTGTCGGTCGAAAGTTGTACGTATCAAGTTGGTGCGGTTGTTTCTGTTGTTGGGGCCTTTCCGGGTATGTAAATTTACTGGCCAAGGAGTGTACGTGTATGCCTTGGCAATTGTTTTTATTTGGAGACTTTAAGGACTTGGCAAAAAGTTAGTAGGCATTCAAAATTGTTGCAAATATTCGATTAAATAGTTTTTTATCACTTCATAGTATTCGTATCGTATGAATCCTTCAAGGTTTTTCTTACTGAACAGCTAGTAGGATTACTAGATACCCAATTTTACCAGAAAAAGCATTAAACTTTCCAGAAATGAAAAGGAAAAGAAAGATTTCTCAAATAGATACAAAGTGTCCTTATTTTATGTATACAATATAATTCCTAAGATGCTTTGTTTCAACAAAGCTTAGAATACTTTCGAGAGATCGTTACTGAAAACAATTAGAAAAAAAGAAAAGTTTTCTTAAAAATATTTAGACTGTTTTTGAAGAACTGTTTTATTTACTTTCGTTTCGTAAATAGTCTATGCTTATATGAAAATTTCACTGTAGTAGATGGTCAAGAATAGATGTTATAGATCCCAAGTTACTTTGAATTTAAAGTAAACTAAAACTATCATCTAAGTACAATCCATATGCCAACCATTTTTCAAAATCGTATATTTGGATACTTTCTAACTATCATCTAAATACCATCTATTGTATTTTATCTTATATGCAAAGTAAAGGTTCCCTTAAATCTATTTTTCTAACTATGATTAAAGTATCATCAATATATTTTTATTCAGTTTAGTTGACTTACTTTGCAATGCCGCCACTTCCTGCTGTGGAGCCACCTTGTCCATCGGGTGAGAGTCGTTTGTCATCCACTTGGAAATCATCTCGATTACCGGGTGTGGATGTTGCATGTTCAAAGTCAACAGCCTGATCCTCTTTGGCATTCGCTCTCTCATTATCAATCTCTGGCTCAGCCGACACAGCATGTCTACTAACCTGTGCACCTGCTGCATCTATGTCGGATGCATTCAACACGGATATCGATGCTTCAATGGGCTGAGTTGGTGGCAAGGGTGATTTTTGTATCTCTGCTGAGTTACGTTGGGCATTGCTGCCATCAGCTGTGTCGAGGCGCGATGTGGAGTCGTGTGGCTTGGCCGCCATTGTCATGCTGCTGGGGGTGGACGGGTTGCCACTTTCGGTGGTGAATCCCGTTTCGTTGTCATGGGTTTTGAGGTCGGTTAAGTTTTCGTTAATCGTGTGTGTCTCGCCCTCCAAGGTTTTCTGTGAATTTCCCGAACTTGTTGCACCATTGCTAGAGGTCAATTGTTGCCCAGTTGAGCCAAGTTGCGCAGCTTGACCTTTTGGCACTGCAGCTAAAAATTAAATCAAACAAGAAATGAAAGTAATCTGTGAGCGAAGATTTGATACCCTTGCAGAGCCCTGTATTCGATTTTCCACTGATCGTTCCTGCGATAGATTCGTTGAGAATATGTAATACAATACCAAATACCAAATCTGTAAGATTGGTTGAGATATCTCAAGAAACAAGGAAGTGTTTCACAAAGCATATATATGTTATAGTGTACTGATCTGCCCCATTTCGACAAGTGTACTACCTGCAGAAAAAACCGGACCGGATAGCTTCAAAATTGGGAAACTAGATAGAGTAACAAACGGCCAGACGGACAGACGGACATACCCTCTGCAAGGGTATAGGAAAAGAAAATTACATGAAACAAAATGCCTTCGATGGAACCTACCCTCAGTTTCTTGGGTCCCCTCAGGAACGGATGCCACCTTGCGAGTCTGCGCAGAGTCCACACGTTTCTTATTGCTAATCATACTGAGTCGGGAGCTCATGCGAACCAAATTGGACATATTAGAGCCCTGCCGCTTTATGCTGCCTGTTGCGGATGCGTTGACCTCGTTGCGGACGGCGGGAATTGCCTCTGCCGCTTGCAACACCGCGTTGCCGACATGTACAGCAAGAGGCTTTGTACTGTCGGCCGAGAGGTCTTTGGTATCCTTAGCATCCTTAGTATCCTTAGTATCCTTGGCATCCTTGACCTTCTCAACCTTTTCCGGAGATCCCTTGTGCTTTGCTTGAGCTTCAGTGCTTTCAGTATTTTCCTTCTTTGTATTCTGCTGGGATCCCAGACGTGTCAGAGGCTTTGGTAATCCGCTAGATCCATTTGGTCCATTAGTTTTGGTTACCGGTTTGTCTGGTTTGCCATTGTTTTGCCCTGGTTTCTTATCCTGCTTCTGTTTTTGAAGTTGAGGAGTTTTTGGTTGGGTTGTTGGCTGCTTTTTCGCACTGACTGTTGATGACGCCTTAGTTCCTGTTCGTTTCACACCCGTATCTGGTTTGCTCACTAGCGAGGTCTTCTTTTTGGCACTTTCAGCTTTATTTGACTTTTCTCTGGTGGTTGACTTGGCCGAAACAGTTGTCGTCTTTTTACCTTTCGGAGATTGTGGAGATCTTGACTTTCCCGACGCTTTCCGGTTATCTGGTTTCTTGGACGGAGAACTGGATTTAGTCCTGGTACTATGACTGATACTTGTTGGTATACGGGAGCGAGAGTTGCGACGTTGACTAGATAATGTCGCATCTTTGTAATCACGCTTTGGGGATTGCTTTCCTTGTCTGGCTACAGGACTCAATGACATCTTACGTCCGAGCATTCCTCGGCCCAATTGCCCTTTAGGACTTGATGAAATGGATTTTCTACGGTTGGGGGTGGTATCAGCTCGGCGACTATTGCGGGACAGGGGTGCAGGTGAAATGCTTGTCGATCTCAAAGAGGAGCGCACACTCAATCGAGAGTTAGCTCGGGAATTAACCAGGGAATTTGCCTGGGAGTTTGCACGGGAATTCGCTCGGGAGTTGCCTCGAGAGTTGACTGTTAATTCACTAGATTGCGCCATGCGGGAGTTCGGTCGAGAAGGAGGACCTCTGGAAACTGGACGGCTAGCATTGAATCGTGTAGGCGTCAATCGGAAGTCCATAGCTCCAATGCCTTGGGTATCGAAGCTACTGCGAATCGTCGCCTGCGATGGAGAGCGACTGTTGCTCGCCTGCGAGTTTCGTCCCGATAAAAGGGATAAGCTGTTGAAGTCCTTATGTGGCGAACTGGATCGAGAGCTGGGATGGGAACCTTGACGACTTCGCACTGGTATGCGGGATATGGAATCTCGACGAACGGAGAGCTCTGATGGTGTGTCCCTGTGGGCGGCTTCGTAAGCGGCACCATGCAGAGGACTTTGTGGTGTATCCTTGTTCGGAGTGCCAATAATCGGAGATAAAGTGCTCGGTTTGGCAATCTTCGCACGCTTGTTGTGCTGCTTCAGATCCTTGCTAGAAAGGGGCTGACGTCTGGGCGTAGTTGATGTCCTAGCAGCTGGAAGATAAATCGATGTGCGACGTTGTGTGATTGATGGCAGTGTTGAGAGTGAAGGTCGGCGGAAACTTATGTCGGAGGTGGTTATGCTGCTCAGATTGGAGCTGCGTCTATCCGAAGCGGTTTGCGTGGAACTTCGACGCTCTGGAGACGTCGAGCTTGAACGTCGACGGGCCTGAATACGCATTGGGTCAAGACTGGACTTTGTCAGACGCGTACCGAGCACCAAATCATCCAGGCTTAACCAATTTGAGTGGGGAGGGTGACGGGAAAAGTCCTCCTGCCTGTTGACAACTTTAAGCAGTCCACGCTGTTTACGCGTCGGATTCGGGTTTGGCTTTAAAGGACGCGGCAGTGAGCCCGGTGGTATAATTGCAGTTTCCCTATCCAATTCCATGTCCGATCGATGGAATCGGGGTATGGCGCTTCGATAGGGATCCGTTATTAACGGCAACGATTCCATACTTTTAATCCGCTGACCGAAAGGCTCTGGCAGTCCAGGAGATGCATTCATGTTGATGGATCCACGACGCAGCACCCGAGGCGTATACGTATCCACCGAGGAGGTCAGCGAATCCCTCTGCTGGAGTATGCCCTTTGTTGGCTTTGCCAACTTGCTAGGACTATAACGTCCACTCATATTGAATTGCACTGAGGGTCGTGGCGAGTCATCGATAGCCAAGTGACCGGGAAGCGTAACTGTTGCTGGCACTTGGGGCAGTTGCGGTAATCGTGATCCAGTCATTGACTTGCGACGGGGCCTAACCGGCGGCGGGGGCGGGACTGCGTTAGACGAGGTAGTGGTGGACTGTATGGAAGCGTGTCTGGCAGCGGCAACTCGAGAACGCCTCTGAGCTGTGGGAGTAGCAACGGGACTGTGTGTTAGCGAAGACTTTGGAGACCGCACTGACAGTATGGTGAAGGATGACTTTTTATGGAGACGAGTTTCTCCGACACTGTAAGGGAAAGTGAAATGGATTAGATTTCACTGGAAATACTCTTGTCTATAGTCTTACCGATAATCACCGCCCGTGGAGACTGAATCCTTGATGACAACCGGTGACATCTCCCCTCCAATGACCTGCGATCTAACCCCTTCATCTGGTGGCGTCATAGTCATCGTCTCATTGCCGGACTCAGGGACTTGACTGTGACAAAGACTCGGTGTTCTAGGTGTATCTGGACCATACGATGTATTATAACTTTCCCGTCGCATTATCTCCCTTTTTTGTTGCTGCAGATATTGCTTTGGCGAGAGTATGATATCCATGTCCATGGTTGGAGTCGGAATCGTGTCGTTTCTATTTGGCACCGGTGACCTCATGGGAATTTGCAGCTGCTCGGCAGTCGGCAACTGTTCCTCGCCTCCGCTACTCGAACCATTCGAGTCTTGCAACATGGTGGCAAGCGGTGAAAGTGGCATCTCTTCATGCTTCATGGACATGACCATTTTTGAGCTTGGCCGCAGTTTGGGAATGCGACTAAACTCGGCGAAATGCTGAGCTGCGGGACGATACCAATCCAAGCCAGTGCTTGAATACGATCCAGATATTGGCCTGAAATACTCAAGGATTACTTACACTTCACTTTCAATTCAGATTTAGTCACTCACCTAAGTCGACTTTGGGGTCCCTGCTCGCTCGTGCTGGATACGAATGTGGAGCCCAAAGCTTGTTCCGCCTGCTCGAAATCGAGTTCATAGACATCGGGCTTATTGACAATATCCTGGGGGGTAAGCAGCATGAAATTGGGCGAATCCAACTGTTCCGAGCTTGAGCCACCGCTCGAGTTGGGCAGGATTTGAATATCGGGCGGTTGCAGTCGCGGTATAGGCAGTAGAGTCGACGACGAGGTTGGAGTCTGAGTCTGAGCTCTGCAGGTGCTGATGCTGGTGTAGGGTACATTGGAGAAGAGCCTGTGACGACCATCGTTGCCCATCAGCGTATTAAGAGCAACTGCAGCGATAAGCGTATCCTCCTCCGAACTGGGCATATCCACAGATCCAGCACGTATTGTCTCAAAAGCTGCAGTGCCAAAATAATCCTCTGGCTGCGGTGGGGGTACGGGATCACCAAATAGACTACTGTACGGTTGATTACTTGTGCTCGCCTTCTCCAAGTACAACACCTCAGAGGGGATTCCCTCGGAGCTGCGTTGGTCACGATTATAATTGTCATTGCTGTGGGCAGATGGGGACATAATGCTATTGGGATCGTAGCTATAGTCGACCGATATTATGGCTGGCTTTGATGTGGCGGTGTCCGTCGAATGTGGTCGGTTGGGCGACCTTATTGGATGGGCTATCGTCGATATGAGTGTTGGTGAAGGCGATGATGAATATGACAATGTCTGCTGCATGATTTTTATTTTTCATTTGTGCTCCTCTCTCTCCTTTTGAGGCTACAAATCTCAATGAGAACTGCTTTGAAAAGGAAGCACTTGTTCGTTGTGGTTTCAATGTGAGCTTCGAAAGTTTGCCATAGTTTTATTATATCTGCAAAAAAGATGGAACATGACATTATACTATATACGAGAATAGTTAAAGCATTTAAATAGTTTAAAATACTTTACTTAAGTCTAGTAAAAATGAGTCCTTCGGCTGTTAAAAAAAAATAAGTAAGTGTGAAAGGACGTGAAATACGCTTTATGCGAAACAAACAAATACAAATATTTACAACACTTACTCGTACATATCCAATTTTAGAGTCATATAGACTGTCAGATAGACCTTCTGGCCAATGCAATGTCAGTGCACCAAACACGCGAAGCTTCACGGACCGACTGAAGACTGAAGACAGACCCAACCCAGACCCGGGACAAGTGCAACGGAAAACAAGAGCTATTTTCATTGCCAATGTACAAATACGAGTACGAGTACGAAGCCAAAAGTTGCGAAAAATACAAAAGAAAAAAAATATAGTAATTATTATTTACTATTATTTCTATTGTATTTTCTAATACCTAGTATAGTCGAATATAATAGTGTATTTCTCTGTGTTCAGCTGATAAAGCACCAGACAGCTCAATGTGAGTGGAAGCCGCAGTTAACAGTTCAGCGAATGTTTATACCCTGTACCACAGTAACACTGGGTATCTTAGTTGTACGGAATTTTCCTTTTCAAATGTTTATATAGAACTCGAATGAATTGCCTCGCAACAGGGTATTTGCATGTCGAGAGCACACCTTTATCGTATTTCTATGATGATGTTCGCTAACGAGAGCATAACTTGTGCGTGTCAAGATTATGAGTATGATTTGTGTTGCATGTGGCAAATCGCTGCATTCGGTTGCACTTAATGTTCCACTGAATATTTCCATTTAAATGCTTGGCAATAAATTTAACTGTATAAACAACAATTGTAAATCACATTTCATATCTTATTAATTGGTGATGATGCTTTCATGCCGCAAAATGAAAGTATTTAAATTATGTACGCATTTTTAATTGTTTTTTTTTTAGATAATTTGGGATTTGCAATGAAAATCTACACCAACAAAAATACCTCAACAAAAAATAATAATTACTGAACAACATCATACCTAAATAGACAAAAAAATTGGTATATCTTGCATTCCAAATATACCAAAATTCAACTTACTAAACTTTAGGCAATTAAATAAAAACAGGAACTGGAACTGGTAATAAGTTTTTCAAAATTTATTCCTTACATTCCTTTAAAATAATTCGGCTAAATAAAACTATAACAAATAGAAGTAATAATCAGTGGCTTATAAACTTGTAAATGTTAATTGCCTCAACCTATAACCGCTTTAGATACTCGAAAGTATTGCTTAGATAAAGTCGGCAGAATAAGCTTCGAATTCGCCGCAAATTCATCATTTTCGCCGCAAAGTGCCGCCTGCAAGTTTCGCTTGAATAGCGTGCGGTTTGTCCACTTGTTTTCATGCCACGCCGCGTGGCACCTGTTGGTATGACTGTGGCACGCGATTTTCAGTTAATTGTGCATATATACAATCAAACATACAAATATGTTTGTAAATACGTATGTGTGTTTATATGTAGGCCAACTTGGAAAAGATATGCGTACAAGTGTTATCTGTATAGAAGGGAACTTTAAAAGTACTAGACTTGAGGCTTTAAAATTATGTAAAATGTTTGTATATATCCTAATGCATGCATCGGCACATACATATGTAGGTATGTGGGACTTAGGACTTTACACTCACGCGCACTAAACAATGTGGACTACCTTCTCCTTGGCTTTGGAATAGGGGGTCAATATAGCAACAATTTGCAGGTTGCCTTGTGCAGCGCCGACAAGTCAACAACCAGCACTTGAATGACCAACGACTTGCCATGCTACGGCGCACTGTTGCAACATGAAAACACCAGCAAATGCTAGACCCAACAACAACAACAACAACAACAACAAGAACGTCTATTAATGTGCAACACACAGTCATACAACGCTTTTCCGCAAGGCACTGGGAAAATCCTTGGCTAGTGTCGTGATAGCAAATTTCCATTCAGGTTAAAAAGTTTGCGATTTCGATTCGCTTTAGAAAATTTAAATTAACTCTTTTAATATTATTTTTTTTTTTTACTTATCTTTAAAATTGATTACGTTTGACATTATATTAATTACCGCATATAAATAATTATATATTAAAAAGTTATTCCCCAATTTATAGGCAATTCAAATAATGTCCAGTCCAGTTTCTTAAGCTAACACATACATGCATAACACATATGTGTTACCGCACATTTGTTTTAATTATATGTTTCGTTAATCTTACACCTTAATTTACACTTGGATTCGGAATGTTCATTTCAAAAATTGCCATGTTTGTATGTACAGTACATATATGTAGACTTGTACATACATATAGTTATTTAAATCGAGTTGAGAGGCAGCACAACGCGCTTTTGCATCGATCCGATGCACTCGCCGTTCGTAGGAAAACTGAACCGCTAAAAGAAAATGCCTTCTTATACATTGGACGTCGCGAAGTCCTGGCTAAGGGCCGCTAAGGTAGCGGTTTTTGGTGTCCAGTCCGTCGCGTCCAACGTTATTAGGCAGCCCGAAGTAGCCAAAGGACTCGAAGACGACGACGAAGACGGAGTCCGGGTGCTTGGGTAAGTCGGCTAGCCCGCTAGTCCGCCGTTGAAACGTATACGTGGGTCAGTAAACCTACTTCCGGTTGACATAAATACGCCTTGGACATGAAAACTTGCCACTGGGCTATTGTTGTTGTTGTTACTTTCAGTTAGACTGACATTCTATGGTCGTAGATCTGAATTTGTTTTTTGTTTTGGGCTATTTCATTCAATTGTCGTTGCGTTTCTCTCATTTTTTCCTGCTTAAGATGGACGCACATCAATAATCAGTCGCTATTGCAGCAATTAAATACGAATAATTTATTTTTTTTTGGGAATACCAAAATCTTTGACTTGCACAATTCCTGATGACTTTTTATTGGGCTGGGCTTCCACTTCCACACATGTATGGTAATCGTTGTGCTGACCTTAATCAATTGTAACCAGCCCAGAGCCAATTTGGCATGGCCAAGCTTTCAATCTAATTTCTATTATTTTAAACTGCACCTTGCCACAAGGTGGGGCATGCTACTCGTAGCAACAAGCTGATAGCTGTTCATGCTAATTTCTAATTTTTGGGCGAACAAATATTTTCACGCGATGTACTCATGGGGTTGACCGGGTTGACCGACATACTCGTAAGCAATGGTCAGTAAATTAATATCAATTGCTCATAAAGTGCACAAAAAGCCAAGCCCATGTGGAAAATTTGTGAAATTGTAATTACCGTTTAAAGAATGATTGCACAATGGGAATTCCAGGTTGAAATGAATTGAGGAAAATGTGTCGCCTTATAACTCTCTTTTAATTTGTTTGCTATTTAACTTAGCCTCTTTTTCATAGCCGGTCACAGCAAATGGCTAACTCACATTTAATTTAGTTACCAAAATACTTGGCTATTTTTCTTCTTTCTCTTTGTTTTCGGCTGCCAACTGAATTTCCCACCAGCTTTGTTCCTAATATCCTTGACCCCAATATTAGTTCTTTTTGCTTACGCATCGTGTGTTTGGCAAACTGTGGACCAAGCACGTGGTGCGTATGATTTTGCTATTTGAAGAGTGGCTAACTGTATTGATTTAGCGTATGGAATTGTACCACAAATGTCACAGTTGATTTTTTACTTTATTTATTCAAGACAGCTTGAACAACATAATAATTTCTTCTCATTTAACTTCTTCGTTTTTTCTTGATATAATATTTTGTTTAATAAAATGATACGATGTGCCCCGATTAAGATGGATGCCAGATATCATAAAATATTTTTATATTTATATTATTAACCCACAAGCCTTTGCAATGTTATGGTTATGCCTATGAGGTCAAGTGCTTAAGGTATTTGAATAGCCGTTACAGCTTTGTCAGAGGTTTGAGCCCACATATACTTACTCAAATAAATTTTTGACAACAATAATAATTACCATTTTACAAATACAAACATACATACTCACCTTTCAATATGTTGTCGAATTACATATAAAACATTTTACGAATACTTTTAAACTTTTGAATCTGAGGGCTGCAGTAAATAAACCGCCGGCTTATAAAAGAATTTCGATAAGCGCTCAGTTCATATCGATACAGCCACTGTGCATTTATCGAAAATCGCCAGTCAGCTGTTGCCAAATTTAAACAAAACATTTCGAGAGTGGCAACATAAAACACAAAAAAAAAAAATAAATTTCGAATTCTTTATGAAAATTGTCAAGTTTAACAGAAAATTATGTTGAAAATGTAAGTAGTCAGCCATGGATTAAAGATTTATCAAGTCGCTGAAAGCCTATTCTCTCTTATTAGTTGCCGCCTAGACGAATGCATACAGCTGTATATGCGAAACTTGCGATTATGTCGCCGGCAGCTAAGTACAAATACCGAGCATGTTCAGGAAGCCGCCAGCGGTAGTGGCAGCTATAGCTGGCAAAGACCCAGTGGCCAGCACACAGACATAAACATATACAATCATAGCCTGCGTGGCAAAGTGCCGTTGGTGTTAACCAATCCTCAGATGGTTAAATGGTACACTTGTGGTCCAACAGTTTACGACTCGACGCATTTGGGACACGCCAGCACATATGTCAAGGTGGACATCATACAGCGTATATTGCGGGATTACTTTAAACTTAATGTGGTGACAGCCATGAATATCACCGATGTGGATGACAAGATTATAAAGCGTAGCCGAGAAACTGGTCAGAACTGGTTGGAAATGACACGCGACTTTGACGAGGAGTTTAAACGGGACATGCATTTGTTAAATGTGAAGCCTCCTAATTTACGTGCTCATGTATCTTCCAACATTCCATCTATCCAACGATTCATTGAGAAACTGTTGGTTGACCAGAAAGCTTATGTGGCCGACGACAAGTCGGTATATTTTGACGTATCTTCATGTACGAACTATGGAAAGCTGCAGAAGATTAGCATGGAGGAGCAAAAGGAACAACATAAACATAAACGTAATGCTGCAGATTTTGCGCTCTGGAAAGCCAAAAAGGAGCTTGACGAGCCAAGCTGGCGATCGTCCTGGGGCGGGGATGGACGACCAGGATGGCATATTGAGTGTAGCGCCATAGCGGGCATGTTCTTTGGTAATAAATTGGATATCCATGCTGGTGGCCTGGACCTGCGTTTTCCCCATCACGAAAATGAGGAAGCACAATGCTGTGCACACTACAAAACCGATCAATGGGTCAACTACTGGATGCACATGGGTCAGCTGTATATTGCCGGTGAACAGGAGAAAATGTCCAAATCTCTGGGCAATACCATATCCCTGTCGGAGTTCTTGAAGCATTACAGCGCCGATGAGTTTCGTATGGCTTGTTTGCTGTCCAATTATCGCAATTCGATGCATTATAGTGATCAGTTGATGCAGACGGCACGTCAAACGTTGCGCAAGTTTGTAAACTTTCATGCCGATCTCAATGCTTACATGCAGTTCCAAAAGCCGCTCAAGTTTCTGGATGAGGGTGCTCTGCAGGCACAGCTAAAACACATGATAACTGAGTTTGATAATAGCCTACGCGATGACTTTGATACGGCGCGAGCTATTGCCGTATTGCTGGACCAAATGAGTAGCATTAGTCGCTGCATTAACGACCAGCAAGCAGATGCAGAGCAGGAGCCAGCACACTGTCTTCACCTGTTGCTGGCGGCAGGAAATTTTATCAGCGCATCCATGCATAACTTTGGGCTCAGACATATCGGTGCCACCGCTGTCCAGGAGCAGGAACAACCGATAAGCGCACCAACCGGCGTGGTCATTGATGCACTAGTCGCCGAGATCCTTCAGATACGTGGCAATCTACGCAAGGAAGCCGTAAAAGGGGACCGCAAAAATCTGGAACTGCTTCGCGTGTCTGATCAGCTACGGGACCTGTTGGATCGGCATGGCATTGAGGTTCGTGATCATAAGCAGGGCAGCTCTTGGGTTTACCGTGACAAGAGCAAGAGCATATCGACCAGCGGTTAATTATTGGTAACTATGCAAGTTATTGTACATTTTTTTAAGCCTGAAGAATTAATAGATAAGTCTGTTATGAATAAATTTTATTTGTTTTTGATATGATACAAAGCTTTTTGGCATGAAGATGATTCTATTCATATATTTTTAGTCGACTTAATTGTAAATGGAAGCGCATTCTGCTTTGTAGAGATGCTTGGTAATTAAATAATCTCGCACCAGCTTGAAGAAGGCAACCATGCTAGTAAAAGCGACAAAGCTAATGGACAGCACGAAATGCCATTCAATGCTGGCGGCGCTCAGCGAGGCAATCTCCACCAGCAGCACGGCTGCCTGCAGGGTAGCCAGCGTTGAATAGATGACAGTGGGATTGTGGAACAACTTCTGTGAATCAAATTGAAATGTGAGCAACTAATACAGGTCATTATCAATTACTTGACTTACATAGAAACGCACATGACTTGCGTTGCCCGGTGTGGCGACTGTGACCAGACCATGGCTACGATAGAGAGCTCCATTATGCTTAACCACAGTGGCATGTCCGTACACAGTGTACTTGGACCACGTCTGTGCGTTGGCTGCTACAATTAGCTGAGAGGGCGCTGCCTGAGGATCACGGTCCATGCGTTGCCAGCTGCCCAAATGCAAGGTGGCTCGATGAAGCGTGTCGCTATATTTGGCTGGGTACAGGAACACTGCTGACAAACTAAAAGCACCCAAGCACACGATTATGCAATGCTGCGCCGCACGCATCACATTGTACTGGACACTCAGCGCCAGGAGACAAGGTATTAATACCAAATATGCATTCAACATACACGTAAAAATCAACTGCTTAAAGCGTTTGTTAAAGTCATGCCTCAGAGTTTCAATCTCGTCGCGAATTTGTGTTGCACTATTCGTACAGCTGTGCACGGGCATGTCATTGATATAGACGCCGGGTAGCTCAAATCTGGTGCGCAGGAACGGCTCCAATTGAAAGCCAAATATGATTAAGTAAACCACAACGCTATAATCAAAGTATAAGGTAATAAGAGGTACTTTAAGCGCAAACAAGTGCTCCTTACGGATAGCTCAGATAGAATAGCAACATGTAGGTGTGTTGTTGGTACAGCTTTAGAGCACAGTAGCAGAGACCCGCCTGAACAAGACCACCGAATCCATACTTGATGCCCATTCGCACCAAGCGTCTCTCACTGCTCTTCCACTTGGCCAACAGCATGCAGTAGAGGAAGCGACGAGTATTCAGTATTAGGATGAGGTACCGCAAATATGGATCAATTAACTCAATGTTCTGCAAACAATTATATATGTTAACTTTTTTTTAAACATTGGAATTGTATGTCTTTAAACTTCCTTACCACCATGTGTCGCGTATGGAACTGGGGTAGCCACCAGTTCGTGCGGTAAATATTTATAAATTGAACAATGGCAGCGCCCATGGTAAAGGCGCACATTATCAGCTCGCTCAGCCATTCGGATGTTGTTGCATGCTCCGGAAAGGGAATATGTTTCGGCATCGTGACCTGCTGAGATCCCATTTTTGTGGACATGTTGCGCTGAAAGCCGTCCTGTGCATCGCTAGAGCTGCTGCCATCACTCCGTTCATCATAGACCATTGTAAGTAAAATGTGCTCTTATTAGAACTACATTTAAGCCAACAAACAAAGTTGTGATTTTCGAGGATTCCACTTCAATTCGGCCAATACAAGAACTTCGATATAATCCGATGCAATCGATAACAGCTGACAATGTCGATTTTGTAACAATCGATATACAAAAACATAAATTACACAACACTTAAGATTAACAGCTGACATTAGCCGATTTGGTAACAAATTTGTTATTGAATAGCGAGAAAACTGCGGTAATCAAAATGATGCGCTACGAAGGAAATGAGAAGCTGGCAGATGAAACTTCTTGTGCCGGCGTACGGGCGGATCTGAAAATGTGCCTGCTGGAAAGCGAGTGTTGCCGCTTGGACAAGAAGACGCCTCGCCAGTGTCTGCAAGATAACAGTGTGCCGCCAGAATGTCAAGTGCTCCGGAACACCTTTTACGAGTGCAAACGTTCCTTGGTAAGTAGCCAAGTGTGTTGGTAAAAAGTAATAGTATTAATAATAATAGTGATGTATATTTCAGCTGGACAATCGACAACGTTTCCGTGGACATAAAGGATATTAAGTGAACACACATGGAACTTAATTTTTAATGTTTACTTAAGAGTTTATTGAATACAAAACGAAATAGAAGCGAAAATGGAACTTAATTGCGTCTTCGACGAACGCGTGATATACGCCAAGCATTGGGCTCTTCGTATTTGTTGTAGAGAGGCTCCAGTCGTTGATTTTTCTTGAATTTGCTGAGCTTAGTGGGATCCGAGAAGCGAAAGAAAGACGGAGCAAATTCGACCAACCATTTGGGATCAATTGTGGTCACCTCACGCATGTACTCCTTTGTTGTCTGCACCAGTTCGTGATAGATTACCCATTCCGGCTGACGATTGAACAGAGCGCTCGATGGATGTATGTAGACCACTTGTGAGTCGACAAGCGTGCGATATCCCTCTTGTGGATCCTTCTTGGCCGCATTTCGAAAGAAGCCCGAACAGATGGCCTTCTGTATACGCACCGAGTTCTTGCCCGCCGAGACCACATCCAACTTGTGTCGATCCATGATACCCAGGAGCTGCTTGCGCACATCCTGCGAACGTTTCAATGTGCGTATTTGCACAAAGTTCTCATAGCACCAGGCATTGGAGAACTTGTTGTTCTTCCAGCTGTTGTAAACTGCCAGTAGCGTCAGATGGTCACCTGCAGGATTAACAAAGTTGATTTAGCAATGTTTACATATTTAATTCGAAATGGATGTATTTCAGACTTACCTTCTGCTTGGTTGAACTTGGCCTTCTTCTGATCGGCCAGTGCCTGCTTATCCTTGGGCCTGTAGAAAACATTCTGCACGCTGAGCATGGATACAATTGTTAGAATCTCATCGGAACATTGCAACGCCACGGACATGATGAGCATTTTGGATAGATTCGGTTCAAGTGGGAACTCTGCCATGCGTCGTCCCAGTCGCGTTAACAGACCCTCGTCATCGAGAGCCGAGAGTGAGTGCAGCTGCTCCAGGGCCATAACAAGTGACTCCACTGGCGGGGCATCCATGAAGTCAAAATGCAGCAAGTCATTGATACCCATCGTCTTTAGCTGCAGCACTGTGGTGGCCAAATTGGTACGCTGTATCTCCGGCACTGGCGTTGGCAGCATCTCATCCCGATAAGCACGTTCCGTGTACAGACGATAGGTTTTCCCTGGTCCCGTGCGTCCAGCACGACCTGCCCGCTGTTTAGCTGCTGCCTGTGAAATGGGGGTGACCACCAGCGAGTCCATGCCCGTCTTGGAATTGTAAACTTTCTGCTTGACAAAACCGGGATCGACGACATAGAAGATGCCATCGATGGTGAGCGAAGTCTCCGCTATATTCGTGGCTATGACAACCTTGCGACTACCCGCGGGAGCTGGATCAAAGATGCGGGTCTGCATCTCCGAGGGAAGTGCTGAATACACAGGCAGTATAATTAATTCCGGCACATCTGGACCGAGACTCTTCATACGCTCATACAATATCTCGCAGGCGGTGTCAATCTCCTCCTGACCTGTCAAGAAGAGCAGAATGTCGCCTGGCGGTTCACGCAGATGGATCTGCATGACGGTGATCAGGGAGGCATCCAAGTAGTCCGTTTCTGGCTCCTTGGTGTACAACACCTCCACAGGAAATGTGCGTCCTGGTATCGTAAATATGGGCGCCTCAAAGAAGTACTGCGAGAACTTGACCGCATCCAGCGTCGCCGAGGTAACAATCAGTTTTAGTTCCGGTCGCTTCTGGACAGCGGTCTTCAGCAGACCGAATAGTACATCCGTGTGAATAGTACGTTCGTGGGCTTCGTCCAACATGATGACTGAATAGGTCTTCAATTCCGCCTCCATGAGACACTCACGCAATAACATGCCGTCCGTCATGTACTTGATGACCGTCTCCGGACTGGTGCAATCCTCAAAACGAATTGTGTATCCCACTTCCTGGCCCAAGCGACAACCGTACTCCTCAGCCACACGCTTTGCCACCGACATGGCGGCCACACGACGTGGCTGTGTGCATCCAATCTTGCCTCTGGCCGTGAATCCGCATTCACCCAGATATTGGGTGATCTGAGTAGTCTTTCCAGAACCTGTTTCACCAATCACAATCAGAATCTGGTTATCCGTGACAGCCTTGATGAGATCATCTCGCAGTTTGTAAATGGGCAGCGATTGTCTCTGTTCCACCAGCGTTAAATCCGTTTTCTTGCCAAACGAGGATTTCTTACCGCCAATCACGTGCTTCTTCCACTCGGGCACTTCCTGTGGTGCCGCACCCATGCCACGCATATTGGCTGCCAGATGGCGAGACGTATCATCCTCTGGCAAAGGATCAATCCAGTTCTTATTAAGATTACTTGGCACTGCTTCCATTTCTTGTTCACGCTGGAGCATTTTCTGTTCGCGACGCTCCTTGGAAAGCGCCGATTGCATCATGGCAGCCTGGGCTAGGGAACCATCTGGATTTTTAACGATGCGCACAGGCGACAAATCGTGTAGGGCACGTCCATGACCGGAGAGGAATGGTGGTTCCTCCTCTACAATTTCAATTTCAATATCCGCCTCATCGTCCTCATCTTTGGGCAGCAATCCCGTCTCCTCATCAAAATCGGGCATTTCACTGCGATCCAGTACACCCGAGCTAATCATTTGCTTGATTTCCCATCGCTCTGGACTTGAGATTCGCGTCACCCGCTTGCGGGATTCATGCTCATCGCCGTCAACGTTGTTGCCTTGCAAGTTGAGTATAGAGGAGGTGCTGGCGTAGGGTCCATCGGGATTGCAATCTCGCAACGACATTTCATCATCCTCGGGTGAATGAGAAAGCGGATTAAGATCGCGCCCACTATCCTGATCCACCTCCTTCATTGACAGCGACACCTTTTGACCTGTCAGCGACATGACCTTCACTTTAACTGTTTGATTGCGGGCAACGACTTCGGTAACGTCCGTTACACGTCCCTCGGCGCGCAGCTGTGAGATGTGGACTAATCCCTCCCAACGCTTGCGCAGACCAAACAGCTGTACAAAACAACCAAATGGCACTATGTTGGCTACCTTGCCGGAGTAGATTTTTCCCGCTTCGGGATCATCGGATAGCACAGCTGTAGGCGGAGGCATCTTCTCCTCTTTCTGGTGTTGCTGTCGGCTGCTGCGTTCGCGGGATCGAGAGCGGGACCTGTCCCGAGAGCGTCTTCGCCGTTGACGATCGCGAGAGCTTGAGCGACGTCTACGACGATCTCGGTCTTCCCGAGATCTACTGCGGCGTCGGCGACGATCCTTATCTCTCTCTCTATCCCTCTCCCGTTCCCTCTCTCGATCGCGCTCCCTCTCTCTATCACGCTCCTTCTCACGACTTCGACTGCGCTCACGTTTTGATTGCTTGTGCCGCTCTCTTGAGCTGGATCGTTGTCGCCGCTTGCTCTCCTTAACTTCCTTATGCTCTTTATGAATATCGCCTGGCGCCAGAGCTTCCAATTCCATCATGGCCGCATCCACGTCGCTCATTTCACTTTTTTTGACATTCAGCTTACTCTTGGAATCTTCACTCTTTTCTACGAACTCATCCTTCTTGCTGCTGTATTTGTCATTGGGCAACGCTAAGCCAGGGAACATTTTCATTAACTGTGATTTCTTGTCATTTTTGTTGCTGCTTTCATTTAGATCTTTCTTTGCATCACCGCCAGCACATGTTGGTCGCATCAAATTGATGATGCGCTGTAAGTTCTGGACCAGAGAATCGGGGAATTCAGCACCATTTTCCAGCAGTGCCTTTCGAAAGGGTTCATAGCTTTGATGTTTGTGCTCCAAATCGATTATGAACTCGGCCAAGTCCTTGTCATTGATGCCCAAGTGATTGTCGAGCTCAGTGCAGATTTTGGATACCAGCGAGAGGTACTCCAATTGCTGCAGCTCTTCCATATTTCAATTTTAATTTAATAAATGTATTGAAACTACACAAAACGTTTGGGAATTAAAAACACAACTAGAGATGGGCACATAACACAGTATGCTGCAGAAGCATCGATGTACTATCGAGTATTAACTATCAAGTATTCATTATCTGAAAATTGATATCATGAATAATCAACGAAAACAAATCAATTTAAATCCGTTTCAGGAAATTCTCTAGTATCTATATTTATAGTATTTACATTTCGCCGATAATGACGAAATTATATAGGCTAATAACAAAACTAACATGTTGCATGATTTCCCTACTCCCACAACTTTTTTACTTGTCACGATGACATCTCTAACGCATCCAATCAGCTGTTTACGAACAGTGCTGGAAAACGATGTTTGTGCATAGAGTGGCAACACTTTTACAATCTTGACATATTTTGAGCAAGCTACGCTCGCTTTTTAATGTTTTGCCTTTTGTTTATACGTTTCCAAACGTGCGTTTGAGTTTAAGTGAGAAATTCTGAATTGGGCGCTTTGGAAATGGCTTCGTTCTTTGAGTGTTTCAACAATTTCGTGCAAAACGGTGGTCACATTGCTCAAAATGTTGCGCGTGAAGACGGTGAACAGCATCATCCAATTACCAGTAATATGCTGCCCGCAACACCTGCGCCCAGCGAGTCGGTAAGTAAAGCTTTGCACTATGCATACAATATGTAGTGCGGGTTGAGCTTGTTCTTTAATTTTTGGTGGGAAATTGCTTATTTTTGTAGTCACTGATATATATAGCGTTGCCAGACATATGCATAGTTACATACTCTGTTGACCGGTCTGGCAAGGCTGACAAGCGCACGCCATGTTTTAATTGCGAAAACGCAGGCAGTGATTTTTTGTAAAGAAAAACAAAAACTAATAAGAAATAGATACATTTTGTTAAAAATTTCTGATTATGCGTGGTCGTTTATAAGTTACTTTTAATTAAAGTGATAGTGATTTGTGGACCTTAATAAACACCGCCAAGAGCGCTAGATTGCAACCTAAAGAAGAAGAAAACCCTGCAAGCCAGCGAGTAAACCAAATATATCACAAGCATAATAAAAAATTACACATACAAGCGAAATGCTTCAAATAAAACCAACCAAAAACAGCAAAAACGAAATTGTTGTGGTGGAGAAGAAACCAAAGATGCAGTCGCCCACGACAAGCTCTTCAATTATTACATATAGCCCGAGCAAATTTATTGCCAGGGCTGGCACAACATACACAAAAATACAACCACACACACAGACTAAAACAAACACAAACATAACTAGAGCTGCAGCTCCAACAACAACATTAACAGCGGCATCTGCCAAAATAGCAGGAGCATCAAATGCAACCTCTTCCTACTATGTGGTTAAAGCCGGACAGATAGGCAGCGCCGCCTCCATATTGAGTTCGCCGCCCAAATCAGCGTCGACACCTGTGACTACACCGATTGCAACAGAGAGTGTAATAATAAATCGAATCCATTATTCCTCAAACTCACGCCTATTAATCCATCCTGCATGAGTTTCTCACCGTCTAAGAATCGCCCACATCCGTTTGAAATCGCTCTAAAAAATATACCTATTTAAACCCTTTTATTTATTTTATTCTTACAGTCCAGCACAATCTCAGTACCCAGTGAAACATCAATGGAGCATACTTATATGCGCGATGCACCACGTACGGACACTTCCATGAACAATGGATTGGCCCCGGCACGCACAATACTCGTGCGTCATGCTCCACAGTGTCCAACATGCCACACGTACCCAACGCATGAGGAATCTGGAGATTCGCAGCAGGTGGCGCATGTTCCGCCTTACGATGAAATTGCTGCTAAGGAACTAATGAACGAGTGCGCACGCATCGCCAAATATGTGAGAAACAATAATTCAGACGAGCAGGATTGGCAGACTCGCATTAATCGGTAAGCGACCTGGATTTCTTTTTGGCTACTTTACTGATAAATCTTCTTAATCTCCTTAGCATTGGCTGGACATACATGCAAGACGTATTGTTTGATAAGGTTGCCACTATACTGGACCAGGATCAATTGGCGCGTCTTGCCAACGATAAACGCCAGCACGAGGCAGTGCATCGTCGAGTGGCTGTTGATAAGTCTAGTTCTCGAATGCGTCGCGCCTTGGCAAGTGTTGCTTGGGAGCCCAGGACCACACAATGGTTACATGCCCTACTTATGGAGCACCTTCCACCCTCCTATATGGCTTCCTACCTGGACATTATGCAAACTCTTAAAAGTAAGCTGCCCACGCTCACGGACAAAATGCTATTCAGTCGTCCGCTCAACAACAGCCAAGAACTGCTCGCTCCTGTTATGAAGAAACGATGGCAACCGGACATTCTGGCCAAGTCGCGGCAGCTAACGCACAATGCTATTATGGTGGCAGTGCCAACAATGCCCACCACCGGCCCAGTACCTGAACGCATGCAAAATTGGTATCAGGCCTTGGCTAGCATTACCCAAATTGTTCAAATCACGCTGCCCAATTCAAGTAAGTACATTATTGATTTGAATTATGTATGAATGTAATATATTTATCTGTATTTTTTATGACTTATAATAGATGATCGCGTTGGTCGTCAGAATCTGGACCAGGTGGCCGAAACAATTGTCTCCCTGACGCGTGTACGCATCCATGAGTTGCGCACTGAGAATCCAAACCGAGGCATTATTCTGATTGGCTTCAATGCCGGCTCCGCGCTCGCACTGCAGGTGGCCATGTCGGAGAGCGTTGCGTGCGTAATTTGCATGGGATTTGCATACAATACGTTGCGTGGCCCACGTGGAGCCCCTGACGATCGTCTGTTGGATATTAAGGCGCCAATTTTGTTTATCATCGGGCAGAACTCTGCACGCAGCAGCCAGGAGGAAATGGAAGGCCTACGCGAGCGCATGCAATCGGAGTCCTCGCTGGTCGTGGTTGGCAGTGCCGATGATGCATTACGTGTGCCCAAAAGCAAGCGACGCATCGAAGGCGTCACACAGGCTATGGTGGACTCTATGGTGGTGGTAAGTCTATATTGTATAAATATTTATTTATGGATTAAATTCGACATTAATTCGTTTCTCCATTCATAGGACGAGGTATACGAGTTTGTCAACAAAACGTTGAGCAATCCGCCGGGTCCACGTATGCCCACCTCACTGCTTGGCAGTAGTTCTTATCAGCGCACAGCCAAACAGCAGCAGCATGTCCTGGTCGATGGAAATATTAATAAGGCGCAGGTGACACAGGCTCGGAAGCGTAAGGCTCAAGATGGCCAGGAGGAGAGCAGTGTGCAGACAGTCAAAACCAAATTTGTGCCGCACAGTGAGTAACTAAATAAATTATCATAAAATAGCATAGTATCATTACGCTATTCACCATCACTTTATTCACTAATATCATAATCATACCTCGTAACTCCGCATGTTCTCCTTTGCATGTTGCTGCACGTTGTCCCCAAATCAATTGCACCAATCTACTAATTCCACTAATCAAACCCAAAAAGAAACACGTGTCCCAAAGTTTCCCAAACCAAAGCCACCGCGTCTCATTGATCCATTTGCGGTGAAGCGAAAGGGTAAATCTTCTGCACAAATTAACTTTAAAATCAGGGATCGTAATAATAATATGTTTATTAAATATGGGCATTTCAAGGATCCCGAACGCGATATTCGTACGACAAGAATTACTAAATTTAAAAACAAATTCTAATGATAGTTGCCATGTTAGTTTATATGCATGAATCCGTATTATTTAGTCGAAAACTATCTACCTATAAATTAATGTACTTAAACTTTACTAGAATATATCAAGCATATTTATCGAGATTGATGTGTTCGCTGCATTTTTGTTTATATATTTTTTGTTTAGATTTTCTTATATATTTTTCTGGTAGAAAATTTTAAAAAATCATATGTTTTCGATCAATTTTAAGTTGACCTTTCCTTGGAAATGCCCATATATATGTATTACTTGTAACAAATTAACTCTCATGTTGCTTCATACATATTTAATTGTTATTTTTATCACCATCACATTTCTTATTTACGATCCCTGCCTAAAAATGCTGATCATCCCCCGTTTCATCGACTAACAGTTTGCACATCCACAGTTGGACGCCCCCGGACGCGTCCATTGCCCAGCGTTGTTCCCGTTGGCGCGAAGGGCAGCATTACAGATAAACAGTCACTTAGCAATGATGAGATGAATCTATCAATTGAATCCATGCTGGAGGAAACCCTTGACTATGATGAAGGTCAGCCAACAATTGCAGCTACTGTTGCAAAGGTTACACCCACTGTTGTCAAGCAGCCACCGACTACCGTGTCTCTGTCGAGCGGCACCAAGATCAAGATGATACCCTCGAGTCAGTTTGTGCAGCTAAAGACGCTGCCCACGCAGAGTAAGGTTATCAATTACACCATCAGCAAGAACAACAACAGTCCCACAGCAGTTGGTACCACCGCAAGTATTGGCAGCATTGTGAAAACGTTACCCACCTCCAGTGGTCAGCAAATCTTTACACTTAAGACGCCCACGGGACAAACGACACAGTTTGTAACCGCTGCCTCGACATCTTCAACGGCGGCACAGCAAAAGTATACAGTGATTAAGAATGCCAACGGGATGACAATGTTGCAGCTGACAAAGAATGTGCCAGCGCCGCCAACGATATCCAGTAATGTGGATCTCTCGAATATCATTGATATGCCGATTGTGTTTGCGGACAACGAGGGTAACATTGCCGACCAGCAGCAGCAGCAGAAGCAACAACAATCGGAGCAACAATTAAGCAGTAAGAAGTTACAGGATTATTCTGTATTATTCACAAAATTAATATTTCTTTCATTGCAGCATCCTCTTCGGGGACCCCATTGATTCTTAGTCATAAGATAATCAAGGATGCAGCGAATCCACTAAAAACCACAGGGATTATCACCAGCAACAAGGGCAGCAACATCGTGATCAACAAAGGCATTCAACAACTCTTTACAACACAAAGTGGCACCGTTGGTGGCACCAATAAGCTTGTGTATTTAAATCGTAGCACCATGAAACCGATGGCAACCACAACAACAACAACAACTGGAACACGACTACCAAGTGGCGCCACAGCGCTGCCCATACGCATTGTGAGCAGTCCCAAGGCGACTGTGACGGCGGCTGGAACGCCCACAACAAGCAGCCAAGTGCTGCTGGATGCGGCCAATGTCAAGACGCTTAATCTGCAAACAATTAAAACGTCAGCGGGCACGCCAGTGATAAACGCTGCAACAGGCGGAACATTGCGTCATACAGGTGGCGTCGTTAGCCTGGGCAACAAAACCTTTTCGCAGTTTCAGGTGATCAACAGTCCTGTGGCAACCACAACAATTGGCGGTGGCGATGGCAAACAGCCCATTCGCAACATATACTTAAAGTCTGCCACGGGCCTTAAGCCTGTACAAATGTTAGCTAATAGATCCCCAGCCATACCCAGCATAGCTCCCGGAGGAGCTGCTGTGCGTCGCGTGCTTAACATTGGTGCTGTCTCCAAGCCAACCACTGTGACAGTTTCTGCTCAGCCAAGCAAGGATCCAAAGATCATCAAAGCAACAACGACGACGACGACAACAACAGGAGGCACAATTGGGACGCCAACGCAGGGCAAGGGCGTGGAATAGAATAAGCCTAAACACATTGTTATTAAGTATATTTAAGTGAGCTATACATTAGAATGTACTTGGACTCTGAAATCCTCAACTATGCCATAAGTTATATTATTTCAGTTGTGTAAATAAAACATGTTGATTCATTAATACATATATAAACAAAGAACTCTGTAATAATTTGACGTTAAGCTCAAGAACAAAACGTGGTCGCGAATTTAAATTCAAAGCAAAGACGGAGAACGGTTTGTGTTGCACTTATTATAATATATGTTTGTATGTATTTAAGTCTAGCAATTTGAGCAAATTCCAGAGTGGGTTTTAAAAGTTTTGGGTTACTTTTAGTTTGGCTGCACTGTCGGCGTCGACATCAGCGTCAGCACAGGAAGCAACGTTGCGACTGTGGCGTGAGAATTGAGCAGCGCATGCAAAACTCTTACACAATGCCACAAAATTCCAGCTAACAGCAAAGGCCCATTAATTGTCTTGGAGTCCAACTTCTAAATGACAATTTTAATGCGTGAATCGAAATCGGAATTCAACTAATTTGACAAAAAAAGCGCCTTAGCGTTATGTAAGCCCAGTTTCACACGCTGCACTGGGTCAGTGCATGCCAAACTGTAGACAGGCTAAGAGCATTTTAAAATTTACGCTGAGTATTGCATTTTTCACTGCATTCAAATGGGGTATATTCGACAGTTTAAAGTTGAAATTTTAATTGGTATATCTATAAAGCGTATTTTTAATTTAATTGAAATGAAACTTTGATTAGGCTTAGTTTAAATTAAAAACTACTATAATGCAGCTTTTTAATGTAAGTCATAATTTTATTTTAAAATTTCATCAAATCTTCAAGACAAGGGCTTGACTTAGAGTTTTAGGGCCAATTAAGTGAGTATAAATACAAATTTTAAACTGAAAAGATACAAAAAGGTGGACAAGTTTTTGTGTATTCGAAGAGTATTTAGTAGTTGGAAATTTATCAGATTGTCTTTTTGTCTGTTGCAGGCGTCGAGGCTACAATTTCATTGAAGTGCACTAAAGAACAGAACAACAAGTGCAACTACAACAACAATTGCTAATGTTCATGCTGTTGTTGTTCATGTTGTTGTTGTTCATGTTGTTGTTGTTGTTGTTGGCTACTTGGCTATACAAATTTTTGTGCTAATCAGCAAAATTGTAAGGAGAAGTCTGAAAGCTGAAGGCTGAAGTCGAAAAAAAATGTATATCTTCTTTATAAATGTAAATGTATGTACTATACATATAAATATAATTATGTATGCAAGTTTGAGATATATATTTAATTACATTTGTGTACAGTACCCACAATGTGGAGTTTGACGTTGGCGTCGCTGCCTTTTTGTTTTTTTTTTTTCGACTTTGGTCAAATCGTCAGACATTCTGAGGACTGAATTTAGTAATGCGGCCAAGTTGAAAGTGTGAAGAGCAAGTGGCTTAAAGAGGATGCCAAAACAAGGATTAAAGTATCTGAAATCAAAGTGAAAAAAGTGAAATAATTATTTAATTAAACTAAAGAGTTTCTACAAGAGCAAAAGTTTCAAATCTGTTGCTTTTAAATATATTTAAAGTCTCAACATTAAACAAGGCTTACGCAATTTTGCCGTCTGTGTCGAGCTCATTCCCAGGTCTTAAAAATATCAACAAAAGCAAAACGCATATCGAATTTGATTTAAAAATGTTTTCACAATTTTTATTTTATTTTTTTGTGTTTGACCACCTGCGGTTTGTGGCGTTTAATTTGCGCCAATTTGTTGCCCGCTGTTGGTCCAGTTGCTGCCACACTGGCTTGGCTACCAACTTGCCACAACTTCAACTCCGATTTTGACTTCGACTTCGACTTTAACATGTTCACAATTTTTAAATTAATTTCAAACATAATTTTCACGCAACTTTGCTGCATTTTTCAAACATTTAAAATAACTGACAAATTTTAAAAAAATCGATTGACATACGTAAATAACTGAATATGCTTTAAAAGTTATGTTCATCATTTTAACTTTCAGACAGATAAATTATTTATGTAATTGTGAATTGATCAATTCAAGTAAAAGCTGTAGATTTTATTTTAGAATACATTTGACTTTTAAGATAGTCAAATAATTGATTATAAAATGATCAAACTTAGTATAACAAATTTGAAAATAAATAAATAAACTTTGTTTTTAATTATATGGCTCTTAGAACAGGCTAAAAACAAATTAAACAAGATTTATAGATTGACTATAAACTGATCAATCCGAGCTTTTAATATTAAAGTGTAGACTTTATTAAAGTACAGCTTTAATTTCAACTATGCATTAAAAGTGAATTGCTGATAAGTCGCCCCAGACTCCCAGTGCATCCCCCATTTGCCACGCCCCCTTGTCCACCCTCTGCAGCATCCAGCAAATACTCAATCTTTGCTGCATAATCAGATGGTCGACTGACTGAGAATGCAGTCTGCTATTTGCATTTGAAAAATATTGAGAGTGTCACACACACACACACACACACAAACATACAGTGAAAGCAGAACATAGATACATATACATATATATACATATATAGATAGATAGATAGGTTAAGCATAGAGTGTGGGTGGGAAGGGAAGGGAAGGGGGGAATCAGAGTACGCGCGAAATTGCAACGTTTGTATGGAAAATGTAAGTGGCATTTGGGTTTTCCCTCGTTTTTCCATGCATTTTCACATAATTTGCATGTTATTAAGCTGCGCTGCCGAGGCAGGACATAGATAGCAGAGAGGGAGGGGAAGGGGAAAGGGGTTGGGGTTGGGGGATGGTTATTTGCCACATTTGTAAAACAAACTATCAGCGATTCCCTTTGGGGTCTGTCAACAACTGACACTTGCAACTATGCAAAATCAAATGACTTTCTCTCGCTCTCTCTCTTCTGCTCTCTCTTTCTGCTCGTCCTTAATTTTGTAAGTACTTTCCATTCAAAAGTCGCGCCTTATTGGTGTTTGTGCTAAGGATTTGCTGGCAGGACTCATCTTAAATACTGTGTAAAAGATAAAATAAAAAACGGCTCGGGAATTGGCCACTACCTCGCAATCACGTGGTGTTCGTTCGCTGTCGGCGTTTGATATTTCATATTTCATGTGATGTGACGTAGTGGAACATTTCTGACGTTTGCAGCAACAGCACAAAGTGACAAATAACCAAAAGATGTGACATGATAAAAAATCCACATATTTAAAAAATAATGCAAATGTCAGAAAAGTTAGTCAACCAGTTTTGATATATCAGCACTCGTCTAGGCGGTGAATATCCTATAGAAAGCGGAAAGGAAAAAAGTTAAAGTCTTTATTTTATTGTTAACTATTAAATTTCTAAGGCACCTTTTTTTTGAATGTGAAGTTAAGGTTTCAGATAATTAATAGATAGATCAGATATATGTATAGAATGTATAGAAAACAGGGATTAAAACCGAAACGAATATCGGTTTCAGTTACGGTTTCGGTTATGCTCGAATTAAGGTTTTCGGTTATCGGTTATGCAAAATCTTGGAGCATCGATTTCGTAATTGTTATCGGTTTTTTTTATAAGTTTCGGTTTAAAAATACCGGTATGGTTTCGGTTCACAAAAAAAATAAGAATTAAGGTTTTCGGTTGACCAAAATAAGAAGCTTTATTCATTGCTTTACATACAAAAGACTTAATTCTTGTTGTAGCCTGGAAAATAATGTTATCTGGTTACTAGAATGATCCAGTGTAATGTCGATTTTATTATAATTTGATCTTATACAAATTTGGTTAATTTGGTTTGAACATTTTGACTATTTTGATTTTAATGATTTTTAAAAACTTTGAACTGTCATAACTTGGTTAAAAGTCAATCAATTTTCCCGCGCAATGTAAATTTGATCATAATTTTACCTCTAAATTCGTTCTGCGTTTAAATTTTATTCATTTTAAAACTTTGAAATTTTTTGAAAATTTCGAAAATTTACATACTTACCCCTTTGTATTTTTCGAAAAATTCGAAATTTTCAAAGTGAACAAAATTTAAATGCAGAACAAATTTAGTGCTAAAATCATGATCAAATTTACATTGCGCATGAAAATTGATTGAGTTTTGACAAAGTTATGGCAGTTCAAAGTTATCAAAGTTGCTCAGTAGCTGCGACGGCCAAAAACGAAAATAACCCTTATAAATAAATCGGTTACTAAACGGATATTTCGGTTTAAAGAGTTTCGGTTTATGGGCTTCGGTGCAGTGGAAAAAATTTCAATCGGTTTTCATCGGTTAAAGGTTACGGTTTCGGTTAAGGTTTTAATCCCTGATAGAAAATAATGCCAAATTAAAATTCAGCTTATATTATTGGGGAGCTTCTAGAGATGGTCAAGTGAACAGGTAAGAATACACAAAATGTAATTATTTAAGGCGTGTCTCGCGCCCAACTCTAAGCGATTTAATGAGCGGATTTTTCTCACCTCTGCAGCCATTTGGGGACCGTTGGACCAAAGTCTTCTATGCGTTCAGCTTAAACGCAAAAGCCGCCAGAGACAAGACAAGCCAAGACATGCCGCCTACACCTCCACGCTCCCCTTCCTCCCCAGCGACTTGGCAGCAACCTTGAGGCAACCGCCATGTGCTAAAAATAAAAATCAACTCATTGCTCAAGCAACACTGACGATATCCCCAAGGATTTGAAATGGAACAGGCTGGCAGCCTCCCCACCATCCTCTCTCCTTTCCTGCTATAGAATAATATGAATTACAATGTGCTCGGGTCGAGTGTAATTCGTGTAAAGTGCCCAAACCCAAACCCAAACTCAAAGCCTTCCTTATGGTTATCTTCTGCCGGCAACTGTGAGATGGGGCAGGTTCGTTGTTGCCACATCATATGCTTGTTGTTGCCGCTGTTGCTACGAGTATTTCTGCTGACGACGTGACAGTTTACAGCTTGAAGTTTGGATTTTACATAAATTTATTGCCTAATTCCTTAGTTGGCTACGAAGTGTTTTGCATAATTACAGTTTAAATAGCACTGCGTCTACAAGCTAGGTTTAATTAAAAAAAATACTGTTGGGAAAGTTACATTAAATAAATTAGTAATAAATAAATAATAATAAAACTAAAAGAATGGGAAGTTTGTAAATAGAGTTCGAATCCAAGTTTTAAACAAATTGATATTTATTTATTTATTTTAAATATTAATTAAATAATATTATTATGTATTAAGCTAGAATTTGATGTGTTTTCATAGCCTCGTTTTCTATGTTATTCTTCACTTCTATATTAAAATAAATTTAATTCAATTTTGCAGTTAAAAAATACAAAAATAAAGTATACGTTGCACAAATCAAAAAATTAAATTTTTCTACTATATTGACTGCAACAGTTCAAATTCTAATTTAAAATATTTATGTTAAACAAATAATTGGTAATCGTTTTTAATCTATTAGTATAATTAACTTAAATGATATTTACATAAAATACGAGATATATCATTCTATTAAATTCGACTGTACTTTCATGTTGCTGTCTTTCCTTAGTTTTAAGGTTTTAGGTCGTTTGTCATGCATCACAGTTCGACAAGCATTGCAAATTGCTAAATATTTCGCAGTCGTTTCCTGTTCAGATTTCTTGATACTCTTCTCCTCTCTTATTGCATTGATTCACTTTCGCTCATTTTGCGCTGACCTGCTTCAATATTTTTTGTTGTTGTTGCTGTTGTTGTTGTTGTTGTTGCTACTGCTTCTTGTGTTATTTATGCAATTTTCACTTTCTTGCAACTGCAACAAAAATGTAAATTTCATGCAAATTTGTTGTTGATTTTTTTCATCGCTATTGCTGCCAAACATTTTCATTATGTTAAAACGCATGCCACACCCCAAGTTGCCCCCTCCCCGTCCTGTTGGCCAGTCACTCATTGGCGTTTTGCCGGCTATTGCAGCCGGTTTGTCTGGCCCGTCTTGGGTTCGGGTCTTTAGCATAGTAAATCACGAGGTTAGTGAGGCGTGTTGGATGCCTTACAGTTTGACAGGCATCAGCGAGCTCATCAACATACTGACTGCATCGACTTTCACTGCGCTTCTTGCAACATTGTATGAGAATATGTAGCTGAAAATATAACTGGGTTGTGAGTCGAATGAAGAGATCATTACTGAAAGAATCACACATTTTTAGGACCTTAAGAAAACCTATTTTTTGAAAGGAATAGAATTAGGTGTGGAAACCAAGCGATAATCTCTCAAAAATGTATTGAGTTTTGGGAGATTTTCGATTGATTTCGATTTCTTTGGCAGCCTTGAATAATTGGAAAAGCGGTGGTCTAAATCTATCTATCATAATTTAATAAATAAGTTTATATTTAATTGTATTTATTAGATTTCAATTTATTAAATATTACTACTATTTAATTTAAGTTTTTAGTAAAGAAATACTTTGGATTGCTGCGCATCAAAACATGTTGCTGCAAAACTGTGGTCAATCCCAGTCCCAGTCCCAGTATCAGATTGGGTTTGGACCCAATCCCACTGTCAGTCTGAGTCTCAGACACATCGTAAACTTTGGCAAAATATTTCCTCAATGTTGTTGTTTCGTTGCTTACGCGGGTGGCCTCCATTGCCACTTGCTGTCTCGATTTTGACTGCCCGCAGCTGCGCCTTTTGTGGCACCCCCTCTCCCCTCTCCCCTCTCCACTCTCCCCTCTAAACAACATTACACCCACTGGCAGCTACCTGATTGTTATTTATTGTATGTTCGTCTGCTACTTTTGTACTCTATGTACCTGGTTAGACATTATGAAAGCTACGCTACGACGAGAGAGAGATAGAGAGACAGAGAGAGAGAGATAGAGAGAGAGAGAGAGAGAGAGAGGCAGAGACTGCAGCTGCTAGTCCATAAATCGCATAATGAGTTTAACAGTGGCTGCCAAACTGTGCAACACAAATGCACTGTGGGGTCATCATGTGCGTTGCAGGGATAGAGGATGCGGGATATAAGAAGGGGGATGGGGGGGTGCGAGTTGGAGTGTATTGTTAACTGCAACTGCAACCCGTTAAGAGGCTGTTTACATGCTCGGATAAGCATCGGACCAACGACTACAAAACATTGTCAGTTGCATCTACTTATTGTTGTTGTTGTTGTTGTGTTGGCGCATCAAAATTTTGTCTGAATGAAGTCGCACAGTGGGCAAAAGCACAAATATTACAGTAGAAAATAGCAAACATATTTACCAATAATAATATACAATTTAAATCATTTAAGTTGGATAATTAACTAAATATTTAAGCACAAATATCCCAATAGAAAATCACAAATTCCTTAACTTTAATAATATAAAATTTAAATCGTTTTAGTTGAACAATTTATGAATTATTTATAAATTAAAAATATATAATAACATACTAATTAAACACACAGTATTATTGTTATTGTAGTTGACGCTTTAAATGTATATTATTCCAGAACAAAAAGATTTAAATTTAATGATTAGTTAAGTTTTAAACTTGTTACATTTTAGTTACAAAAATAAAACCTGTCGCAGTTCTTTAGCAATGAAACAAAATACGCCATATTCAAAAAAGTTAAGTAATTTATTATAACATATTTAGTTAGAAATATTACATAATTAAATGCGCTTTCTTCCATAGTGCGATGCTTGCCTCACGTGGCTGATTTCGTAAAGACGATAGCAACAACAGCAACAACAACAATAACAATAGTTACTGTAAGCGGAGGCATTTTCATTGGAATAACAAACAAACAAACAACAACAACAACAAATATAAACAACATTTGTCTCAGGAATATGTCTGGTAGTCTCTGCTGTGTTCTGCTAATTTCAAACTCTCCTAAGACGCGTCTTCTGTGAAAAATGAAACGTAACTCTCATCAACTTCTCTTTTCCCCCAGCTTCACTTCTTTTCCTTCCATCCCGTTCCATCTGATCAACTGAAGCCTTGATGCTGCAGCTTCTTGACTGGATTTTGTTGTTGCTTGTTTAACAACCAGATTACCAACAACAACAACAGCAACAACAACAACAGCAACCGCTTCTTGTACAACATGATAACACGCGTTGTCGGCATCTTTTGACCCGACCACAATCATTTTGGCTCATTACTTTAGCCAGGTTTCTAATAAGATTATGTGCAAATTTATTGCGGTTACGGATTTCTAGAATTCCCTTAATTATGCTATACAGATTGTATTCTTTACCATAATTTCAGATGAGATTTTAATTTTGCAACAATAGAACTTTTTTTTAAATCTAATTTTTTAAATCTAACACTTATTATAATATTTACTAAATTGTTTATTTCTAAATGTTAACGAAATCGAAACTTGGAATTTTTGTTTGTCAAAATAAGATCGTAATTTCCATGAAAATAAAAGTTATTTTGTTAGAAATTGCAATTCACATAATGAAATTGCAGTTGCCAGCAACATTTTGGGCAACAGGAAACGGAAATGGAAATGGAAATGGACTAAGCGCTTCCTTTTCTGCAACGTGTGTGAAATGAATTTGCAAGCTAATCAAAAGCTGATGAATTGAATTGAAAGTGGAAGTAAAATTGAAACTGCAACTGGATGCACTCACAATGCGTTTGGCATCTAATCAGGCGCAACCGCTGCAGCTTTTGTCGCTGCCTCTGTCGCTGCCGCTGCCTCTGTCGCTGCCGCTACCTCTGCCGCCGCTGATAATTGCATGGTCAATGGCTGTGTGTGGGCGCAGGGGGTGGAGAGGGCCGAATTTGAATTCGACTTTCCCCCAAACCATATGATCTAATAGGGCGTAAAATTTGAAAGCTTTTGCGTACTAAATTCATGTGTGCGAAATTGCAGCATGGTGGGGTCCGATTTGAATGGGGGTTAGAAGGGGGGGACAATGTGGCAGGCTAATGAAACACATTGCACGCCACGTTAAACATTTCCATATTCAGGCTTAAACTACATACATAGCTTCGTGTCCAGCTCGCCCCGTTCCGATTTGACCTTTGGGTTCATCCTGTGGCTCACGTTTATTGACTGTAAAATTTCATTTCCTGCCAAACCAAATAACGATTTACATAAACATCAATAAAATTTTGACCAAACTTGGAGAAAAATATCTTGAGGTGTCCAAGCGGAAAATTTAAATAATTTATTGGATAAACGATTCTAATCAGGGCAGGAAAACTTCAAAATTTGTCAGTTTGAGGAACCCCAAAAATTAATTAATTAAATTGAGCTAAACATTATTTTGTTTTCTCAATAATATAAATTTTTGCTTAATTTTTAAAGCTTAAGCATCTACATAACTTAAAATAATAATTTTTATTATTATATTTTCACTGTTTTAAATTTAAGTTATTATAATTTCATTTAAAGAAGTACGCAATTTTGAGAATTATTTTATTTTAAACCGAACATTTTCTTTGATATTGAATTAATATTTGTTTAGTGGTATAAGTAATATAAATATTTAAGCTTAAGTGTAAAATCCAAAATCTAAGACTAAGATGCAGAATTCCACCGTTATTTTTTTATCAGTTATCAGGTCACAATAATAACCACAATAAAAGGTACCGTTGAAGCGCCCCAAGAAATCAACAACAACAACAACAACACAATTGCAACAATGTGGCAAATGGACGGCAACAAATGTTTTCAATGGTTTGTCGCCCCAACAATAAAAAGCAATCCAAGACACCCGTGCCAAGGCGTTCAACACCCCCCACCCACCACCCCCCGCCGAACTCCTGAAATGTCAGCGAAGCAGGAAAAACAGAAAAAACAACAACAACAACATCAAATTCAACAGCTGCGAGAGGAAAAAACCTTAAAGGTAAAGTCAAAGTATGCCCAAATGACCCAGAACTTGTCGCAGCAAAGCGTCTAATGAGGAGAGGGGTGAGGGGCGGTTTATCCACTTTGATGTTTTTTACTCAATGACAAACTGGCCAACAACAAAAGCGCGGCTCAAACAGCTTTAACATTTATTTACCGATTCAGTTTGCAAGCTGTTAATTAACAGAACTTTTCGTCCTCTCAGTGGGCAAAGAGACCACGCATTTTTCTCTTTGTTGCGGAGTAAGTCTTTATTAGCCAATGTTATCCATAACAGGATATAAGAGTTTAGTCAGACGTCTGCAAATTGTATGACTGTTAAAAGGTAATCAGGTATTGTACCAAACTGGAATATATCTTAAATTGTGCACTATTTAAATGTCAAGGGAAAAGTTTAAAAATATATTGAAATTTAAAAATAAAAATAAAATTTCTTAAGCTTAGAAGCCAAACTATGATCAAAAGGACATCGTTTAACAAAATCGGTTAAGGCAGACAGTTAACATAAGCTTCATAGATAAACCCGTAACAGTAAAGAGCGCAACAGTAAATAATAGAACACATTTAACATTGAAGAGAATTTAAAAACCGGATGTCTCTCTCTCAAAGTGTTATTGTTGTGGTATTGTTTCCAGTACTTGTCGATTTTCATCGATTACATATTCGAATTTATCGTCTGACCGCCACAACCAGTCAACCGTTCGGCCCCGGCGCGCAATTTAAATATTTTTGTTCTTAGCATTAAATTAAGCAATTTTAGATTCGAAATAAGATAAAATTCTTTAATTTCTAGCTTTCAAATTATAAAACTACCAATAAAAATAGATTTAGCAATTTGATCAAAATATGGGAATTTAGATTTTTCGGAAACCAAGGTTGCCAAGCCGATTCCTAGGAACCAAGGTTGCCACACGTTTCCAAACTGTCGGTGAACCTTTCGCGCGTGTGTGTGTTTGTGTTCACGTTGGTGTTGCATTTGTTGCAATAAATCTAATATAAATCAAAATTAAATCGTGTATTTATTAGATAATTAATTCCGTTGGTGTTGTGTACGTATTTGTTTTGTTCACAGATCTGTTGAAAACCGGTGGTTCTAGTTATTACGAAAAGAATATCTTAAATAAATAACATTTTAAACAAATTGCAGGAAAATGGACGACAAACGGAAGTACACTGTGATATTTCGTTGCGCGGTGCCAAAATGCTTGTATACGACCAAACGCCTCTACAATCTGCATCGTCACTCCAAGACGCACAAGAAGGAGCATTGGCGCTCCAAGCGATTCCCATGTCCATGCTGCGCCTATGCGGCCGCCACTCGAGCGCATTTGAAGCGTCACATGGGAAACAAGCATCCGACGGAGGATATTGCTGCCCACGATCTCACTGGTCTTCCCTACGAGGATCTGGAGCAGATGGAGCTCAAGGAGGAGGAGACGGAACTGACGGAACAGCAAGAAGAAGATTTTATCGAGGGACCCGTGACAGTGCTGCAAATGGTCACACCGCTGAGTCCGCAGTCGGAGCCGCTGCCGGGAGAGATGTACTGCAATGTAACACTCGAGGGGGAAGCGTTCAGATTGATTCCCGTGGCGTTGCTTCCCGCGGAAGCAGCTGTGGAGGCAGCTGTGGAGGAGCTTTAACATACGCAGAGATAGACAGTTCTTGCCTCCCTCTTGGAGGGATAGGGATTCTTACAGGTAAGATTACATCTCATCTTGATTGAATACATTTAAAGTTGTGTCGTTTTTTGTAGGCTGTAATATTGGATTAGTCTTGAACTTGGAGCATTAATCAACAGCGGCTACCGTTATTTGTGCAGATGTAACTAGTCAGGACGCGGGGAAATCAGAAAGCAATGCTCCGGAGGATGAGGAGGATCGAGTCAAGATTCCTAGAAACTGGCAATTAAATGGGGACAGAGGCGGAAGAATTTCTGGAAGATGATCGAAAAGATCATGGAATTAATTAGCAGACACTGTGGGAATTGTTCTGTAGGGAATCGTGCATTACCCAACAAGTGAATTAGAGAAAATTTAAATAATGTGTCATATAAAATATTAAAATGAACAAAGTGAATATTATTAGTAGTTCAAATTAGTAAATTTAAAAACATTTAGTTATTGTATAAAGTTAATTTAAAAAGCCTTTTGAATATTCAATATTAACGTTAATCATTAATTCTACGAGGATATCTTATGGGATGAAAACGTTCATATTAATATAATTATTTTATAAATATTGTTTACTTAAAAATTTAATAATATTAATACCAAGTTTTTGGAAATAAAAAAATAGTACATATATATAAATTGAGCACTGTAAATTAATGAAAATACATGAATTTAATAAGATTACCATATTATTTATATAATGCTTAATTTGTTGCGTTTTCATTATCTATTAATATTAAAATTTCTAAAGTCAAAGCTAATTTTTAAATAAAACGGCGACAGGTGAGTAATAAGAGATTAACATTGCAATTACTCTTTTGCTGTTAATTCTCTTTAGTTGTGCAGCATTGCGCGTATAAGAGTTTAACAGTGACACTGTTACTGTTAAGTGATGCCATTTTGAGTATTACAGTGAGACTATGGGGCCGCGATATAAGAGCTGCTATTAGTCTGAAAGCGACTTCGACTTGGAACGGTTGGTGTCAGCGCGTTGCGCTATGTTAGCGGCCAAATCGAGTGCGAGTGAAACGGCAATAGCAAAGTAGTGTTCAGTGTGTGGGAGTGCAAACGGGCAGTAAATGTAAAACGGAATAACGGTGCATACGCATGCCAAAAGCGCCGAGTGCAACTAAAGCGCATATTAAATTCCATAATATTTCAATTAAATTATCAATTTCTGATTGTTGTCAAGTGCTGCAGCAGCAGCCAAAGCTAACAAATCCAAAGTGAAGTGCAAAAACAAAAACCGGTTCGCCTCTGCAGCAGCAACAACAACACCAACAACAGCAACAACAAACCAAAAGCAAAGCCAAAGGCAAAGGCAAAGCAAAAGCAAAGGAAGGCAAAGGCAGCGAAAGAATTTTTGTTGCTCTCTGTGTTCGTGCGAGTGTGTGTGTTTGTGTGTGCGAGAGTCTTGTGGTCCGGCAGCATCTCTCTCTGCCTGCCCAAAAAGAAAAGGCAGCAGGAAAAGGCAGTTGATATTTGTTGTTGGCACTGCCGGCGCGCACTGCTGCTAACCGTTTGTGATTTGTTTTTGGGCCCAAGTGAAGAATTCGTATAGCCAATGCGCAAACCTGTTCCCCTTGCAGCAGCAGCAGCAGCAGCATAAACAACAACAACAACAACAGCAGTCAACTTCAAACAAAACAAAACAAGCAAAAAAAAAGTGGCACAAGTGAAAATTCCTGCGTTGTGAGTGTGTGCGTTTTATCGCTTCTTTTTTTTTTTGACAGTCTTCAACCAAAAGTGAAAATCAATTTGCTGAGCGTGCGCGGGAGAGAGAGCGAGCGAGCGAGCCTGAGAGCGAGGAAGAATACTAAGAGAGCGAGAAAGAATAATACGCAGCTTCGTCCTTTTTGGGACAAAAATACTAACCCACCCAGGCGAGAACGAGAACGAAAACTTAACGAAAAATCTACCGACTGCCGATAACAACAACAATAATAACATCAACAAAAACCACAACAACTACAACATAAAGCAAAAAGTAAACAAATTGCCGCCCCACAAAAGCAGCAAAAACAACAACTAAACAAAAGGTCAGTATCCAGTTTTGTGGGTGACCATATTCTGAGATTAATTTCAGTTGTATTTTAATTCAGAATTAATTACTTTAAAAATATTTGTTGTGTATACTATATTCATAAGAAAATGTTTTTGTTTTTGCAAAATAAAACCTGTGTCAACCTTAGTCAAAACAAATTAGCTACATGTTAATGAATATTAAGTATATCCATGAAAAGCAATCAATTCCCTTGTAATTTCTATTCGCACATGGTCATCTTAATTTAGTATCTGTAAAATACTCGTAACTGTTATTCACCTGATCGTTGCACACTTTGAAACACTCATTCATTATTGGCCAACGTACCACGTTTATTCTTAGCGTTATCGCACCTACGATTACTAAATACTACTCTTTTTATTGTACTTCTATTGACCTTCGCTTGTACTTTTACGGCGCCAGCATAAAAAGAAGATACGACGCTGCGATAGAATCGCAAACTTTAGCATTTTTAATTGCAGCTAAATTCTTGACAGCGCACACATAAAAAGTTTTCGAAAATGCCTAAATGCAGTTCTTCAACTTAATTATAAAATGAGTTCAGGGGGCATCTATTTAGTTAGCTAATGTTTCATTGTTTCGCTTGCTTAACTACGACTACCAAAAAAAAAGTTTATAATTTTTGGCATGCCAACTCGTAGTAGTTAAGTTTTTAATGTATATTGTTATTTTGAATTGTTATCAGATAGGCATAAACTATTGTTGATACAAACATGAACACACGTAACGCTCGTCGCAGTTTCGGTTAGGAATTTTCGTCTCATTTCTGGGCTGGGCGCACGTACAGTCACCCAGTGTGACCAGAGATTACAGATCAGTTAACAACCAATGCCAGTTAAACTAGTCTACATATATACAGTGACACTTTGAAGTATACGCACGGTAAAATAATAATTATTAAATTAAATCATTATTTTCTAATTTTATTAAAATTATCGGCATGGTTTTTATGCCACAAATTGATAAATCTGAACAATCATTTTGAGCATTTCACCAAATTAGCATACATTTATCAACTAAATTGCAGACACCAAATATAAAAAAAATCGCAACTTAACAGAAGAAAAAAATTTACTTTTATGGTCACTCAGAGAAACAACAAATTTTGATTTATTTAATGAGCAAAAATTGTCGGCCGTAGGCGGCAGCGACTCCGAGTCCGAGATTTGAGATTTGGGCACAGTTTGTTTAGGTGGTCCAGTGGTTAGTGGTTTTTTATTTTTTACTTCTCGATATGTTTTTTTTTTGGCTGCGTTGCTGAAAGCTTTACAAATTTAAAGCAATTTTCGGCGATGTTTTTTTTTGGGGTCAATTAAATTAGACGACGCAAAGTCGTCGAGAGCAGCGAATGGAATTGCTTGAATTTTTGTAACTAGTTATTAAAATACAGTCTAAATTCGTTAAGAATAAAACGTAAAAAGAATATTCGCTATAGAAATAAGAAAATAATAATAAAGACAGAAATTCATTTGGTTAAAGTTTTTTTATTTAGATATTTGTTCGTATATTATTTTTCCTACTTGGCCAAATCCCTATTAATTTATTTGAAGATTTCTTGAAAAATTTCCAAGTAGTTTGTTACAAAGAATAATATCTTGAGTCCTTGGCTCGAGTTATCTGCAATTTTAAGAGCAAGTCACTTGATTTTATTGCTCTTGGGATTTATATTCCACATTTTGTTTTATTTATTCTTTTCTTTTTATAGTTTTGTTCTCTTAGCTTTTCTTAAGTCCGTATCCTTTTTGCACAACTCATTGAAGCTAATTATGCTGAAGTTGTGGGGGGGTTTTCTTTTCTGCAAAGCGCTTTTCTTTTCAGTTGGCTGCTCTTTTTCCCGCTGCTCTCTTTAATGCCTTTCGGGCTAATCTTACTTGAGTTTTTCTAGGGAACTTCTCAAGCAACTTGCATTCATCATGCAAACAAAAGTTTTGCCTTTCTCCAAAAAAATATAAATATAATAAAGAAGAAAAACTGCCATAACGCATACACACACACACACACCACACACACCACAAACACACACACACAGAGAGTCAACTAAGAAAAAGAACAACAAAACAAAAAGAAAAATCGATTTAAAACAGATGATTTGACATGCGGCGCCTCTCTCGAGATATGTATCCGTATCTTTGTAGCTCAACGCACACTCCCAGAACTAGAACCAGGCCCAGGACATATTTCACAGGCAGTTAAGATGTCTGTACGCGGCAGAGACAGAGATAGAATCAACGAGAGAGAGAGAGAGATGCTGTCTCTGCCTCCCTTTTTTCCCACCATCTATTTTACGCATTCTTTTTGTGTGTGCCAAATTTTCGCTCGACTTTCAGCTAACAGCTGTGACCGTGTCCGTATCCCTGTCCCTGTCCCTGTCCGGGCTGTATTTTCCGACCCGGGCCGAGTGCCTCATGAGTGTTTTTTTGGAAGACGGGAGCTGCTACTCGGCTGGTGTCTTATCATTAACACGAGTCCTGATGTGCATTTAATGAGCAAATGATTAGCATTTTCACCATTTTTATTGGCATTTCTTTGAAAGTCCTTTAAGTAGTTTTGCATTCCGTCTTGGCCAGCCCATAAATTTTCAATGTCTTCAAGAAGTTAATTGAACTGTCAGGCATTTAGTTTATTGGCCATCGATTTGTTAATAGTCTAGAAAAGTTGCCTCTCGCTGCACTGATAACTGCTGATAAGGCAACGCCACGTGTGCGGTTGCTTAAGGGATTTAATATGTGGTGCGGATGGTGCGAGTGGTGCGAGTGGTGCGTTTTTGGGGTAACCACCTTGTCCTATCATTGAAAGCCTTTAAGCGCACCAAATTAATGATGCCAATGCGAAAGATGAGCTGATTTATGAAGCTCCACATTCAAAAGGGGCAAACAAAATAAATGTCTAAAGAAAAGATGAAAATAGCAATGGGAATGGAATAATAGAACTTTAAGAGAACATTCTCTACATCAGATCGAAGCAATTTTATCCTCTTTATACAGTTAAAGACTTTTTTTTTGGGTTTTCGCTTTTGTGTGGGTCCTAAAAGCCAATTATATCATTAAACTTAAAAGTTGGCAAGTCCTTGAACTAATTTCTCTCTTACACACAAATACGCACAAACTAACTTATTGTTTAAACAATACAATCGAAAATGGGCAAAAGCCATTAGGTTCCTCTTTCTCTCCCAGTAAAAATCAGTGAAAAGCAAAGTTCGAACTATTAAGCGCGGCACAATGCCAAGCCCTAGAACCACAAAGGTATCCCCCTCTGCACTGCTTCCCCCGCCCCCTTTATACCCCCCCTTTCTACCACGGGGCCTTCCGGCCAGCTGCCCACTTATATCCTGTCCGGCGCAGCAAATGAAATTAACTTGTCGCACACGCCTTTCCCCGCTGCCCCCCTCGTGTTTACCAGCTGGTTTTGTATGGAAATGTATGTGATTTTCTCTGAGCTGCATAATGCAATTAAAATACATTTTCTTTTGTTTTGGTTTTCCTTTTGCTTCCTCTTTTTTTCTCTCTCTCTTTGTTCGCATTGCCAACGCAAAACAGAAAAATCAATAAGAAGAGCATGTGAAAAATGACTACGACCACAATGTGCAACAACAAAAACATCAACAACAACTTTAACATTTAAAATCACTGAGAATAGAAGTTTTACTCGACTCTAAAATATCCGTACCTCAGGTTTTAAGTAGATTAAGCAGAGAAGATTAAGATTAAAATAGACAAAAAATATTTATGCTAGTAAATTTTAAAAGTAATAAATAATTAACTATCTGTATTTCAAGTTAAGCTATTAAGCTGAATAGTTTTTCTGGATTTAAAATTCAAAGTTTTTTTTACAAATATTAATTTGTAAATATTATTTTTAATTGTAAATTTTAATTATTTTTTAAAATTATAACTCATTTAATCTTTTTAACCCTTCTCTTACCTACGTAATAATAATTTAGTAAATAAATATGCTACAGATTAAGATATATAAAAACGTGCTGATTACATATGGAATATACCCCTTAGAAATCACTTTTTCCGCATATAAAAATCAATCTGGCACAAGGATAAATGATACACATAGGTCCTCAAAACGCAAATGTGAAATGTGGGCATAATGTGTGAGTGTGGGGGAAGGGGAGTGGTTACGTTTTAACTATAAATGAGAGCACAATGAGCTTTTGCATTATGAATGAGGGAACATATTACTACGCTTCATAGTTGTTGCACACACACACACACACACACAGACACAGACAGTTGGGGATAACCTTCAATGGGCTATCGAACCCAAATCCATAATAATATTTGTAGCTGCTCTTAGGATTTAGACCGAATGCTCGAGAATTCTCAGCTGGCTTTAAGCTATCTTTTGGTTATGTCAATAAAAGATACAGCTATAATAATAGCAACCATAAAACTGGAACTGTAATTAAGGTTGCCTTTAGCCACATGCCGCCTGTGTTGTATTTTTATCTATTTATTTATTTATTTATTTTTTTTTAGCTTTATAATTCTCGTATGACATATATTTTGCAGTTATTTATAATCTTATATGTGGTATTGAGAATAAACAAAATCAACTGCAGGCTGACAGAGGGGTGATTCAGTAACTCCCGATAAATTGCCTCATTGAAGGAATTCTTTATCGCATTCGGGTTTTATTTTTGCATTACGACATGCTGTATTATAATATATAGAATAACGTTTGCTTCTCGCTGATATTGCTCTCAATTGCACGCGCTTCCCTTTGAGAATTGTGGAGAATTGTGGTATGACTCTCCGGATGCTTCCCCCACAATCGACATTTCTCATGTGCAATTTTCTGCTTGGTTTATCAGTTGATTTTTGTATAAAAATTGTTCATGCAAATATTTGCTGTTGCTTTCTGCATATTTTAACGTATTTATTCCCTGTTCAAATGGAAATGGTAGTCAAAAGGTATATTTGGGGTACATAAAATATAAACAGGGTATTAACAAGTCTTCCAAGTCCTTCTTTTGCTTGCCTTTTTTGAATGATGCCCATGTTGATGCCACAACAAAGTGTGGCAACCTTTTGTCTGGGTTTTTCCTGGAATTCGAAAAAAAGGATGCGCTGTCACGCCCCCAGGATAAAAGCACGAAACATAATTGAAGTGCAAATTCATTCAACTGCCCAAAAAGCGAGTTACCAACATTATTATAAGCAAATCAATTGTTATTAGTGTTATTGTTGTTGCACAAGTACAAGTACAAATACAAATACAATAACAACAACGAATTAAAGCACATGAAACATTAAAGTTTATGAAGTTCATTAAAGGGAAGGTGAAATGTGCGTCAATGCCGTCAAATCAGCATTTTCATTTGCATGACTCAAAGTTGGAATCCTAATGGAGCTCGTCACGCCATTTGGCCAAAAGTAGCAACTGCCAAGTGGCAACTGGCAAGTGGGAAATGGGAAATGGGAAAAGGGAGAGTCAGTTAAATAAAGTTTGTCCTGTGCAGGAAAGGAACGAGGAAGGATCTGAAGCACGCAATGCGTTGATATCGGAAGTGGTAAGAACTTTATGCAATGCGAAGAAAGTTTTCCAAGTTGTTGGCCAATAGGCTTATGTGCGGCTTAAATTCAAGCCGTGCTGAACGAACTTTATTCGATATTCAATTAAACTTTGCTTTTAGCCAGGATAGAATATCAACGCAATAATAAAACTAAATTAAAAAATATATCAACATAAACAAAAACCATATAAAAACTATTAATTAAATTACTGAATTATTTGATAATTAAATTTGTCAAAGCCACGCTGTAAACTCAACCAAAAAAGAAACGACAGGAAAATGAAACTAAAACAACATTTATAATAATTTTTCTAAAAAAGCTTGCAACATTTTCCCCCCTCGTACTAAAGAAACTCTTGACAAAACGTAACAAAAAACTGGAAAAAAAACTTATATTTTTATTTCCGTTGCTTAAGTGCAACTAAATTACGCTAATTGTTTGGCTGTGAAGAGCGGCGAGTGGTCTTGAATCATGGCCAAAAGAAAGCCAAGAAAAATGGCAAGAAAAGCGCAACAAAAAAAAAAAATAAATGAAAACAAAACAAAATGTTGGTGAATCAAGCAAAGCGCAGGAAAATCACGGCAAAGAAAAGTTTATGAAAATAAAAACCTAATAAATTATATAAAACTTGCTGATGAATTTCCCGGCAATGCTTTCAATTTTGTTTAGAAAGTGCCACCGCCACCGCAAACAAAATAAGACAGTCGAATGACACTGAATTAAAATTAAATGCCAAAAACAAAGTAGAAATACACCAAAAAACTGAAGCCAAAAGAAGAGGCAGAAGAAGAAGAAATTAAATTAACTGAAATGAAATGAAATGAAATGGAAAACAAAATCAATGGCCAAAATGAAAGCGAAGCGCGCGCGATGCATTGGAATTTTTATTTTTACTCGTATTTGAAAAGGGTGTGGTCCGGCTTTCAAATGTTGTTATATTGATAGATGTGTATACAGGGTATTTGGATATCGATAGCACTACAAATATTTATGAGGCACAGTGTGAAGGACACTTGCGTCACACACTTAACTTGTTTTTATTTAATTTCATGCGAATTTTGATGGATCATCGTATGGATTAACAACGCTCACTTAAAACTAATGATGCTAGCAAAAAATATTTGCCCTAGAAAACAGTGTATAAAAATATATAAAATAATCATTATTAGTTTTTGATGGAAGACGGTCACAAAAAAGTGGGATTAAATATTTTATAAGCGCGGCATTTGTCAAATAAAATTGGCACAGCAAGCGATCCGACAAGCGGCTAAGATAACAATAATAACACTGTACAACATAAGAGTGAAATATTATTGGGAATATACTTTATATTATTAAATATCTAAATAATTTATTTTTACTTTTATAAAGCAAAGATATAGTAAATATATTATTTAAACATGATATAAAATTAATTTATTGCTGGAAATGCCTTAAAATTATAGTTTTATTATTTTTATTGAATATTTTTAGCCTAACAATACTCAAACGTAACAAATTTAAATTTAAATGATCTTTTAAAACATTATTTAATAGAAATGTTAGAATTTCTTTTATAAAGTTGTATTCTTGACATAATTTGTTTGGTCCAAATCACCTGTGTAGTGTAGTGTTGTTTAAGAATCTTACTTGAAGAGGAGAATCGTATAGAACAGAAGCAAAAATCATTGAAGAGGCGAAGGCTTAAACTCATTTCCGCGCTGCTTTTGCGACAATCAATCAATCAATGTAACAATCAAGCATTGTGAGAGAGTGATAGATGCTAAGATAATGGGCCAAAGCAGGCGAAGCAAAAGGAATGATAGATAAAAAGAGAAGAAAAAAGAAATACAGGCTAGAATGAAATTTAATAAGTGCTAGGGAGCTTCCGCATTGGGTGAGATGCCAAGCAACAGCAGCAAGAAGAAGACTGAAGATTCAAGATTGAAGAGGAGGACAGACCGTGGGCTAAAAATAATAAACAAAATGAAAAACCCGTTTAACGCCAATGGCAACTTACACAAAAAGAGTATAGAAAAAACATTAATAGAATATTAACGGGCTGAGTTCTGAGGCCTACCAAAAAGGGCGTGGCATGCCGCAAAAGTTGAGGCGTTACTCAGTTGTAAAATGCAAACAGCAACTGGCCGTTAAGCAACAGTTAGGTAACTAACTGTAATCAATCAGTGTGGCAGCCAACTAATGAGGGGGCCTAGAACAAAAGGGGAAGTAAGGAAAGAGAAGGGAGAGGGCATTGGCAGGAGTTTAATTAAAAGGCAACTTCTAAGCCGCAAGCAAGCAAAAGTAGCAGCACAAATATTTTCACAAAATTAAACAACAAATTGCGTAATTCGCAGCTGCATGATAATAATAAACATAATGAAGGCAACAGGGGTGGGAGTGGGAGGAGCAGGAGTAGCAGGAGGAAAAGAAGGAGGCGGCAATGCTTTAATGTTTATTATTCTGAAGGCAACAACCGCCCCACAACCCCCTCTCAATGACTGTCAAACTGTAAACGAGTCTGTGTTTTTGGCCTGGCAATTATTTTGCAGCTCATTTAACATTTTCCCTCATCGAGATCAGAGTTGGATTTGGATTTGCCGCTCGAAAATGGAGTTTGGGAGTTTTGTTGTGGCAAATTATGAAAACCACAAGATGAGGACTGTTCACAGTTGTTATGATTGTGGTTGCGTCTCGAACATTTGTAATAAATTTCATATAATATGTTGCGTCTCTCTCTGTCTTTCTCTATCTGACGCTCTCTTGGCAACTCCCCAGAGGCAAGAGAAGACTCTTAGGCATGGCCAAAGAACCTCTGGGGCATATTTGTACACACACTCATACTCGAACTCAGACTCACACTCACATTAAAATGCAAATCACGCCGATGGCTGCTTATAGGCCCTGGCACAGGCCAACAAAACATACATATTAAGATACAGATGCACGCGCGCATACAGATACAGATACAAATAGGGAGAGATACATTTACAGATACATATGCCCATTTACGCGCACATAATTGTGTGTGCTCTGTGTGTGTTTGGCATTTTTCTTGGGGCTCGTAACTACATAACAAGATTGGTTGTTGTTTAGGCCTTTGGCTTTCATCATGTGATTTGATTATGTTAGCATGGCCGAAGGAGCAGCTGAATATCAAATGTATCCGGTTACTTAAGTCTATATATGTATATATCTCTTCATTTCACATATTAAATTCTGCGTAATAAATAAAATAATATAACTTTTTTATTGATTTAAAAAGTTTAAATTCACAACTTTTTGAAAATTGCTAAGAAGGGAAAAGATATATTTATTTCTGTTATGTGCTCAAATAAAAAAGGCCATATTTGTGTCTGTATTGAATGTCTGCTTTTGTTCTTAGCAAGAACAACACCACAACAAGTGCGTCAAAATCATCAAACAAAAGCGCAAATGAATGAACAGTGAATCCCAGTTATGTTGGCGTCGTTATCACCATCATCATCATCATCATCATCTCCACCATTGTCGTCTTTGTTGAAAAAGGCCTCAAATATTTGCTTAAGCGGTGTGGTTTTTAATGAAAGGTATCTTTGCTTGGGTATGAATAGATAAAAGGGCTGTTCCACAAGTAACAGCAAAATTGAAATGTAAATACATTTATCTGAGACAGAAATGGGATTTAACTATTAATGTCAGGAATTAAAACTGAAACGAATATCGGTTTCAGTTACGGTTTCGGTTATGTTCGAATTAAGGTTTTCGGTTATCGGTTATGCAAAATCTTGAAGTATCGGTTACGTAACGGTTATCGGTTTTTTGTACCGGTATGGTTTCGGTTCACAAAAAAATAAAAATTATTCATTGTTCTACATAAAAAATGACTTTATGCTCTATTTAGCCTGGAAAATAATGTTACTTGTTTACTGGAATAGTCCAACGTAATGTCGATTTTATTATAATTTGACCTCATCTAAATTTGGTTTATTTGGTTTGAAAATATCGATTTTTTCGATTTTACTGATTTTTATTAACTTCGAACTCCCATAAATTTGTCAAAACTTAATCAATTTTCAATTTTTGCGCGATGTAATTTTGAGCATGATTTTACCTCTTAATTGGTTCTACATTTAAATTTAGTTAATTTTCAAAAATTAAAAAATTTCGAAATTTTTAGAAAATTTACAGTGTTACCCCTTATCATTTTTCTAAAAATATCGAAATTTTTGAATTTTTGAAAATGAACAAAATTTAAATGCAGAACAAATTAAGAGGTAAAATCATGCTCAAAATTACATTGCGCATAGAAATTGATTGACTTTTGACAAAGTTATGGCAGTTCAAAGTTGCTCAGTAGCTGCGACGACCAGAACCCTTATAAATGAATCGGTTACCAAACGGTTATTTCGGTTTAAAGAGTTTCGGTTAATGGGTTTCGGTACTGCGTAATAAATGTTGTTCGGTTACGGTTTCAGTTACGGTTACAAATTGCAATCGGTTTTCACCGGTTAAAGGTTACGGTTTCGGTTAAGGTTTTAATCCCTGATTAATATGCATAGAGATTTTATATATATTTTTAGAGATGTTTCTTCGGACAGTTAGAAATGTGCATAAATGTTTCTTCTTTTACCTTTAATTCTAGTTAATTTGTGGTGATTCAATTTTATGGTTTTAATAACATATTTATTATACTTTCTGATATTTTGATAAATTTATAAATTCACACATAATGAATACTCCACTTTAAATGATTATTATTCAATGCACGGGAATTTCTTAAGCTGCCCTCGCACGTATGAAGTATTTTGTATATTCACAATACGAGTACATTCATTCTTTGCTTGTTGAGTGAGGTATAGACTCAATATACACACACATTTGTTTCTTGTCGTGTGTGTGTGTATTTAAAATGGCTGCCATTTTGAATGAAATGAAATCGACAAGCTATAAGAATGTAATATTCGTTAGTTAAATTTTTATTATGTATTTTTCCTGCGAGGCAACAAAACTGGGATTTAAATTTCCCAGTCGCAGTCGCAGAATTGTCGACAGAAGTTTTCCACTGAAATTGAAACGCAAGCACTAAATACATAAACATTGCAGAGAGCTGTGAATTGTATTTCAGTTGAAATGAAACACGATAACATAAAAACCAGTTGGTAAGTAAATAAATGGATTGTGCCAACTACTATGTACAGTGGAATTTCTCTATAAAGAACTCTTACAGCCGGTTTTATATCGATCCAGAATAATACTACAAATCTACACAACGTTTCTAATCTAAATTGAGCCTTGAACTAAATACATTTGTCTTAAAAATAGCTAAAATCTATAAAGATATATCTTTTTCAATATTATAACTCTAGGAAAAATATTATTTCGAACCAGTTCGTGTTCATTTTTGTTAGGTTTGACTGTCACATGTGTCTTATGAGCAGAAAACTTCATCTTTGATTTTGGCCATAAGTGACACATGGCCTTTTATTGATTTTTTGGTAGCTCTCTCGTAGGCGTTGCACAAATTTTCGTACTTCCATTTTTGTGCATTCCCCATTAACGGCATTTTGTTGTTGTTGTTTCCAAATAACGATAATAATACTGTCGACAATTAACGTTCAATAAATAATTATTTAATATTTTTGTTTTGATATTTTCTGTACATGATTGACAAATGATTCGACATTTGATTGATGACATAAACGATTCGCTGAATCCCAGTGCAACACTGAGTATTAGTGTCATATCAACCAGCTTCATGTCATGAGCTGGACAGTTGCCTATTTTATTTGAAAACAAGTTCAATGCTCAAATTGCGATCGCCACGAAACTTTAATCAAAACAATTAACGCGTAAAAGTCATAAGATGAAACAAGCTCGGGAGTTTGGCTTTAACTCAAGAAAAAAACAACTTTCCTAAAGGTCGGTAACCGGTTTTCCTCGTTTTTTGGTTTGTTTTTGGCATGAATCTGGTGTGGGGCACAATTTGGAATGACGGTCGAACAGTCGCCGTCTGGGCCATCATTCTTGGCCAAAGAAATCAATTTTGACTGCTTCATCTTTACACGTAATGTGCGTAATGTGTTCTTGGCGTCATTATAAAACCGTTTGACGCTTAGCGCCTCGATTACATGTTCGAATACCGTTAGCACAGCGTTTTACGACAACACCTTATTCCTCTTCCTCTTCTAATGTGTAATGTGCGGTAAATGTTCCAATTGGTGCACAGACGTCTGCAACCAAATTCAATTTGTCTGCCTCACGAGTTGAATGAACCTCAAAAAGGTCGAACGATTGTCGCAATATAACAATATAATGCAGTATAATTTTTATTAAACAACCTTTACCGCTATCATTCTGACAATTTTACCATTTCAAATTTAATTTTCTCCAAATTATTGGCAATTGTGAATGATATTCAATGACACAGAAATATTTGATGATTACTCTTAGAAATTCATCTAAATTTTCTTAAATTTATATATTTATATCTATGCCAATAAAGAAGTTTATTATATTTTTCTATAAATATCTTTAGTATCTTTGAGTATCAATTGTCTAGTCTATAGTCTAATAACTCAATCTTCATGTAGTTACTTATTTTATTTGCTGTTGTAGGTACATAAAGAAGTTTATTACATTTTTGTACAAGTATCTTTAGTAACTTTAAGTATCATCTCGTCTAGTCTATAGTCTAATAACTCAATCTTCCTGTAGTTACTTTTTATTATCTCCTATCTCCATGTCTCTCATTTTGTTTTATTAAATATGCCAATACTGAACTCATCCCCTACTCTCATCAATTTCTTAGAACTCATCCATTCAAAAATACCTGCTCTTAAGTGAGTACCTCTCACAATTTACAAGTAGAATCCCTTCTCTTATTTGATTATTCATTCGCTCATTACCTCTTTGTGTTCTTCTCTTTGTTTTGTCATTCTACTTAATGTATTTTGTGGCTGTTCTAACTTTATTCTCTTTGATCGTTCACTTTACTTTCATTTCACACACTCTTTAAAATTCCAAACCAATTTCTCACGCGGCGCGTGATTTAAGTAATTTTTTATGATTTATTATGCATTTTTTTCTTTCTTTTCTTTCGTTTTATTTATATTTTATTGATTCGAAGAGTCTACAGTACATCCATCGACTTTACCACTTTGCTGGCTCAGCTTCTTGACGGTTTCCTCAACTCACCTGCCACATTTTCTTGTCGTTGGCTTCTTTTGTTGTGGCTTTTGCATGTTGCGCATATTTCGGGTGCTTTCCAAGTTTTTCCGGCCTTTGCATTCGAATTTGTTTATAAAGAGACATTTTTTCATTTTCGTTTTCGTTTCATTCCGTTGTATTCAAGTATTGTTCATATCACAATCTGTTTCGTTTCGATTTTATTTTATTTCTTTTCTTTTTTTGGCTCAGCTTGTGGCGTATCTTAAGCTTTGATGGCTCAGCATTTACATTTCAGTTTGTATTGAAATTCATTTTAGTTATTTATGTTCAAGCTGCGCTTTTTTTTCTTCTTTATTTTTCATTCGAGTCACCCCAACAACAAATGGATCGTTGATTGGCGGCCCTGAGGAGCCCGAAACGGAGGCTTTCAAGTGTTTTTTCTGTCTTATTTTATTTTTATTGTTGTTTTTTGATGTTTGTCTGGAAATTAGTTGCTCATTTCGTGGCTGACTTGAGACTTAGAGAGAGAGAGGGGAAGGAGTATTATATTGGGCCTTATGCAATTGCAACACCTTGGAATTTGCACTCTAATTGCATTTTCTACATAACCAAATCTAAAGGATTTGATTAATTTATATAAATTTGTAATTAATTAAAATGCAGCAACTGCATTAAATGTGCTGATGTGCATTATCATTGTGCAATTACGGAAATTTAACTAAAACTAACTAACATTTATCTGAACAGACGGGCGACTTCATTCAATTGTCGAAATTGCATAATTATATCGATAAGGCAAATTTACAACGATGCGTGTGTGTGTGTGATTGTATGTGTGTGCATTTCAATTTGCATTAATTAAAATTGACAGCCCACAAAAATGTTGCACACAGCTTGAAAGTTGGGCGCTAAAAAGTTACACATTTATGTTTGAAAAGTTGCCTCTAGTGAAGGCACTAAAACATTCGAGTAAAAAATGCAGCCAATGATGAATGTGGCACAGCAAAGAAGCAGGAAAAATTCAAAAAAGAGTTAACGAAAAAAAGAAAAATAATTATATGACTTAAATGACTGGACTCGTTCTTTGAAATGCGTGAAATGGGAAAGGCCTTTAACCTTTATCTGTTTGTGTGTGAGAAATATCTGGGTTGCACTCAGAATGCACTAAATACTTTACTTTTATTATTTAAAATGTTTGCTCTGTCTCTCTCACTCTATCTGTCTGTGTATTGGAGAGGTTTACATCCCATGAATGGACCCAAAGGTAAATGGTTAAAGCTTATGTGAGTTAATGTGTATATGTGAAAGCTTTTCTTTTAGTAGTGTATAAAAATTATATATATAATAAATACAACTTTAAATTTAAATGCATTTATCCTGGTACACAGAGGAAAATAAAAGTATTTCGTACATAAACTTGATTTCTTACCAAGATTGAAATTACTAAAGTCGAGTATTTCGATCTTATATCCAATTCGATACTTTAAATATGAAAGTATACTATATTTTACTATTTTCAAACTTAAAGTTACTTTAAAACGTACTTGATTTAAGTACAATGCAAAGTTTTTTCTTGAAATGATAACAAAATCATGTAAAAGTATGAATATGATTTTTAATTTAAGCAGACTTCATACTTCTTTTAACAAGATTTTTAGTACTTGGATAAATAATGTTTATGCTCAATTTACGTAATTCGTACTTAGATCAAGTATAAAGTTTTAGTTTCGAAAATAACTAATTCGAGTTCATTTGAACTTAATTAGGAACCACATTTTTCTCTCTGTGTATTAGTGAGCTTTTCTGCCTTTTTGAATACATTGACAATGTGTGTGTGTGTGTTTCGTGTCGGTGTGAAAGCTCAAGTGTTGTTTGTGTCAGTCAGCGAATACAACGAGCAATCAGCGAGCGACAAACGGCAATCGACAATCAGCAAATTGAACAGACTCACATATATATATACATATATATATATGTATATGCATATGTATATCACCTTAATAATTGTCAGAGGCAAACACACTTTCCAATTAAGACGCCCGTCGCATGTTGAAAATGTTTCGCCTGCGGGATAAGTACGTGTTGTTGCTGAAATCTGCGTGACGTCTGATGTCTGAAAATTGTGCATCTGAATCTCAATCTGTATCTATGTGCTTGTATCTGGGATCTGGTTGGGCAATGCTCACAACGAACAAATAAATGCGAAAATGAGAAAAAGAAAAAAAATAGCGACGAAACTCGCTCAGTTCAACTCAACTCAACTCAACTCAAGTTTATCCATGTGTGGGCTCATTTACAACTCACTTTGGATGCGGTTGAGGCTCTGGGCATGCAGTGAGACGCCCACGTCAAGCCCAGATCCGACCAAACCCGACCAGACTCCAAAGCAGGGACTAACAAGCGAAGTGCAACGACGCGTCGGCTCCATAACTCAACGGATGCTGTTGTGGCCCAAAGTCTGAAATGTCGACATGAAGTCTAACAATTGCAAATGTTTTTGTTGTTGTTGCTGTTGTTGTTAAGTCGAATCTGAGTTTGAGTTATGAAATCATTGCAAGCCACTTCAAAGACGTGTTCGATTTTTGTAATTCGAATATTATTTTGTTGGCCAACAACTTGAGTTCGACCCACTGGCCGTTTGTCATATGTCAAGTTCATAGGCAACATTAAGGTGGACAGAACGGGGGCAGGATGATCAAGGGAAGGGTAGTGGAGGCTACACTTAATGCAGTTTCACACGAACATCAAAGATGCGACACAGCGTAGACTAAAAAATTATTTATATAAATTAGCAAAGAGAAAAAAAAGGGGACGTTGTTAATGTGGATACTACAACGAGGCTGTGGCATGACTCTGGCTGTGGCTGTGGCTGTGGCAACGGCAGCGGCAACCGATGCAATTTTATGCGCAGACGCCTAAATTGAAAGCGACGCGAAGCGGCAGCCAACGAGGCGTTCTACAGTAACAGCAAAAGGGGGCACAGTTTGGCAGGCACTGTAGTGGCAGAAAGCAACGAATACATCTACATATTCATATACATACATATGTACATATATACTTATTTAAATACAAATCTCTAGGCAGCAAGGGTCATTAACATGCCCAGCAGAAAGCGAGACAGAAAGACAGAAAGAACCCAAGCCAACAAACCAAACAGCAGGAAAAAGCGACAAAAGCCGTGTACTAAAAGGGGGCATGGGGCATGCAACATGAATGCATAGCGCCTGTGTATGTAAACAGTCGCCCCCGACAAGCTCGACCCTGCACTGAAACCAGTCTGCAATTGTGGGTGTCTGATATTCCAACCGGGAGCAAGGGAGTTTAAGGGGAGCGGCTGCTGAGGATTTGGCGAGTGGCTCCGACTCCGACTCCTAGTTCTGACTGTGAGCTGTACGTGACGCGGTGGCAATTTCTATCTGGCCAATGGAATGGGCCAGGCTCTAAAGCACTCGAGAAGTTCAGGCTACGGGTCAGAGATGGTTACGCTCAAATGTTACGTCCATTTCGCATTTTCGCATCATTTCTTTTATTTTAGAAAAACAAACTGCTAAAGAGTTTCTACAATCGATTTATTGTGTCCAATTTTCAAAATTAAGTTTTCATTTGATCAATTTATTTTAAAAGAGTTATTAACGTAATAATAAATTTATATTTAGATGGATTATATTATTAAAATTATTAATTATGGATAAAAAGCGTTAATCTAAAAAAGAAGCAATCAATTTAAATGCAAGTTAACAACTTCATTAGCTTTTTACAAAATAAACATAGTCCAATTTCATTACATAGTATGTATATTTAATTAATTTAGAAATCGAAAATACTCTTATAATAATATTATCATCAAGTTAATGAGAAGAATATGATATAATATTATCATTTGAATAAATAAACGTAAGTATTTGTTTATAATAAAGCGTATTAATTTACATCGTAATATTATATTTCCAGTTGTAACTAATACTAATTGTCATATTTTCTCTCTCTTTCAGGTAATTAAAATGGATTATTTCAAGAAATTCCATGAAAGATTTTAACAAAGAACGGCAACAAACTTGCGATTGTACTCCGAGAATTTGGGTAAAATAAATAATGCTCATTAATTAAAATGCGCAAAAGGCGTTAAAAATGTTGCCAAATGGTAAATAAAAATACGAAAAAATTTAAAATCAAACAAAAGGCGAATCTTTTGTTTGCCTAAATGGCCAAAACAGACGAAGGGACAGTTAATATTTATTTGTGTGAAGTTATTGTTGGTTGAAACATGAGACCGCACTTTGTGTTGGCCAATTTGTTAATGTCTTTATAGAATGCACTATAGTCGATTTGGGCTCGAGTTAATGACCTTTTGAACAGGCTTAGAACTAATCATCCTCTCGACTCTCATCGTGGTTATTGTTATTGTTATTATTGTTGCTGTTGCTGTTGCTCCGACACTTTCTTACCAAAAACATTTCCTGTTCCTAATATGGCTTAGACATGCAACAATAGTAGCAACGACTGACTTTTCATTATGCTATAGAGCATTATAAATGTGTGTAGGGAGAACAGAGGTTATTAGCTTGATTAGCTCAGGTGATAAACGCAATTTTGTTAACTTTCACTACAAAAGGCGGCCTAATGCCAGCAATTAGCTACTGGACTAGTTAATAGCCATGTTGTTAATCAAAAATGACGACTCTTTGCTCCACATATTCCATCATAATGATATTATTATGTACCTTTCAGACAGGTCATGTCGGGTCAACTAGAATTCAGTTGCAGATATAGCATCCAAGATTTCCAGCTATCAACGCTAAGTTGACAGGCAAACATTACAGTGACAACTGAAGGTTCATCATCCAACTCTATCCATTGATTTGTGTGTGCTCAGAATTAGCATTTTGCTTTGTTTGTCTTTTGGGAATGAGGAGCACAACCCGTACAATGGGAAATTTTGTACAGTTTACGCTTGGCTGACTCTCAGAGTGTCGGACGGGCCTCTAATGGATTCTTAAAGTGACCAAAATGAACTCGTTTGGCATGTGCCCTCTCAAATGAAGCTAAGTGCTGTCAATTAGCCAAAGGTGGGGTGTATTTTGGGGTAAACTCTTTAACTCTTTAACAGCAGGCGACCCTTTGGTATTCTAGCATATTGATGAGTCTGGCCAATTGATTTATGGAACACTTTGTGAGTTAATACATCACATGTTGCTCTTTGCGGCCACTATAAATTATTGAAATGGCAAAATAAATATAAAAAAAACCAATTAATAATTTATCCATAATTTATTGGCAAAGAAAATGTATGTTTAATATTAATACCCTTTCAATTTGCATCCGTATGTCTATCTGTCTGTCCATTTATCTCTTTTAATGGATAGAAGATAAATGAAAGTATTTTCATTTATAGTTATCTTTATTTCATTTAACAATTTTAAAATGTTCTTAAAAATATCTTTAAGTGTGTTTTAGTCTTTGGTAACACTTTAAATGTTATTGTCTTTGTATTCTCTTTTGTTTGCATTTGGTTTGAATTTTTGGCTTCTATTTCTAGTTTTTAACTGTCACTAAAACGAGTTGCGAATCATAACAAACTTGCATTGTCTTTTTGAAAAGTTACTTAACGTTTTGTGACGTTTGTCACGTTAAAAAGTTAGTTGAATTTCGCTTATGTCAACATTTTGTCGGCACTTTGGACAACTTTTTACGCTTTTCACATTTATTAAACGATCGTTTTTTTTATTAAAATCTTTTTATTATGCTGATTTATGAATGCGAAATATCATCTTCAACGCGATGTGACTTATATTTTTTGTCGCGTATTGTCGACGCGCTATTTTGGCATTTTTGGCACTAATTTGACAAGGTCATCGGGTGGCTTTTATCTCTTGTCTCTTGTGTGTTGTGTTGTGTTATGTTGTGTTGTCTAGTTGCTGCTTTTGTTGTTCGTTGTTTATTGAATTCACGACCACGTTCGAGTCGAGCTCGATTTGAATTCATTTGCAGCTTTTATTTTATTTGGGTTGTTGTTTATTAAGCGTTTCTCTAATTCCCCCTCAGTCTTTCTATCTCACTCTTTTGTTGTATTTAAATTATTTGCATTAACATTTGACGACTCATCTTGAAACTTGACATAGGTGCGAAATTGTTGCTGTGAAATCTATTCATATAAATTAGTGGGTCATTCAGTGTTGACCCCAAATAAATTTTAGCCACCGCTGACAGCGCAACGGATTTCCTGTTAGAAAGGCTCTGGGAGCGTCTTCCTATCTCCCTCTCCCTCTCCTTCTCTCTCTATCGGTCTCACTCTTGAGTCATTCAAATTCAAATCGATTGTCCAAATTCAGTTCGTGACTGGCAAACGACAGACAATTAACCCCACTGTGCACAGTGACCCACCTGCCATTCAATTCACTTTGAACTCACCCAGTGTCTCTTTCTTTCTCCATCTCTCTTTCTCTGACTATCCTGAGCCTATCGTTACGTAAATGCTGCCATCAGGAGTTGGGGCACTTCGGCTCTAGCTTTAATTAACGAGCTGGATTTGTGTGATAAGGCTGCGACGACAAAGCTAATTAAATTATAAACTAAACCCAAGCGGGGGAGATTGTAAGCTAGAGGGAACCGGCGGCAAACTTTATCAACTCCTCCAAATGGTTAAATAATACGTAAATAAATGAGCGCCCATTTTTGAAAACCTCGACACGAACAGCGCTTCCAACTAGACTGACAATGGAGGAGTAGAAGGAGGCGAAGGTGTTGGACTAACAATCATTTTACACTTTGATATAGAGGGAGTCTAAGAGGGGGAAGCATTAGTGCAGCTGACAACGCACAGTGAAGCAAAAAATATACAGATATAATATAAACAGGGATTAAAACCGAAACGAATATCGGTTTCAGTTACTGTTTCGGTTATGCTCGAATTAAGGTTTTCATTTATCGGTTATGCAAAATCTTGGAGTATCGATTTCGTAATGGTTATCAGTTTTATATATGTAAGTTTCGGTTTAAAAAAGATTTAATGCTCTCTTTAGCCTGGAAAATAGTGATATCTGGATCCAGTGTAATGTCGATTTCATTATAATTTGACCTTAAATAAATTTGGTTTAAAAATATCGAATTTTTTGATTTGAATGATTTTTAACAACTTTGAACTGTCATAACTTTGTCAAAAGTCAATCAATTTCCATGCGCAATGTAAATTTGAACACGATTTTACCTCTTAATTCGTTCTGCATTTAAATTTTGATCATTTTGAAAATTCTAATTTTTTCGAAATTTTTCGAAAAATGATAAGGGGTAACACTGTAAAATTTCTAAAAAACTCGAAATTTTCAAAATTTTCAAAATGAACAAATTTTAAATGCAGAACCAATTTAGAGGTAAAATTATGCTCAAATTTACATTGCGCATGGAAATTGATTGAATTTTGACAAAGTTATGGCAGTTCAAAGTTATCAAAGTTGCTCAGTAGCTGCGACGACAAGAACCGAAATTAACCCCTATAAATGAATCGGTTACTAAACGGTTATTTCGGCTTAAAGAGTTTCTGTTTATGGGCTTTGGTACAGTGGAAAAACCTTTTTTCGATTAAGGTTTCAGTTACGGTTACATGTTTCAATCGGTTTTTTATCGGTTAAAGGTTACGGTTTCGGTTAAGGTTTTAATCCCTGAATATAAAGTAAAGATTTTCTTACAAATTATAATCATATTGAATAATAACTTTTAATTTTTTGAAGTAATTACTATCAAAAGCAATTTAAGATTTTATTGAAATTATGAGAAACATAATCTTTTTCAATATTAAAATATGTTGGGTATTTTTTTAGTTCGTTGCACTGTGTTCTGCATTATCTGGTTAGCCAAATATGAATTATGCGTTGCCAACGACGTCGTCGTGCAACGCGTTGCCATCAACGTTGTTCGCATGAGGCATTGTCATTGTGGAGGGGGGCAAAGGGAAAGCTTTTGAGGCAGCTGTCGGCATTCCAATTGCGGCTTATGGCCATAAATAAACTGAGGGTTAAAGATGGTTCGAGCCTTGTCATAACTAGCAAATGTAATACTTATAATGCGAATCGAATGCTCTTTAAATCGTGATTCCACTTAAATTAGACAGTTTCTGCATGAACTGAATATACATATGTAATATTTACACAATTTACAAGTTAATAATTCTATTATGATGGGGAATTACTTCTTCTTACAAAGCAGACTGAGATTTGTTGCTATTAAACCAAATTGCAACAGGGCGGCGACTCTTGAGTTGAATTGGTTGATTTGCATGTGAAATGCAGAGAGAGAGAGATGGAAAGAAGGGTAGACAGAGACGGTGGAGAACAGTGAAATGGCCTCTAATGGCAGAGTGCATCTGATGAGATGCCCACTCAGCGCTGTGGCGGCCTTTCATTTAATTCAATTAATTAGCAACTTCAGCTACAGAAAGCAGTTACAAATCTCATGTTCGTCTTCTAACCAGCTTCTATTGCTTCGTTTTCTTCAGCTTCTTCTGTTACTTTGGCTGTTTCATCTTGGCCTTTTTGCTTTGCGGCGTGTGATGAACATTTCCGCTGAAGTTTGCTGCAATCAAAATTAATTAAGGCACACACACAAAATGCAACTTGCCAGGCCATTTTGCATGCCCCTTTTAGCGTCTGCCTCTTTATAGCATTTGTTGCTGCACCTGCAACTCAACGTTGTCTTTGTCTTGACATGGACATTGCCACCAGCAGCGACTTGCAACTTGCAACTTGCACCAGCTGCATTTTCATCTAGAGTGCAACTCGATGCAGTTGCTCAAGTTGCGCATAATTTAAAGTGGAAAATCTGTTTCAACTGCAAAAGTCCAGTAATTGGTCCGATCTTTGCCCAGAGCAATCGATCAGCGAGCTGTGATCCTCAAGAGGAAAAGTGTCATCCAATCCTTGTAGACTTCAATGATCGCAATTGCCATGTCGTGAGTGTTAAGTACTCGCCAATAAATTTATGCTTGTTTTACATTAATTTTAACACGAAAAGTTGATTTAAAATAAAACACTTTTTATTCTAAAAAAATTGTGGAAAAAGCAGTAAGAAATATATTTATTAAAATTAAAAAAAATTTATAAGTTTACAATTAACGTATTGTTTAATTTTAAGACAACTTAAATTATAATAAAATCCTTTTATTTCGAGCTATTATCAAAAGAAAGCTCAGGTTAAATATCGATTAGATTTGGACATATTTTGTAACTCGAAAGGTCTGGTATAAAAGACAATTGCGGAGAAAGCCGATATCAAAGAAAATATAATATACTTGCATTATATTATTCAGTTTCCTCAAATAATTATTTTGTTAGTTTGTTAACTGTGCATGCCTAATATGACTCGAATTTCCTGAAATGATATAGGAAAAATCAACGCTTTGCTCACTTGGTTCCGTTTTCCAACAAAATGGCTGTGAAAATGTCTTGCCATAAAAATTGCAAAACGATGTCAGCTGAAGAACTTTCCCAGGCTAAAAGATGAGAGACAGAGAGAGAGAGAAGTGGAGTATTTACTTGAAGGTGGAGAAGAGAAGTATCATTCAAAGTGAAATGTATAATGAGCATAATGTTTGCTGCTCTGCACGATGCCGATGCTGATGCTGATGCCGATGATAATGATAATGTATGCCTGCCACTTGCAACTGCAACTGCAACGACACCTGAGCATGAAGATGACAAACGGGTTGGGAGAGGGAGCGAGTGAAATTTGAGAAATGTGCTCAGTAATTAAATACAAAGCTTCAAGCTCGACAGCAAAAGACAAAAAAATAAAAAAAGACGACGCTAAAGATAATGCATAATTGTGCAAGACAAAAGGAAATGCTGGAAAATCAGAGCCAAGAACTGAGAAGTGAGAACTGAGAACTGAGTAGAGCATGCAAAATATGAGAAGACGAGTTGAGAATTTCAAGCGTGTTTGCATGCCACACAGTAAAACAGCGTCCAAATTAATGACTGAGTTTCACATGGCAGCCAAAGACAGAGACAGAAGATGATGGAAGACAGACAGATATAGAGAAGAAAGAAGCTGCTGCTGTTGTTGTAGTTGTTGTTGTAGTTGTTGTTGTAGTTGTTGTTGTTGCTGTTGCAGACAATTGGCCATGAAGCACATGTGTGTGAAAGCGGAGGAGAAGCCGCTACAGTTGCAGATAACTACAAGATACAAGTGGCCAGATACAAAATAGAACAAGAACAGCAACAACAATAATAATAAAAACAACAACAACAACTACAATAACAACAACAACGGCATGTAATGAATGCGTGTAGGAAGCAACAAGCAGACGAGACGAACAAGTGAATGGCGCTACAGATGCAGAGAACAACAACCGAAGAGTGTTACAGTTGAGAATGCTCGATAATGAGATACCCTGCAGAGATATAGAGAGAGAGAGAGCTAAAATCCATCAAATCAATCAAGAATCTAATGAATTGATGTTGGAATGTTAATGAATTATTGTTAAATACTTTGTGCTACAATGGAGTTCATTTTGATCATCTGATTTCTACTTTTGCATTCAACAGAACATTTTCAACAATCATAAACATCAAATTGTAATGTCGGTATCACAAAAAGTTTTGGATTGTTTTTTACAACCAGTAAATATAGATCTATCATTAACTTTTAAAAAACTTTTGCCCGATTTTTTATATTCCGGTTCAACTAAATTAAATCTTTGAAATTGCAATTATCTTTATATAAGAATTAATAGTCTAATTTTATAAAATGTTATTATTTATTAGACTGATTTGTATAAAAAGCCATTGATTACTGAACCATAAAAAGCGATTACTGATTGAAATTGACTGCTGACTGCCACAAATATCTGCTAAAAAGAATTTTGACAAAAGTTTTAAAATATATAACTTGACTTCATATTTATAATAAACGTTTATTTGAGTCTGAAACATATTTAATATATTGAAAGAAAAGGAAAACGAGGCAAAGGTCTTTTGAGTAGGAGAGATTATTAATTTATTTAAATTAAAATGTTGATAATTAAATAATACTATCGATAAGCTATATCTAATGTTTGATAAATCTTTTTAGATTATTATTACTTTAGATAGTTTTGCAAGAGTAAAGTAAAGTAGATTCTTCTTAGACTTTTGGCTGTAGGGCATTTTGCTCACGAAGATACATGAAACTGCAACTGCGCTATTTTCAAAGTAAAGTTTTATGTAATTAGCGCTGAGGAATGCAGGCAGCAGTTGCAACAATTTCAGCCTCCACTTGGCAACTCTCCCCCCCGTTGGTGTCTTGCCACTCCTACAACAAATTTCAATCAGTTGATATACGAGCAGGTGCCAAGAATGACGCAGCAGATACAGAAATTCTAGGTACAGTTTGCAGTTAGTTGACTGATTGTTTGGCCTAAATGCTGCAAACGTTTTTAGAGCATTTAAAGGCTTATACTCGCCGGTAGCCAGTAAACAGGAGCCCAGAGAGGAGTCAAGAAGATGATAGAGCTCCTGTGTGTATGCTGTGTCTTTGTTAGTTGCGTGCAAACTGTAACTATGAGCTAGCAAACTGTATTTGGGTTAGAGATTGCTCAAAAATGTATGAAAGACAGAGAGAGAGAGAGAGAGAGCGAGAGAGAGAAAGGTAGCTATCTCCGGGGAGTAGTTTCGGGATGCCCGGGCTCAAGTTATTTAAAGTGCCTCGTTTTAATTGTGTGCCAGGCACTAGAAACTTATAAGAACTTGCATTGAAGTTGGCTGCTCTCGCAAATTTATTATTTATGGACCAAGTCAATTCATTTGCTGGCATTTAAAGCAGGCTGTGGGTGGCCAACTCAAGTTTTTAATTTAGCAAAAATATGGGCAGGCCAAGTAATCAAGTGGCCAAGTGACTTTGTGAACGGAAATGCTATCAAAGTGTGGGCGAAAGTGCTGCAGGTGGCAAAGTGGAGAAATGTATCTTGTATCTCGTATCTTGTAAATTGCATTTAAATGCAAACGGGCATAAATTTAATTACAAAATTATTGCGAAAGTCGGCTCTCGAAATTGTGTTTAACTAGCAATAGGAAAAGTGTAACAGAGCTATCAAGAAAATAATTTAAATGGAAAATAGTTTGAATATGAGAAAATTTCAATATCGTGTTGGTTTACTGTGATTATTGTGGCTTCTCAAACTACAGTATTCCCACAATTTCAATAAAAATCTTTCAAAAAATTGCTCACGATACTCGATTGACAATTACAATTTGCTAAAAGGCCGCAACAACCGATGGACACTGAAAGATATGGCACACGAAATTCATCCAATTAAATTTGGCCAATGCCACTTGCCGCAAAAAACGTTGTTCAAATATGAATTCCATAAGATGTGCAAGTCAACAGCAGCAACAACAGCAACAGCAATCACAGCAACAACAACCACAGCAACAACAACCACAGCAACATCAGCTATAAAGAGGCAAACCGTTAGTGGGGGCGACACATTGACGATGATATGCAAAGCGCAGACAGTTGGATGAGCAGAGGAGGGGATGGGACAGAGGGGTAATAGTGGTAGCATGTTGTAGCAGCGGGTGTTGCAGCTAACTAAACAAAAGGCGCACATGTGGCATAAAAAACATGAAGACTGAAGAGTGAAGAATGATGGAAGAGAGGGAAGAGAGACAGTCGCTGTCACGTGGGAAATTTTCAAGTTCAAAACAATTTTCCAAGGCAGAGTCAACTGTAAAAACGAAAAGCAAAGAAGAAGAAGCCAACATAAACAACAACAACAACAGCAGCAACAACAGCAACAACAGCAATTGCAACAAAAAGAACAACAAAGCGTGCACTCACGTGAGGCTGATATTAATCGGCTTTTGAATCGTGAGGCGGGCCAACGTGGTGGCACAAATACACATACATAAGTATTTACACAGACAGTCATGCAAATACTGTTAGCGAGTACCTAAAGTCAATACTAGTACTAATACTAATACTGATACTAATACACATGCATGTTGCACTCGTTGTGCTTGTATTCTTCTGCCTTCTGCGGAAGCGAATGGCAAACAGGTTGACAACAACAACAACAACAACATTAACAGCAGCAGCAACAAAATACCAGAAACAATTGCTACAGTTGATAAGCAGAGATGAGCACGTGACACGCTTGACAGAAACTCACGATATTGGAAACCTATCAATTTTAAATAATTCTATTATATTTAACTCTGTTTTGTATCTATTTTTACAAGATAAAAATAGTTTGTTAATTTTTATCCTGATGAAATAATAATAAAATAAAATACTTAAATTAAATTTGCATTTATGGCAGTACAACTCTTATATTCCATTTTTAATATCAAATTAGATAAACTTTTCAATTTTATATAACAACACTTTCAAATAAAAAGTATCAGAAACTCATGATAGATTCCTATCAATTTTAAATTAATTCAATTTTTACAAGATAAAAATAGTTTGTTCATTTTTATCCTGATGAAATAATAATAAATAATAATACTTAAATTAAATTAGCATTTAAAAATGATAGTACATCTCTTATATTCCATTTTTAATATCAAATTAGAGATACTTTTCAATTTTATATAATGACATTTTTAAATAAAAATCGAGTACACCTACTAAAGGAAACCAGATATACAAAAAATAGTAATATATATTTTTCGATATTAATAATTAACATATACACTTTTAAATATTTCGTTTAAAGTAAAATGATGTTGGTATACCTATTACTTTAATTATTAAAATATAGTTGTACTCATCTTCAATCCAATATATCCCATATCGTACTCACGCTACCATCTCTAGTTGAAGAGGGACTCTACTCAGGAGTTATATCTATCACAGCCAGGGCTCCTCTTCAATCTCGATTCCCGCTGCCACCGTTTGCCAAGCTCAACTTGTTGTTGTTGTTGTTGTGGCACGTCACCTCCCTACGATTAGCCCCGCCCTGCGGAGTGGCTTGGCTACTGTTTAATGGCCACCCCAGCGGGCGTTTTGTGGCATACCAACAGTTAGAATTAATTGACGTTAATAATGTTCCGATATCAAGATTTATGCTGAGAGAGAATCTCATCTCTTCATCGAGCGAGGGGTTTCTTCTCTGCATTGCAATGCAATACGATTCTATTTGCTGGGTCCCGTCAGACTTGACGACAGGTTTGCGAGTGTTTGCGTTGGTCCATTACATCCAACTGCAACGGTTCTTTGCCAGGCCCCAAGCGGCAGTCCCATCAATTTTACAGCTGCTTCTTTGTGTCAGCATTTTGCATTTACCATTTACCATTTCCCATTAACAATTTACCATTCACGTGTAATGGAAAATTCTTAACTCTACTACGATGATTATCGCAGGTTGACAATTTGTCGTATAGAGTCGGGTCATAATTTAGTCATTTTTCCCGCTCATAAACATTTGTCACTCTGATGACTGACTACCTCACTGACAGATTGGCACATGTACATATGTTTATGACTCTGATCTCATCCAGTCTCATCTAATGCCCGACTGGGGATCTACAGCTCGTGAAATGCTTAAAAAACAACATATTGCCGATTGTTAAAGATGTACTTCATAAAAAGATTTGTAAATTTTATTTACAGACTTTTTTTAACAAAAAATATATTTTTTTTAGTTTGTATAAGACTTAGTAAAAAATTTTAAACAAATTTTTCAGTTTAAAAATATAAATACATTCTTATTATACTTACATATATAAAATTTATTTAGACTACTCTTTATTGTTTTTCTAGATTTGTGTATGTCATCTTATAAATTAGACTTTCAACATTTCTAGGTACTTATAACTACTTTGAGAATATTTTAAATTTAATAAATAATAAATATTTTTACAAATAGTTGGAATAGTTAGAAAACTAAGCTAAAACATTTAATTTAATGGCTCAATTTTTTTAAGTTTCTTTTATGTTTTGTGGCAAAAGTCTTAAATCTGGTCATTTATACAGGCGGCAGACATCTAAAATTCAGTTGTTAAAATGTAGGCCTACGAGCTACCGTTTTGGCCATGACTTGAGTCACTCACCTAGTGAATCCACAAAACAACACTTCAGAGCGTAATAAAACCTCGAACTTTCTGTGGACGCTGGGAGGGCAGCTGGTCAGTTGGACAGCGAGATTGCATTTTGATGTGATGGGGCACGTTCCAAATCGCAATGGGTCATAAAAAGTACTTTACGACAGCAAAAACTACAAAAACTACAAGAAACGAGCGAGTATCCCACAGTTTCTTACACCTTGATGAGACAGACAGAGAGAGAGAGAGAGAAGAGAAGGAGAGAGGGAGGATGGGTAATTAAAAAGAACTTAGCACATGGTCGCGACACGAGCGATAACAGCAACTAGGAAAAGGCCAGTTGACGTGAGCCAAGTTGTGAGTGGCAAGTAGCAAGTGGCAAGTTCCAGTTCGTCGCGAGAGAGTTCATAAATGTCAAGTTCAGGGTTATGGGCAAAAAAAAAAAAAAACCAAAACATAAACCCGGGACACGCCCTCTGGCATGGGAAGGTGAAGGGGCAGTCGTCAGGTACAAAGCCTTTAAATGACTCTTGTCCAAGTCAAAGTCAAAGCTAAAGTTAATGTGCCTGCGGCAAGAACAATAAAACGCGTAATTAATTTGACGCACTGCATCTTAATCTGTTAATTCCCGCCTCAAAGTTTCCCTCTCTCCTTTTGCTGACAACTTGTGAGAATCGTAGCATTTCCCCCTTTGGTGAGAACTTTGAGTTGATTTAATGGGTTTTTCTTTTCTTTTTTTTGCTCTTTGCGCGAAAAACGATTCAATTTTTATGTAAACAGTTCAATGAGCCTAGGGATCGTGGTTCTCTGAAGACTTGAACCAATTAAAAACTAATTAAGCACATGATTTGATTAGGTTTTATTATCTTTACCACTTTTGTACACTCTAAGGAAAGAGTTGAGCTATTTTTATACACAATTTATATGATTCTTTATAGGCCACATTCGAACTTGCAGCTGTGTAAGTTTTAATTCGAGCTTCTTAAATCGAATACTATAACTTTTAAATCGAATACTTTAAACAGCTGTTTGTAAACAACTGGCGAAGTTTTTATAGACATTATTATTACTATTTTTATTTATTTTTTTTGGGTTTCTATAGTACGACCTATATACATACGTGAAGTACGCTTTCTTTGAAGTCTAGAGAGTGTTCGATGAGAATATAAGATTGTAAAATTGAGTTTTGCAATCTTCTGTCACAAGCATTTCAAAGTCTCCTTCTCTACTTTAGGTTTAAAACTATGAATTCATATATAATTTTTTTGAGCAAGTTATTCATTCTATTTGAGATTAATAAACGCTTCAGATATCTTATTCAGATCTTTAAGTTAGAGATGAGAGAGCGTAATAAACCCCTTTGGATCTTTATGATATAGTATTTATAACTCGTCGGTCGAAAATATAAAAACCATTCTATTCTGAGTTAAATTCTCTGTGAATTGATTTAAAATCTTTTTATTGTTCATGCCAAAACATATATAAATTGGTAGCAGCTCAAAAAAAAAACATTGTTCAACCAAGAAATTTTTTTAAGTCAAATCTTTGACTTTACCGAAGTCCAAAGGGGGCTTAAGACCTGGCATAAATCTTGGTCAGCGTCAAGCACAAGTTGCTGCATTAAAAATTCATTTATAATGGCCATAATGTGTGAGAGGATCTGAGAGGTTTTACCGTTTCGGTCATATGCCATATAGCATAGCTCGTAATGCCAGATGCCATATGTGGAAAAGAGAAGCTGATGAAGAAACATAAGCGGCTTAAGTTGAGGCCCAAATGCAAAACTGCGTAATCAAATGCATGTAATTTGAGTTTAATGAGTGTCAAAGTTATTAAAAATCATTTGTTGCCCACTTTTGGTTAGCCATAATGCGAGAGCCAAGTGCCAAGTGGCCAAGTGGCCAAGAGACAGAGTCGAGATGCTGCCGCTGCTTGCTCATGCCATTAAAGGCAAAGTTACCAAAATATAAAAAAAAAAACCGTTTAGAGCCTTTTTGCTAACCCGTTTTTGGCAGTCATTGCAGCTTAATTACATACATACATACATATTTAATGGTTATGTATGTGTGTGTAATGTATTTGAGCTGAAATTGCTGTTAATTATGATCAAGTTGCTGAGGCTGTTAAACGAACTAAGCACCAAAACTTGTGGCAGACACGTTTTTATTTGTGGCTTGTAAAACACAAGATGCCACATTCAACAATAATTTACATAACACACGAATCATTCCCCACCCCTATTCCCTCCCCTCCTCTTTCTCTCTGTCTAGTCGAAAATTGAGTGATTAGCGCAAAATGCAAAGCATGCTAAGCTTTAATCCCTCTAAAATGGATTTCAAATGGCACTGAGCGAGGTCTCATATAGAGTTGTTTGGTGTCAAAGACAACAATGATTACAAGAAATTGACAACGCCAGTCGGTCTATAAATCGGTATAAAGAAATCTATTACAGTCGAATTATATATACTCTAAAATTATAATTGAAACAGCCATAATTTGTAGATGATTATTGTATATTTTTATAATTGTAGCTTATAATTAATCCGAAATTATAATATGATTTTATAGCCTGGGCAATGGTTTTCATATATGAAATTTATATAAGCTTTTCGTAGAATGAAACTTTACAGATATTAATAGATTTCTAAGTAATTACAGCTGTAGATACAATTAAACATTTAGCTATAGATACAAATATAAATCCACATTCAGCTGTCTGGATGGAGACTTATACAAATGTAGTTAAAGATACAGATATCGTAACATATATATCTATCCTCAACTGGCTGTAGGTGTAAATTAATTTAATATATATTTAAATTATATTTGCACCTTAAGTATAAAGAGATGCAGCCTAAAGATATAGCTATATTAATAGGAATAATTATAAAGAAAGATACAAAGATACACTTCAGTTATAGATAGAGTTGTATCTATAGTAATAGATATAGATACAGCTGCAGTTATGAATTCATTTACATGTATAATAAAGTAATTTAAAGGTTTCATTTCTTAAATGGTTTTTATGCTACGGAAAATGCAGAGTACCCGAAATCCCTCGCTCCGTCCCCCTCAATGGAGTAGAGTATTTTAACTGTCCGCAAGCGAAAAACTTATGCTGGTATTTTTTATTGTTGCTGTCTTTGTTGTTGCTGCTGTTGTTGTTGTTGCTGTTATTGTAGCGCGAAAATTTGTTAGCTGTTGTGCTGCCAATTGGCATGCAACTCTTTTTGCCATGGCTGTGGGCATTGAACGTTGCACGCTGAATGTTGCACGCTGAATGTTGCACGTTGCACGTATTGTGTATGTAACCACCCACAGCTTTACGCAGCTCTATGTTTTACTGTGTATGCTAAGGGGGTTGGCGAGGGGTGTGTGACAACAGGGGGAGGGGTGCCACACTCAGTTATGTCCATTGATTTGCTTGTCGTTTGCTTTTTGCTGCTGTGTCTGATGTTCACATGGCGTATGATTGATGGCCCTGCAGCCAGACGCAAAAATATGAAATTAGCCTTCTTTGAGTTTGCCAAAGTTGTTGTTGCTCTTTTTGGCTGGCATAATAAATTACGTTTATCGAGGGAAAATTGGCAGGAAAAATATTTGCACGTTAAATAGAAATTAAGAAACGGCGTCAACTCGAATTTGTATCTCATTCTCTGTTTCATTCTCTTTTTCAGTTGGTACTCGATGATGTGCAGCACAGTTTGAGCAGCACTGCCTTGGAATTGGCCTAAAGGCGAAGGGTAAGTTGTATAAATTGTATAATAATTTCTTGCATTTAAATGGCTTTTGTTTATTATTTATTTCTCTTTATGTTAAGTATATTTTTATGATTGTCTGTTGCTTTTTGCTACCTGGTGTGTGTTGTGTATGTGTGTGTGTGTGTGTGTGTGTGCGTCTGCTACCTGGCCTGCATTCAAACCGGTCGAATCAGTCGAATCGCATTTGCATAGAGTTTTGTTCTTTTTTAATCGGCAGTTTTAATTTATTTCCATTGATTGCAACAACCAAAGCAGCAACAACAACAACAACAACAACAAATGAGACATACAATATATCGCTGAATCTGTCGCTGACTTAATGCCTCGATTTGTGTTCAGTGACGTAATTCGGTTGCTGAAATTAGCTGGAAATTTGTTAAGTATCGTTAAAGTCATTCAGATAGTCTTTGAGTGAGCCATAAAATCCATTTGAATTGTGAAATTAAATATCTTTTTCATTTAGTTGCAATTGCAATTGATTTCTGTTGATATATTCAGTTAGTTAGTAGTATTAAAACAGTTGTAAGGCAACTTAAGCTGTCGCAATCTGAAATCCCAAACAATAGTCGAAACAATTTCAATCAAATAAATGCCAAATTGTCAGAGCTATCGAATAGTTCTTTCAACTTTTGATTCTCTTGTTTTTACTTTTTTATTTTATCTTGCCTTTGTTCTAAAGCATTTACCTGGTTTCTTTAGAACAGGAAGTTGGTTTTGTGGTTGTAGCGTTCAGTATCAGTTTGATTTTTAGCGTAATTTGCTGTGGTTCCTGCCCCAAACTGAATCTCTATTCAATGCTATATCCATTTGGTATCCCTCAAACATCCCAACCAGCTTTCCAGCTAGACAATGATGATGATGATGGCGATGGTGAATTAGTGACAGCTCCAGGGAGCTCAGTTGACGGACACAAAAAAGGGTTAAGGGCAAACGTTGTGGCCAGTTCGAGTATCTGTATCTGTATCTGCAATTGTATTTGTATCTGTATTTGTGTGGCCGCTTGGGTCAGAGTTAATTTTCGTATTGTATTAGTCTCCATTCTATACAGTTTGTTTGGCATATAATGATGCCACTTGATTGAAAATGAACGTGACTGGAAAACAAGTTTTTCGGGCTTTTTCTTTATACTTCTGCTGCTGTTGCTGTTGCTGTTACGAGTATTGTTGTTTCCTCTTTGCCTTTGCCTTGAGATACAAATACAGAGAACGAGAATACAAAAAATAGTTAAATAAATTAGCCAAGAAACTTTGACATTGCCATAAACTACTTCAGTGACATGTTTTGCAGCATTTCTGCGTTGTTTACAGCACACAAAACTTCTCTTTCTCCCTCCTCCTCCTTTCTCCACTTAACAACACCCATCGACAAGTTTCGAGTAGTTGTAAAACGTTGAGCATAATTGCATTTAATATTATTTAATTAAAACGTGCTTCTGGTTGCCAGGCAAAGGATGAAGACCCAAGGATTCTGGAGTCACGAGAATGGAACTCTGGACTCTGCCTCGACCGCGTTCTCTTCCATGTTTTCTAACGGAATTATGTGCGCATTTCCGTTTCCGGTACACGCAACACTGCGTTCAAGGAGCTAGAAGTTATTCGATTTGCACAGTGGGGCAAATCATAAATAAATATTTAACTTGAATAGTGTGAATATATGTAGAAGTGATGAATTTTCACATTTATTTTGTGAATATCAATTGATTTTCATCGGAAAAATCTATTAATCGATGTTTTAATGTTTGAGATGCTGTAGTTTGTTTGAAATTTTGTGTACAGTCTTGAGAATATTCATTTGGTGCCACTGTACTTGGGCTAGAGAGAAAAATAGCTGGAATATATTAAGTTGTGGGTGTGGATTTACTTCTGTGATCCGCCTTGTTGCAGTTTACCAATTTGTTGCCAAGACGAATAATTTGCAACAATCCAACAATAATGTTGTTGCCCTGCCCCATCCCCCTCTCATCTGCTGTCTTTCTCACTCCAATGCATCGCATCCGAAAATCACAGTGCCTCAGATTAAGTATGGCCATTAAAATGACAAAAGTAATTTACTTTAAAGCTCTACGCAATTTAAATTCATGCATGACTATTTGCTGGTTGTGAATGAATACACTCATGAGTGCGACTGACATTTAGTTGAACAAAGTATACCCACAGGCTACAGTGAGACAGGGAACTAATTTCAACAAAAAATCCATTCGTTGCAGCACATTTAAAGCTTTAACTTTGTAGCTTAGTGTTGTTTTAGTTTCAACCTTCGCTTAATGGGGCATTGGAGCACTCATCGGCAGACTTTTCTGTTCCTTGTAATATTCATCATCATACACTTTGCAAATTTCGACGGCTGTCAGAACACGTATACGCCGTGTGTCACAAATACTTAAGTTTAACTTCCAACCAGCAAAAAAGACCGACAGTCAGTTAGACTGACAGAAGCCTGAGCATCAACATTAGCACTTGAGTGCATTAAGCTCAGGTGGGAAGAGAGTGTTGCATTCTTTTTCGTATTTTTGTCGCTTTTTACAAACTGATTGTGAGTTTAACAACTATGTTTTTAAGCTATGCTTAAAAGGATATCTTGAACATGTGTTGCCCCACTAAACTTGGAGCATATTTAAGGTTACGTTTATGGCCCAAATACTACGCCCTCTACTCCCCCTCTAATTGGATGTCTGATGTCAGTTCAGAGGAGCAAATAACTGTCAAATGGACAAAGGCAGCCATACACTGAAAAAAAGAACAATTTCTAAAATCAAGAACATTCATCTCAAATATTTATTTATTCTTAAAATAAGACCATTAATAAAACTAAGAATATTAATCTAAAAGTTCGCAGTTCTTAATATAAAAGTCAAAAGTCTCAAATTGATAAGAAAATATAAATATGTCATATTTAATATTAAGACGGTAATGTCACCGTGGCGCTCTGGTTAGAGTCGCCGCTTCAGTTTTGGTAACAAGTCGAGGGATCGAAACCCGCTCTAGCCAAGGAAAAACATATAATCGGGAATATTCATAGAAAAAAATAAATCCAAAAAAAGTATAAATATCAAAAAAAAAGTTTAAAGTTTAAATCACCTGCCTTATTTTTTTATTTTTGGTTTGAGAATTTAAGACTGTTTGGTCTTAAATTAAGAACTTATTCTTATTTGAAATGTTCTTAAAATCAAGATGTGTTTTCTAACTTTAAGAATTTTATGTTCTCGACGCATTTTACAACATATTTTTTATCAGTGTATGAGCATAGCTCGCAATCGAGCTAAAGGAAGTGAAATTGACGTTGCGCCACCTGGCGGACCAAATTGTTGCTTTGACAGCACACACACACACACATACTGGCACACCTTCACCCGCACAACAAACACAACTGACAGCTGTCAAGTGTGGAGCGTCGAATTTGGTGCAAACAAAACAATTCAAAGGGGCGAATGGATAAAATGGGAGATAAAAGGGGGGACAAAAGGGGGGTTTGTTGGGGGTGGGTTGTGCTGTATGATTGTCCATACATAAATTTTGATTTGCTTTCGCATGTCAGAACAAAGGTCAAGCATAATTTTTCAATCAAACACGCAGAGGGGACGATTTAATGTTTACCTCCCCCATCGTTCCACTTTAGGCGTTAAAATGGATTTTTCAAAATTATTTGTTTTAAGTGAAAAATTACCGCACTTTGTTCGCATGCAAATTGCTGTAATCTTTTGTTGCCATTGCAGCTTTGGCATAATTGTGATAATTGAGTTGCCGCTTTTATATTGTTGCCCCTATTTATAAATCAAGGCGGCATATGGCGCACAGCAATTTAAATGGCCATTAAAAGTATTGGCAAAGTGCGTGTGGAGTTGCGGGAGAAAATTGCGTCTTAGCCCAAAGCCAATAACTTTTCCAATTAAAAGCGATTGGCCATAAAAAAAATCGCAGCAAATGTCAGCAGCAACTTTGTGCCAAATTCTTCTTCCGAAAGATTCGAAGAGAAAAATTCAATTAAAAAGAAATGCTTCTGGCATTGGCATTGCTTCCGTTGACTTCAACACATTCACCTGATAAAGTTGCTCCACCTGAACGGACAATGAGATTATAACATAGATATGATAAGCATTATTCAACATATCATGAATGACATGAATGACCACGCGGCGTATGCGCAATGTAGCAATTGCTTTCAATTAAAAATTATTAAAACCAAATTGTATACGTGCTCTTATCAGTTTATCATTTTGTTGGCCCGCTCTCCTCATTATCCATATCAAATGCCAATGCCTTGGCCACGTTTTCATTGAGGGTCTAACGATGTCGTCGAAAAGTCTTTAGATAATTTTCACCACTTGTTGTCGTTGTCGACGTATTTTTGATTGACAGCCAGGTAGGTGGCCCAAGGTGAACGGCTTTTGTTTTCAGTCGTCTGTCCACTTGTTGAAGTTAAGTTTATTTAATTTATGTATTTCGGTAAAATGTACGCCGTTTTTTGACCGTGACATCTTTACAATTATCGTGTTTTCATTTTTTCGGGCCATTCGGGGCACTGAACTAGGAAAAAGAAATTCCGACCGAACGTATGTGTAAAAGTAAAGTTAAAGTTAATAGGTCAATCATATGACACGAGTGTTGTATTTAATTGACGTTGATTCAAGAATAGACATTTATTTTATTATACATATATTGAAGGTGTTAATTCGATTTCTATGTAGACTGTAATTGGCCAAAAATGTTGTGTGTTTTCTAACATTATCATTCGCTCTCAAACAAGCATTTTTGGGTGCAGCCAAATGATTTACAATCGAGATAACAAATAACTCAGATTGTGTGTATCATATAAAATAACTATTTATATTTGCATTAGTTAATAATTAAAAATAGCTTGTCAAAAATGGCATTCTCTCACTTGAAATTCATCCTCCACTTGCTTTATTAATTGACCATTTTCGTAATTTATGTAAACAATTTTAAGTCACTTGAGAAAGTGGCAAGTATCTCGGCTAATATTCAGAGCAGCCAATTATTAACACATTCTCTGGCTAACACACACACATACTTTTATCGATGTTTAATCTTGCTGAAAGTGTGCAAACTTTATTGACCCAATCGACAAGTGTCTAAACACTTGCCTGACACAGTTGTCAGACTCTGTTGATGTGCTTAACGATCACTTGCTGTTCCAGATGTTGACATTTCTATCACCCGCAACTTGTATCTCTATGCTAAGCCTAATCTAACGCCCCCGTCGAAACACTAACTAGTTAATACAATCAACACGGCCGTAATAAAACGCGACAAAGTGCAGACTTGACGGCCCCATGCAACAGTCAACCGCAGCTCACAACTCGGACTCGGCATTCATTGCAATTGACGATGACATAAAAACATTCTCCTGTTTTTTTTTTAAATTCATTTTTGAGGTTAGCGTGTGAATTTAATTTGTGTATAATTGCAACGGCTGCAACTGCAATTGCAACGACGCGACGTGCAACATACAACTTGCAACTCGACTCCGGCCCCGACTATAAAATGTCAATATCAGAGAGTAATCAGCAGCGGCAACAGCAACAAATGTTTTTATGTGCCAACTTTTTGCCCGCTTTGACAATTTATGGGGAAGTGTCTGTGCAACTGACACAATGACAGTGCCCGATCGACCGACTGACTGACTGACAGACCGACTCACTGAGTGACAGACTGACAGACTGATGGAGCGGACTGCTTTGTACAAAGCGGTTCGGTGCGTAGGACGTGCGATGGAGCATTGCGGGATTAGGGGTAAAGTAAACCAAGTAAACCAATTTACAAATTACGTACAGTGGTACCTTTGATATTTATTTTTTGGCCTTACATTTATTTAAGTAATTAAAAAATACAAAATAAATATATTTTATAAACAAAGTAGTTTTTAGAATACAGATTTGCAATTTTATGACAAAGTTATTAATTAATCCGATCAAAAGCACCACTGTGCGCTCTAGAAACGTGTTTCAAATTGATATAGAGGGAGACTGCGAGAAAATAGAGATCGAAGCAGACGGGTTAAGTGACTGACAGACTAAGTATTAAAAAAATGCAATTAACATTATATTTAATTATTCATAATCTATTTATTTCTCTATTCACTTATTTTCCAGTATTTAGGCACATATTGACAATGTTTGCTCATTTTCCCATTAAGTGTTGCACAACTATTGATTAAAGTCCTAATAAATATCTACACTAGACGATAATCTACTCTATTTAAATTGATCGTTTTTCAAAAAAAGGCAAATAACATTAAATATAATTATTCATAATCTACTTTATTTCTCTATTCACTTATTTCCCAAAACTAGTTTAATTTTCATACTTACCTGAGCAGTATTTAAACTAATCTTAAATTGTGTACCCGTTACTCGTTTGCAATTACAACTATTGAAACTGTCAACAACTTTCTTTAATTACAGCATGATGCACATTCCACTCGAGAAGATGCCCATTGAAAGAAAAGAACTCAAAGAAATGTCCAAACTAAAGACAACCGCCAGTTCAATCAAATCAATGCGAAATTGACAAAATAAAAGTTACTTCAATTCTCAAACGAAATACCACGAAAAACTTTATAAAGAGAAAGAGAATCAAAGAAAAGATTCGCTTAAGAAAACTTGGCTTAAACTTAATTTAGGTAAATAATTTGTTTGTCGTTGTGACACTGTTACGAGAAAAGCCGCCAAAATTACGACGTATCACCCACCCACGCCCAAAGTCAAACAGAACCCGGCCAATATGGACAACACGTCCGGGCCGGGTGCGTTTGACGATGAGCCGCCGCCAGAGCCCCGGGATGGTTGGCTACTGGTGCGTATCCATGTGCCGGAGCTGAATGTTTACAAGTGTCTGCAGTTCCCATCGGAGCGTCTGGTCTGGGATGTCAAACAGCAAGTGCTCGCCTCGCTGCCAAAGGTGAGTCCAACTTTCCCTTGCTTGCCACGCCCCAAATAAAGTTTCCCCAGCTTAAGTAAATTACATGCTGGTGTATATAGAGCAACCTGCATGTCACGCATCGTGCATGACCCTAAAAACTACAACTAAAACCGAAAATCGTGTATCTAACAACCATCCCAAGATACAACCGATAAATGTGTTCTATTAGTATGTAGATAAGATCTGGTAAAGAATACGCGAGTTTCACTTGCACAATTTATATATACTCCAGGGAAAGAGACTAAAATAAAATAACACCAAAACTTTAGACAGTTCTCAGATATACGTCTGCTGGGGAAGTTCATCTTCATAGGCATAACGCAGCTCCGTGAAATACGAAAAGATCACGACCCAGGCATAGATGAGAACCACTGTGAAAGATCAAGAGTTATTACATATCAATCAAACATTTCAGTGTCACTTACGAATTGTGATTACAAATAGAGCAATTATAATCCAAACGAAGGAGTACAGAATCATTGCCACTATGTGGACAATTATATAGAACGGGGTTAAAGCCAGAAATGGTACGAACAACAGCTCGTTATTCTAAAGAAATTAATAAATTATTAGTTGGTTTGAATAAGGATTAATCCTGGTACTCACATTATGCACACCAATGCAAACCATTGCAGCCGCAATGATGCCGAAGAAGGAGAAGACCATAGTTGTCTTTGGTGCAGCTGGTGCACCGTCTGTCACCCCATGCTGATATTCATTGGGGAAGATGCACTCCATCATGAAGGCACTGCCCAGACAAAGGTATACAAACCATGTGAGGAACATGCATCCTAACAATAATGTGCCAGTCCGCAGAGTGAAACAGAAACAACACTTATTCAGCAGCTTTACAAAGTACTTGCAGCGACAGGCCATCTCGAGTTAAGATTAAAGATATTGCTAAATTCAGAAACGCCAAGGTCTTCCCAAACTTCTCGAAATTTTGTTATAAACTCAAAACGTTTGGAAAGTACAACTATTTTTTCTTTCTGTCAGAAATATTGTAAATCTGATATACAACTGAAGATTATGAAAAAATAATCTATAAAATGTGAACTCGATTGCTTAGACCGAAAAAAACATATGCATTAATTGAAAAACAAAAGAGTTAATGCTTTGGATTTGTTAAACTTTCTAAGATTTTTTATTATATTTGCATAGCATCTGTAGAAGCTTCAGTAAGGACCTCGTAATAGGAGTGTACAACCATCAATGAGTAAAGCATAATTACTAGAAATTAATCAAGTGTAAGACAACTTTAAGAATAAGAAATGTACACTCACCAAGTATACAACCTTCAACGATAAGGAGTGTTGGGCGGGTGTGGTAATAAAATACATCTACAACGGTCAGTATCACATACGAGATGAATATAATCAGAAAGACAATGACCCAGACTAATACAAGACATCGATTTTCCTGAGAGAAGTAAATTACATAAGATTTCATAAATAAGATAGTTAAATATAGGACAAACCTTATAAGACCCATGAATGAGTAATATTGATGCAATAATACCTGATGTTAGAATAATAGCCTGCACAATATCCCAGTTTTTGCCCTTTGAAGCTATGAAGGAATATCGAATATTGGAGTAGTATATGCATCTAAAATCTGGTGACTTACATATAAAGATACACTGCTGACCATGGATGGCCATTTCGATGAAGAAGAAGCTCATAAAGATTGTACCGATGGTCATGGATGCTCTACGCAGTGGGATACAGAAGCAGAAACGCCGAAAGATCATAATATACTTAGTTTTCTAAACCTAAAGCTCAACATAAACAAATATAAGTGTGTATTTCCAGAAAGTTTACTTCAAATTTTGACAGCGATTTCTTAGCAGGATTGTAAAAGTTAAAGAACAATTGAGTAAAAAACACTATGAAAATAATTATCTTTGATTATTGTTGGGGGCACTTCATTGGTAAAGTAGATCGATGAAGAATGACAAAGCAATTATCCAACAGTAGATGTATATACCTAAACGATTATAGACAATTATCTAACTATACCATTGATCAAAGTTATCCTTATCACTTACCCAAGGAAGCAATCATAACAAGAATTAAAAACGCCGGACCTTGATAATAAACTGACAACACGAATGTGACAATCATACTGAGAATATGGATACAAACGAGAAATAGCCATGGGATTACGAAAGAAAGGAATCTCCTAATGAGGATTATATCATTACCACCATATAAATAGATATAAATATTACATTACCTCAAATGTGCCATAAATTAATGAGCATGCTCCGATTAGCAATATTATCGATCCGATCAGTATCCGTATCTGGACTTGACTATTATAGAATTGATTCAACAATGCCTCTGCGTGATAGAGTTTCAAAACTGAGGGCAGTTAACGTGATTATTAATAAGGGATAACTCACCTGGCAATAGGTTGCATAGAAAAAGAGCCATTATTATAGTTGTAAAACCATAGATCACTGCAGTCGATATGCTTATAATAAAGCAGCCCGTCCTTAGACTTAAATAAAAACAACACCTGGTTAACATTATTAGCGATTTTTATCCACTTTTGGCGTGTTTAAAAAATTTACTAAAATTTATAAACTCTATATGAAAATTAACACTTGGTTTGCTTAAATAGAAATAAATTCTATATGAAAGTCAGCGATATTTTATAGATTAAAATCAGGGATTAAAACCTTAACCGAAACCGTAACCTTTAACCGGTGAAAACCGATTGAAATTCGTAAAAGTAACTGAATCCGTAACCGAAACAAATTTTCCACTGTACCGAAACCCGTAAACCGAAACTCTTTAAACCGAAATAACCGTTTACTAACCGATTCATTTATAAGGGTTAATTTCGGATCTGGACGTCGCGACGTCACTACTGAGCAACTTTGATATCTTTGAACTGCTATAACTTTGTCAAAAGTCAATCAATTTTCATACGCAATGTAAATTTGAGCATGATTTTACCTCTTAATTCGTTCTGCATTTAAATTTTGTTCATTTTCAAAATTCGAAAATTTTTTATTTTTTGAGAAATTTTACAGTGTTACCCCTTTGCATTTTTCGAATTTTTCGAAAAAATTCAAATTTTGAAAATGAACAAAATTTAAATGCAGAACGAATTTATAGTTAAAATCAAGCTGAAATTTACATTGCGCATGAAAATTGATTGAGTTTTGACAAAGTTATGGCAGTTCGAAGTTATTAAAAATCAGTAAAATCAAAATAATGGAAATTTTCAAACCAAATCAACCAAATTTATATGAGGTTAAATTATGATAAGATCGACATTACGCTGGATTATTCCAGTAACCAGATAACATTATTTTCTAAGCTAATAACAGCATTAGGCCTTTTTTCAAGTAAAACAATGAATAACGCTTCTTATTTTAGTCAACCGAAAACCTAAATTTTTTTTTTAAACCGAAACCATACCGGTATTTTTCAACAAATACTTACAAGAAACCGATAACCGTTACCAAACCGATACTCCAAGATTTTGCATAACCGATAACCGAAAACCTAAATTCGAGCATCACCGAAACCGTATATATGTTTCGGTTTTAATCCCTGATTAAATATATTATTTAGTAAATTTCCAGGGAATATATTCGTTTGTATCTTCAGTGTCAGATATTATTTTTCTTAAGTGTCCACCATTTCTTTGGATAAAGAATAATGTAACAATTTTAGAATGTTTTCTCAATAAAAATTAAATTCTTTAATAAGTACTTTGTGTAAGTACATTTCCCAGCAACTGTTCAAAAGTATAAATTTCAATCAAACAATGAATAAATTGCGATTTGCCGACAAAAGTCGCGTTTGGAAAGTCGATTAATTTGGTTGAAAGGGTTTTTTATTCATGTTCCGGTTAAATCTCTAACGGTTGAACTTTCATCCGGCACAAAAAAAAAACAGAAGAATTACGATTGATGCAGCGCCCGCAGCTGCCACGTGCCCCAATGGCCACGCCTTTTGTCGAAATGAAAACAAGTTGCAAGCGTGCAATTTCAATTTGAAGTTCAATGCAAAGCCAATTTCCGACATAACAGCAAATGCCAAGTTGCAAGTCGTGCCATTCGCCTTGCCACAAAAACGTGACGATCTAGCCGAAAAGATATTGACAATTGAATGACAGTCTATCCCAAAGAAAAATTTAAAAATAAATAAATGAAAAACGAAAGAAAAACCAGTTTTTAGAGGCCCTAAAGGGCTTACAGTTTTTAGTAAACGTTTTCCTTAAAATGGCTAATTTAATAAAAAATTTGGTAAACAATTTGTTGCCAAAACATTGTCAAAGTTGATTGCCGCTATTGGGGCAAAGACCACACCCATTTCAATATCAACGACCTCTCCTTGCCAAAATGTGAGCTTAACAAACGACCTCCAGCTAATTGCATGGTTCGCTCTGGTCAACACAACAAGTGACAGCAACAATTACAACAGACCAACAGACCAGCGGGCATAGTTGCATAGTTGTCCAGTTTGCTGGGGTGTGAGGGGAAAGGGGGTCTTTATTTTGGGTGTCTGTGTCAAGTGTATGTGGAACTGTACGTATACTTAATGTAAAGTTGGTTATGTTGGGAACCAAATGCATTTTTTTTTTGTATGTGGGTGTCCAGTTAAATGAGTACTGAGAGTGAGTGTCGTGAGTGTTATTCGTGACTGAGATATGAGTGTTTGCCTATGTCGGCGTCTTACTTAGTCCCTTTTGAAGTTCTCTATATCGAATAGCTTGTAAATACGTGTACGTACAATATATTTAATTAAGTCTTATAAAAAGTTAGCTCGCCTTTATGAATCAAATTCTAATTGCTTGGAAATTATTTCAGAATGCCATATACGATATCAAGTGTGTGAATACATTCAATTAGGTCTTAGAACTCACGAATCGAGGTGGAACTCATTTCACATGCTTCGTTGATTTAGTCACAGTTTTGTGGCGAATTCTTCGCAATTGAGTGTGACTCAAGCGTGTCTGATCTTAATCTGACCGTTTACCGAGACACAGCTGGTCTATAGCAATCTGCTGCTCATATCTTATCGCCGATTTATACCGATATACAATATACATATATACTACTTGAGAGTACCATAAACATCGACATCACGCTTTGCACACACCATTTATGAAGTGGACAATCATCAGCAAAGCACAAATATTTATATAGCTCACCAGTTCTCTTTCTATCATTCATTTTCTCACTCTCTCTCGCTTTCCCGCTCTATCTTTCCGTATTCTGTTTAGATTGTGGCTATTTTCGAATTTAGCACAAATCAAAGGCAAATATCATCAGAGTGCGCATTAAATTCACATTTTAAAGAGTTGGCGAAAAGGGAATTATCAATCGACTATTATCTACCACTCGACATGGATCCGGGGAACTATCTCAACTATCTTTGCATTATCACTCTGAAACTTTATTTGCGGTCAAGTTAAGTTAATGCGTGACTGAGCAAATAATTGCTCAGACTTGAGTAAATTTCAATTAAATTTCGCTCCATCACATCAATCCATCAATCAATCAGTCAAAACAGGGAGTCAATCCATCAGTCAGTCAGTTAGTCACTCTGTCATTGGTTCAATTGTGAGTGAATGCGTGTGGGCCATGCGTTTGGTTTCTTAACTTGGCTCTTTTGCTCTTAGCCCGGCTTCCGCCTGCTAATCAAATTAATCTCACCTGCCATTGAGCGAATGGGTATTATTTTATTTTTGCCTTTTTAAGTGGGCGGGTCACATAGAGCTTACCGGTTTCTCTAAGTTGTTTTGCATGTAATGCGCAGCTTTTTTTCCGATGCCAGTCATCGTTTATGGTCTGAACTTCGATTTGCCATCAGGTACAGCCAATAAACAACATGTACGCTAATGTGTACAGGTAATCAAATTGCAATAGCCGAAGCTAAGATACTCTACTACTTTTGTTGCTACTATAGCATCTTCTGTTACTAATAATACTACTTTAAAAATGAAAGTTACAACTCCTAGATCTACTACTCTGACCACTCCTTATTCTTATACTACTACTTCTACTACTTTCTCTACTTATATACTACTTTTTTTACTACAACTTCTACAATATCAAGTATAGCCCTCTTTACTTCTTGTATTTCGACTTTTCTACTACTACTACGACTACTACTTTCATTCATAAAATTTTCTAATATCAAATGGGGTTTATTACCAAATATGAATCAGAGTATCGTAAACAATACAATTATATCTTATCTAGAAAGAATACAATTCTTGTGAATTAAATGTAACCCCCTCATTGTTTACACATTTTTGTGTTGTAAACTGTTTCCGGTGGACGTTGCACACCTGATAATAAAATAAATATGACCTGATCTGTGAGTGTATACAAATCTTTGTCACTTGCTTTAAAGTTGCCTCTAGAGAAATGCAACGTGAGTTGAGCTGAATCGATTGTGAACTAAGCTTTTAAGCGCAATTGAGAACGACGCATTATCAAGCGGGAGAAAGAGAGAGAGACAGAGAGAGGGGGATGAAGAGAGAGAGGGATGAAGAGGCAGAGGGATGGCGACTGCTTTTTAGCAACAATTGTCGTCTCCTTGTCCGATAGTGACTCAGTCAGCAGTTGAAAGTCATGATTTTATGGCTAAACTTGAATCAATTTGAATGTTTACCATTTTGAATTGGTCCATAAATCGTAAACTGTAATTTGCTCAGCCTATTATTATGGCATAAATAATGGTCTATCCAAGGAATGATCATAGTTTAAATTATTTCCCCATGCGTAAGATGAAAGCCAAGCCAAGAGTCATGTAATTAAATCAAACCCAAATGTCTAATGCCAAAGCTTAACAAGTAACCACGATTTACCCGAATTCTTAACAAAACTTTGGTTGCAAATGTGAAAATGTAGACATTTTGCATAGTCTTGCTTCCTTTTTGCCAAACCCCATCTTAAGACAAGACGAGCCCTAGACGCTCGTTAGATTTAATGAGACTGCATAGTTTGCGCACGCACGACATCATTTCTGGCAGCTACGGACTATGCCACAGCTACACTGAAAAAAAAGACCAACTTCGAAAATCAAGAACATTCATCTTAAATATTTTTTTCTTAAAATAAGAACATTTTAAGACCAAATTACTAATACTAAGAGTATTAATCTAAAAATTCGCAGTTCTTAATATAAGAATTAAAAATCTTAAATGGTTACGAAAATTTAAATATGTCATATTTAATATGAAGACGATAATGTCACCGTGGCGCTCTGGTTAGAGTCGCCGCTTCAGTTCGATAAGGAAAAAACATATAATCGGAACAGTTATAAAAAAAAAAAATAAATAAAAAAGTTTAAAAACACCTGCCTTATTTTTTTATTTTTGGCTTGAGAATTTAAGACTGTTTGGTCTAAGAATAATAACTTATTCTCAAGATTATTAAGATGTGTTTTCTAAATTAAAGAATTTTTCTGAGACCAATCTTAATTTTAGAACATTTTTTTTATCAGTGTATAGATGTGGCAAGTGCCACAGAGACCCACTTCCCTTTATGTGTGTAAGTATAGCAGCTCTATTGAACCGTTAATTTGTATGTCAACTTAACTTGGCAGTTGCCATAAGCAGCTGCCGCCTGCCCCCCGATTTCATCTCCTTTTGCACTCATTTCCTTAGCTTCTTTTTCTCAAACACATTCACACTGAGGACACATTATTCAAACCGCATTTCGAGTCCTGCGACGTGCCTGATTCGGAGCCTGCAGAACGGCATAGTTTAGCGCCCTTTGTCGCTGCTTTTTCAGTGCTCTTCCGTCTCTTTTTCTATTCAATTGCGCATTCACTTACATTGGAACCCTTGGCACAATAAAGATGGCACTGATAACACCCAATGTGCTGAACTAGATAGTACCTCTTTACTTCTCTCCTGCCCCTACATTTCATTTGCTTCTGCCTCTTCTTTTCTTCGTTATTTTTTCGGCAAGATAAGAGAATTGGGATTGCGCTTGTCAGGCAAATGAAGTGGTAAAGTTTTCTAGAGGCTTGATAGTTTCTGTTTTCGTATTCATTTCGAGGCAGCTAAAAAACATAGTCTATGATTGTCATTAGATAGGTTCTGATTTATAAACAGAATAGACTCTTTACTATCTCTAAATGTACTCATAAATTCCTTTGATATATGCTCATGTTGTGTGTACCGCCAAATATAAATAATTATGTGTTTTCATTGTAATAAACGTCATAAATGTTGTCCTATTTTAAGATCATTTAGATTAAGTAAAGTTATGATTTTATTTATTTAAAGTGAATTAATACTAGACAAAAAACATTTATAGTAGAGGTATTTTCCAACTTTTATTGAACCTGAAATAATAACATAACATAAATATTTTTCAAAATAAATAAAAAAAGGAATTTGTGAATTTTAACAAAACTATTACTTGACTACCTGTATATATGTCAAAGTAATCGATAGTAACGTTTACATTTATGATTTTGCAACCATTACATTTAAATATTACATTTTGTTATGTTTGTGTTTATTTTTTATACAACTTTAACTTGAACAAGTCCTCATAGAATCATTTGCATTTGTCACAAAAAATACATGTATTTAAAACGTCAACAATATTTGCATTGGCCTACACTGCGTATGCGTTATGTCTTTTTCCTTTTATTATTATTATTTTCATGCTAAACATGTAAATGTCACATACGTTTCGTACACAATACTCAAAATACATTGATATGCAGCATGACAGCAACAAAACAACAAAACAACAAAAACCACAGCAGCCATAAAAAAGACTTTGTTTTCTGCTTATTTTTATATTTTTAATAATTAAACATTTTTTTGCTTTCAAATGTTGTTCGTCTGCTGCTGCGCTGCTTCTGCGCTGCTTCTGATTCTGCTTCTGGCACATTTCGTTTAATTAAATACAACAAATTTACACGAAACAAAAAATATATAAAAAATAAACATCATTCTGCTGGATCCTTTTGTTATCCTGTGGCGCTGAAAATAAAAATCTCGCACGCACAAATTAAAAACGCACCGCGTGTCAAACGCATTTAATACAAAAATTTAAATAATAATAACAACAACAACAACAACAAACACAAACGACAACAAACAACAACAAATGATGTTGATGAAATGCTGAAAAATATTCATTTGCTCTCGACACTCACGGCGTATACGCAATGACGTTGACCCTTGACCGCCATTTGCCACCGTATGAAAAACTGGATAATGAAATGAAATCTGATTGAAAAATTACACAAATGGCAATTGCACTTTACGTAACAATTTAACAAACAAACAAAACCACACACATATCGTCACACGCCAATAAATATACATATATAAACAAATGATATTGATACTTTATTGTTGGCCTTATAACGATACTTAATGACATTTAATGGGCGCTTGCACTTTCACCTAACGTAATGTGATGCGCAATCAATAATCGTACTGGGAACAACAACAACAATCACATTACACTTACAACAACAATGCAATTCAGGTGGCTTTTTGGTTTAAGGTTGGTGTCTGTTCATTTACAATACTTAACTAAATATACAACATTTATGTACAAAAAAGACAGGGTATTTCAGCAGCGGATAACTGAAACAGTTCTTTAAATTTATGACTTGTGTTCGTTTATTTAGTTGTTAATTTAAGTTTAATTTTAATTTACATGAATTCTCAACCTCCCGACAACTGAACAACCGAAGAACTGAGTAAAACACCTACGCAAATATTTATACAAACTGTTTCTCTTGTATTGCTCTCTGTAGGTGTGTGTGTGTAAGTGTGTGTGAGTGTGGCAGGCACGATATCTATAAGGCACACTGCACTGCAGTCCATTCGCACTCGACTCGACTCGCACTCCAACTATGAAATGTGTCAAGTACAGCAAACAGTTACAAATTTATGGCAGTCGAGACACCACACGCGACCAGGACATATCTACCATCCCCCTCTCTCTCGCTCTCCCTCTCTCTCTACCTTACTCCTGCTGCCTCGGTATGTGTCACCCTGTACTCTGTCTGTAATTCAATTAAAATGCTAAGAGATTTTAGCGCTTCGGGCACAACAAATGGAGCGTTTGGACCTGGTCTTTGAGTCCTGGTCTGGCCTGGCCTGGTCTGGCATGTCCACTTCTCACTGTCAGAGTAACCAAAGTACTGTTGCTTCTATACCCTGTGAATGTGGAACGTTGTGCATATTAGTTATAAAGTGATCTCTATTAGAAATGCCTCTACTGTCTAACAGATTATATATTAGTTATTATAAACTCGCAACCCAACGAATAAATATTATTTGTAGATAATTATATTACAATTATATATCATTAACGGATTATACTTATGTTTATTACAACATTTAAAGTCAACACATTTTCTTCCTCATCTCAAATTTGAGTTAAAACAGTTTACAGGGTATCATCATTCGAAACAACCGATTTTCAGATCATTGTCGTGTTATTTTGAAATTATTCGTTTGCATTTGACAGTTTTTGATAATTTCCATGTTACAATTTTGTTATCACAGCTCGTCGCGCCGCAAGTAAAATTTCAACAATGTTTTACAGAAATGCAAAACTTCTCCATTGTCTGTCACTTTATCGGACTCAACTGTCAAAATAAAAACAATTTCATAACTTGCCGGGGGAGCTGACAAAAACCAAATAATAAATAATATAATACAAAAAATTAAAGCGAAGCGCAGCATAAAAATTTGTCTCTTTTTAAAGAAATTTGAGAAGAAATCTTGTGATAATTTTGTGACACGCTGTGAATAGAATTATAAATATCATATGATTTTAAGATCATCAGACATATTTCGGCTACTTTTGCTATATTTCGTGGAACTTAAAGTTAAGACAAAGCAAGACATTGTTTTAGTCTGTTAATTGATCGAAAAATATAAGTATTCATTTGATGTTAATTTATGATATCGAAAAGGTTAACAACAAAGGTAAATCTTTAAAGAGCTTTGCAGGTAATTGACCTTCAAAGCGACCTTGACTCTGAACAGGCGGCATTCAACAACAATTGTCAACGCTTTTTATAATGAAAGTTGCATAAAGCCGAGTAATTTGCTCTATCAAAAGCTGAAAAGCGGAAAAAACAAGCTAAAGCAATTGAGTAAGAGATGAGAAGAGAAGAGCAGAGTGAGAGAGATGACAATAGATTTACAGTTGGCACAATGTGAAATAATTGCTATTATTTTGGCTTTAATAACAATGCCAAACTTTGAACAGTGGCTGTCAAACTGTTGGCGGGCGTTTTAAATCGCACTAAACTCACTCAAGTGTGGGACTGAGTGTTAGTGTGTTAGTGTATGTGTGTGTGTTTATCTGCGGGCGTAAATTGAGCATCACAAGTTCAATTACACGCACACACATTCGTGTTGCATATGTGTGAGTCTGCTGTTGTTGTTATTGTTGCTTTGAGCTGCCCTCCAACTAAATTTTTAATGGCACTTTTTTTGAGTTCATTTTATTCTTTTAATTTTTCGTTTTTTGCACACATTTTTCCCATTTAAATTTGATGTTGGTTTTGGGTTGCTTTTCAATTTCCGACGCCAAAGTTGTTGTCAGACCAACAAACAGTTGTTGTTGTTCTCGCCGCTTGGCGGGCAACTAAAAACAACAATGAAGCATTTCCGGTTACCATCTATCTGTGTGTGTGTGTGCAAGTATTTTGTGGATTATTTTCATTAGTTTGCGTCAATTTGTTTTAAAATTTATATATGTATATATAAATAAGTATGAATGCTGCTGCGGTTTATTCATAGCCTGAGTTGAGCTGTGACCTCTCTGTCTCTCTCCCTCTATTTATCTCCTTCTCTCTGAACGGATATTGTAATAATCAATGTGTGGATGGGTCCAACCAGCATTACCATAGACATTCTGAAACTATTTTTGCTGACAGATGGAATTTAAAATTGTAAACAATTTTTTCAATAAAATATTTAAATTAAAAATAGTTTTTGACAATTTTAAGCACTGAACAATAGGAGCATTAGCTTAGTTTTTATTAAGGTATTTAAAAGTCTAGCAAATGCATTTACCTTTAAAGTTTAAACCAATGTTGACTTCATACTGAATCAATCAACATAAATAAGTATAATGATCAGGGATTAAAACCTTAACCGAAACCGTAACCTTTAACCGGTGAAAACCGATTGAAATTTCTAACCGTAACTAAAACCGTAACCGAAAAAAAATGTTTCCGCTGTACCGAAACCCACAAACCGAAACTTTTTAAACCGAAATAAAAGTTTAGTGACTGATTTATTTATAAGGGTTAATTTCGGATCTGGCCGTCGCAGCTACTGAGCAACTTTGAACTGCCATAACTTTGTCAAAATTCAGTCAATTTCCATGCGCAATGTAAATTTGAGCATGATTTTACCTCTAAATTCGTTCTGCATTTAAAATTTGTTCATTTTCAAAAATTCGAAAATTTCGATATTTTTAGAAAAATGATAAGGGGTAACACTGTAAATTTTTTAAAAATTTAAAAATTTTCGAATTTTTGAAAATGATCAAAATTTAAATGCAGAACGAATTTAGAGGTAAAATCATGCTCAAATTTACATTTCGCATGAAAATTGATTGAATTTTGATAAAGTTATGGCAGTTCGAAGTTATTAAAAATCAGTAAAATCAAAATAATCGAAATTTTCAAAGGTCAAATTATAATAAAATCGACAATACGCTGAACAATTCCAGTAACCAGATAACATTATTTCTCAGGCTAATCAGAGCATTAAGTCTTTTTTCATTAAAAGCAATGAATAACGCTTCTTATTTTGGTCAACCGAAATTTTTAATTTTTTTGTGAACCGAAACCATACCGGTATTTTTAAGCCGAAACTTACAAAAAACCGATAACCGTTGCGAAACCGATACTGCAAGATTTTGCATAACCGATAACCGAAAACCTTAGTTCGAGAATAACCGAAACCGATATTCGTTTCGGTTTTAATCCCTGATAACAATTATACTAAACAGTCAGCTGAATAATTACTTGTTAACTTTTATTGCCAATTTACTCATATATATATATGAACTCTTTATTTTTTTTGCAGGTAAGAACATGTCGCATCTAACTGAAGTGCAATCAAGTAAATCTATTCTCTTAATTGAGTGAGTACAAAGTCAAATCAGAGTCATAATGTGATCCAATCAACGCCATAGATACAAGTATGTGTACTTTCAATTTTCCATTCTTGCACTTCGGCCCACGCAAAGTAGAACTGAGTGCCCCATTTTATGGCACATTTCTGGAATATATCTTGTGTCCAGTGCAGAAATTGTTTAAAGGCGTGGGCCAGGCAGGCAAACACTTCAAGAACTCATATGGGGAACTGTCAGAAAGACAGCCAAGTCCCATAACTGTTTACGTGCTGCCCAGGAAGACCCCCTCCAATGCCCACGCAATGTTCCTAAGAGATTGTAATTTGATTCCTCTGTCCCTGCAACTGCCCCTGCCCTCTTCTGTGGCTGCCACTTGAGCTATTTTAGCGCTGTGCCAAAGCACCAAATGACACCAAGCAGGTCCCAAATGCTGTTGAGGATCGAGGGCATATTGGACCCAAATCCCCTGCCCTCACTGTCTTTGCTTGTTACTATAACCATTGCAAATATGCCAGCAATTTTGTGGGCGGGGCCAGGCCCTAGTAGAAAACTTTGACGCCAGCGAAGCCTTCAGGCGATGGATGCAAAAACGAGCACGAGAGGAATGGAGGAACCGGAAGGTAGAGGTAGAAAATGCAGCGATATCTCCTTAGTTCATTGCTTGTAAAATTGACTTTAGCACAAGCGCATCCAACAACAACTACAACAACTACAACAACAGCAACAACAATGAAATGAAAAGAACCACAACAAAACTTTCAGCCGGCAGCCAAACAAGCCAAAGATACTTAGCTACAATTTTCAGAGCTGCCTTTCTTTTTAGCCTCTTTTTTATACTCTAGCTGAAAGTATGCTTTTTTTAATGAAATATGTAACGCCTCCAATAACATGTTTCTGAATCAACGTATTTTATAGTATTACTAGGGGGGCTCCGCCCTGCTCGCTTCGCTCGCCAACCCCCGGCTCGCTTCGCTCGCGGAAATGAAATTTAGTTAATAATGTTAATTAAGTTTAGTCAAAGTAACCTGTAGTATGAGTTTGGTTGAGATTTCTTAAGAAAGAAAAACTAATCGATAATTACTACTAATACATATTACATACTAATCGATAATTTGCATTATATTGTTCCTATGGCAGCTATATGTTATAGTAATCCGACTTTTACCAAATTTGGTCAGAATGATGAATGACAATCCCAAACATATAATCTGTAAGTTTGGTTAAGATATCTTAATTTATATAATATAATGCACATTAACCTTTAATATGAAAAACTTGTTTCTTAAGATATCTCAAATCAAACTCACAGATTGTATGTTTGCGACTCGTCTCTTACATTCTGACCAAATTTGGTCGAAATCGGTCAACAATATCATATAGCTGTCATAGGAAAGATCGGTCGAATATCAGGTTTTAGTATGAAAAACTTTTTTGTTTCTTAAGATATCCAAATCAAACTCACAGATTGTATGTTTGCGACTGTCTCTTACATTCTGACCAAATTTGGTCAAAGTCGGATTACTATATTATATAGCTGACATAGGAATAATCGGACGAAATTAACCTTTAGTATGAAAAACTTTTTTGTTTTTTAAGATATCTAAATCAAACTCACAGATTGTATGTTTGCGACTGTCTCTTACATTCTGAACCAATTTGGTCGAAATCAGTCAGCTATATCATATAGCTGTCATAGGAAAGATCGGTCGAAAATCAGGTTTTAGTATGAAAAACTTTTTTGTTTGTAGTTATCTAAATCAAACTCACAGATTGTATGTTGCGACTGTCTCTTACATTCTGACCAAATTTGATCGAAATCGGTCAACTCATATCATATAGCTGTCATAGGAAAGAACGGTCGAAAATCAGGTTTTAGTATGAAAAACTTTTTGTTTCTTAAGATATCCAAATCAAACTCACAGATTGTATGTTTGCGACTGTCTCTACATTCTGACTAAATTTGGTCGAAGTCGGATTACTATATCATATGAAACTAACCTTTAGTATGAAAAACTCAGCAGCTGTATGATATAGTAATCTGACTTTGACCATATTTGGTCAGAATGTAAGAGACAGTCGCAAACATCTAATCTGTAAGTTTGGTTAAGATATCTTAACAAACAAAAAGTTTTCCATACTAAAGGTTAATTTCATCCGATTATTCCTATGGCAGCTATATGATATAGTAATCCGACTTTGACCAAATTTGGTCAGAATGTAAGAGACAGTCCCAAACATCTAATCTGTAAGTTTGGTTAAGATATCTTAACAAACAAAAAGTTTTTCATACTAAAGGTTAGTTTCATCCGATTATTGCTATGGCAGCTATATGATATAGTAATCCGATTTTGACCAAATTTGGTCAGAATGTAAGCAGAATGTAAGAACAGTCCCAAACATATAATCTGTAAGTTTGGTTAAGATATCTTAACAAACAAAAAAGTTTTTCATACAAAGCAATTCCATGACCTTTTGACCTCGGGTAAACACACTTCCAGGTGGAATTTTACAAAACGCCGTCTTATTGCACGATGAAATTGTCTCAGCTATGTTGTGTGAAAATTTCAGCTCTTTACCTTTAGCCGTTTGGCCTACACGTTGATGTGTCAGTCAGTCAGTGTCAGTCAGTCAGTCAGTCAGTCAGTCAGTCAGTCAGTCAGTCAGTCAGTCAGTCAGGACAAAGAATTTTATATATATAGATAATGCACATTAACCTTTAATATGAAAAACTTGTTTCTTAAGATATCTAAATCAAACTCACAGATTGTATGTTTGCGACTGTCTCTTACATTCTGACCAAATTTGGTCGAAATCGGTCAACAATATCATATAGCTGTCATAGGAAAGATCGGTCGAATATCAGGTTTTAGTATGAAAAACTTTTTTGTTTCTTAAGATATCCAAATCAAACTCAAACTCAAGATTGTATGTTTGCGACTGTCTCTTACATTCTGACCAAATTTGGTCAAAGTCGGATTACTATATTATATAGCTGACATAGGAATAATCGGACGAAATTAACCTTTAGTATGAAAAACTTTTTTGTTTTTTAAGATATCTAAATCAAACTCACAGATTGTATGTTTGCGACTGTCTCTTACATTCTGAACCAATTTGGTCGAAATCAGTCAGCTATATCATATAGCTGTCATAGGAAAGATCGGTCGAAAATCAGGTTTTAGTATGAAAAACTTTTTGTTTCTAAGTTATCTAAATCAAACTCACAGATTGTATGTTTGCGACTGTCTCTTACATTCTGACCAAATTTGATCGAAATCGGTCAACTATATCATATAGCTGTCATAGGAAAGAACGGTCGAAAATCAGGTTTTAGTATGAAAAACTTTTTTTGTTTCTTAAGATATCCAAATCAAACTCACAGATTGTATGTTCTGCGACTGTCTCTTACATTCTGACCAAATTTGGTCGAAGTCGGATTACTATATCATATGAAACTAACCTTTAGTATGAAAAACTCAGCAGCTGTATGATATAGTAATCTGACTTTGACCATATTTGGTCAGAATGTATAGAGACAGTCGCAAACATCTAATCTGTAAGTTTGGTTAAGATATCTTAACAAACAAAAAAGTTTTCCATACTAAAGGTTAATTTCATCCGATTATTCCTATGGCAGCTATATGATATAGTAATCCGACTTTGACCAAATTTGGTCAGAATGTAAGAGACAGTCCCAAACATCTAATCTGTAAGTTTGGTTAAGATATCTTAACAAACAAAAAAGTTTTTCATACTAAAGGTTAGTTTCATCCGATTATTGCTATGGCAGCTATATGATATAGTAATCCGATTTTGACCAAATTTGGTCAGAATGTAAGAGACAGTCCCAAACATATAATCTGTAAGTTTGGTTAAGATATCTTAACAAACAAAAAAGTTTTTCATACAAAGCAATTCCATGACCTTTTGACCTCGGGTAAACACACTTCCAGGTGGAATTTTACAAAACGCCGTCTTATTGCACGATGAAATTGTCTCAGTCAGCTATGTTGTGTGAAAATTTCAGCTCTTTACCTTTAGCCGTTTGGCCTACACGTTGATGTGTCAGTCAGTCAGTCAGTCAGTCAGTCAGTCAGTCAGTCAGTCAGTCAGTCAGTCAGTCAGTCAGTCAGTCAGGACAAAGAATTTTATATATATAGATATATAGATATAGTATAGCCACTTTTTACTATTAAAAATATATAACATTTTTATACCTTAACGTACATTTAATTAATATTTTATAAACATTTTTTGTTGTAGATTTTAAAAAAATATACATTTGTTGAATGTATAAAAAGCTAAATACCAGAGGTAGCGTTTTTTCTCGATTCAATACATTCGCATTCGCAGCAAATATTAATGTACAGTTCCATATTTCATGAGGAAATGGCAGGAACGCATAAATTTAAATGCGGAACAATTTTTCTGGCCTGTTCCGGTTTTCACTTTTTATTTTAAAGCATTTAAATTACATATTTTACTTTGCATTTAGGCAAAGTATTTAAAAACTATCGGACTTAAAATAACCAACTTAACTCAACTCAAAATTAATTGAATTCGCATAATTTTGACGATATGAGGTTGGAACAGGTTAATGAAATTCACATCCGAATAATCTTGCCGAAAGTGAGAACCGCAATAATATAATTGTATTCTTGAAAATTTTAAATTTAATAATATTGATATAACCAACTTGAAGATTTCTCTCTATGTCTGTTATTATTCTTACTTTTTTGTCTCTAAGAGTATTTCATATTCGACTTGCTGAAGACAAAACTTTTCTTTCTCCGTTTCTTTTTTTTGCGCTTAATTTTGGTGTGTGTCTTTTGGTCTGTGTGCATTTTGCTTACCTTTTCGCTTTGGCAGTCAAAGTATGGCCACAATTTGTGTAAGCATTTTTGTTGGCTTTTTTTTGTTATTGTTGTAGTGGTTGTTGCTGTTGTTGTTGCTGCGTTTTACTACTTTGTTGCGGCTGCATTTTCGCAATTTTTCTAGCTCATTTGCCCAGACACCGAATGTCCTTCAGCACTGTCTTGGTCCCCCTTCTCCATCTCCAACTCCATCTCCATCTCGATTTGCTTTGCCAAGAGTCGGCCTCAGTTATCTTTGCCGCTGCTGCCATTTGGCAAATTAAAGTGCGCGCAGAGGCCGAAAGCTAAAACCCGTTTCATGTGGCAGGCAGCAGGCCGTACACAGAGGGAAAAAATCAAGTATTTCGTACTTAGAACGACACTTTTCGAACTTGATTTCTCACTAAGATTGAAATTACTAAAGTCGAGTACTTCGATCTTATTTCAAGTACGATATTTTAAGTACGAAATATAAGTATTTTAGTACTTTCAAACTAACTTGTTCTGATACTAATTCTGATACTGAGTACAAAATAATGTTAAAATATGAACATGATACTTGATGTAAGCATATTTCAGACTTAATTCAAAGTCGTGTGAACTTGATTTGTATGTAAAAAATGTTCTTGAAATAAGTATTATGAGCATCCTAAGAAAGTACGTATAAGTTAAGACTGACTACAGAAATTATTCTGTTAAATATAGTCTTATGTTGTCATTGCCCCTTGAACTGGTCCTCATTGAAAATACGCTAGAGCTATTTGAGAATTTGAAGCAAGTGAACGCTAAAATGATATAAGAATTAAAGTACTTGATTTAAGATTTTACATACTTGATCTGTGAGTCGAACTTGAGTCTCGAACTTATATAAAGAATTTGAGTCTTCATTGATGGTAATTTTAGAGTTTTACTTGATTTAAGATTTTTTTTTATATCAAGATTGTTAGTACTTGGTCATAGAATTTTAATGCTCATTTTAAGTAATTCCTACTTATATCAAGCATTATTTTTAAGTATCGAAAATACTTAACTCGAGTCCACTCGAACTTAATTTTAGTGCGGTTTTTTTCTCTCTGTGTAGGCGCACGTGCAACATTGCGACTGCTGCAATTGCATCTCAAGCGCGCCAAGCAATTTGGCAATGCATGAAAAGAAGGAGAAAAAAACAATCGAAAGATTTGGATTTTTTTTCGGTGCTCATTTCATTTGTTGGAGCTTGCCGCTTGCTGCTTGCCGCTTGCCACTTGGTGGCATAATTCGCGCGCCAGCCGACGCCCCAACAACGCCTCAAAAGCGAACAGCGAGGACATTTTCGACACTCGCTAGTGTTGTTGTTGTTGTTGCTAGTGTTGTTGTTGTTGTTGTTGGGGTCGGTCTCTGGGGAGCTGATCTGTCGATTTACGAGCTGTGATATTTCGTGCATTGCCTGCCAATTGCAATTGCAATGCTTGTTATTGTTTTTGTTGCATGTGTTTGTTTTGTTGTTTTTTTTTCTTTTCTTTTCTTTAGATGTTGTTAGCCCCAAAGCCAGCTGTGCCCCATCGATGGCCAGCTGATATAGCCGACTCCACTTACCTAACTCCCAATTTACAGTTGCGTACGTGTGTGTAAAAGTATGTGTGATGAAAGTAGCACTTACGCAAATTACAATTTCTTCTATAATGACAAAATTCTTCTTCAGAAGTAGAAGTCTTTTCAGTATAGGCAACTACAACTGATTCTCTAGATATTTTATAGAATTCACTTGTATTTAAATACATATATGAGCTCTGTTATTTCATAAAATTTTATTTACGCTCAGATGGAATTTCAAAACCCTCTTTATCGGATTAACAAGTTGGAAGAGAACCTTCTTAAGAATTCTATGTAATTTATTATTCAAAGCAAGTTTATTTTCTACACTAAATCAAACATTTGTCAATATTCTCTTCCATAAATCCAGAATTTTTTAAGAATTAGGCATATTCTTAAAAAAATTCAAATTCAATTCAAATTTTTTAAAATAAAAGTATGCACCTTCTCTTGCTTTATTTTTTATCCTTTTAAAAATGTTTGAAAGAATTATACTATAAATTTGCTTGAAGCTTATATATCTATACTATACTTGATAAGAAAAACTATTAAGCATTTGGGAGTATTGAATTTAATCAGTATTAATATATAAAAAACCCTTTTCTTAATGCTTTCTACATTTCTACTTAGAAACGATTCTTTTTTTCTCCCTTTTTAAATCCTTTTAATCCAATTGAAGTCGCTTAATTTTCTCTTTGAAAGATTTGCAAAAGTTTATATCGAATTTATGCGAATATTTGCGTAGTCGCTACGCATTTTACCTGCTTTTTGTTAGCCACTTTTAGTTTGAGGGCAACGGAGTCACCGCAAATTTGCCCATTTGCCATTTTCCACTCCCGTTTAGAGTGCATCAATTGATGGTCGCAAAAGTTCTTGGAATTGCGTTTGCTTCGCTAGCGATTGATTTAATGCTGATGCAGTGGAACGGCAACGGGATTGAGATTGGCTATGGAACCAGGTAACAAAAACTACAACAAGAACAACAAGAAACAAGGCAACAAGGCAACGGGGCGGACAAGCTGATTCCTAGCAAGTTGAGCACGTTCCGTTGGCGTTGCTCTTGTCAAATATGGCTGCGGTCAGTTTTCTAACTGCATTGACCAACAACAACAACAACATCAAGAACAGCTAGAAAAACTTTGGCATGGCAGCTGCTGACGCTGCTGCTGAGGCTGCTGCTGTGGAGCGCGCATAAATTTGGAATCCAAAGTTGCTTTTACCTTTTGCGGCCACCCTTTTTACATTTACCGTTAACGTTTTTTTTTTGCTACAAATTTGCGCTACGCGAATTTTCATTTCTTTTTTTTCTCCCATCTCTCTAAGTTCTCAAATGGAGAGAGGCCAAGTGGCGCTCGGTTCAGCGCTGAGATTCAAATTGAGGCGACTCCCGACTGCGTGAATGGGGGCATACCCCCTCACCCCCTCAACCCATTCCCCTCCCCTCACTCCACATTTAAGCCACCCATTATGCCGTTTGCTATTTCACTAACTTGGCTTAAACTCTAAACAGTGGCAGCTGGCATAGGCAGCCACACAAACTCATTTAAGCCACGTTAACTCTCAGGTGGCTTTTTACATTTTTTGCAAAAATCAAAAGAAATAAAAATGTATGTATGTATATATAAAAGAACTGCTGCCAGCTGGCTTTTATCATGTGTGCTCCATATGTATCCACAAGTATCTTGTATCTCTATGTGTGCGTTCAGGCTGAAAATATTTTTTTTCCATATTGATTGCATTTATTTTGGTCTGTCCCTGCAATTTTCACACCTGCAATTCCAATTGCAATTGCAGAACAGTTGAATGCTGTCTCGATATGTTCGCATTGTTTACAATTCCGAATCCAATCGAAATGAAACGAAACGATACGAAACAAAACGAATTGACTTCCATTTCCATTCCCCAGGCATTTTAACAAGTCGCCGGCACTTTAATAATTGCCGTGCAATGAGACACACGCGACGTATACGCAATATTTTTTTTATTTTTTTACTGCATTTTCTTATAACTGTCCGCAATGCGAAGTCGTCTATAATTTCATAATAAGCGACAGTCGACAGTCGATGGCCAAGTTGATGGACGACACTGTAAGTGTGTGTATGTGTGTGTAAGTGTGTGTGTGTGTGTGTGTGAGCCGCAAATGGAACTCGTTGCCACTCGACACCTCAAGGGAGGTCGCTAGCGAAGTGGGAGGCGACTTAAGGGCCAAAAGCGTCTGTTGTTGGTAGTACTCGGTTTGATTTGTCATCGATAGCAATTTGAAGCACTTAATTGCTGCCTTGGTGACATGTAATTGCAGTTACTTTTGTTGCCTGCAACTAGTTGCCTGTTGCAAGTTGCCTGACCTGGTTGCTGGTTGTGGTTCATCACATTGCTGCCGGACATCGTCATCGCATAGTTTCCTGTGATGCTTTTTATGAGTCGCAGCGAGTCGAGTGAGTTGCCAATTTGGGTCACTGCCTGCAACGTGTTGAAGTGCAACCAGACGGAAGTTTCGTTTGTTTACAGCCCGTTTCTAAGTTGCCAGCACTACATCAACATGAACAACAGCAACATCATCATCATTTGACCACAAGGCGAATGGCAGCTCATGGCTAACAAACTTTTCAGCTCGGGGTGTTTGTTTCGAATTGGCCAAATGCAAGTTAAGCGGGTCAATGGGATTGTGGTTTGTGGATTCAGCTAATCAGAGTGAATCTGTGTCTGAAACTGATGCAGAACTTAGGATTAAGTGGCTAATTTTGAGTGAATCAGTTATGTGACAGCTTGTAAATGTGGACAGTTATAACAAGTTACTAACAGGACCAGCATAACTAATTATTTTTATAGATAGTATCAAAGTTATACAATGGAAATACAGTCACTATTTTGTTGTGTACATATAAATTTATTTATTTAAAATACTAAAAAATTAAAAAAAATAAAATGATATATAAATAATAGAATTAGACAATTTAAACAACATCAACATTCAGAAACAATTCCTAAGTTTATCTGCAATCTAAATTAAAATGAACAGCTGCATTGCAAATTCCTTAACTTTATCTCCGTGACTCGCTTTCCCGCAGGTTTTTCATTAAATTTATTTTATTATTTGTTTCCTAAGACATTTCATAAAAATAACAGAAAGAGAGACAGGGAAATGTTTAACTTTCTGCTCAGACAGTTTTGGCTTAAGGGTGTTTCTTTTAGTTAGTGAGTTGGGTAGTTTAGAACTTGGCAAATGGTTTTTCACGGTTGCCCATAGTTAATTTAATATCTATTGCTCACTTGGCGCCTGACAGAGAATTAGAAAAGTTTAGCCAATAAATCAAGGTGGGTTGATGAGCAGGAGGGGAACAGATTGTGGCCAACACAACGGCTGACATAAATAGCAAATAGTGAGAAGAACGTTAGAAAGTCAAGTGGTCAGAATCGATCGATTGGATTGCAGATGTTGTTGGCAATGTTGCCGCACGTTTGGCATCAAATCGATTAGCAAGAGTCGAGCGATCTCAATGAAAACGCTTTGAACACGCTCAACGTGCCTTGACTTTGAGCCATTGTTGTTGTTGTCGTTGTTGTTGTTGTTGTTGGTAATGTTGCGTCGTGTGTGTCGTTTCATTGTTCCACATTTGACCATTGGCCAATGACTTTGACATAGAAACGAGCCATTGAAAAGTCAACGCAAATGGCCTTTCACTGTACAGACGATTCAGCTAAAGGCATTTCCATTTTCAATCCTCCCTTTGATTCCCCCAGCAAATGCCATTGCACCCCAAATTCCAACTGCAACCCCAACCCCTGAGTTAACTGCTGCTGTGGAAGGTGCTTTTTCTGTCTACGTTTTTACGTCTTTACGCCTTTTTATTTATGTTCTGTTTTTGTTTGCTTATAATGCAGTTTTCCCCTTCTGTTCCCTTGTCATAGAAAGTTGTTATGAATATGAAAAATGCTGAAAGCATTTCAACGGTACTTTAACCCCACGACAACAGCAACAACAACAGCAACAACAACAGAAGCAACAACCACGCACATCTTGGAATCTACATGAAATCCTTTTTGCCGCTCCCCTTTAACTTAACTGGGAGTCAGAGCTAAGAGTCAGAGTCTCTTGGTTTTAGCCAAATGGGCAGCATTTGTCGTCTGTTGTCGTATGTTGTTGTTGTTGTTGTCGTCTGTTGTTGTTGCTGTTGTTGTTGCATGCCTAGACAAGCCTACACAAATTTGTTACGTACTTTCCGGCACATACATCCCGATCCCGATTCCTATCCCGGTTCCAGTTCCAGTTCCAATTCCCATGTCAGGTAGAAGCAAAGATGGGGATGGTGAAGGGAAAGGGAAAGGTGCAGTCAACAATCATAACCGTTATATGTGTGTGTGTGTGTGTGTGTTGTGTGTATTTTTGTTTTAATGTCTGCTTTGGCTTGTTTATGTTTCTATATATATTGTTGTTGTTCTTCATCTTCTTCTTGTTGTTGTTGTTGCTTGTGGTGTTGTTGTAGCGGCATTCCCTCTGTGTCTGTGTAAATATTGATTTTTTGCTCTTGGTTTGAATAATGTGAGAAAGCAGACAGACATTTGTTTAGGTGAGCTCTGCATTAGTTTAACCTTTCAAGGCAAACTTTATGGACTCCATATGAAATGATAAACTAACCAACTAGAATCGGTTCTTAACCAAGTTGAAGGTAATACAAGATTCAACTGTTGAAGGAATTTATATTTGCTTACAAATGTTATGAGTGTTCTTAAATAACATTAGAAACTTTCCTAAAGCAGCTGAATTAATGAATTGATAACTTCGAACTGCCATAACTTTGTCAAAAATTAATCAATTTTCATGCGCAATGTAAATTTGAGAATGATTTTAACTCTTAATTCGATCTGCATTTAAATTTTGTTCAATTTGAATATTCGATTTTTTTCGAAAAAATCAAAAAAGACAGAGGGGTAACACTGTAAATTTTCAAAAAAATTCGATTTTCAAAAATGTTTAAAAATGAACAAAATTTGAATGCAGAACGAATTTATAGTTAAAATCAAGCTAAAATTTACATTGCGCATGTAAATTGATTGAGTTTTGACAAAGATATGGGAGTTCAAAGTTTTTAAAAATCAATAAAATCAATATAATCGAAATTTTCAAACAAAATGAACCAAATTTATATGAAATCAAATAATAATACTTGACTATTCCAGTAACCAGATAACATTATATTCCAGGCTAAAAAAAGAGTCTTTTTTCATGTAAAACAATGAAAATATCTTTTTAATTTTGTCAACCGAATACTTTATTTTAGAAAAAGAATCTGTAGCCTTTATTTTGTATTTGTTATCGTTAGTCTCTATTAAAAATATATAATATATTCATGCAACTTATCTACAAATTGACTAAAGATATATGTAAATAAATACCACCAAACCATTTAACTGGTGTAAGGTTGCAGAACAACTGGCTGGATAATTTATAAATATTACATGTGTGTATTTCAGTGAAAAAAAAAGTATGTTGTTTAACTAGAGATTAAAGTCTTATCAGTTGGTTAAGCTGTTGCCTTAGCACTTTTCTTTTTGAAGTTTTATGCCAAGTAGTCAAGTTAATAGTTGAAAGGTCTGCCAATCAAGCCATCTCTCTTCCTCCCTCTCTCCCTGTCTCTCCTTCACTCTCACGCTGTCTACCTTTCTCTATTGTGTACCGTTCTTTCAGTGACATCCATTTGCAGAAACATTCTGACATTCTCTTCTCATTGCATGTCGTCGTTTTATTGCCAACTCCTGTCACCTGCAATCGCATTCACAGCTCGTGGCTCGCGTCTCGTGCCTTGTGTCATGTTGTCCACGTCCTTTGGTGCAACTACAACTTGCTGCACTTTTAGTTTACCTTTCGACGGCTGCTGTCAATGTCCTTTGGCCCCCCTCTTCCCTGGGGGAGAGGTGGCAGAATGGGCGAGGATGCAACACAGCGGCCTCGTAGATTTTGTTTGTCTGAATGCAGTCGAGTGTAAAAATATGAATGGCGAATGGGCGTCTGGGCACGCCCACAGCTCTGGGGGCAAATAAATTGCATATAGTATGTTAAGATATACACATGTGTGTGTGTTGTGTGTGTGTGTGTGTGTTTATAGCTATGGCAAAGAGGGAGTTCAATGCACTTGCCTCTGATAAATGTTTAGTCAGCGTCTCTGCAATTCACTAGATGCAGCAAAAGCGTCTTGCAACACTTTCTTCGCATCGCTGGCAATCAGAAGATGCAGCACTAACAACAACAACAACAACACAACCAGCAACAACAACTGGGCTGATTCTTGTGCTGTAGGTGGCATGACAAGGAACATGCTACACTGAGTGCAATATAGGTGCAACAACAACAACAACAGCAACATCAGCAACACTACACTGAAAAAAAGACCAATTTCTAAAATCAAGAACATTCATCTTCAATATTTTGTTCTTAAAATAAGACCATTTTAAGACTAAATTATTAATACTAAGAATATTAATCTAAAAATTCGCAGTTCTTAATATAAGAATTAAAAATCTTAAATTAATAAGAAAATATAAATATGTCATATTTAATATGAGTAATATGGTTAGAGTCGCCGCTTCAGTTTGGTAACAAGTCAAGGAAAAAACATATAATCGGAATATTAAAAAAAAAAGTTCCAAAAATAGTATAAATATCAAAAAAAAAAGGTTAAAGTTGAAAACACCTGCGCCTTATTTTTATATTTTTGGTTTGAGAATTTAAGACTGTTTGGTCTTAATTTAAGAACTTATTCTTATTTCAAATGTTCTTTAAATCAAGATGTGTTTTCTAAATTTAAAAATTTTATGTTCTCGACGCATTTTTTAAAACAAAATTCTTAGTTCTGAGACCAAAATCTTGATTTTAAAACATTTTTTTTTCAGTGTACACAAAATGCAACGAAACTAGTTTTTTTCTTATGATAAACATAGAGAGACAGACCCTAAGACTTGCCACTGCCCCTTGGACAACAAGGAGCGAACCAGGGACAGCAATAGCGATAGCGACAGAGCCAGGGCTACATCCTTATGGCGGCTGCTTTGCTTGTAAAGCTGTTACCAAAGTTGTTTTCACTGTTCGTGTTGTTGCATTGTGTTCTTTGTTGTGTTGTGTTGTGCTGTGTTGCTGATGGCGTTGACTTTGAAGCGACTGTTTGGCGTCTCTTGTCTCCTGCAGGCGGCAACGCGTCATTGACCTCCAGAGCAGCAGAGAAAAGATGCAAAAGTTGCACTCACTGTTGCACAGTTGCAGTTGCAGATTGTTTCCTGGCCAAAAAATGCAATCAAGCTGAAATTAATGAGAGGCCAATGCACGCATAAATTAGTCGCAAAATAAAATAAAATAAATTTGAAAATAATGTTATAAAAATCTGTAAGCCCTTTCGAGTGTCAACCAGGCAAGTTGACCACGCCCACGCCGCCTCAATGCCAATTTCCAAGTTCAACGTCGCAAAAAATTGCCAAACGCTGGTCAAGAATGCGCCCAAGCAAACAGAAGAGAAGAGAAGTGAAGAAAAGAGCAGAGAACAGAACTCAATTAAACTCTCAAAGCGCCGAAACCGAACCGAACCGAAACCGAAACCAGTTTCATGGCTCGACAGACACAACTTGAACATGGAGGAGGTTAGAGGATAGAGCTGAAGTTGGCCAGGAGTCTGGAGTCTCTTTGGACTCAGCTTTGGCTGCGCCTGCGCATTGTTTGCCACAGAACTTACTCTAATTCAAAGTGTACCCCCACCACCCCTTTGTCCCACCCTAGTCTCTGTCGCTGTCATGGCTTTGTGGTTAACCACAGGCATCTTCGCCAACAAGCAAAATTTATAAGATGATGTGCCTGGCAAGCCCCAAGCTCGAAGCGATCTCGCTGCTCTGTTCTCAGTTCTCTGTTCTGTGTTCTGTGTATTGTTCAGATTACATAAATTGATGTTGAAGCTGGGCTGCAACTTGAGACGCAACACAAAATGTTGCAGAGTGAAGCGTTAAATGCGCCCCGGGCTCTTCTTTATTTCTTCTTCTTTTTTTCCTTCTTTTTTTTTATTTATTTGCCACAATGCAATACAACGCAATGACAGTTGGCCGTCAAAAGGCATTTCTATAAAGAATTATGATAATCAGCGTGAAGAGTCTACTATATAATTAGATAAGAGTCAAGTTCGTTCATCTTGTTGCAATCCATTATAGATATTCAACATTTTTTGCCTTTTTTTTCACACTTATTGCCAAGTCTTAATTGACCTTCCGCATAAACCAGATGTTTAACTTAACTTACTAATTTATTTTCATTTAATTTGTTTGCACTTCAAATAAAAGTTTTGTTTTTTTGCGTTCTATTTGCTAAACAAATTTGCACAGCTTATTTCACTTTAAAGGTCGTCGATGAAATTTTGAAACCGGAAGTTGCGTTTTGTACTCAAATATTAGTGTAGAAGGACAGTCGCTTTTAGAGTATCTGGAACGTTTGTATGGGGTTTTTTTATATTTGAATTTTACGTATTTTTTACGCTTCACTTTTCATTTAAAAAGTTTATAAAAATCGTTAAACGTATTCGTGAAATTTCACATTTATTTTATAATGAATTGGACGATTAAAAAACAAACAATAAAATTTTTAAATTGAAGTGATAATTCTTCAAAATAAATAGATTTTTATTTAACACATATAGACTAAATACAATATGTTGAAATTATACATGAATCAATTTAACTTTGAACTGCAGAAATATGATTTCCATTTTAAATGTGATGAGTAAAAAATTATTGACAATAAGTTAAATATTAATTGAGACTGATGCTAAGTTAATATTAATCAGTTATATAAATAATACTATCGATTTTAAACTGCCTCTTCCTTACCCACTCATATCTCATCTCAGAATATTTTTGTATATTTGCACTGCACTTTTACCACTCTTGCCCCACTGTGCGACGACATCCTTTCTGCGGCTGTTATCTTTTTGTCGACTTTGTCAAGACATTTGGCTGTGTCGTGTTATTTGATACCTTCTGTTGTGGGAGTTTTGTGGCCATAAAATGCTCGTAAACCAACTGAAGTTACCAACTTTGTTTTTGCAGTGGCTGTCAAACTGTAAGCTAAGCAAACTTTTGGATGCCGAAAAATAAAAGATAGAAAAAATAGAAACTAACAAAAATAAAATGCTGACGCTAATGAGACCATAAATGTAAAGGCTGCCACAAAACTCGGGCCAAGTTGCAGTGCGAGACGGCAAATGCAACAGCGACTCTAATTGCTGCAATAGAATGAGATTACGAGCAACTGCAACAGCAGCAACAACAACTGCAACTGCAACAGATGGCCGCCAATTGTAGCGACCCAATTGCCAGTGACTTGGCCAACTGGCTAGCTGGCTGGCTATTTACTTTTAGCTTGCACTGTGTCTGTTTATGTTTACCTGCTGACCGTCTCCGTCTGTCTTCTTGTCTCTCTGTCTCTCTGACTAACAATTGCAACAGCCTCAGAGCAGCAACTACTGTTTGACAATTTATCAATGAATGCCTTGTGTTGTTGTTGTTGTTGTTTCTATTGTTGTTGTTGTTGCTATTGTGCGTTTGCTTTTCTTATTGGAACAGGAAGTCGCTTATTTGCTGCAAGTGCGCATCGCATTGACATTTACTCTTGACGCTCTTGAGAAAAACATTGAGAGGAAATTACCATCGATCCCCTCTCCTTCCCTCTTCCCCTTGCAACTCGCTAAGTTCATTTACATGCTACTTGCAATTTGTTGTTATTTAGTTGATTTCTTTCTACTTCTTGTTTGTATTTTGCATTGATTTATGGGCATCCACTTAACAACCAAATACTTCGATACGATTGCAAATTATTCCAACATTTGCCCCATTTTTTTACTCTTGTTGTTTTGGCTCTGTTGTTGCAACAAAACGTAACAAATTTACGACCTGCAACAGCGCAACAAAATGAGCAAATTATGTTTCAAAGCCGCTACAGAAAATCCGAAATTACTTTGCAGCCTCTCGGGGGCCAAAGATCGAATCAGGACCGTGAACCAGACTTTATTTTTTTATGAGTACGTATGTTTCTTGGACTTCTTCTTCATCGTCTTGCCTGGATTGGCGAAATCGAAATCAAAACTCATAAAATTGCAATTTGCGCCAAGAACTTCACTTTAAGTATGGCGCCCACAAGCAGCCCCTCAAACTGAATCCTCCCCTCCGTATCGAAAAAGTCGAAACTCATAATCCAAATTCGATGGCAACTTCAGGGGGTCTTCAGGCCGGCGACGTGTCTGCAATTTGCATGTGCATGCCACAGGGAGTGACGCAGAAGGGGAGTTTCCTCTGAGAGGGGGTAAGGGGTGAGGTCGAGGGTTGAAGGCGCCATAAAATCCATTTGGCGCACAGCAGTTAACGTGTTTCAGTAGTGGCCCAATGGGAAAATGGGGGGGTACACCCGGTATTCCTGGGGGCGTGCTAGTTTGTCGCTGTGTGTGATGGAAATTTATGCGCTGAGGGTGGATTCCGTTGCAGGGTTGCATAGCTGCGATTTGTAGCTACATAACAACAGTTAAAGCCCGGATATGCCTCTTACAGATGCCGAGTTACGTGAGGCTAGTTTTATATATTGCCTATATATGTGGGGTACATTGGCTGAAATTAGAGGACACTAAAGTAATCAAGAGAAACTTTAAATCCTTATAATAATAATTAATTTGAATATGAATTTTATTTTAAAAGTAATCAAAAGATTAAACATATCAATTAGGTAGATGAAAAGATTTAGTATTTTAAGTAATATTTAACCTATTGATCAAACTGAATTATTATCTGAATATTGTTAGTTTAAAGCAGGGATTAAAACCTTAACCGAAACCATAACCTTTAACCGGTGGAAACCGATTGAAATTTGTAACCGTAACTGGTTCTGGCCGTCGCAGGTAATGAGCAAACCTAACTGTCTTTACCAGTCTTGTGAACAGGTGCTGGTTATTATTTTATTATGAAGCCAAATAATACACAATTATTGCAATGCATGTGGTTTTTGTATGATAATTTATGTATAGTTAATAACTTTGAACTGCCATAACTTTGTCAAAACTCAATCAATTTCCATGCCGATGTAAATTTGAGCATGATTTTACCTCTAAATTGGTTCTGCATTTAAATTTTGTTAATTTTCAAAATTCGAAAATTTCGATATTTTTAGAAAAATGATAAGGGGTAACACTGTAAATTTTCTAAAAATTTCGAAATTTTCGAATTTTTGAAAATTAACAAAATTTAAATGCAGAACCAATTTAGAGGTAAAATTATGCTCAAATTTACATCGCGCATGGGAATTGATTGAGTTTTGACTAAATTATGGCAGTTCGAAGTTATTAAAAGTCAGTAAAATTAAAATAATCGAAATTTTTAAACCAAATTTATATGAGGTCAAATTATAATAAATTCGACTTTACGCTGGACCATTCCAGTAACCAGACAACATTATTTTCCAGGCTAATTAGAGCAGTAAGTCTTTTTTCATGTAAAGCAACCGAAAACCTTAATTCGAGCATAACCGAAACCGTAACTGAAACCGATGTTTGTTTCGGTTTTAATCCCTGGTTTAAGGAAATCAGAAAAGTTTTTACTAGTATCAACAAATAAATACCAAAAATATTTGTTTTGTTTTGAATTGTATTTATTATATATGTATGTTATCTATGCCATTAGTTACTAAATTAATGTCCTCCTTAAGACGCATTAATAAGGACTCACAGAGGGTGGGGATAAGTTGGGTGGTATTAACAACAAACCTCATAGGCATCTGCCAAATTCTGAACTGAACCCAAAGTCAGTTTCACATGTGGCACGCACTTTACATAATTAATGCAACGACACAATGTCACCAGTTATACACTTGAGACTGCAGGCCCAAAAAGAGAAAGAGAGAGGTAGACATAAATGATAGAGACAGAGAGAGAGAGTTCCCTTGATGATGGCTTTTCCTGAGCGGAAGTTCGTTGAGTTGAGTTGCTTGTTAGTGACAGAGAGCATTTTTGTATAATTAAAATAAGAAATTGCCACTTAAAGGCCACAGTAAATTATGAATGCAATGCCGAACGCTAGATGGCGCTGCAGTCACGCGCTCATTAGCGGCAGCATTGTGAAAAATGGTCGCCCGCATCATCTGCACCACCCAAAAGAATTCACCCAAGGCAAGCAGGAAGTCTTTTGTGTCCCAGTGTGTGTGTGCGTGTGTGTTCGTGTGAAAAATGAACAACTTGAGCACGTGAATGACACACCTGAGAACATTTGCAGTTAGACACGAATTCCGACTGAAACTCAAACTCATCTCATTCTTTTCTCCGTTTGTTTTTCTTCCTGTCGCAGGAGCTAAAGGAGAGTTTCAACTATGGCCTCTTTGCACCTCCCTCAAATGGAAAGGCGGGCAAATTTCTGGACGAGGAGCGACGACTGGGCGACTATCCATTCAATGGACCCGTTGGCTACCTGGAGGTCAGTTCAATCAGTTGAATACTCGTATTTTGTGTCTTGATTAGGTTTTATCCATTTTCCTTTCCTTTAGCTCAAGTATAAGCGACGTGTTTATAAGATGTTAACTCTGGATGAGCGTCAGTTGAAGGCGTTGCATACACGCGCCAATTTGCGGCGATTCCTCGAGTGCATCAATGGTGGACACGTGGAAAAGATTGCCAAAATGTGTGGCAAGGGATTGGATCCCAATTTCCATTGCTCGGAGAGCGGCGAGACTCCGTTATCGGTGGCCACTGGCGCCAAGAAGCCCAACAAGCTGCTCATTGCCCTGGTCAATGGCGGTGCTCTGTTGGATTACCGCACCAAGGATGGAACCACGGCCCTCCATCGAGCCGTCGAGCATGATTCCCTTGAGGCAGTCAGGTGAGTGCAATGTGGCATGCCTCAATTAAATTGTTTCTAATATCTCTCTCTCTCTCTCTTTTTAGCACGCTGCTTGAGTTGGGCGCCTCGCCCAATTATCGTGATGGGCGTGGCATAACGCCTCTTTATATATCGATAACACGCAAGTGCGAAGCTAAAATCACAGAGAGTCTATTGCATGATCATGCCACGTTGGGCATCCAGGACAGCCAGGGCTGGAACGAGGTGCATCAGGTAAAGTCGGTGGCGGTATTAAATATGTGCTCTAACGGTTTCTGTGACCCTGACCTCCAATCTTCTCTGAAAACCGAAAGGAATAATGGTGCTGGGTCTCTATTTGAAATTTTGATAAATTATGCTAATTTGAATATGCTCTCTTTTTTCTCCATTTATTTATATTGACTCTGTCTAACTTTAAAAACAAACAAACAAAAAAAAACCGCTTGCCTAACTATTGTAAAACCTGTGTGTGTGTGTATGTGATCAGGCCTGTCGACATGGCCTGGTACAGCACTTGGAACACTTGTTGTTCTACGGTGCTGACATGGATGGACGCAATGCGTCCGGTAATAGCCCGTTGCATGTTTGCGCTGTTAACAACCAAGAGGCTTGTGCTAGAATGCTTCTCTTTCGCGGCGCACAACGCGGTGCCCAGAACTTTGCCAACCAAACTCCCTATCAGGTATTTAAAACAAAACCTAAACCACAACATCCACAATTCAATTAATACAAACAATTTTAAATCACTTTTCTCTATAAACTATAATTAGAACTGTAACTATTTAGAACTCGTAGTTAATTTGTAGTACTTCTTCTGGTACTTTTTTCACGTAGTCTGTTTTTTTTTTTGCTTGTAGTTCATCCAATAATTATGTAGAACTCTGCTTCTGGTAACATTTCGGATTAATATGTATCTCTTCCTTAGGTTGCTGTTATCGCTGGCAATTTGGAATTAGCCGAAATCATTGAGAACTACAAATCGGATGATATTGGTGAGTGTAAAAGAGCCTCATCTCACAATCATTCATACATCATTCACACAGACACTTTCACAAACAAATTGATTAACTTTGGGACTATTGATATCGACTATATCAATTCTCCTCAAAGGAATCGAATCTCATTATTGACTCGTACTCGACATTGACATTACCACATCGTACATTGTACTTTATACTCATATCTCAGTCAACCCCAAACCTCGAACCTATTTTGGTTTTCCTTTAAGTATGAGTTTATCTTTTATATCAAGTTTCCTCTAGTCAATTTAAACATATTTCCATATAATAGTTCATTCCCAACAAGCATCTGTATCTAGTTAATTTATTTCATATTGTCAACCCCGATTTCTTTTTCATATTAATTCAGTTTCAAAAACACAAAATAAACAATTTTCATCTCTGATCAATATCATCAAAATCATAAAACTCTGGCTCCAATGTATAATCAAACAATCTCTATATATATGTATATGTACAAGATATTTTCAATATTTTTGCATTTGCTTGCCAACTTTTAATCAGATATTTTTCTATATACCTCTCTCTCTAAATCAAATATTTATAAATAGTTCTTTCTTGTATCTGTAACTTGTTTCAATTATTGCTCGTACTTTCATATCTCATTCTCTCTTTCTCTTGGCTGTCTTGTTCAATGTTTTGTTACATGTTATCGTTATCGTTATCGATTTTTCATATTCATATACCATACATAACCAATATGTCTCTCATACGTTTAGTGAGCTTCTTTTTTGGACCATTCCTAGAATGTCCTTATTTTGCTCCATTTTGCTTTTTGTTACGGTCGTTTACTATCAAAGGCATCCTGTATACAAAAAGCAGTAAGTACAGTAAGTAAATGTGTGTGCCACATAATGTTTGGTGTGCCAATTTCAAGTGTTAGTTCCCATAGGTAAATGACCAAGTTAGCAACTACATATGTATATTAAAATTGGTTCTAGGAACTTATGTGCTATTTTAATTTTAACTCAATTCCACAATTTTAATGTTGATTGGAGCCACAAACTAGAGATGAGCAATGTGCTAATTGTGCTTTTACTAACATTTGTATCTTGTGCAAAATAACAAAATTAAATACCATTTAATAATGGTATAAAATTTGATAAAAATAAATGAATAATATAAGATAATAATATTTGTAAACACGGCTGCAAGAAGTTTAGTTTTATAAAAAAGTTTCGGTTAGACAAAAATAGTTATATAAATTTCGCACTGTTTTTATATTGTGACAATATTTAAGTCGTATAATAATAAATCATAATCGATACTAGATTTTATAAAAATGTATAATAATTTCAATCAATCGACTTAAAAAATCAAGCTAAACAATCAGATTTAAAATTTCTTTTGTGTAATTTAAACCGAAATCTTTCGCTATGGTTCGAATCTAAATTATGGCGGTTTTGCAGTCCGAGTTGCAATTAATTATCAGAGTTTGCTCATCTCTAGCAAAGCTTTGCTTACATAAATATGGAGTAGAGGGAAATGGACGGTCGATGCCAACACAAATGTGACAAAAATACATGACCATAATCATAACCAACAAATAAACTATATGTAATGGCTATTCCCTACACTGTCCTCCCTCCTTGTCCCTGTCCTCTTTTATCCTTTACAAACGACACATAAATTTAGATCTTTAGCGCAAAATCGACTGCAGAACGACAACAACCACAACAACAACGACAAACACACACACACACATACACACACACACATACACACGCACACACATACATACACACACAGAGAGAGAGAGACACGAGTATAAATCGAAATACTATCCTTACTCACACCACAGTACCCTTCCGGGGACCTCCGCGCTACAATCCGAAGCGTCGCTCGGGCATCGGCTGGCTGAGCGCCAATGGGGCCGCTGGGGCTGCGCTGCTTGCTGCGGCTGCCGGTGGACTTGGCGGTGCAGGTGCTGGACAGGGGATGGGCCAAATGGCAGGTCCTGGTGGGAATGGGAATGGTAATGGTAATGGAAATGGAAATGGTGTCAATGGTAGTTTGATGGGCACACTATCCCGCCAACAGTTGCAGCAACTGCAGCCGCTGCACCACCAGCACCACCAGCACCACCAGCACCACCAGCTCCATCAGCCCCATCAGCACCATCAGCATATGCACCACCAGCACCAGCAGCCGCATCTGCTGCAGTTGCACGGCCCGCCCTCGCCATGCCCCTCGGAGCACATGTTGGGCGCCTACAGCTCAGCCAGCTCGAGCCTCTCTGAAGGCTCCTCGGGACATCGTTCGCATGAGGATGACATCAGCATTGTGACAGGTAATCGCATTTACTTACTTTGATTTGATTTCATTTCATTTAAGTTTTCCTTAAGTTTAAATATAATTTCGAGCTCTTTCATTAACTTTAATTGAGCTTAGCATAGGGATTACTTAATTTCCAAAGATTTCAAATATATACTTTGATTTTGCTGTACATATTATCTTTATTTCATACATCTACTTTTACTCTAAGATCTAAGCACACCAAGAGGTTAAGTATTAAATTCTATATAAACTACATTTGGCATGACTTTTAACTTAGTTTTACTATAAATTAGTTTTTATCTTAAAATGATATACATGTGCATGTTTTAAAGAGACTACATACTATTTTCGAGCGACATTCCACTTATCGATCAATTCTATACTCCAAAAAAGAAAGTGACCATTTATTTTAAAGAATAGTTATAATTTCGAATGACCAGTTAAATTTATTAAGGGATCTATTTTTAAATTTTCGATTAATTTCAATGCATTTTTTCAAAATATTTCTCAAATAGTTTTCAAATTCGTTAATTAAACTCTACAAAAAATGAACTTGAGTGTAATTAGCAAATTCGTATGATTCAGAGAAGTCTTCATTCAATATTGTATTTATCTTATAGATATTTTCATCCCTGATCAATCGATTAAATTATACGCATTTGCCCTTGATTTTACATATTTATTATAAGTTCCCAAATTCGAGATGTATCACATTCACAATTTTAAAATTTCGCCCATCTTTATGTTATTCACGAATACTCAGTTCTCGATCACAAATGAATATATCCATACCCATGAATGCATCCATTCGCTTTAGCTTTCGCATCGATTTCTTATATCGCAGTTGCTTCTCTTGCTTTCTGCTGCTTCCCTTTTTCCTAGTCTAGCTCTTGATTCACTTTTCCCCACAGAGCATTCGCATGTTGTCTCTCGTCATCTTAAGTGTGGTTATTGTCGTTGTCCTGGCCAGAAACTGGCCACAGTTAGTTATCCTTAATCCACATTTAATGACACTTGTGTTTTCCTTTCCTGCAATCCCTACAGATAAATCGTTGGGCGACACCAGCGACATCATTAGCGACTCCTCGGGCGTGGGCACGAACTCGGACTCGGCTGCCTGCTCGATTGGCCATCCGAGCACCACAGTGGTGTGCATGGAGCCGTATGCCGGCAACACAGTTGGCCACATTCGCCTCCAGCCAGGCGATGTCATCGAAGTCGTGGGCAGCACCGACTGTGGTCTCCTCGAGGGTTATGTCCGAGGCACCAATCAGTCGGGATTCTTTCCCGCCGACTGCGTGCAGGAGGTGAATCTTCGACAGAAGCACATCACCAATGTGATGACCGCCAGCACGGGAATGCCACCACAGCAATCTGCACCACTGCAGCCGCAACAACAATCCTCCTATCAAGGCTCTCCTCAGCTGAGTCTCGGCGGACACTCGGGCAGCTCTAGCACGCTCCTCCAGCAGCCACATCAGTCGCCCTCCCTCTCCATGACCAGCAACGGCTCCTGTCAACAGCAACAACATCAGCAACATCAACAGTCGGAGGGCAACGGAATGGGAAACGGCATCGCTAGCAACCCCATTGGGCAGTACAGTAGCGCCACAGCTCCTCGCATCAAGAAGGGGTGAGTTTTCAACTTATTTACTAACTAGAAATGGACATCGGCGGATGATTATCATTATTGAAATTGGTAAAAATATCACAGAATATTTTTATACATTTTTTTAGTTACGGTTTAAAAATACCGGTTGATTTCGGTTCACAAAAAAAGAAATTAAGGTTTTCCGTTGACCACAATAAGAAGCGTTATTCATTGCTTTACATGAAAAAAGACTTAATTCCCTAATTAGCCTGGAAAATAATGTTATCTGGTTACTGGAATGGTCCAGCGCAATGCCGATTTTATTATAATTTAACCTCATATAAATTTCGATTATTTTGATTTTACTGATTTTTAATAACTTCGAACTGACATAACTTTGTCAAAACTCAATCAATTTTCATGCGCAATGAGCAATAAATTTGAGCATGATTTTTCCTTTAAATTCGTTCTGCATTTAAATTTTGTTCATTTTCAAAATTCGAAAATTTTTAATTTTTTTAGAAATTTTACAGTGTTACCCCTTATCATTTTTCGAATTTTTCGAAAAAATTCAAATTTTGAAAATGAACAAAATTTAAATGCAGAACTAATTTAAAGGAAAAACCATGCTCAAATTTACATTGCGCATGAAAACTGATTGAGTTTTGACAAAGTTATGGCAGTTCAAAGTTATTCAAAATCAGAAAAATCAAAATAATCGAGATTTTCCAACCAAATGAATTAAATTTATATGAGGTCAAGGTAACGCTTTCGCTTAAGGTTTTAATCCCTGGTTAAATGTTAAAAATACAAAATATGCAGCGTAATTAATTATTATAAATAATAATTGTAAAGAACAACTCTTCGATAGATGATATCATCATATCGATACCCATTACATGTGATATTCGTAGACTAATCCTGAGTTTCCCTTTCCCCATTTGACAGTGCCTACAATGCACCTCGTTCGGTGGTGCTGCATCGGGCCAAGCGTGGATTCGGCTTCATTCTACGAGGGGCCAAGGCCAGCTCCCAGTTGATGCAGCTGCGTCCGTCGGAACGCTTTCCGGCCCTGCAATACTTGGATGACGTGGATCCCGGTGGCGTTGCCGACATGGCCGGACTGCGCCCAGGGGATTTCCTGCTGACGATCAACGGCGAGGATGTGAGTGCCGCCTCCCATGAGCAGGTGGTGGAGATGATACGCTCGGCTGGCGCTCTGGTCAACATGACCGTCGTCTCGCCACAGTTCCCGCTGCAGATGCAGGCGACCGCTCAGTATCTGCCAAGTGGTGCCAGGGCTGGCAGTCAGCATCTGTCGAGTGGTCCGAGCACGCCACAGAGTGCACATCGTCAGTGTGCCACGTTGCCGCGTAAGATGGGGGCCATGGGTCCGGGCAGTAATAACAGTGGCAATCATGGGGCTGGTGGGGCAGGTGGCAGTGTGAGGATGGCGCCAATGCCACCACGACGGGATCCGAAGACCACGCTAAGTGTGGGCCGTGCCAGGGCCAAGTCAATGGTGGCAGGTCTCGAGAACGGCGGTGAGAAGGAGCAGGATGAGGTGCCACATGCCAAATCCAATTCGGTGGAGTCCATTGCCACGCCCACGCCCACACATCCGGGCACACCGGTGCAACTGCGCACCGCCAGCATCAAGGCGCGTCCAACGTCGAGTCGCATCACCGCCGCCGAGCTGGAGGAGCTGTTCCAGCGGCAACAGGGCGAGGGCAGCGCCTCCAGCGCCAGTCGCTATGCCACCATGATGACCAGCTCGAGGTTCCAATCCGGCACGGACAGTGGTGCCGCCACACCGCCAGCGGCCAATGGGTCGCCGATGCGGACAGGACCCTTGGTCTATGGGAGTGTGGCGGAGATGAAGCGGAAGACGGCGCGTAGCAAGCATGGAAGTGGCACGTTGCGTGGCAAGCCGGTGGCAACACCCACCGTTGCTGGTGGTGCAACAATTGGCAGTGGTCGCGATCTCAAGCGATTCCACTCCACGCCAGATTTACACGGTCCGCAGCTGCACGGATCGGCCTCGTCCATCTGGCAGGCATCTGGGAAGGGGCATCACTCGCAGGACGACGTGGCCACGTTGCATGCCTCGCTGCAGCGACTCAACACCACAGGCGACAGGGATGGTGGCAAAGGTTTGACTGGAGCAGGTGGTGCAGTGTTGCCACCACCCAATCATCCACCACCACCGCCGCCAGTGGGTCAAGTGGTTAAGGTGGAGACACGCAGCAGTGTCTCGGAGTACGAGAGCACCATCAACTTGCAACAGAAGCTGAAGAAGCGCGCCGAGAACGATGCCGTCACCTCGGCAGCCATTGATGGTGTCCAGAGCAGCTTCAATCCGGCGGCCAATGCCAAGATCTATGCCTCGCCGCAGGAGCTGCGCAATGTGATGGCCTGGAAGCTGAGGCAGGCGCAAGAGAAGCCACAGCTGGAGAACGCAACACAGCAACAGCAGCAGCAGCAGCAACAACAGCAGCAACAGCAACAACAACAGCAGCAGCAGCAACAACAACAGCAACAACATGTCAGTCAATATGCAGCACCAACACAGCTGCGTCCTCAAGTCGGTGGCAACACACTGCCCTCACACTATGCAGCACCACAGGTGGTGCAACAACAGCAACAACAACAGCAGCAATCGGTAACAACTGTAGCAGCAGCAACACACTCGCCACCAGCTCCGCCACCACCGCCAGCAGCAACAATCACAACAGCAGCACAATCGAATGTCAATGGCAATGCAAGTGCAGCAGCAACAACAACAGCAACGGTTGCTGGTGCAGGCGCAGCACCACCAATACCCGAGCCAGATTACAGCTGCAGCGAATCGGATGGCGAGGATGAGAACTCAATTCTTGTGGCACGCAACACGAAGCTCAATGAGAAGATTGCGCTCTTTGATGTGCCAGAGACAAGTGGCAACAGCCAGGCGAGGTAAGTGCCACAAATTGTTGCCTCATTTCCACAATCTTTATCTTATCCTCCCCCTCTGTTTTTTAGTGGCAGCAGCTCTGCTTCCGGCTCAGGTTCAGGATCGGGAGCCTCGATTTCACATTCATTGTCGGTGGATGAAATTCAGCGTATTCGCAGCAATCTTAAGACCTCCAAGTCCTCACCCAATGGATTTCTCAAGAAGGAAGACGAACAGCAACAGTCGCAACCACAGCAAAAACAACAGCAACAGTTGCAGCCACAGATGGCACATGGTGAGGATGAATGCGACAACAGCAGCTCGGGCGTAAGCAGCGATCAGGAGCTGCTAGCAGCAACTGTTGCTGGTAGCAAACCCACAGATACCATCAAAAAGAAGCCGAGTGTGACAATTGTTGAGGAGCCCAAGACGATACCCGATCCGCCAGTGAAGCCATTGTCCAAAACAACCATCAACATTGGCCCCGCAACAGTCAACAACACAAAGGCCAACAACAGCAACCACAGCGGCAACAGCAATGTGGCACATGCTGCTGCTGCCTACGAGGCAGCAACTAAAGCTACAGGCAATCTCAACAACAATGCCAGCAGCAATCACAACAACAATATCAGCAGCAACAGCAACAACACAACAACGTTGACTGTCAAGCAATTGGTACAGCAGCAACATGCGCCTGTTATACAGCAGCAACAGCAACAGTTGAGCAGCAAGCCAGCAACAACAGTGGCCAACAACAAGTTGCCAACGTTAGCAACAGTTGCAGTTGCATCAGCAGCAGCAGCTCAGGGCAATATCAAGTCGAATCAACCGGTGCTTAGTCCACAAGTGCTAGGACGCATACCCAACGTGCACCATCAGCAACAACAGTTGCAGCTCCAACAACAACAGCTACAGCTGCAACAACAGCAGCAACAGCATCATCAATCGAATCCCAACATTAAATTGATTGCAACACAGCAGCAAATATTGCAGCAGCAACAGCAACAGCTGGCACACCAGCAACACTTGCAACAGATACTAAAAGCCAAAGCAGCCGCCGCTGGTGGCGCCAGCACTGCCGCCTTGGTGGCCCAACAGCAGCAACAGTTGCACAAGGGTCACGAATCGGAAATGGAGCAACGTTCCGATCTGGAGGATGACGATGGCGAACTGAGCCCCTCACCCCCTGCCAAGGCATTTCAGCGACACAATTCGCTGACCCGCAAACAGGCAGCAGCAATTGCCATGCAACGGGGTGCAACACGCACATCGGCGGTGTCGCTGGTGCAACTGCCGCCGCCGTTGGAGGCGGATAGTGATGGTGAGCCGCCACAGCATCCGCAGCAACAGCAACAGTTGGCTACGCATATTGTGGGCATGTTGCCCAGCGGCCAATTGGTGGCAGTGCCATCTGCGGCTGTTGCTGCTGCTGCTGTGCCTCAGCCAGGCAACAACAACATGCAGCTCTGCACTGAGAATCTGGTGCTGGCGCCGCCGCCACAATTCTGTGATTGCAACGATGCCAAGCACGCGCCACAGTATCATCCACAGCAGCAACAACAACCGCAGCAGCAACAACAACATCAACAACAACAACAGCAGCAGCAACAACAGCAACATTTGCAGCAGCAGCAACAGCAACAACATATGCTACTGCAGCAGCAGCAGCGCCACCAGCAGCAACTGCATTTGCTGCAACAGCAACAACAGCAGCAACAGCAACAACAACAACAGCAGCATCAGCGGCTGTCTGGTGGCGCTGGCGCTGGCGCAGTCGGCACCTTGGGACGTGTGCGCATCGTAGGCGCCATGCCCAAGGCCAATCATCATAGGCTGCACTAAAGCAGCAACAGTTGCTGTATCAGCTGCAACAGCTGCAACAGCAATCGAACTATCGATAAATCAACATTTGCCAAATCGTTAAAACGTTAGTTAGTGTTACGTCAAACCAGTCATTGCCATTCACAACGAATAGCTGCACTCGAAATTCACAAATAACACACACATATTCAAATACACATACACATACAAATACACATACACTCGCACGATGCGCACCGTTTGGCAACATGTTGCCAGCAACATGTTCTAATTTCGAATTATTGTTAAAAGCTAAAACGAATCGATCGATGTAAGAAACAATACAAATTAAACAAATCTTTCATATAAATCAATTCAAGTTCAAAGCATGTGTAGGAAGAAAGATGGTATAACGAAGAAGATGGAAGGGGAATAAGTAAAGAGAGAAATGCTACAACATATTAAGTAATTAGGTAATTACAGCACGATTTCTAATTTCTTTAATTTCAATCAACAACAAATATTATTATTATGTTTTTATTATATTTATTGCGTGTGATATAAATTTATGTACGACAGCAAAAGAAATAATTAAATATTTTAAATCGCGAATACAAACATGATTGCAATATATAAGATATCTTTTATCTGTATAGATATACATATAAATAGTCATTAATTGATTGAAGGCAAACTGAGCAATTTTTAATACAAATTTCCTCAGCTTGTTTTCGAGCAGCACAAGTAAAAAAATGTGTCGCATTTGTTGCGAAAATAATCAATTGAAAATTCAAATTAAAAGTTAAATGCTATTTTTATTATTCTCACAACAAATGCAGCAAGTAAACAAATGAAAAAGTTATTAAGTTATATAAGTATAGAGTGTTGCAAGAGGGGGCTAGTGCATTTCTTCAGTATCCATCCATAAATCATTCATTTAAATAATATACTAATGCACAAAAAACATGCAAACATTTAAAACTCACCATTTAAACTTAAACTAAAATTTAGTGTACGTTTTATAGAATGAAAGTTGCACGACAACAAAAGAATTATAATAATAACTAAACTATAACAATAATACAAATATTTGAATATTTGCGCATTTAGTCGAATTTGCAAGCGAGTCAAGTAAACTACTTACTTCTAACTACGATAAAAATTAATCGCGTTTTTAAATATAATGTTTAATAATGACATTTTCAAAATGATCGAAACGAAGTCGTGAAATTTTTGCTAGTAAAATTTACAGATTTTTACTTTTAACACTGTTTTTTGTATAATTGTTTTTTAGAGAGATACTTTAACTTGCTAAAGAATTACAACAATCTGAAATAAAACAATTCAAAAAGGTTCTCACGAAAATATATATTTGCACGCACTTGCCGCAAATATTACAATAGGAAAACCAACTTATATAAGAAAGAAGAAGCAAAGGGGGATAAAATGATGTTAGAAACGCGTATTTCACGAGTAACAATTATTATAACTAAGGCTGATTTTATTGCATGCAACCATGCAACATAATGCAACCGTGTGCATCAACATCCACTAAAAATTTGCAATTAATCATAGAAATGATTCATAACTCAACTAAAGGAAAACAAGCGAAAGCATGGCATTTACAATTGTTTGAAAAGAGTCGCAAATAATTAATGCATTAATTAATAATAATCGAAATACTTATGTAAAACATTTAGAATTGGCGGGCCGCACCTTAGCATTAGCATCTAAGTGTTGAAAAGTTATTAAAAATAGCCCTACACATACATACGTTTACAAATACGCATACACATAGTACATGTATTCAAATAATTAGATTTGCAAAGCTAGCTTCTAATTAGATTTAGCACACTATTTAGTTATCGCAATAGTTGCTAATTATTTGTAAATTGTTTTTAGTTCAACTTACAATTACACACATACATACATACATACATATATGAGTACCCTTCCACTACACATAGATAAGTTAAGCCATTGAGCTTGTTTCAAGTTTAGGTTAACTGCGCGGAATATATCCATGTCGAGTGCTCACCCAAGTCCTAACTATGTAAAACTATATAATTATACCATTACCAATACAAATACAAATACAAACATATATACATACACATATAAACATTTATCGAGTACATGCAAAAAAGAATGAGAGCGAGAATAATTATTATATACATATATGCTACTATACACACATTAATAATGTTAAACAATTGAAGCACACACTCACACCCAAACATGCCCACACATTATGGAATATATATATATATACTTATATTTATTTTAAGTCATAAAATATGCAATTATGTATTATGAACATGCGTATAAAGAAATTAATAAATATGAATGAAAAATATTTATATCTCTGGTTTTTACGATGAGAATGACAGCTGTTGCTGTTGGCTGTGAACCAGCCAACGTTTTGGCAAAGGTTTGGTTCAATGTACTACAACAAATTGTCTTTCATTAGTTTATTTAAAAAAAAACTAATTTTCAATCGAATCTGTAATAAATAGAAATACCAAAGTACCAGCTAAAATACCAGGCGCACAGGGATGAATAGGAAGCAAATAAACTTTATTTGAGACTTAAAAAAAATGTAGTACAATTATGACGTTGAGTTTTTGCTGCTCAAATTAAATATTCACTTGCTACTGATTTCTGTTCGCCTGGTAGTATGAAAAATGTAAAGAGATAAGAATTTGGAAAAATATAAAGAGGTAAGTATTTGGAAAAATATAAAGAGGTAAGTATTTGGAAAAATATAAAGAGGTAAGTATTTGGAAAAATATAAAGAGGTAAGTATTTGGAAAAATATAAAGAAGTAAGTATTTGGAAAAATATAAAGAGGTAAGTATTTGGAAAAATATAAAGAGGTAAGTATTTGGAAAAATATAAAGAGGTAAGTATTTGGAAAAATATAAAGAGGTAAGTATTTGAAAAAAATTTAAAGAGGTAAGTATTTAGAAAAATATAAAGAGGTAAGTATTTGGAAAAATTAAAAGAGGTAAGTAATTCCAAAATTAACAGGCGAATTTATAGTAGGTCGTTAGAGCAAAAAATTTAAATTTACTTGTCGCTCAAAGAAACGCTCAAGCATTAACTAAAACACTCAGCTCAGCAACTCAAGGTCATATATTCACTCAATTTAAATTTGATGTGAATAAAATTTGGTTGCTTTCTACTCATTTCTGTTCGCCTGGTACTTCAGCTGGTATTTCGGCACTTTAAGACACCTTACGCTCCAGAAGTAAGTATAAATGGGTAAGTATTCATGCATATGTGTAAGCTTGAAACAGCTCGCTGCAAAACGAAAATTCAGTAAAAATACCAGGCGAACAGAAATCAGCAGCAAGCGAAAATTTAATTTGAGCAGCAGAAATTTTTCACTCAATTTTTAAAGTGCGCAACAGAAACTCAAGGTCATATTTTGAGTCAATTTAAAATTTGGTTGCTTTCTACTCATTTCTGTTCGCCTGGTATTTCAGCTGGTATTTTGGCTCTTTTAGACTAGTTTCTAGGTTCTAGTTTCTAGGATCTAGATTCTTATTTTTAGGAAGATAAATTCTTATTTTAAGGAAGATAAACTCTTATTTTAAGGAAGATAAACTCTTATTTTAAGGAAGATAAAATCTTATTTTAAGGAAGGTAAATTCTTATTTTAAGGAAGATAAACTCTTATTTTAAGGAAGATAAATTCTTATTTTAAGGAAGATAAATTCTTATTTTAAGGAAGATAAACTCTTATTTTAAGGAAGATAAATTCTTATTTTAAGGAAGATAATTTCTTATTTTAAGGAAGATAAATTCTTATTTTAAGGACCTAGATTCTTATTTTAAGAGCCTAAATTCTTATTTTAAGGACCTAGATTCTTATTTATAGGTTCCAGGTTCTAGCTTCTAGGTTCTATGTTAACTATGAACATTCTGCATAATAATGTTAAAATTAGAGAAAGCCTAGAAAACCAAAATACCAGCTAAAATACCAGGCGAACAGAAATCAGCAGCAAGCGAAAATTTAATTTGAGTAATAAAAATTCAAGGTCATATTTTCACTCAATTTTAACGGGAGCCGCAGAAACTCAAGGTCATATTTTCACTCAATTTAAATATGATGTGAATAAAATTTGGTTGCTTTCTGCTCATTTCTGTGCGCCTGGTATTACAGCTGGTATTTTGCCTTTTTAGGCTTTCTTTTCTTTTTTTTTAATACTTACCTCTTTAATTTTTTTTTATTTACTTACCTGTTTTAATTTTATTCAGTTTCCGTGCACCTGGTATTTTGGCTTTTTGTTTATTTGATAAATTATAAGTTTGTCAAACATTTTTGATATTTTCATACTTACCTTTTCTTTATTTTTTTATTACTTACCTCTTTAAATTTTTTTAATTACTTACCTGATTACATTTTTTAAGTTTCTGTGCGTATTTTGGCTTTTTGTTTATTTGATAAATTATAAATTTATCACATTTTCGATATTTCCATACTTACCTTTTCTTTCTTTTTTTTTGAATACTTACCTCTTACATTTTTTTTAAATACTTAAATTTTAATTTTTTTTAAAATACTAAGCGAACAGAAATCAGCAGAAAGTGAATATTTAATTTGAGCAGCAGAAACTCAAGGTCATATTTTTACTAAGTTTTATTAAAACTCAAATAAAATTTGTATGCTTTCTGCTCATTTCTGTGCGCATGGTATTTTATCTGGTGTTTTGTCTTTTTTGTTTGAGAGATTCTTGTAGTGAACTTAAAATTTTGTGACCTATTTTAATTTCTGTTAAGCAACCGTGAAAATTTAAATTTGTATTGTAAATTTTATTTTCCTTGTAAATTCATTTTATTCTTAAAATCCTATCCTTAAGGAGTAACATTGATATATAAGTTTCTATGTCTGACATATGAAGAATGTACAATATTTTAATATTAGCATTAATTATAAAATTTATAATTAAAAGTATTAAATTATTACTCAATTTGGTATTTATTTTACTCCGATTATTTTTAACATTTTTGTTCACTTGATTCCTAAAGAGTTATATTGTTATATAATTTCTATGCTTATGTTCTGATGTGGCGAAAGTACAACATTTGTTAGTAATATATAAATACTAATATTAACTAAAGAGATTATAAATTTTAATTATAATTTAGTATGACAAAAACGGATTTTTATTTTAGAGCTGCACAGTCGCCGATTGTGTTTGATTATTTGATGGCCGTTATGGGGAGGATGCCCCTGCTTGATGTCTATGATGGTTTACATCGTGCCCATTGGTTACTAGTTATCATTCCTGCATGCTGGCCGAGTTTGATTATACCCTAATGCCGCTGAAGACTTTCCCTGCGGAACAAATTAAGAAGCGTTATTCAATGTCTTAAATTTTTCGATTATTTTGATTTTTAATAACTTTGAACTGCCATAACTTTGTCAAAACTATTTCTATGCGCAATGTAAATTTGAGCATGATTTTACATTTAAATTCGTTCTGCATTTAAATTTTGTTAATTTTCAATAATTTTTGAAAATCGATTTTTTTTCGAATTTTTACAGTGTTACCCCTTTATAAATTTTATTTTTTTTCGAAAAAATTCGAATTTTGAAAATGAACAAAATTGAAATGCAGAACGAATTTAAATGTAAAATTATGATCAAATTTACATTGCGCATGGAAATTGATTGAGTTTTGACGAAGTTATGGCAGTTCAAAGTTATTAAAAATCAGAAAAATCAAAATAATCGAATTTTTCAAACCAAATGAACCCTTTAATAGTAATTCATCCAAGTAAAATAAAAAATATTGTTTATTTATTTACAAAAGTAATATTTTACTATTTTATTTTGTTGCTTTCTTTTGTATGGTTTCTTTAATATTTGAAAGAAAATCTACAAATGTTTTTGTTTGTTGGACCAACATTTCGTACAATATCGAGAATGTTGACACACAAATTTGTTGCACATCCTGGAGGACAACATAACGGCGAACCTAAGACTTATGCACCAATCAATTTGGCTAAAATAAATGAACAAACGAGAAGCTGCAATTGGCCCTTTAACACGCAATCAAAAATCACACAAAATTAAATTATAAGCTACAATTAATTAAAGTTCATTTGCTTAGCTTTGCCTTCTCTTTGTTGTATCTTTTGTTTGCTTGTTTAAATTGCATTATTTTGTTGTAAATTGTTAAAGTTGTTTGCCGCTGGCAGCTGTTTGCTTTTAATTGATATCGAGTTGCACCTGTTTCTGCAATGCCCTGGATGATTGGTGGCAAGTATCTCTGGTTGCTGCTGCTGCTGCACCACTTGGCGTATGTATGTATATAGATCCAAGTAACTGCCAATTAGCTTTTTAATTTGCCTTCTCATTATGTATATATATGTAATAATAATATGCCATATTGTATATAGTAATAATAATAATGTATATATATATATGTATATATATATACTATATATAATATATAATTTGCGTATTTTTATTTTTATAAACAAATTTGTTTCGTATAATTAATTACAAACTACAATTCGCGTACTTTTATTATATATTTAGTATAATTGTAATAGTAAATTATAATATTTGTTTTGTTTTTGTTATATTTTAGCTTTTGTTTTCATTCTTTCTTTCTTTCATCTTTTGTATGTTTGTTTGTTGCGGCTTAAATACTTTGGGCTACGCGTTCTCAGTAGGCGTGATCTGTGTTCTGTGTTTTTTGTGTGTGCTATGAGTTTGTCGATCGTCTGATCAATATATTCTATTGTATATATACTAATTATGTACTGGCTGTGTATCTGTATGTGTGTGTGTGTGTGTGTGTGTGTGTGTGTGTGTATGTTCTAGTATCTGGAAGTGGCTGTCGAAATGTCTATGGCCTCTGATCTGAACTATTTACTTATGGACTTATGGAATTGCGCTACTTAAATGTCGTACAATAATTTCATAGCTGGAATCTCTCGGCGTATTTATCGTTATTGTTGTTGTTTGTTGTTGTTGTTGTTGTTGTTGTTGCTGCTGTTGTTGTGTGTGTTGTTATCATTATTTCTTTGTGGGCTGCTGTAGGCGTGGCATGGCGTCACTTTGTAACACCGAAGGCCAAACGCATTTAGCTAAATTTCTCTTTCTCGCTTGCTGCTTAAATCTAATTCAATAATTGTTAGCGCTGTTCTTACAATAATTGAACGATCCTAGTATTTGAATCGTATATATATATATATATATATTTATATATATATGTAGGTGTTTTTGTGTGTATATATGTATATATAAATTTATTTAACAAACTACTAATATTTAGGGCTTTATGCACGCTTTTCACTACCAAAAACTACGCGTAGTAATTAATTGTAATTTTTATATAATTATTATATATATGTATATGTATATATATTTTATTTTATTTCTTGTTAAATATGTTTTTGTTGTTTGCGCTTTAATCGCATTGTTGCTCCGCGTTTTAAAAATTCCATTTAAACTTAATTGTTACACAAAAAAATAATGTACAATAATAATAATAACTGATTTTCTGATTTCTCATATTGCATTCTCATACAAAATGCAGCAATTTGTTTTTTTTTTATTTAACTTTAATTTTTTAATTTTCTCAAATTTATATATGCATGTGTCTGTGTATCTATGTGTGTGAAAATGTGTGTGTGTTAAGCAATTAAAATATCACCAATATTTTTGCTTCTTTCATTTTTAATTTTCCTCTGCATTTCTGCCTGTTTCTCTTTCTGTTTTTGTTTTACTCTTTTTTTTGTTCTTTTCTTTTTGCGTTTTCATTTATGTAAAAAATTAAATAAAATTAAATACAATATAAAATGTACAACTATGTTTTTGTGTTTTGTTTTTGCTATTCGCATTTTGTTTAAAAATTTTTTGTTGGTTCCATTTTTTTTTTTGTTTCTTTTTGCTTTCTTTTGTCGTTTATTTATCTTTTTGCTTAAGTAAAATTAAATGTTGGGCGGGCAGACAGTGCGCTGGGCGTGGTCAATTGCATTAAGTACAAGTGCTTAAGTTCTGTGTGTGTGTATGTATGTATATGTGTGTGTGTGTATGGTGTGTGTGTGTGCGAGTGTGTTGTTGATTTTAGTTGCTGATCTTTTAAAGTACTTGCAAATACGTTTTCTCACTTAGTTCGAATTGTATTGCGTATATGTACATATACATATACATATGTATACACAAATACATATTCACATATATTGATATATAGTATGGAATGTCTGCCGCCTGCCACGCCCAGCATCCGCCCACCTTGGACCGTTTCTGCCCGTCAATTAAAGCGGGCAGCTCTAGCGGCTAATAATACAGTGGAGTCCGAAATTATAGTACATCGAAACGAACTTAGCTTATAAATTCACACAATTAACAAACACGATGGGAAATGGGAGATGCGGGGATGGGAGGGGTGTGGTCTTAGGCAATAACAACAACAGGCAACAAAATATAAAACGAACAGGCAACAATTGGTGGTGGCGATAATGGTGGTGATGGTGGTGATAATCATATTTCAACAGGATCTCATCAGATCTTACTGCAAGATGTCCTGTATGTTGAAATTGTCATTGTCCAGCGAGTTGATCAGATCCTGCGTGGAGAAATTGCTATCGACGGGCAGGTTGTCAAGGAATTCGAGACACAAATCATTCGAGTTCGCCACCACCGAGTTGATCGTCTGACTGATCGAACTGGCGCTGGCAATTGTCGCCGAGTTGCCAACAACACCGCCAACAACACCGCCAACAACACCGCCAACACCACCACCCGGCTGTGGTGCACCATTATTGTTGCTGGGACCAGCACCATCCGGTCCACTCTGGCTCATCTGCAACATCTGCTGTTGCTGCTGGTGTGTTGTCGTTGTGCTGGTGCTCTGCACAAACTGTTGCTGCTGCATCGTAAGCTGTTGCTGCGTCTGTGTCATGTGCATGCTGGTCATTTGCATTTGTGTTGCCATCATGCCACCGCCTCCAGTTGCCCCCTGTTGTTGTTGCAACAGTTGCTGCATCTGCATGTTGCTCCCAGCACCAGTTCCCATGTGTTGCTGCTGCTGTTGTTGTTGCTGCTGCTGCTGCTGCTGTTGTCGCATCAACTGTTGCTGCATCTGCGCCGGCGTCAGTTGCATCTGTGGTCCATTCGGGCCACTCATCATGCCACCGCCTCCATTTGGGCCATTGCCCGGCGCATTCGGCGCTCCATTTGGCATAAAGTTACCTGAAAAGGTACGAAAATATATTTAGTATTGGATCTTTTAGGAGTTAAGCACAAATGCTATCTTTGAACGGAGAACTATACTGAACATGGAGGCCATAGACAAACAAGCTCTGAATTGATTAATCATTTAGGGAAAACAATTAAAATTTTCTAAATGAATAAAATTTAAATGCAGATTCATTTTTGAAAGAAAAACATGATCAAAACGATATTACGCATGCAAATCGGCTGAGTTTTGACCAAGTTATGAGTACATCAAGCTTTTAAAAAAATGTCAAGAGGTTAGTATTAAAAAAATGAATGATGGTCGAAAATTATTAAATTTTCTAAATGAATTTAAATGCAGAATTAATTTGGGGGGAAAATCATGATCAAGATGACATTCCGTTGGTTGGTTTTTGGTAAAGTTATGAGAGTTCAAAGTTTAAAAAAATGTAAATATTAAAATAAATTAAAATAATGACTGATATTCGAAAGTTATTTAACTCTTTAACAAAATTTAAATGCAGAATTGGGGGCCAAATCATAATTAAATTAATATTCCTCTTGGAAATCGGATGAGTTTTGGTAAAGTTATGAGTGCTCAAAGTAATTGGAAAAGTGAAGCTCTAACCATGGAGAACCAACAACAATCTAGTTACACTTTCAATCAAAATTCTCTGTAATTAGTTCTTCGCTCAGTGATAGTCTCGAATATATCTGCTTACCTCCATTGAAGCCACCAGGCGCCTGTCGCATGTTCGCTCCTGGTCCTGGTCCGCCGAAGGCCATTTGTTGTTGCTGCTGGGCTATCATCATGTGTCGCCAATCCTGCTGCGAGCCCATGGGCATGCCATCGGGCGTCACTTGGACATTGGGCGGTCGCTGTTGCTGTGGACCGCCCATTGGGCCGCCTGCACCGCCAACACCACCGCCATACGGACCACCAGGTACACCACCCATGCCACCGCGTGGTCCACCGCCAGCACCACCATGTTGTTGCATATACATGGCCGCATGCTGGGGCCGCATCATTGGACCGGATGGAGGAATCGGTTGCTGTGTCATGCGTCTCATGGCCGCCGCCTGAGCAGCGCTGTTGGGGAAGCGACCAACGCCACCGCCGCCACCACCAACACCACCGCCAACACCGCCGACACCAACGCCAACACCACCGCCGCCGACAGTTTGCTGCATCATCTGCGCCTGCATCAGTTGCGCTTTGGTGGCATTGTATTCCGGCGGCGGAGGACGTGCTCCAGACATATGTTGCTGTTGCTGCTGTTGTGCTTGTTGCTGCTGCTGCTGCTGTTGTTGTTGCTGCTGCTGTTGTGCTTGTTGCTGTTGCATGGCTTGGGCGCGCATCATTTGCTGTTGTTGCAGGAACTTGGCCTGATTGGAGGCTGGCACAGGTCCGCCATTGCCGCCCATCATCATCTGGGCGTTAGGAGCGCCGCCATTGGGATTCATTTGCATGGGATTCATAGGTCCACCAGGTCCGCCCATCTGCATGCCCGGCATGCCGCCCATGGGTCCGCCCAGCTGATTCATTGCACCATTGTTGGGTCCTCCTGCGCTGCCCGGGCCGCCGACGCCGACGCCAACGCCGCCGGCACTGCCAGCGCCAACAGGAACGCCACCTGGCGGCTGTTGTTGCTGTTGCATCAACGGCACATTGCCACCAGGTCCATTTGCATTTGCCGCTGCCTGAGCTTGTGCCGCAGCTGCCGCTGCTGCTGCTGCCGCCGCCTGCGCCTGCGTTTGACGCTGACGCATATTGGGCGGCACCTGCTGCTGCTGTTGCTGCTGTGCGGCTGCCTGTTGCTGTTGTGCTGCTGCAGCTGCTGCTGCTGCCGCGGCGGCCTGTTGCTGCTGCTGCTGTTGTTGCTGTTGTTGTGTGAAGTTCATGCTTTGGCTTTGCGAGAGCGAGAAGCCATCGGAGGGTACTGAAATATAAGATTATTAATTAATTATATTTATTTAATTGTTATTTTATTTATTTATTTCATTTACCATTTGAATTGTTCATGTTTTGATTTGGTTGCTGTTGCTGCTGCTGCTGTGGTGCATTTGGTCCACCTCCATTGCCGCCATTGGCACCCGAGTTGCCGCCGTGCGGTTGCTGCTGTTGCTGTTGCGGATTGGGATTGCCGTTGCCACCAGGTTGCTGCTGTTGCTGCTGCTGCGCCGCCTGCTGTTGACTGAAGAAGACGCCCTGTTGTGCGGCCACGGAGACGTTGCTCTTCATATCGCTGCTCAGATGCAAATGCTGACCAGCTGACACCTGTGAGAAACAGAGAGAGACAGAGAGAAAGAAAGAGAGAGAGAGAAAGGTCAATTGCAATTCAATAACATTTTCATTTGTTTTAATTGAAGACGTTGCTGCTGACAGATCACGTATACGACATGTGGGTGCACAAATTGAAAACAACTCAAGATTTATAAATAAATATGCATACGTTGACTGCGGAAAAATATGGAAATCAACTCATAGATCACACTTTAAGTTACAGTTATCTAAGTAATTGTTTTGACAAAAAAACTCCTTAGCAAACCCGGAAAAATACACCACTTCCGCAGTTCTTAAGATATAAAATATACTCTTCTAAAGATGAACACTTCCTTCTTTTATTGTTAATCATTCTATTTAAGCGCATCAAGATCGTTATAACTGTTTTAAATTTTAATTAACACAAGCGCCTAAATGTATGCAGTAATTTTTTAATTTTTGAAGTAAAATATACATAGATGAAATAAATATGAATATATATAAATAGAGTAATTAGAATGTTTAACGAGAATAAAGCGCTGTTTCTTAAAAATATTAATTATATGTATTATAATAATATTTCATAAAAATAAATCTACAAACAAAATTTCTTCTTGTATTTATTCCAGTTTCTCCTATACATTTTTTTTACATACTTTTCATTTGATCATTAATGAATATCAAATATAGATCAAACAGAATATAGAATAATTTTATTTTAAGAATAGTACGTGTAGTAAATTAAGTTTCAAAACAAAATCTTGCTTCAGGATTTGAACTTTCTTCGAAATTTGGAATTTTTGCCGCCTTGATTCGAGCATATTCACACCTTGCAACTTGTCGCTTTATCTCTTCATTTAATTGCCAAGTAAGCCGTCAGATTTCACACTTCCCTGTTCCTGCCACACAGACGTTGCCACTGCCACAAAGTCAAAGATTTTCAGGCTAATTCCTGGACACTGACAGAGAGTGAGAGAGAGAGAGGGAGAGGGAGAGGGAGAGAGAGAGAGAGGGAGAGATTCTCTGGGCTGCCTACTCCAGTTACAGTTGTCTTATTTGCTGTCAGCCTCGATGCGACTGTCAGCAGCAGACATAAGAAGAAGAGGGAGATGTTGACAGTTTGTAGGTGTAAGTGTGTGTGTGAGTGTGAGAGTGTGTGTGTGTGTGTGTGTTAGGTAGACATCAAGTCGGCATTTGGCGTCTGGCATTGCTTTTGAAGCTTATTATCGCCACAACTGCAATCGCATCCGCATTCGCATCCGTGTCGCATTTATGTCTGCCAAAGACACACAGCGAAAGAGCGAGATGGAGAAAGAGAGAGAGAGAAAGAGAGGGAGAGAGAACAACACTATATTGAGGCATAAATCTTTTGGCACTTTTTCATAGTCTACTTTAGCGGGCAGCCACTATAACTTCATCTTTACTCTTCCCCCGCATCCTTTTCATATTTGCAATTTATTTGTTATTGTAATGGATGCCCACATGCCACAAGGGGTGGAGGAAGGGGGGAAGGGGAGGAGGGTTGCCACCTCGTTTTGCATTTCAATGCCATGTCCATGTCCATGTCCGTGTCCGTGTCCGCTGATGTGTAAACCAGAAAGGAAAGTAAAGGAAATCGTTTGCCCCTGAGCTGAAGGCACCTTGTTGTGGTTCGTGTCCATTTCCATTTCCATTTCCATGTCCTCGTCTGCGTCTGCCACATCCACAGTGTTCTCGTCCTCGTCCTCGTCCGCGTCATTGTCGACTCTAGACGCAACTCAACGCATAGGCAAAGCCAATAAATCTTGGCGACACGACTTCAGCGTCCACTGTGACGTCGACGTCAGCGTCTGCGTCAGCGTCGCTGTTGCGGCCTCGCGTTGTGGCGCCCCAAAAAGCGCACTAAGCAACTTTGTGGCCTCTTTTTGTTGCTGCTGCTGTTGTTGTTGTTGTAATTGCTTGTTGGTTTAATTTATTGCGTTTTTGCGGCACACACACACACACACACATACATGAGTTGTGTTGTTGTGTGCGTGTGGCATAAAGTACACTGATTAAAAGTCATGGACTCGCTGAGCTAATTGAAGTTTAGTGCCACAACGCGGGCACAAAGTGTTGCCATTGACCTGCCATAAACATCGCTTTCTTCCCCACTTCACTCCCCTCCACTCCACCTGACCATGGCCCTGACCACGCCCATTGTTGCCGCCGCCCACTTCAAACAACGTTTCATAAATCATTTGCATGATTCCCGGCGAGGTGTGAAACGTATGTCGATGCGGCCAGTGGCAACATCTATTGTCTTGCAACACCTGCAATTTGTGCGATACGCAAAAATGCGTCTGACATAGAGACATAGAGCAAAGGGTTAGATTAACAAACTGAAAGCTCCAAATTGCAGACTCTGAAACGAAAGAGTTGCCCGTAGTAGGAAAACGAACCTTAGATGTAAACTAAACAAAAAAAGCAGAGTTTCAAATTTTACGCAGCAAAAAAAGAAATTTTTCCTTTCTATATTTGTTATCTGTAATATTATTTAAGTTTGATTTAGAAACAATAGAAAAATTAGATTATAAAAAAGATCAGAGTTCTCTTTAATAAATAATATTAAATGCTTAAAAAATTGCAGAAAACGTAAAAGCAATTGAGCAAATAATATAATTTGTATTAAATAATAAAAAAGATTACAATTCTCTTTAAGAAATAATTTTAAATGCTTAAAAATTTGCAGAAAATGTAAAAACAATTGAGAAAATAAAATAAATTGTCCGTATTACATTAAACCAAGTATCGAATTAAAGCCTTTTATTGAGGGGCTAATAAAAGCAGGGACCGTAACTGTTATAAGTTTTAAAATAAAAATTGCAATTTGAGAATTATTTTCAAATTTTAATTTAAAAGTTACACAATAACAAGTATTTTTAATTTGTATTTAAAGATTGCAAAATTATTGAATTTCTATCTTTAATTTTTTTAAATTTAAAAGCAGGGATTAAAACCGAAACGAATATCGAATGTTTTACATGAAAAAAGACTTAATGCTCTTTTTAGCCTGGAAAATAATGTTATCCGGTGACTGGAATGATCCAGTGTAATGTAATTTTACATTTTATTCATTTTGCATTTACATTTTTTTCATTTTAAAAAATTTTTGAAAATCGAATTTTTTGAAATTTTGCAATGTTACCCCTTTATCTTTTTTGATTTTTTCGAAAAAATTCGAGTTTTCAAAATGAACAAAACTTAAATGCAGAACGAATTTGGTAAAATCATGCTCAAATTTACATTCCGCATAAAAATTAATTGACTTTTGACAAAGTTATGGCAGTTCAAAGTTAAGGTTTTAATCCCTGTTTAAAAGCGATCCGTGAATCGAAAACTAGCTCTTTCTTTATACTTCAAAATTTGCTGTGACTTGCAACTTTGCTAATATGGTAAATAAATTAAATTAATAATAATTAATATTAACAATCAAACACCATTATTAAATGGTATTAATATTTGTTATTTTGTATAAAATTAAAAGCGATTCTAACAATATAATGAAAGTCGAACCATAGTAAATTCGTTTCGCAAATGCTTTTAGAAACCATGACAATTATTGAACTGGATTATTCATTCATTTTTTGCTTCAATTGAGAAAGAAGTTAGCTGCATCCCAAGGGAAAAGCTAGGAAAATGAAAATGATTGCTTTAAAGGAAAGTGAAAAAATGTATATGTGAGCTGACAGCATGAATAATCTAATATCTAATGTCGACATGAAAGCGACTCTTGCGAGTGAAAGAGATCGATTTAAGCGGCGCTTCATTAAGTGGATGCAACACATTTGAAGTAAATTTCATTTGATATGCAAGTCCTGTAGAAATCCCTTTGTATGGACTCTATAACAAAGTCATTGGGCAAACATTGAGAGCGTACCTTTAGACAGTATTAGAGGTTAAGGAGGGGGAGGAACGACTTCATAAAACAAATCATTACAGCAGCTTTTCATAAAAGGGCAAACATAGCCAAGTCAGAGGCCCAAATTCCAGCTCCCCTTTTTCCCATCGTTTGCCTTCATGTCCATGAGCATCGAATGGGCAACGAATACATACATAAAATATCAATAAAAAAGTTTAGAGGTAACTGCGACGACTTGGCGTTAGCGTTGGCGACGTAACCACGACAGCAACTGTAGCTGGAAGAGGAACAGGAACGGAAACAGGAGCGGGAAGAGGAGCGGGAAGAAGAGCGGGAAGAGGAGCGGGAACAGCAGGACGAAACTCGCTCTCTTTCACTGTAAGCCGTGCGCGTAAATCCTTCGCTATTACCCCAGCAGCGTCGCCATATTGATTGCGCTGGAGACAAACCGGGCAACCCACACACTTACACACACATAGACGCATACACACACACACACACACACAGAGAGCAAGGACTCGTAAGCAGGAAATGCGCATTTGACAAGCCAAAAAGATTGCCGCATGCCCCACGCGTTCCCGACGTCGACGTCGTTGTCGACGTCAAGGGAATGATATTTGAACAGAGGGCAAGTTGAATGCTGGTTGGCCAGCAGAAGAACGGTAAGGGAAAGGAAAGGGAAAGGGAGGACAGCGGATTCTGCCGCCTTGCATATAGACTTGACAATGATATATGTGACTATGCCACAATGTGTGTGTGTGTGTGTGTGTTGGTGTGTGTGACATGTGAGTGCGTGTGGGTGCTCGGTCAGATAGAAGGGGAGCGTGGGAAGGTTCGCTCTACAAAAAGAAATGAAACTTCAACTGAGCCTCGGGGGCTGTTTCTTCTTCAGCTTATTGGCCCCCCACTCTTGACGAGCATATAGTGGAAAACTGCGAACACAACTGTACCACAAAATCAACACAAGAACCAAAATGAATCAAACTTGTTGCCCGGCACTTAAAATAATTGAAAAGAAAAGAAATAAATAAAGATACAATGTTGAAAAGAACATGAATGTTTAGGTAAATGTTGTTTATGTTATGCTAACAGCGAGACATTCAATTAAAGTCGTTTAACATACATATGTAAAATTAAGATTAACATTAACAATGTTAAGGTTAATGTTAGGCAATTTTAATGTTAATCTGCACATTAAATAACATAACGTATACTTAATGTTATTAACAGCGAGACAATCAATTAAAGTCGTTTAACATATGTAAAATTGAGATTAACATTAACAATGTTAAGGTTAATGTTAAGCAATTTTAACGTTAATCTGCATATTAAATAACATAACGTATACTTAATGCTATTAACAGCTCATTTATGTTTATTGTTTAATAAAATATTATTTTATAAAATATATTTAATTATAATTAAAACCAAAATACTTATATTAAAAAAATTGGAAATTGTTTTAAATATTAATGTATTCTGTCTTAGAATACTGCATCCAATTATGTAAATGTGAACTACAAGTACGATATAATGCTTTAACATATCAAAGAAATAGAAAACATAAATGTGTTTAGAAAGTTTTTTGATCAATCGCATTTCACTTAAGCTCACAAAATACTTTTGCTGCATGAGCGATGGGCCCCAAAAAGTAGACTGCATTATGTAGAACTGAGCAGAGGGAAGAAGTAGAGTGAAGTGAACTATAATTGAAGTTACTTAAAGTGCACACAAAAGCAACTGAAGCAACAGCCACCCACTCATCGAATGCACTTGGCAGTGGCCCAACGAAGACTCAATGAAATTAGCAAAAGAACACGCCCCACACCGCCCAAATACCGCCTATAAGGAAGGACGCAACACCCCGCAAAACGCGATTTGTCTATCCTCTTCTTCTGTCCTTATTTTATTTTTTTTTTGGCATGGAAGCCAACAAATCCAAATGAAGCCAAGAGAATGTGTCGTCTTGGTCAAAAGAAGGCGAAGGGGAATTTGGGGGAACTGTCATTGGATATTTGTGTGACATAAACTAGCTGCTGTGTTCCGTTCTCTCAATGCTATTGCTCTCGAGGTGCTCGCGATATTTAACGAATTTATGACAGCGACTAGCTAAGAGATAGACGCAGCTAGAGAGAAAGTGAGAGAGTGTGAGAGGAGTTATAGAGGGTGAGGGTAGGGGATAATAAATCTCATTTGGCGGGGCGTTAAAGCGAAGCGAATTTGATTTTTAATTGATGAAGATGAAACATAGAGGAATAGGAAGTTTGGAGCTTGATAAAAATCGAAAAATGATGAGATTAGTTACTGATAAGACAACTGAAATCTATTTAAAATACATTAAAGATTTCAAATATTCTCATATCAAACTCAAGTTGAAATAGCGAGTTTCTAAATAAAAATCTAAGCAAATATTTTGACAAAATAAGAAAATCACATATTAGTTATATAATTGTTTTTCAAAATGGTCAAACATCATGAATCTCATTATTTCCTATAGGCTATATTACAAAAAACATAAGCAACTAAAATAAAATAATAGAATTTTTATAAAATTAGATAAAAATAATAAAATAATAGATAAAGAAATAATGTGAGTTTTTTATTTCATCTAAACAATTACTAGACAAACTATAGAAGAGGCACTGAGAGCTTTTGGAGTCCCATCTTAAAGTAATACTTATACATATTTCCTTTTCCAATATGCATGGTGTGCTCTTATTAAAATTTATGAAATGAGTTTGTGAACTATTAATCTATTAAAAATATGTAACTGTGATCTGGAAATTCTTTAAGCTGTAGAATCAAAGTTAATATAATGAGCTGTGTTCCTAAATCTAAACATGGATTCAGTTAAGCCAGTTAACCAGGCTAAGCAGCAGCTCATTTCGAGTCTCATGGGTAACTATAACTTTCACCAGCTCGACAACATCAATAAAAACAACAACAACATTAGCTTTGTTGTAAGCATATCAGGCAACTTTCGACGAGCGGTGAGTGTCCCAAAGGATTCAAGTTGCAGACTCGAGGGTAAACGTCAATATATGTATGTGCAACACGCACACGAGAGAGATGCAACTATTAGCAGCACATATGAGAGAGAAAGAGACAAAGGCAGTGAAAGAGAGAGCTGATGTGTGTGTGATGAAACTTTTGAAACAGTTGCAGTTAGTACACAATGCTAAAAGGGGGAAAACCCTTGCTGAAAATGCAGCACATAGTATAGAGACAAAGAGGTTCCAATCTCAGTTACCATGCCCACCCGCCCACTCTCAACCCCAATGTGTGTGTGTGTGTATGTGTGTGTGGTGCAGCATGTCAATGATCATAAATTAAACTTGCAATAATTATAAATTAAATTTTGGCATAAATGGGCATGAGAGCGCCATATGCAAACAGTAGAAAGGGAACCAAAGGGAAGGGAAGAGACCCTCGGAGTGTAGAAGCCATGCGACATTGCCACCGAAAGGGGCACAAAGAGAAAACGAGACAAAGCAACAAAACATGCAACGACTGCCGCCTGTAGACCCAAATGAACTGCACTACATCACAGAGTATAGCACGATATATATGTGTGTGTATATATACAAACATATATATACATATATATATATATAAAAGTCTGTGTGTGTGTGTGCGCCTTGTGGGAGGTTGGGGAATTGTCCGCTTAAATCATTTGGGCCGCTTTGTGGGCCGTGCACTGCATTCGATTTGTAACTTTGTTGGTTTAATTTAAGGTCCTGCTCATTGGATAACATGATACGAAGCACTGCACACACACACACACACACACACGCATAAACTACACACACACTATCATACTGGCAATATACACCTGCACAATTTATGAATGCATTTTAATGGATCGCTTGTCAAAGTTAATGGGCTTGGCAATAGCGTAACGGACAAGTTGCAAATGACTTTGCCAAAAGCTCTCGATTATATAATGAAAGCTTCATAACAAGCTTGCAAGCTCATGCGCAGTTAAGCGTAGCAGTTCCTAACTCTCTCCGAAGAATCTAAACTATATTAGGGACTTTGTGATTAATATTTAGATTTTAAAATAAACTTCAGTTGAATTTGATAACAATTACTCGTGAGATCTTTCTGAAGAATTCTGTATTTTTCAATTCAAAAATGTATAACTTATTTAAAGCTGATCCGAATTCAGATTCTATTTAAAAATTCTTTTTTGCAAAAATAACATTTCTTAAAATTTTTTTAAAAATATACTTTTTTTATTAACATTTGAATATTATATTTCTTTGTGAATAATGCTATGCTAACTTGTAAGGTTGCCAGAATTATAGTAAAAGATTTACCCAGACTGCAAATTTTGAAACTTTGTCAAAAATTTAATATAAATAATTTCAATTTCGAAACTTTATGGTCCTTGCTGCAGGGTATTTTGTAGTTGTGCATTATCAATGAGAGCGTTTTGACTTGTCTTTATTTGTTTCCTTGTTGCAAGTTAATGAGCTTAGAATTAAATATAATTGGATATTGCAATTTATGCTCAATTAGAGAAATCTCATTATATTTATTGCGTGAGATACAATATTAATACAATATTTTCAATGATTGCGAACTGATAATGAGAATCGACAACAACAATTTTAGCAATTGGCCCTGGCTAATTGGTTTATGGCATCATCATAATTATTATGGATATGATGACTTCCTCAAAACGCGCGATCAAAGAGAATCTCTCTCTCTCGTGTTGAACATTCGCTCATGCTTATAACGAGGCACTTATCGGACTCTTTAGTGTGATAAGGCGGCAGCGCAATAACGATAATGACAAAACAGCAGCAGAAGAATAAGTAGAATCTGTGAGTCAGAGCATAAGCATCTGATAGATAAAACAGCTGCATAGCAACATCGCAAAAAACACAACAAAACCAAACAAAACAAAAGAAAAGAAAAGACGACGCAATGGCGACGAATTGAAATCAAAATAGCAATGAGAAGAATTCTACTTTGGCGACTCACAGCTGTGTGTGTGTGTGTGTGTGTGTGTAGAAGTCGTAGTTGCAGTGGCTACAAAACATCTGCGCGCACATCTACCAGATACAATTTACGGAGAAAAACGCTAGAGAAACGCGCGCGACTCGCGCTCTGACTCACAGCGCGTTTTTGGGTCGCCAACAAACAGCTTCGCGATATTAAAATGCCAAACGGTACGTGCCAAGTGCCTAGCCGACCAAAAGCAATGGCTGATGATAAAGGGAGAGGGGGTAGAGATAAAGCGGGTGGTAGACTGCATGGAAATCGTTGCAATTGTAGAGTTCTACATACATTGTGGAAAGAGGGGAAGAAAGGTGTAGACGAGCGAAATACCCAAACTATTTGTCACTCAAGTTGCAGCAAGTTGCATCCTAATGCGAAAAGAACTTGAAGAAAATTGCTTTTAAGTGTGATATAAGACTTTTATACGTTCTCGTATTTGATAGTGAAACAATGTAAGCGCACAGTTATGTTTTATGCTTTCTGTCAGTAAATAAGTGTATAAAAGGGAGCCAGAGAAATGAGAAGATGAAAATAGAAATGGGAGAGAGTAGTATTGGAGTAAGGTTTAAATTAACTAATTTAATTACAGATTATGACAAGTAAAATTTAATATGAAAAATCCAGCCTAACTAAACTTGTTTGATTATATATAGTTTTCAAAAACCGCACCTTTATTTCTCATCACGTATAAGTCCATTTATCATTTTATTTGCTTAAATACATATTATTTAAAATTACAACAATCGAAACTATATTTAATAAACATAATTCATTATATATTTATAATGCCATATATTTTTGTAATTTATTTAAACATAAAGCTAGCTTAGGCTTATAATTTTATATTACTAAAGTTGATTTTACTAGAAGATTCTTATTGGTCGTTTATCTCCAAATTATGCTCATAAATTGTGATTCTTGCTAAAATTGAAGTGTATTAGCTCAATAAAAATCAAATAAATTTGTATTCTTTGTTTTATCTTCTATTGAAATAACTAATGGATACTTTGCTAATGATGAGCACTGTTTATTGATTAAAAATCATATTATTACCGAGCGAGAAAATATAATGTTGCATATTTTCCAAAAGAAATTTTGTAGAACTTTTCTAATTGGTTCATTTCAGTTTTCGTCAATTTAGACGCGGCTAAAAAGTTCAACATTCATTAATGTTATTTACATTCTCTTCTCAAATAGTCGCAAAGCACACACACACACATCCATACACGCACAACAACTAAAGTGAAATGTGCGCACAAATCGGGCAAATGATACACAGCAAAAATTATTGCAAATTTCGCACAAATGAGACACCTGCTCCTCTTTAACCACTAGCCCCACTCTCCCCTCCGTCCACTTATTGGCATATCGACCTGAAAAGTCCCTTCTCTAGCATTTTCACACTCAACTGAAACTCATCAGATATTCAACTGGCCAACAAATGAATTGAAATTTGCCTTTGGCTTTTGCTGTGTTTTTCGTTTGCGAATTTGCAAAATATCCCATTGATTTGCACTAAATGCAAATGACTTGGCTATTGGTTGAAAGAATAAAGGGGCGTGTCCGTCGCCCCTAAGCTGCATACTAAAAATCGAACGGGAATTAAGCGAATGCCAAGCATAAAGATCCATTTAAACAGCAAATCCAGCAAAAAGAAAAATAATAATAAATAAAATACCATGCAAACGGCAATCGTTAAAGTTAATTACTTAATTTATTTGCCCAACCGCAGCAACAGCAGCAGCTGACAATGGTAAAGGGTTGTTCCTGTTGTTGTTGCTGCCGCTGATGCATTAAAATAATAAGCAATTAATAATAATAAAAACAAACAAAACATTTGGCAAGCCGCAAATGCGGCGACTAAACAAAAACGTGGCCAACACAAAAAAAGAAGGTTAACACGAATTAAGCCCCAAAACTGAGCAACCGAACTGAAGATACTGCAGATACCCTGTAAAGTGTTGGCAATTCCAGGTAAATATTGGATTGGAATTTATATTATTCTTTGTGCTGCATTCGTTAACGTTTTACTGGCAGCTAAGATAATTATTAGAATTAAACTCTTTTACATTCAATAACTAGTACTAATTCTTGTAGAATTCTTTGCTTCTAAGAAATCTCTATTCTTCGCATTCCTCTTTGCGTTACTTTCGTAAACGTTTTACTGGCTGCTGAGTCTATGACTTAATTACACTGTGCATTAAAACCACTTTATCATTATTCTTCATATTGCTTATGAATTGGAAGATGAAAGATTGTAACTGACGCACAGATACCCTTCCTTTTACACAATCGCATCTTTTGTTAGGGTATTTAACAGCATTTTCCACTCGTACTCGTGTCGTCCATTTACATTTTCAATTACTTTGCGCAAGGACTTTGAAGTGACGAGCATCAGACACGCAACTGTTCTCCTATCCTTTTTTCCTCTCTCTCCTCTTTCTTTCGACACTTTCGCACTTCTTGTGTTTACGAAAACAACTGCCCCGCCTTGTTTGTGGGCCATCTCGTTAGCTAGTTTAATGCCTTGGCCACAGTTTTGTCTGTTGTACGCTGCCTCTTGCAAAGATCAAAAGTGCGACGACGACTGACAATATAAAATTACACATACGCCATGTTGGCCAGGTGAACTAGTTGGTTAGCTATGTCTGTTGCCTGTTTGTTGTGGTTATATTAAAAGCTCAGTGTGTTGTCGTTATTGTTGTTGTTGTTGTTGTTGTGCGCGTGTTACTTTATGTTGTTGTGCTTTTTGTACGTCCTTCTATATTTTTAATTACAGGCTTTGACGTTGTCCTTGTCACATGTGCGAAATACTTTTTATGCGGCGAGAGTATCTTTTTAAGAGCCGCCCTTGTTTTCCCTTTTCTAATTTCCGTTTCACATTTTCCATTTTACATTTAGCCCATTTTATTGCAATTGAAATTGGATGGTTTTCTTTTGAATACTTTGCCATATGTCTACATTACTTTATTATTAGCGCGATACGAGAGAGAGAAAGGCAGTTGGAGCAGCTGGAGGGAAGCAGAGAGGTAAAGCATTGGAGTGTGGAGAACTTCTACAAGTAAATGAGTTCTCGTCTCGTTATTATTGATTTTCTTTTGTGACATTTTTGCAGTCGACGCCTCGTTTATTGTGTGCTTAACTCCTTGAACTATTTTTAAACTGTACTTTATTGTTGCTAATGACGTCACAACTTCACATGACTCCAACAATTCGTTAACTCTTTGCGGGATATACACGAGAAACATATAAACACTTTAGTTAAGTACACAATTCTGGTGTTAGGCACTAAAAATTATGGTCAAGTAAAAGGCTTTTGGAATAATAGCTAATGAGAGTTTACAAAGAGAGTTATTTAATGCTCCTCAACTATTTAATATTCTAATTACAAAATATACAATCTCTACTACTATTAAAATTTGTTAACAATTGTTATAATTGTGCTGATATCGCTCAACTAATTAAAAGATATTGGAGAGAGTTTTTTATGTTGTTTCAGGGATCAAAATCGTAACCGAAACCGTAACCTTTAACCGATGAAAACCGATTGAAATTTGTAACCGTAACTGAAACCGTAACCGAAAATATTTTTTTCCACTGAACCGAAACCCATAAACCGAAACTCTTTAAACCGACATAACCGTTTAGTAACCGATTCATTTATAAGGGTTAATTTCGGTTCTGGCCGTCGCAGCTACTGAGCAACTTTAAAACTTTGAACTGCCATAACTTTGTCAAAAAACAATCAATTTCCATGCGCAATGTAAATTTGAGCATAAGTTTACTTCTAAATTCGTTCTGCATTTAAATTTTGTGCATTTTGAAAATTCAAAATTTTTCGAAAAAATCAAAAAAGATAAAGGGGTAACACTGTAAAATTTCGAAAAAATTCGATTTTCAAAAATTTTCTAAAATGAAAAAAATGTAAATGCAGAACGAATTTGGAGGTAAAATCATGCTCAAATTTACATTGCACATAAAAATTGATTGACTTTTGACAAAGTTATGGTGGTTCAAAGTTATTAAAAATCATTACATTACACTGAATTATTCCCGTACTTTCCAGGCTAAAAAGAACATTAAGTCTTTTTTCATGTAAAACAATGAATAAAGCTGCTTATTTTGGTCAACCGAAAAGCTTAATTTTTATTTTATTTTGTGAACCGAAACCATACCGGTATTTTTAAGCCGCAACTTATAAAAAACCGATAACCATTACGAAGCCGATATTCCAGGACTTTGCATAGCCGATAACCGAATACCTTAATTCGAGCATAACCGACACCGTAACTGAAAGTGATATATGTTTCGGTTTTAGTCCCTGATTTCATTATATCTTTTTTTTCAAATTTCTATTCCACTTGGGCATGTATTTTATTAATGTTATACGAGTTCGATTTATAACCATATATTTTAGGAGTTATGGAAATAAAGTTTATTTTTTATTTGTTATTTGAACCCTTTTATTTTTAATATTTGGTTGGATAATCCCGTTGGATGGAATCAAGTTGCGTGCGTGATTATAATGCCAGGGCAATAAAACAAGGCAAATGTAAGTAAACACAACTTTTTGCTTTGTGCCACACTTGGACACAGTTTGGCACACCCCCCTCCCCCCTCTCTCTCCCCCACCGCCTTTCCAATTGTTGTTGAAAAAGTAATTAATTTGATAAAGTGACTAGGGCCAAAACGATCTGGGCCAAGTGGGCGGCCCAAGGTGTCGTTAGAGCTGCAAAGAAGGTTGATTTAAGTAAATGTCGAGTGTGAGAAAGAGGAGCTGGATGCGGAGGAGAAAACAATCTGTGGGTGGTGCAGGTCAGACATATTTATGGCCAAATATATACAGCAACAGATTGTGCGTCCTGCGGTAGCAGTTAATGAAATGAGCTTTGCTGTTTTGACACGGCTGGCAAACGTTGCGTATACGCAACATGCGGTGCCCCCAAAATGGCCGTTCAAAGTGTTCTTTAATGTTGCATGTATTTGTTGTTGTTGCTTGGTTGTTTGGTTGTTTGTTTGCTTGTTTGTTTGTTGTTTGTAAGTGTAAAATTCTGTGACAACAGTAACAAATTTTAATGGAATTTCAAATGTTGTGTGTTTGGTTTGCTTATGTGAGAATGCTGGTTACCCTACAACTACACCTCGCTCATTCACCATTTCCCCTTTTTCTCTATATCTTTGTCTCTCGCTTTTTCTCTATGTCTCTTTGTAACAATTTGCACTTGACCAATGTTCAACTCGTTCGTTTGTTGAGCTTGTCTGCCTTTGACAGTTGTATAGTATAAAATGATTTTTATTATTTGCATGTTTCACACACACGCACACACACACACACACACACACACACATTCACACATACTTATGCACACCTACACATATTATATGAATTTCTGTCTGGAGTGGCATGAAATTTAAACAAATTGTGCAAACACTTTTTGATATAGTACCTCATCTCAGTCTATATTCGTATCTGTTCGAAACTCTTTTGCTCTTTTGGTCTCTTGGTCTAGGACAAAATAAATAAAAACTAATTTGAATATTCAACTGCAGTCGGTGATAACAAACTTTGAGCTGGCCTAAACAAATGCGGCTGCAAGTTAAGCCAAACTGACTTGAGACAAGCAAAAAAAATATGAGTGTTATGCAAATTTGAGTAGCCGACGGTATGATACCCTCTCGACAGCTTACAACCTTTTTATGAGTGGACAATTGATTGATAATGTTAAAAATTTCTAAATTATAATGACGTGATAATTATTTAAAGTTTAAATATATAAAGCTGGACTATCATTAATTAACAAATCAATCTATTAATTGAAAAAGACTATTTTGTTTAAAATTAACTTTACAAAATGTTGTAAACTTTATTATATAGAGGCAAAGCTCTCAAGCTAATTTAGGCCTTAGGTGATATATAGGGTATATAATAAAAAACAGCACACACTAATATGAAACTCTGGAGAAAACTGGCAAAACATTTTGTAAATCTTTTGGCAAACGGCTTGAGCTCGAGTTGAAATCGCTTTTTATGCCTGGCAGCCTATAAATATGCGACGTGAGCTGTTTGCTGAGCGCATACACATATAGAACAACTACACACACACACACAGATACAAATACAAGAAGTCAAAGAGATGCGAGTAGCAAAAAGTGTTGCATACTTTGCCGCGTCCGAAAAAGTGTCCGACGCGTCGCGACGATTTGTCTGTTGGTTCGGCAATGGCCAGATTAGAAAAATTAAACTTAGCTCAAGAGAAAAGATAAGAGAAGCAGGGTAAAATATAAAGACAGAGAGGCAAATAAATGGCGACAAGAAATTATAGAAAGTAATATGTAAAACCTGAGCATCTCACTTGCAAGAAGTTTTGATTCTTCCTTCATTTCAAATAATATCCATTAAAATAGATTAAAAACTGAAATATTTATATATGGAATACAAGTAGATATATGCATGAGGATGTGTGTGCACAGGGGGGGGGAGAAACGCGATGAATATGTATGGATAATTCCCAAAGGGCCCTCAGGACTTTGGCCTGGGGTTGCCACCTCGAGAAGGTGAAAGTATTAAAAGTACTTGCCACTTGCCACGCTTCACGTTCATCGTCGTCGTCGTCGTCACTGCGTTGTTATATGAAGCAGATTACATGGCATAATAATCACAACGACGATGAGAACTCTACACACACACACACATACACTGAGAAGCCAGGCGATAGATAAATACGGCAATGCTGTGGCAGAAAGGCGACGTCGTGGGTAAGGGCCAACTTGGGGTTAAGCTCACGCGCAAATATTAAATTTTATGCCACAGCGAATGAAGTAAACGGAAAATGTAGCATACAGTTTCTATATAAACACACACACACATACACACACACACTCATATATATAAAGAAGCAATTGCCAGCTAAGCTAAGGGAATTATATAGGTAGCCACTGTCCAGGCTCAGTTCCAGGTGTTGTCCTGAAGTCCCAAAGGAGAAGCTAACCATTTGGAAAATAGCTAAAGCGAAGTTTGAGAGTTTGAAATTAAGCTGCAATTTCGTTATCTTAATAACTGAAGATAGATATAGAAATAGGTGTAGGTGTAGGAAAATAGGGGAGTAAAAATATCACATAGATTATCACATTGAAAATTTTAAATCATAATAAATATCGATGAGATCAATATTAATAAGATAATTTTAAAATATGCAGCCAAATCAACTAATTTTCTTCAACAAATATTGGCCTGACAAATTGAACAAAAATATAAGTATAACAAGGAAACCATTTTTTAAAGAAATCTACAATTCGAATCGAAAATAAATGTTTAAATTTAAGGGATGAGAATATTTAATGAATTGATTTTATAAAAATCGATGCATTGAATATCATATTAAATTTTACTTAAATATAGTTTCTCGCAACTTTATCGGTATGCAAGCCTAGATAGTTATAGGTAAATAATTAAAGATATGGATAGATGTGAGCTAACTTATTTCCCTTAAGCTCTCTTACTTGCTGATAAACTTCATTATTTAACACCTACATCCACATCCCTTTCGAAATGCTTCTGGCTTCACTTTGAACAGCATCAACGCTGTGGCAACACCTGGCTAAAATTGATTGAAACGCAGCAAAGCTGATGAAAATATTACGAAACTTCTTGGCAGGCAGCGCTGGCAAAAAAAAATAAAGAACGAACGCGAAAAATTTCAGCAAATATTGCGATGCGCCAAAAAAAAAAACGAGGGAAAAAACCCATCATCAAACTCAATTCCCACAACATCCCCTCCCACTTCAGTGCTTGCCAAACTGTTACAGTTACTGATACTGATACAGTTACGGGGCAAGAGGTTCTACCAAACGAATGGGAATATAAAAGGTAAATAATGTGACCTTTGAGAGCATCAAATGCGTTGTATAATGGCAGCCTAAAACAAAATGGCGGGGCCGCGTTTGATAGGATGTGCCTAAATTGGGGCCACTACAACAACAAAAGGAGGGATGCTTTGAATTATGAATGCAACATCAATGTGGCAACCCTGGCATAGATTTTTATAGCATTCTGGGGCAACTGCTGCTTCGTTATTCGAAATTTGTTGTCCAAAGTTTCCCATCGTAAATATTTCAGGTGATTTTCGCTAACAACAAATTACTGCTAAACTTTTCGATAATCCCCTAAAATGCAATTGAATCTCAAAACAAAATACCGTCAATTGGGAACTAAAACTGTCTAAGGAACAGCAACTAAGCAACTAAACAGCTAAGGAAAACGGAAGCAGCAGCACAAGGAATAACCATCTAAACACTTTTGCATAACTTTATAATAATCCTCAACTCAATTCGCCTTACTGGACAGACATCGAGAGTGTGTAACAGGGTAGCAAATGGATGGGAAAGGGGGCGAGAAAAGCTGTGGCACACTCAACGACATAACAAACGAATTATGTCACGAGTTTGTTAAACAATTCGAATGTTTTCCTGTGAATCTCTCTTTCCCTTCCTTTTTCCTTCTTCTTTACAAGTGACAGCCTAGCCAGTCAACAAGCCACCCAAAAGACAGTCAAGGCATTGTAATACCCAGTACTTGCTTGGGTATTATAAGGGGTATAAAGAAGACCAGACTAAAAACAATTTTATTGTTAAGCTCCTTAAATGTTTTCTTGGAATTATTTGCAATTCTAAAATCTTTACATATTTTTAATTATGCAGGATATCTAACTAGTCATGCAAACTATTAGTAGAAAATTTTAGTTTACAAGTAAATTTAGTTTATTCTTGAATTTTTCATCTTTCTATTCACAGGGTATTTAATTTGTCGTGCTTCCCTTTGTATTTCTACTTCGTTTTATTGCCTCGACGCCGGCGCATTATCCGCCACAGTCCGAGTCCGAACATCGGAGTGAAAACGAATCTCAACTCGGCTTGCAACACGACTCAACTCAACTCGAGTCGTTTGTTTTTTTTTCCTTTCGTTTTGGACTCAACTCTTGAGTTGGGCATTACATTTGGATAGCAGGGGCACGGGGCAGGGTGGAAGGGGTATACGAAAGCTCTAGATCTGTTACGTTATGGTTATAAATTATTTATTGCCCTCTGATACTCTGATACAGCACTGAAAACCATTACAATGGGCCATTTACGCAATTTTGTGTTCTTTTCTCAATGGCATCGCATCTTCTTCGTCTTCTTCTGCTTCTTCTTCTCGGGCGGGTTGCATGTGTTCATTAACTTAAGTCGTAAAAAATTTGACACTCCACGCCCCAACAAAAACAGGGCCCTCAAAACTGGTGCTACTCAAATCTGCACCCTTGAAAATATAATTTCCGGAAATTTTCACGTTTCGCACATTTCCGTTGCATACTTTTGTGCGCTCCGGCATTTTAATGTTGTTTCATTTTGTTGTTATTAAGGTTTGTTTTTGTTGTTTTATTCAAATACTCCTTATATGTATGTATGTATGTATGTAGATACGATATACTACTTATTCGTGCATTATTTTATTTGATACAAATTCTTTGGCTGTTAACAACTTCAATGGTTAGCAATGTGGTTGTTGTTCTTCCTTTGGTTGTTGCCGTTGTTGTTGTTGCTGTTGCTGGCATTTTAACGAGTTAATGCAGGACATGCAAATGTGAACATTTTGAATTCATTGAACTTTTACACGACGACCCAACGACGCCAACATCCATGTCGTTGACGCTGCCGCCGCTGCTGCTGCTGTCATGTGGCTTCGTTGACGTCGTCGTCGACGTCGACTTTGCTGCCAGCGTCAGCGTCATGTTATGAACATAGAGGGAGAGACAGAAAGACAGAGAGAGGGACAGCGAGATACCAAAGCAGCGCAAGCAGTGAATGTTATGGCAAAATATTTGTTGGATTCTCAACTTTATCAAATTATTTATAATATTCTACAATATTCATTTATAATATAGTTCTCAATTTACAAAGAATACAAAATATACTAATGTGCAAGTATTCAAAATAAAAATTAAAGCATTTTTCGATCTTGAATTTCGTTGGAAACTCACAAAGGGCCAATTCTTTAGTTTTCATATTTCTACAGAATATTTTCTAGAGATGATGAAATTGCGGAATATTAATCAGTGGTATTTTCCCCAAATTTCTATAAAAACGCAAATTGGAAAATAGAGAAAAGACTTTGGTCTGAGCATTGAATTTCTAACTTACTATGAAAATTTGAATTGAAACAGAAAAGGAAATCTATAGCATATAGCCTCAATTCAGGCGCAGAACGGAATTTAATATTATTTCTTTTACATATGTATGAATACATATATTTTTTTTAATGTTTGTATTTATTAATTAAATATTAACAAATATTATTATGTGTTTAACATATTCAAAGGGTAATACAAAAAAATTCTACTTTAAACAATTTTCATTTCTGTTATTTCTACCATTCTTCGGTAAATAGAGCAAAACTTTATCTGCTTTAATCATGCTAAATGGCATTTATCTGTCCTAAAAAAATGTACAATATCTTTGCATATGAATTGAAAATTCTTTAGACTCCATTATGACGATAGACAGTTGGCCTGAACCCCTTACTTTGTCGTTGGGGGCAAATGGTCTAAAAAGCTCGTTAGCCAAATATTTACCAAAGAGATTTATTTTCATTTCATTTGCGTGGTTTTTCTTACTTTTCTTTTCTGCACTTGCTGTTGCTCTTTCCTTTCTTAATGTTGTTGTATTATATATTGTACAATTTACATTTTACACGCTGCGTGTTCATTTCTTGCACTCAGTGTTACTCTTGTTGTTGCTTTTGTCAGTCTTTTGGATAAAACAATATTTTGAGTTGTGGATGATAGCCTGTTTATGTTTTTGTTGCTTTTTTTTGGGGGTTGTCTTGTTGGGGATCTTAATGAGACCTATGCAAATATATCGTTAGACCCAAGTGTGTATACGTGTTGACTTGAGACTTTCGTTCGACCAGAAGATAAGAAGTCGCCAGTTAAACACTTTTGGGGATTGGCTCAAAAGTCAATGCGTTAGATTCCAAAAAACAACAACAACAACAACAAGAGAAATGTATATATATGTATATATAAAGGGGGTGTTTGCGTGTCTAAACTTGAAAAACTGGACGCTAATGTCCGCAGGGTGGTAAATTTAAGGGGTGTTCGAAAAACGCCAGCAACTCTAAAGCAAATTTCAATCTCAATCGTCAACAAGTTTTTGCCAATCTACTTTACTCGTTGCGGCCTGAACTTGGACTCTACAACTATTTCTATATGTGCATAGGGTAAGGGGGATGCTGTTTTGGAGGGTTGGGGATAGAGGGTGTTGAGGTTGAGGCTCTGGCACTTGGTAATGCATGAACGAAATTCATGGGAAAACTTGAGCTCGGACCGTGGACAAACTAAAGCGCAAAACGGAAATTTCACCCGTGTCCTTTCGCAAAGGCAAAGCCAAAAGCAGCAGCAACAACAACAACAACAACTACAACAACAAGTACAACGAGTTGTTGGATTCTGTTCGCTTCTCGTTTTTTGGGTGCTTTTCTGATGAAAACTACTCAGCGACATGAAACTTAACTTAAAAAGTTTTGCACTTTCATTTTGTAAATGAAATGTTGTTGTTGTTGTTGTTGCTGTTGTTGTAGTTGTTGTCGTTGCTATGAAATAACAGGAAAACAATTTGGAGCGGATAATGAATATGGGTTAGGTAGGGCATGTGCTCCGACTGGAATATAAGAATATCATTTGAGCGAGGAGCCTGCCCCATTGCAGTTTCAGTTCAGTTCAGTTCAGTTTCAGTTCAGTCAAAGCAACCTGCACAACTTGTAATGAGACCCTCGAGGAAAAGATGTAGAAAGAGACAGACTGAGTGAGAGCGAGAGAGACAGCGAGAAGTACTGACAAAATGAGGTCTTGCATAAGTGCAGACAAAAGAAGTTGGCAGAAAAGAAGGAAATATGCATTAAGATATGAATAAAGAAAATTTGAATAACATTTGTCGATGTGTTGTGTGGTCCCTATATATTCACATACATTTATGAATATATTCATAGTTGTAAACACAAAGTATATAAGAAAATCAAGTTGATTTGATTGATTGACGCGCCCAAAGTGCATTGAATTTGTCAGTTTGCCAAATGACAGCAAGTGAATGGGGAATATCTCAATGTAAAGCTTCATTTGCTACGAATTTGTATGAATACAACAGTCAATTTGAGTAAGTGAACGCACTCATGAGTGTATCCCAATTTCTAATGAACTTTAGCTTAAATATTATTAGCAACATTAAAATTGAAGTGATTAAGCGAATACATTCATGAGTGTATTCATGAATCCTAATGAATATTACTTTATCGAATGAACTAATTTAATTGGAAATATAATTATGGAAATGAATAAGTGAATGCACTCATGAGTGTATTCATGAATACTAATAAATACAAGATAGTCGAATGTAACTCAAGAGGATTCTTAACTTGGTCCAAGGTATTTTCTAGCTAAAAGCCAATTAAATGTTTAGATTAAGTGAATATTTGAATACATCCATAAATAAATATATAGTAAATAATTAAAATAGATTGCAAAAATAAATTGAAAATGAATATATGAATACACTCATAAATAAGAATGAACCTACTAGAAATGTAATAATTTTTTTGCCTTTTTACATATCGCAATTACATATATTATTCATTTGAATACGGCAAAAGGTATTCAAAGCGATTAACTATGATTTGAGTCACCTTTGGGGCAAATTGTGAACGGAAATGAGAATCTGTGTCCCTTCCATGTCGGTCATGCCAGAAGTCAACGAAAGGACGAACTGACCAAGTACTTTATCATCTTTTTCTGCGCTATGGAAGCAACGAATTCATTGCTAGCTAAAATGGAGCAACAGCCACAATTACGAGTATTCATGTTCTTTTGGTCTATTTCTTTTTATACACTTGCAGAGGGTATCTTAATTTTCTTACGAAATTTGTAATGCATATAAGAAGGAGTATATATACTATATTCTTGATCAGGTCGACTGTTCCTAAGCACTTTGGTATAGGTCCGTCTTTTTTGCAGACTTTACATATGTCGGAAACGGACAGATCGGAGCACTATATCATATAGTTGCCATAAAAACGATCAGTAGAAAATCAAACAATCGCATAGATTGTGTATATGTGTACATATTTTATATATCCTGAATATATTTGGTTCAAATCTATCTATCCAATATGTAGTGAATATATGGTACATACATATATATATGAACAATCGTTCGAAAATTAAGCTTTAGTATGCAAATTTTTGATTTTTTCAGGAGATTTCTTAACTAAACTCACAGTTTATATTTTTGATATTTTCCTAGACATTCTAAATAAATCGAAATACTATATTATATGGATGTGTTTCCAACGATCGGTCAAATATTGCAAGGGTATCAAATCTTCAACCTACCGAAGATAATCTTTTTTCTTGGTTATTATTTTGTTTGTACTATTTGCTGTTGTTGCTGCGAGTCGTGTGGCACGTAATGAAAATGGCGCACATGGCCGGCTACTTCTGTGTTGCTGCTGTTTTCCGACGAGACACGAGCAACAAACTGAGCCGAACGGCCAGGTCGACTGACAATTTTATGAACAGATGTGTGGTAAAATTAATGGACAGAGATAAACTTGGTCGGATGAAGCTAAGGAGGGTTAAACACCCAACGACTGGGATAAATGAGAGATTGAGCGCAAAGTGAGAGTGAGAGAGAGAGAGAAATGAGTGAATTTGCGAGTGAATTTTACATACAACAATGAGAGCAACCCCCAAAATGTTGAACCTCTGCTTTCTGCTTACAACTTCGTTGCTGCTCGGGCGACTTTTGTATGTCAATTGTGGATGGTAATATTATGTCGGCTTATGGTCGAAACTTTACACTTCATACGCCAGCAGCGCAGTCGACGCCAGCGTCGCTGCTCAGCAATTGCTGCTGCTGTTGCTTGGCAATGTCGGTTTGGATTTTTCGAAAAAAAAAGCTGTTGACTTCGTTACGCTGATAACTCAAATATGCATAGGAAATTTACATACGTGTCAATGGTATTAAGTAGCGTTATATTATGGGATAAGCAACGTTATAAAGCGAGCGCTTTAACTTGATACAGTGAGTATTGCTGGCGTGCCTACGACAACAGCAACATGTAAGACTTTAACCAACTGCGAGTTGTGGTAATAATCGTGTTGTGTGTTAACTGAACTCACCTGAATGCCGTGAGCACCGCCGCCCTGTTGACTGATGTGCAGTTGTTGCGTTTGTTTCATTTGCAATGTTGTTGTTGTTGCCTGCTGTTGTTGTTGCTGCTGTTGTTGTTGTTGCTGCTGCTGCTGTGTTGCATTTGCCGCATTGCCGCCAGGCCCGGCATTTGGATTTGATTGCGGACCGCCGGGGCCACGGGACGGTTGTTGTTGTTGCTGCTGCTGCTGGGGCATGTTGCCCTGCGCCTGGTTGCCGCCTTGGGGGCCGCCGCGTGGCGGGCAATTGAGGAAGTTGGCGTTGGCGTTTTGATTGCTGAATGGCGAGTATTGTTGTTGCTGCTGCTGCAACTGCTGCTGTTGCGTCGGCACCTGTTGCTGCTGCTGCTGCTTGGCAAAGTTACCTGCCCCGCCCATTGGCACACCCATCTTGGGGCCATTGGGATGCTGTTGCTGCTGCTGTTGTGCATGATGTTGCTGCTGCTGCTGCATTGCTTGCTGCTGCTGCAGACGCTTGAGATCGAAATCGTTTTGTGAGGAATAAAAGAGCTCCTGTTTGATATCCAAGAAGTTTTGCTGCACATTCATGCCTGGTCCTGCCCCAGGGCCCTTCTGATGGAACTGCGGTGGCAAATGTTGCTGCTGCTGCTGTTGTTGTTGTTGCTGCTGTTGCTGTTGTGCGGCATTGGGTCCCATGCCAAAGTCATTGGGAAAACCACCGCCATAGTCATTGTAGCGTCCCTGCTGCTGTCCCTGACCCGGACCGCCCATCATTTGACCATGTTGCTGCTGTTGCTGCTGCGGCGCCTGCTGTTGCTGCTGCATGCCGTGCGGCGGACGCGGAAAACCGCCCATGCCACCCATGGCACTCTTATGCTGATGCTGCTCGGCCATTTGCTTGAGCGTCTGGGCAGCCAGCGAATGCTCCGACATGAGTCCACCACCGCCGTTGCCACCACCCGATCCTGCTCCACCATTTCCAGCATTGCCGTTGCCATTGGGTCCATTCTGGAAGCCGACACCTGGGCGCATTTTCATGGACTGCGGATCTAGGCCCATGCCAACACCAAAACCACCAAAGCCATGGCCTAAACCACCCTCGGACTTGACATTCAGGCTATTGATCAGATCCTGAGCATTCGGTGGCTCCACTTTGATGCCGTCCTCGGTTTTGATGTCCAGCAGCGGCTTCTCATCGAAGCCATCGAGGAAACTGGGATTAAAGTCCTGCAGATTGTTGATGAGATCCTTGAAGGTATCATTATTCTCAGAGTTGTCATCGCCCAGCAGATCGGGAAAGCCCGGAAACTGTCCATTCGCCCCATCCTTGTCCAGTGAACCCAAGTCGGGAAAATCATGATCCGGTTCCCGTTTGCATTCCACCAAATTGGCCAGATTGCTCAGTGCAGACTTTTGTTGGGCAGACATCATGTTGGGTCCCATGCCGACGCCGACGCCACCGCCGACGGGTCCTGTGGGCATACCGCCACCGCCAGGAACGCCGCCGCCACGCCCATTATTGCCGAGGCCACCCAGACCGCCGCCTTGTTGTTGTTGTTGGTGTTGCTGTTGTTGGTGCTGTTGCTGTTGGTGTTGTTGCTGCTGATGTTGCTGGTGCTGTTGCTGCTGGTGTTGTTGCTGCTGCTGCTGATGTTGTTGCTGTTGCTGCTGGTGTTGTTGTTGCTGCTGTTGCTGCTGCTGCTGTTGATCGGTGCCTCCGCCTCCCCCGCCGCCAACACCCGGTTCACTCTTGACGGAGGTGTTGGTCAGCGCCTTCACAGTGACATTGGTGCTAATCTGTTGCGGCTGCGAGTTGGCCGCCGATGTGGTAAACTCCAATTGTTGTACAATCTCAACTGAGAATTTTGTTAGATTCTCCGAGCCGCCGCCAACGCCACTTGAGCTATTGTTGTTGTTGTTATTATTGTTGTTATTATTATTGTTATTGGGCAATTTATGCGGCGGTTCAAAGTTCTCAGCGCCATTGTCAACATCCTCCGCTGGTCGTTTTAGGAATTTTTGTTGCTGCAATTGCATTAAAGAAAAGAAGAGAACAAAAATGTAAATTAGAAAAATATTAATATTGTTATTTATTTAATTATTTTAGTAATTAAAATTTTAATCACAATTGTATAAATATATGTTGAGCTTAGAATCGATAAATACTGGAAAGTAGAGATGTAAATCTAAACTTTGAATCGAGTTTTAAATCGTATGTAAAATTCACAAAAAAAATCTAGTTATATAGTTCTAATATCGAGTTTATAGATCTGGCTATTTTTAACATTTTAGATTAACTTAAATAATAGAAAACTACTAACAAATGTATCTGTCTTTTGACATATTTATTATTATTTTTATTATTTTTTATCTAGCTAATTTTAACGGTCTAAATGTTGACCACATTGATCAGTATCATTAAAGTAACAACGTTAGATTACTTATTACAATTTCTTAATTAAAATTAAATTTTGTATAATAATAATCTTGATAATAAAGTAAAATCTAGTGAACAGCTTACCCAAATATTCATAGATATTTCGTTTATTTGATCTTATGCTCGGTTAGGCAAGGTATTATACGATAGTTATAGCATGTACGACTTAAGAATCGAGTTAAGATGAGTTTTACATAGATTTTTGTGTTGGAAATTGAAGTCTATGTTTGAAACTGAATTGCGAGTGGTTAAAAGAGTTTTGTCACTTTGAGGTTTTGATTTTGGGGCTTAGACTTGATAATAGTTGCGATGTCGTCCAGTGTTGTAGAATGTCGACAGTGTTGCCAGGCGTCGACAGTGTTGCATTTTGTTGCGTTTGCTGCGTGCGCGCATTTGGTTTTTGATTTGCTTATTTTTTTTTAAGTGTTTTTTCTTTGTATTTGTTTAATTTGTAGTATACACTGTATATATACTTTTATTCTTTGTGTGTGCTTTTCAGTTCTTTTGATTGCAATTTGATTTGGCAGCTGCATAATAAAAGCGACAATTCGATTAACACTTCACAAAAGTTCAACAAGAACAGCAACAAAAGGCAAGTAAAATTCGCTGAGTTGACAAATAATCAAAAGAAGACGTGCATAAAATTTATTGAAAACATACAAAAGACAAAAGTGAAAAGAAATAAAGCAAAAACAGCAACAACAATGAGAAGAAATGCAAAGTGCAAATACAACAACGAATAATACTCAAAGACACTTCTAATCAGCGGCAGAATACAAAAACAAAACTGAGCTGAACCGCAGAGAGTAGCAGACAGAGAGAGTGAGGAGCGGCCAGACCAACGCAGAGAGTGAGTGTGAGAGTGGCAGATGTGGGAGAGAGCGGGTGGCAACAGCGACGCTGACTGCGACGTCGACGTCAACGTCGCTATGTTGCTTTTGTTTTGCTGCTGCTTGTTGCCTGCGCTTTTTTACGCAAGTGTAACAAAAATAACAAAAAAGAAGACAGCAAAACAAAAGGCAAGAAAAGAAAACGAAAAGCAAAATGCAAAAGAAAAACAATCACATTTAAATCAGAATGTGTTTGCTTTTCAGTTTTATTTTCTTGTTCGGTTCGGCTCGACTCGGCTCGGATCTGATCGGCTTGCTTCGTTCGTCTCTGACCGCTCGCTTCGGATCACATCGCGCGCGCGACTTTTGCTATTTATTTATTTTTTTGTTGTTTTTAATTAATGCAAAATGTATACAAAATAGCAGCGAATAGGCGCAGCAGCGGCAGCAGAAGCAGCGGCAAAGGGAACCTTAGGGGTCGTGAGGTGTACGCCACGCGAATGGACGACAGGGCGAGTGTTTTCTTATTGCTGTCACTGTAATTGTTGTAATTGCTTCTTGCTGCTGTTGTTGTTGCCCCTTTTTTTTATACGGGCCTGACAAAAGGCAGCGCTGCGGCAGCAGAAGAAGAGCAACTGTATGTGAGTACAATCATACAAACACATTCACAGTGGCTCCCAACACATTTGACCCACTAGTCTAACATATTACACATTTTAAAAGCATTGATATTTTAATTAAAAACAGATATAATTAAAATTTAAACGAAAATTGTTTGATTATTGTTTAAATGTAAGTAAAATATTTGAATTTATTTATTAAATAAATTATATCTGCATTAAACAAATAAGTTGTGATCCACTGTATGTGTAAATGAATATTTACTTAATACGTAATGGAGAGTTGTGAAATGGATTGAACGGTAAACTGACACGGGATTATGTATACATAAATACACACACACACACACACAGACACAGACATACACAAAGGGGATTTACCTATCGAGTTAAAGTACTCAATTGAGTACCGTTAAGTAGCTCATTATTCACAGTATTAGAATAATCTAGCGAGTGTATCGAAGTGAGTGTATTCACATTTAAAATTAATGTAAATATTGAAAAGTAACTCATGGAAGTTAATTAGAGTATTAGTAAAACGAAATCACATTTAAAATTAATATAAATACGGAAAAGTTACCCCGTGGAAGTTAATTGAAGTATAAGTGTGAATACAATGTTCATTTAATCGATTGAATTCTTACTGTGTTTGATTTAAAAAATTCAATTCAGATAAAATATGAAAAACTACGACTTTATTCATATGTATATTTAAAAAGTCTAATAAAAATATAAATATCCTTCATACAAACAAATTAACTAAATATATAAACATTTATCATCCATGGCACATCCTTTTCGATATTCATATTTATAATAAAATGATTCACATCAATTTTATGTCTCTTTCTCTCTCTCTTTCTCTTTTATTCGCTCTCTCTACCTGAGACTTGCCAAGCACTTTCCCTAATGCAAACAGCCGCAATACTAGTTAATAACTTTATGACACTCATACACCCAAACATTCAAACATTCATACACTCATACACTCACACACTCAATCGCAATTGCTTCTGGCTCTGGAAACTCGCAATCTTCTCCTCGGTTCGTGGTCATAAAACGGAGTGAACCGATACACGCGCCAAACACTTTTCCCCATTCGACTCGACTCATTATGAATAAATGCCGTTTCATAAATTTGCTTTTCTTTCATAAACACCCCCTCCACATTCTCTCTACGCGTTTTGGGCAGAGCTTTTCTCATCTGTGCATCTCTCGATGGAAACGTGACACAAAGAATGCAAAACTTGCGTTGTAGGTGGGCGGCAAAGATGTGAGGGGGAAGTTGCCACAATATTAAACTGATGTTGCACACACAAACACACAAACTCACACACACACACACTCATAGACATTGACTGACTCGGGTCGAATATAGAGGCCCGTTTAGAGCGTTAAAGCAACTCGCACAATTTACAAACTTAAAAGTAATTTAGTTTTTTACGACTCTGCTGCGGTAATAAAAATGTTTTGCTCACTCACTCACTCGCTCTCTCTCCTTCTCTTTCTTTCCCACTTTAGCTCTTTTATGTATTCTTACACACTTTTGCAACTCTCTCACCTACAACTATATACATGAGTAAGTATATACATATATTTCGACTTATGAACGTTGTCTATGTTCTCCACTTTTGCCTCTGCATTTACATTTATCGATACGTCTTCGTCTTCTTTTACATCGTCTTCTTTCCTATAACTATGCAGGAATTCAATAGCATTTTCATCTAGTTTGTACCTAGTTTAGAACTTTAGTTATAGCCGCGAATTTATGATAATACAATCTTTATTTTTATTTGAAAAAGTTTGAGTTAAGAGCAGCTTTTAATAATAATAGTTACTACCTTTCAGCTATGATTGATGGCATCTACTTCAAGCTTAGAGAAATCTACGCTAGTTAGTCTGAGTTTACACGTTGAAGTTCATGATTCTGTTGATAATCTGCCATCGATATTATCCTACAAACTGTTAAATCTGTCCGTGTGTAAATAAAATCTACACCTAACTCACAATTCCAGCGACTGTTAAAAATTCAAGCGGAGTCGTGATATTAAAGCTTGACTGTATAACGAGTACTACTGTATTTTAATTACTTGGCTAAAAGAAAGTCAGAAATATGGCTTGGAGTTATTATTGAGAGTTGTTGCTCATGTGTTGCCCACTCCCTCTCTCTTTCTCTCTATCTATCTGTCTCTGTCTGTGGTTCCCTATCAGTCGGAGGCTAAAATAATTTTGTACGCTTGAAGCGCACTGAAATAAAGCGCAAAATATGATGCCGCGAACCTTGACACATTAAAATAAGTAACAGCAACAGCGACGCCGGCAGCGACGTTGGCAGCGACATCGACAGCGACGGCAACTGCGACGTGAGTAAGACGCAAAGACGACGACAGTCGGTAAATTTGCGTGTAAAAATAAAAATGTGAAAAGCTTTGCTGTTGTGTTATTGCTGTTGTTTTTGTTGCTTTGTTTGAATTTCATTTTCATGTTTCCAAAAAACAAATCAAAGAAATAAATGCTGTGCACAACGCGGCGTATGATTAATGCGAATTAGCAGCGAGCGACGAGTGGCGAGTGAGAAACCAGTAAACCGAACTGTAAACCAACTGCCCACCCAACGGAAGTGGTCGAAAATTTCGTGGAAAGCCTTCGCTAGTTCCCTATCACCTACCCTATCACCTACCCCTCTTCATTTACTCTTATCATTCGCGATGAGTTGTCGTGAGTTGCGTTGAGTCGAGTCGAGTTGAATTGAGTTTAGTACGCTGTTCTGCTCTGAGCTGTCTGAAGGTGTTGATAGGCGTTAAGCGCGTTGTTGTTCTTCTTGTTCTGGTTGTTGTTGAGAGGTCGATGAAGTGTCGAGTGCGAGAAGCATGCTAATAAGCGCGCCTGTAATCCAAAAAGCGAGCGTATAAAGCGTTATCAGCTTAACTAATTGCAATTGATCAATCTCAATCTTTATTTCTGACGATTGGGAATTAACAGGAAATTAATGAAGGACAAATTAGTTGGAAAAATGTCAAAAGAAAAACATACTGAAGATAAATTATTATTTATTAATCCTCAGGCGTTGTTGAATATCAAATAAAAAAATTATAAGAAATAGTTTCTAATATTATTAAATAAAATGCAAGTAATCAAACATTAAAAGTTTGTTTTCCTGCTGTCAACAAGTGTATTTAATATTTTCTGTATGTACTATTGCATTATTTTCGATCTGTCATTTATTTTAATGCTTGTAATGGAAAATACCCAGTCATACCATAATTTTTCCCATATTTTTAAAACAAATATTTTTATCATTTCTTTCATCTGCAATTTAAAATATTACTTAATCACAAAAATGTTACCTCATTAATAATGCAAGTCCCTTTGTTTTTTCTCTCTCTCTTTCACTTTACTTTTATTACAATTAATTAATTGTAAGATTAAATTCGCTTAATTGTCAGCCTTAACTGAATGAAGAAGTACGAAAATATATTCATTTAGAACTGCCCTATTTTGACATTATTTTCGTTCTTTAATTCTTAGCCCATTTAAACCTGCAACTCACGACGTATGCGTAATATTTTAGCCTTGCCAACGCAAAACACCATTCGCAGTTGGAGGGTAGAAGGGGGTAGAGGGAAGGCGTTGTACCACGCCCTCTCCGTGCATGCTCGCATTACATTTTCCATACTATTAATTTATTTGCACATTATAAGAAATTTCGCGCTTGGACAGAAACAAAAAAAATAATAAGTAAAATCAACAACAAGAAGTGTAAATCAGTTTAAGAGAGCTAAGATATGAAGCGCTTGACTAGACAATACCCTAGCAAATTGAAATTGATATGCATTTCATATTTGATCGATTAAATAAACTAGTTCAACTTGACTTTTTAAGTTGATTTTTTTTTAATATAAATATTAAAATATTTACCAAAGGATTAATTGTTGCAATTTAGAAAATTTCATTTACACTTGTTTATCCTTCCTCAATTATACCCTTTAAGCTGTAGCCATGCATTACAGGGTATGACAGAAAAATAAAAACGCATACAAATTATAAATCATTTTTCAACTCATTTAACTGCTTGCGAAAAACTAATGAGAAATTATGATGGCAAAATTAATTTCAGCGAAATCTCAACTGTAACAACAACAACAATAAGAACAAGAAAAATATTCATAATAATAAGTAATTGTAATAATAATAATAATATGAGCCTAATGCATATAAATGATCAAGAGCGACCGCATTTTTTAGAGACTCCCCAGTCTCTTCATTGACTTGGCTTTTCTTTCTTCTGGCCAATTGCATCCAGTTTGTTGCCAGCTTTTTTTATAGCTTTTGCTGCTACTGTTGTTGTTGTTGTTATGTTGTTGCATGTACATTTTGTGTATTTGTTTTTGTTTCTCTAGCTGCCCGTTTCGTCTGTCTGTCTGTCTCTTAATTTATTCAGTGATTATTAAGTTAGAATATGAGAAAAATCAACGAATTCGAAATACTCTGCAATCAAATTTTAAACTTTAAACTTAATTAGAAAGATTAACTATATTCGAGATTTTGAATACTTAGTAATCTTACAATACCCTTAAAATGTATAACAAGTTCTTCACACACACACTTCTAACTTAATAATTTTCTCTTAATTCTTTGATATTTTTTCGCCATAAAAATTATATTATTATTAGCCTTCCTTTTCACAATCGATATTTCCCGGATGAATTGAAATATTTCAAATTTTTCAAAAAGCTTTCCGTTAACGTTTTCCCTTATTAATTCCAAACATGCCTCTAATTAATTGGCTTATTTATATCTTATTTTCTTTTTTTGCACTTCACTTTTTATTAGCGCCTCTTGCGAATGAAGGGGATGGAAGAAGAGAGAGAGAAAGAGAGAGGCATCTTAGATTGTCCGCACAATTTTCGTTGATTTATTTTGCATACTTTGATTTATGTTTTTTAATTTCGCTCGCGTTGGAAAAACTCAATGACTGTCCAGGGGTGGCAGGGAGAGCGGGCTGAGGGAGAGGGGATAACATCTAATAGCTGCGCACCTAATAAATTTGCATTTGCTATGCATAATTTCTCAAAAGAAATACAAATGTCAAATAAATAAACACACACACTCAGATAGAAGTCGAGAGGCCCAAAAGTTTCTCAGAGGAAAGGCAACAAAAATAAAAAATAAACACAAGAATGTTATGCATAAATTTGTGCAGAATTTTTTTGTGACTATAACGAAAATCATCAAATAAACATTTTAATTGTTTGCTTCAAAATTAATTTTAATTAAGAGATTTTTTTATTTTTTTTTTTTTAAACATTAATCCAGTGATTATTTTTATTTTTTACTTTATAAAAAGTCAATGTTTAATTTATTATGAATTTTAACTAATCTTCATATTTTTGTTTACATATTTATCGATATTTAATATTTATATTTAATTTTCTTAAACGCTTTATAGAGTTTTCTGAATTTATTGATGTATATATTTATTTAATATTAAATTTATATTTAAGCATTTTTAATAACTATTGATTTCATCATTTTTAAGTATTTTATTTATTAGATTATTATGTGCTTTATTATTTATTATATATTTATTTATATATATTGATTTCAAAAAACACTCTTTTAAATTTTTATTAAGTTAGATATTATTTAAAATGTTTTTAAATTTATTCAATACTTGAATTTGTTGGAGTTGATTTTATTGTTTTAATTGTTATATTTTCTTGAATAAAAATTCATTGCAACAATCTCAAAATAATAACATATAGGTAAAAACACAAATATTCAGAGAATTTTGCACTATTTTCACTTGTTTTTTTATTTTATATTTGGAATATTTTGCCTTTTATTGCTGTTGCTGTTGTTTTTGTGTAAATACTTTTTAGCAGCTTGCACTGAATATTCTTTTATTTTCTTGCTTTTCGAATTATTTTTTTTATTACTGAGGAAATAAAAACAAAACGCACAACGAACGTCACTTTTCTTTTGCTTTTCGGCTTGTGATTTGCTGCTGTCAGTTGCTGTTGTTGATGTTGTTTTTGCTGCTGTTGCTTTTAGTTGCTGCTGCTGCTGTTGTCGTGAGTCGTTTGGCAGTCGGTTTATAACTGGCACGAGCCACTGCCAGCGAAGCAGCACGAACCGAATGCGGACAGTCTGTTGACGCCGACAGCGACGCTGGCAGCGAGAAAGTTTGCGTTTGCATTGTTGCAGCGGCAGCGACAGCAGCAGCAGCAGAAGCAGCCAAGCGAATTTTTTAGCGCTGTAAAGTGCGCGTGTGTATTTGTGAGTGCGTGTATGTGTTACTGTGGGGGTGGCTGTCAGTCTGTTATGTTATGTTATGTTTAGTTATGTTATGTTATGTTCAGTTATGCTAGGCTGTCTGTTAACTTAACAGCATGCTTGGCTTATCAGTTGTCGTCTCTGTTAGCTTTCTGCCAACTCGCATTGTTGCATGTCAGCGCCGACGTCGCTGCTTGCTTGCTGTTGTTGTTGCTTTCAGCTTTCATGTTCAAACCAATTCGTTTGTCATTTGTTTAATGACACAAATATTTGTGCAAAGTGTTTGCATTTATGTACCTATGTATGTGTGTGTAAGTATGTGTGTCGCGACCGCCACTCAACTCATTTTCAATTTCCATTTTCTTCAGGCATCGTAATAATTTTGTTGTTGTTTCTTTATTTTGGCGTCATAAAAGTTTTCCCGACTTGTTTTCTTCGTTGCCAGGCAGGTCGCAATATGTAAATGTGTGTGTGTCTGTGTGTGTGTGTTACAAAGTGTGCTATAAATTTGATTACTACATAATAGCCTCAATAATAACGCGACTAATGACAATACTTTTGGCAGATGATCAAAGCGGTGGGCAGAGCGGGGGCAGAAGCGGGGGCGGTTACTAGAGTTAAGCTCTTGTTATTATGTACACTGAGAAAAAAAACCCAAAAATAAAATCAATTCAATGCGGTGTCAGGTAATCCCGAATTTTCTTAAACCAAGTTCAAAATGTTTGATTTAAGCACGATTTTTCTCAGCAATATTTTGATTTTCGAGATTCTGTAAATTATTTTAAAGTTATATCAAATTTATAGGATTCTTTGACTTTTTAAATGTTAAGTTCTTGCCATTTTATACACATATTGTCTTAATTTAAATTAATTTATAATTTAATTTTAGCATGGTTTTTTTCTGTGTATGTAGTATGTATATATATATTATTGTTGTAGTTGTTGCTCATATTTTATACGTATATTTTCTTAATTTAACAATAATATATTGAATTTACATTTACTTAAAAAATGTTAAAATCAAGAATTTTAAACTTGCTTTTTAGAATGGTTTTTTTTTCTGTGTATGTATGTACATTATTGTTGTAGTTATTGTTGTAGTTGTTGCTCATATTTCTGCGCGCCTTTCAGGCAAATTGAATTCCATTTGATGACTGTTAAATTAAGTTGAAATGTTTTCTCCCACCTCATGTCCCCTCCCCCCCCTATCCACCATCGTTCTTTGCGTGTAACTGTAACAAGGACACTCGAGTGGAGTTGAAACTTGGTCTGTGGCACCAAGACGGCTAACACTCGCATGTTGGCCACTCAAATTTCACAACCCTCCCAACAACAACAACAACGACAACAAGAACAACATCAGCAACAACAATGTAAACAACTAAATAAGGAAGTGACACCGGAAGCAACGGAGAGAGAGAAAACAGGCAGCGAGTGCTGCCGACGTCAGCAGCGACGCGCGCGGATTGCGCAAAGGAATGTCAAAAAGCTGAAACAGCTCCTTGAATACTCCCCACACCTCCCCTCCACATCTCCCCTCGCCACACTGCATCATCCAACTTCTCAGAGTCGCCATTGAGTGGCAACTGACGCTGCGGGCGAATTTAAAGCGGCGTTAACAGCAGCCCAAGGCGAGAATCACTCAAAGGTCTGGCAGAAAGAGAGGGGAAGAGAGAGAGACAGAGAATTTACATTGAGTGCAAAGTGTGCAAAGCTAAGCTCTCTCTATTTGCTATCTCACTCTCTTGCTGTCTTACTTCTCTCTCTGTTTTACTTCTCTCTCTCACACTCTCTCTCTCACTCTCTCTCTTTTCCTCAATAGCCAAGTGCCAACGACACCGGCCGGCTGAAACTAGTAAAAAGCCACACCACCACTATTACACCCTCTCCCCCCTTTTGGCCATACTCTGCAACGCACTTTGCAGTTTAACCTATAAAAATACCGCAGCAACAACAGCTACAACAGCAGGTTTCCGACTGCAACATGTCAAAATGTTGTTGCGTTTTATGTTGTTGCTTATTGTCTCTGTGCGCCTGTTACGCACTCAACGAAGTTACCAACACACACACACGGACAGCGACAGCGAAACGCATACACGCACATCATACACAACATACGCAGCGAAGCTTTGCATTGCAGAGCTCTGTTAAGCTACTGTTAACGTTGCTGTTACTGTTGTCGCGCTGCTGTTGCTGCTGTTTTATCAGTGGCGTTTCATTTATTTGATTTTGTTGTGATTATGCGCAGTGCACAGGCGTCGACGTCGGCGTCCACATCGGCGTCAACGCCAACGCCGACGTCGCGTTGTAGCTAGCGACCCATGGAGGGCATTGAGTACTCAAAAACAATAACAACAACATGAGTAACGTATAAAATATGCAGCTACTGCAAATGTGCGACGCATAGATACCCTCGCAAATAAATACTAACTAAATATAATTTATTAAATGACTACTTAATATTGTCACAAAAATGGGCAGAGATGAGTAAGAAATTTAAATGTTGTTTACTTCAGAAAAACCAACTTAAATTAAAGTATTATTATTATTGATACCATTACCCACAGATACAATTCAATTTAAATTATGAGAATCTAATAAAATATATAAAAGGAAAAACTAATGTTCAGTTAAATAGTTTAACAATTCATAATATTAATTATATTTACATATTTAAATATTTTTTTAAATAATTTATTTTTTTTACTATACTTCAGGGAAATAAGTATATTTAAAATTTAATAAGCTAATGGAATCTTTAAAATTGTGTACTTATCTTATTATACCAATAATTATTATAATATTTTTATACAAAATAATATTTTTTAAATTAAATGATTTGAAAAATAAATTATATTTGCACTTATATTTATTCATTCAAATTAATGAATCCAATTGCAAAAAATAATTTATTTCAATAAAAAATATAGCTGATACCCTGTAAAACTTATTTGCACACTGTAATATATTTTTTGCATATATTTTATATTGAATTATCGATTATCCGAGACAATCTTGGACAACTTTAGGCTATATCTATGCAATGTTCCACTCTCTCATGATGATTTGGCAACGTGTTGTGGCAGTGGCAACAACAATGGCTGACATTTCTATGAGCTTGTTTCTGTTTTCTGTTTCTGTAGCTGTTGCTTCGTTGTTGCTTAGCCTCGTAAAATAAAACAAAATACAAAAAAATAAATATACTCATTGCCAGTTTGGGGCGGCGGCGTTCAACTGGAAATGCGGCCCAGCCAGAGGCTGCAGGTGTCTGTCTGACTGTCAGACTCTCTGTCCCTGAGTCTGAACGTGTGTGTGTGTAGCTTGGCAATGCTTAATTAGTAGCTGGCAGCGAGCTTGAGGTTTATAAATGATGCCTCAAACTAAAGCTGGGAACCTTGTTAAGATCTGCACCAAGTTTATTTCATCTTTAAGCTAAACAGAACATAACGATACCAATACATCAGTCATCAGTCAGTCATCAATCAATCAATTTTGTCAACACCAAAACAATTACAATGTATACACTCTCTCTCTGTCTCTCAGTTCTCTAGTGATCTTCAATCTGATATGGAAGTTGGCGTATGGTAAAGTCATGAAAATGATGCACAGGTATCTCCTTGGTGGGCGTAAACTCGGCCCGCTCGATGACCGCACGCTCGCTGCCAAAGCAGAGCAGCCAGTACTTTAGTTCATTGACCTTTGGCAGAGTACCTTCCAGTTCCCCCTGGACAGTTCCACGGTCCGTGTTCATCACCCAGCCACGTACACCATTTGATAACGCCAGCGAACGGGTCGCTCGACGCAGCTTTACACCCTGCACCTCTCCGAAGACCTCGAAGCCACACGTGAAAATTTGATCCTCGAATCTATTCATTTTTCTAAAAGATTGCGGATGAATTAAACTTAATTTTCGGGTTTTTCCTAATATATTTTCTAGATATGTGAGTAAGTTTCGGTTCTGTTGCAAGGCCTTCTTAGTTAATATCATATAACACCTTGGGAGCATTCAACTATACATTTATTATATTATTTTTTATACTCAACACTCTGACATGTAGAACATTTAATTGTACTCCTTCAACTCAATTAAAAAATATGTAGTAAATGGAAAATTTAGGAAAAAATTTTAGGAATATATCTTCTAAGTTGTTCCTTAAATTCGATTTAGAGAATTGATAAGCTTTAAAATGGAAATTTTCCCAAATTTTAGGAATATATCTTCTAAATTGTTCTTTTAATTCGGTTTTGAAATTCTATATAAGCCAAGAAGATGTTTTAATTTCTAGGGGAAAGAGTTAGATATTTAATTTTATACTTTTCAATATATAATTGTTATTTTTATATATTTTCAGGTTTAATTTTAATGTTATTTTAGTTTTAAATTTAACGTAATGTATTCTAATGTTATTTAAAATTTTAAATTATTTTGGTCAATATTTTTTAGTTGATGTTAAATAAATAAAAATGGAACACAAACTTTAACTATTTTTTGTAGATTTTCAGATCTTGATGGACAGAAATAGATGTGTGATTTAAGCTTTGTATACTACCTCTTTAGTGTCAATAAAGGACTTTATTTCTTATATAACACATGCTACTTCTTCAGAGAGATTTTCCCCCATTTTGTCTATGTACTTGTGTGGGAAAGTGATTTCTTATTGTGGGAAAGATGGAAATGGAAATGACTTGTGGATTGGGCTTTCTTTGCTTGCTTAGTGCTTCTATTGGCCGCACCCTCCTGGCTAATCACATTGTATCAGTGTATCATTGTCCTATTGCCATATCCATATCCCATATCAGCACTGGGGACTCATAAATCACATGCCACACATACAAACACACACAGAGACACACAGAGACACACACATGCCGCCAAGTTCATCTCATGGCAATCCAATCAACTGACAATGCCACAAAAGTTAGCAACCACCGTCTTGCCAAATGTCCCTCCACCTTTATACTCTCTCCCTCCAATTTGCCACCCCCTCTCCATCCCCCTTGTGACAACCACCTATGTCTGTATGGCTGCAAAACAATAACTAGCGAGATAAACAGACAACATTTGGCGGTAATGCAAACGTCGCGTCGCTGCTGACGACGATTCTATGGCAAATATTTAATATGATATTTATGGTGAATGCGGGCGACGCGCGGGCAGCGCGGCAGACCAAGACTAAGGCAGAAGCAGAGACAGAGGTAGAGGCAGAGCAAAAAGGCCGGTGATAAATGACTACAGCGACAGCGACAGCGTTACCGTCAGCGTCAGCGTCAGCGACACTGTTGCCCACCACCTCCAACTGCTATGTCAAAGCAGCGCAGTCGAGATGGCAGCAGCGACGCGACGTGCTCATTCAAATGTAACAGCACGAGCCGCTGTTGCCATTCGTTGAGCCGAAGGTGAGCAAGCCAAATTAAACAAGCCGAAGCGCAAAAAAAAAAACAAACACAACTCAACGCTTGAAGGGATTTTGTTGCTATTTCTGTTGTTGTTGTTTACTGGGCAGCAGCGCAACTTTAGCAAACTGCGCTTCAATTGCGACGCATAAAACTTGACTTGAGCTAAACGAACAGCAGCAGCGGCAGAGAACACAGAGCGAGGTCAGCGTCGTCGCTTTTAACAGTACAAAAGAGAGGGAGAATAAGAATTTATGCAAAGCTAAGCTTAAGCCAATGCTGTTAACTGCAGTCTTGCAGCTGTTAATAACAGTAGCTTGCTCGATCCCCAAAGTTAACAGCAACACTTGTATGTTAATTAATACTTAAGTATATAATGTAATTGCTACTTAATTTCAACAAAGATTTCTTTCAAATGGCGCCACACATAGTACGCATACAAATAACAAACAAAATGAAAAGTACAGTCTACAGTTCAAAGTATTACAGATATTTGTACATCTATTATGTATGTGTATACATATGTATGTACATACATACATATATTTTCTAATTGAAATGCAAATGGAAAGCTAAATACTAAAATTAGCTTAAATATAAAAGTGAAGAGGCCACGCCAGCAGCAACAACAAAATTCAAATTTCAAAGAGCGGAAAAAAAGCCAGCAAATGAAAATTTTTCAACGATAATTCAAACGCAATATGTAAACACTTCAAATCTGGGCGATGATGATGAAAAATAAGAAGAAGAAGAAGAAGAAGAACAAAAACAGAACTATTAATGTAAATGTGTGTGTGTGTGTGTGTGAGGGAACCAAAATGTAAAGAAAGAAAGAAACAAGTGCAACAGCAACAGTGCAGTTAGCAGCGCAGCTGGCCGAGACGCAACTGCAACTGCTACTGCAGTGGGTGGAGACCAAGGCGACGTCGCGTCGCTGCCACGCTTGGCGTTAGGTATTTCGGCTCTGCTAGTCGCGTCTCAATTCGCCGCGTCTCGGCTCACCTCACCTCACCTTGCCTCGCCTCGCCTCACTTCGTCTCATCTCTGCTTGCCGTTGGCTTTTAATATCGTCACAGACAAGTGAAAACTGACTTTGTTTGTTTACACGATGACACAATTCTAAATCTCTTTCTCTCTCTCTCACTCTCTTCGTTTCTCCTTTGCTTGAGCTTTGTTTGCCAAGGTTTGAGGTTTACGATTTGATTTTATGTCACTCTCAGCTCATGATTTGATTAAGTTACAGGATAAGACCGACTAGAACTTGATATTTAACCTTTCAAGGTACTTAATTCTCCACATTATTTATCTAACTATCATTGTGTGGATATCTTAACGATTGCAATCTTTTCGAGTCGAGTTCTTGCGCCATTTCGTTGATTATAATTATCATTCGATAAATATCTTAAATATAAACAGTTGAACTTATGTACTGGGGAGTTCCTTCAAGTCATATAAATTGAATACAAACAGAAATTCCTTTTCATATGATTGGAATGTTTAAGATACTTAAGATGATTGCTCAATATTATTTATAATTTCTCCACTCCCACAATTGTATTCAAATAAAACTGATTTTGTGGTATAGTAAAGCTAGTTTCATTTTTTTTAAACATCTAAAAATCTTAAAATTGATTAAAAAAAATATTTTATGAATACAAATTGAAATTACTTTTCAAATTGTTTGCAAAAATATGAATGGAATGTGTAAGATTCTTTAGATGATTGCTCAATATAATTTCTAATGTGTCTACTCTTATTTTAATCTCTTTTTTTTTTAAAATACATTAAAAAAAAATCAATTATTGAAGTTATTTAAAATATAATTTTCTTCTCACAATTTAAACGATAATTCTTTGATCAAAATGACTTCCAGACCTTTGATCAGCATCTTATCTAAATGATTGCTCACTTTTCAGATATTTTCAAGATATTTCTAAATGATTATGATTACAATTTCTCTATAATTTCTCAGATATAACAGTTTCGTTATCTGGTTCCACTTCCCTTTCCATTTAACATTGGCACTCGCATTTACATTTACGCTACTTACGTACTTTTCAGCTTAACATTAAATGCTCGCGACACTTAAAATGAGACTCACCTGTAATGAGAAAGAAAGAGACAGAATACTGATTAACAAATGCAGCGTAAACGCAACTCGAATGATAAATCAACTGGCTAAAAATACAACAATAACAACAACAGCAGCAGCAGCAATAATAATTACAAAGCAACAACAGCGCCAACACCGACGTTAACGTTGACGTTGACGCTGGACGCTGACGTCGACGCCAGCGGCCAAATAAGGCAAACAATTGCAAAAAATCTGCATGTGGCTGCCGTGCGCGACGCCACAAAACGTAGCTAAAAATATTTCTGCTCGCTTAGATATCCAAAATTAGCTGGCATGGCGCACACGATGCGACGCGACGCGACGTCAGCGGTGGCGACGCTGTCGACGTCACTGTTGAACCGACGCCGCCGCTGACGTTGGCAGCAGGTTGGCAGAAAGTCTGCCACTGATAACGGGAAATGGCATGCCAGCAGCAGCAACAACAGTGTCGACTACTCACCCACACACATACACACACACACATACCTACACTCTCTCTCTCTTCCTAAAAATCTCTCTCTTAACTACACTGATAAAAAAAGATTTTAAAATAAAATATGGTAACAGAACTAAGAAGATATTTATGCTTATATTAAGAACTGAGGTTTTATTATTAATTTGGTAATGGTCTTATTTTAAGAAAAAAAGGGGTAAGATGAATATTTTTGATTTAAGAAGTTGGTATTTTTTTTCAGTGTAGTAGTAGCAGTTGCCGGCAGGTGCCTCTCGCTCTTCATGCGACGCTTACGCCAAAATAAACAAAACAAATGTAAAGTGCGCCCCCTTTACGACGTTCGTTATGCTGCGCCTCCTAACCCACCCTTGGCATGCCCTTCCCCTTTCCTCTCGACTCCGTAATCGAAGGGCCCGGAGCCGAACGAGCCATGAAAATAAATATGTGGGCATAACAAAAAATGAAAATTGTACGCGAAATGTGCCGCAAATGGCAGCAGATTTGCCATTAAAATGTACACAGAGGCTTTATATTATTCACTGAGAACGTCAGAGAGCGGGAGAGTAGGTGTGTGTCTGTGTGAGGGTGAGTGAGAGTAAGAAAACATAGACAAACAGTCGCAACATAACAAAAGAAATTGACAAAACATACAACACAAGCTGTGGGGGCGACTGCTAACAGAGCACTGTTAAGTACCGCTGTTAGTTAACAGTGCGTCACTTAAAAGTGACTTGAGAACAAATTGCAATTGAGACAATAATAAACTAATTAAATTGTTTACAGATAGAATTGAAGATTATTATTAAAATTAATTAATTATAATTTCAATAATTGTACTATGTAGCTGTGCATTTTAAATGCAAAAATATCAGAGAGTATACCAAAAAAGGGTCAATAAGATATTTCAACGATAAATACAGGGTATCTTTCAGTCTCTTTCGCTTGCTTGTCGACATCTCAGTTGTTTTTTATTTCAGCTCTTCTTTTATGCTATACTAAAGTTTTCATTGTATGCTTTGTTTGGCAGAAAGCCAACTAATGAAAATTATACAAAATAATTGAGACTGAAGAAAAAAGGAAAAGTTTGCTTAACTTTTAGTGCACTTTAATTTGTACATAAATAAAATGTATTTCAATTCAGCACTGGCTTCTTCATAAATCAGAGAAAAATTGAAAATTGCACATACGTACTGTGGTACGGCTGACTAATATTTAAATAACTCTGCAGTTCCAACTGTTGTTGTTATTGTTGTCAAATGTCGAGTGTTGCATCTGTTTTGAAAATTAATTAATACTATATTTTACACGTAAGTGGAAAAATAAATCATCAACAATGGCGAACAAAGTCGGAATTAAATATAAAAAAAAACTACAAAAAAAATACAAGAAAATATGTGGAAATTTGTACAATACTATGCATTTGCATAGAAAACATGAATTAAATAAAAACTGTACATTTATCATATATTTTTAGCATGTGCAGCGTATACAAAATCAAAAACTGCAAAATTGTGGCATTTTTAATGCAAGAATAAATTTTATGAGGAAGATAAAGAGTAGAAAACAAATTTGAAACATATTCCTGTGACCTATTTATGTGTATTGTATTGTATTGTACAATTTACTGCACGCATGTAAATTATTGACTTTGACAGTGTGAAAAATAGTAAAATTACAAGAGAGCAAAAAATGTATAATATTTAAATGGGAATTTGTTTATGTATAAAAATGCAAGTGATAGCCAACAGCGACGTGTTGACAAATTCAATTAGCCTGGCAACAAGAGTCGACCAATAGATGACAACAACGACAGGAGAGCAAAGTGCGCGGTAGACGTATTTAAATGTGTGAAATGAAAATTGAATTATGGAAAAACTATTTAAATAATTGATGGCATCATGTTAAAGGATATTAAAAGGTTAATATTTGTATGGTATAATAGTAAACAATATTAGAGATAAGAAACTGAAATAAAAATAAACGAATGCCAACTTTTACACATAACAACTAAAGTTATTTCATGCCTTTGGCCATACATTGCGTATACGTAATGTTAGTGATTTAAAAACTTTTAAAAAAACGCCTGCAAATGATACAAGAGAAAATCAGCTTTAAGCTCATTTAAACGGTTGAGTTTTGCTCCTTAGAATATTTCCATATTAAGTATACGCCAAGTGCAACAGATAAACATATATTTAATTAAATAATCATAAGTTAAGTTAGTTGCACTCTTTAACAATCTGCTGGATCAAAACCCTTATTATAAGCAATTTCTTATAAGTATCGGCAACACGATTTGCAATCAACTTAATTGAATTTTGTTTTGATGTCGCCTTTAAAAAGTGAGCGAAGAAGGAGAGCTAGATAGAGAGTGTGTAAGAGAGGTAGAATAACGAAAGAAGCTTTGCATTTTTAATACCCTGTAGGAACTTAACATTTTCAATCGTTGTGAAACATAAATAATATATTGATAGTAGATTGATAATATATTAAGTAATTATTTTTTAAAAATGTAACAACATTTGTTGTTAATTTAAAAAGATTACGATAAAATCCTCAATTTTCCTACACTTTTTGAGAAATACCGAATCATACTATCATACTTCTACCAATACTAATAAAATACTAATACTCTTTGATCTGATTAGGTTTTTCTGGGTTTTCCCCAATCCTTGCAACAAATTTTTGAATTCCCCCTCTTAAACTTTTTACTATATTTTCACTTACAAATTAAAATTTATTATAATATAATTTAATTTATAATTTCACATTTGAGTTTTATAATTTTATTTAAAATTTAATTAAAGTTTTTTCTACCTGTCGATTGTTTTTAGTTGACGTAAATAAATAAAACTAAAGCTGTCTTTGAATTTCAAATCATATAATTTGAGTATTATATAATAATAATACAGAGCATGCGCTAGTCGAGTTTATTATGCCATCATGCAACTGCAACTGTCTTGGCTGTCTGTTGTCAAGTGGATTTAATAGCTGCAACGAAGACGGAGACGACGATGACGATGACAACGACAACGAAGACGGCAACATCGACAACGACAACGACTGACGATGACATCGTGTACGATATTCAATTAGACGTCGTCGTCTTTTAATGAAATTAAATTTAACTCCATTTGTTTATTTATTTTGTTTGTGCTTTCATTTGTTTATATGGCAAAAATCAGTTAACTCGATAAAGGCGGCAGCTTAGATGAGAAGAATATGGAAAAGGCGAAGCTCTGACCCGAAATTGGAAACGAGATGTGGCAACTGTGACAACGTTGTCATAAATCCCAGCTTATTAGGGTCAAGTGGAAATCATGAAATATACAAGAGCCCCGCCTCCCATTTAGGGTGTTGCAGTGGGCAGTGGGGCAGAAAAGGGGGGTGCAACCAATTAACAGAGGCAGAGCCAAAAACTTTAAACATTTTCAATAAGTAAGTTGAGTGGCCCAAAGACAAATGTCACAAGGGATACGAGACTGTTGCCCGTTGTTGTTGCTACACTGAAAAAAAAGATCAACCTCTAAAATCAAGAACATTCATCTTAAATATTTTGTTCTTTAAATAAGACCATTTTAAGACTAAATTATTAATACTAAGAATATTAATCTAAAAATTCGCAGTTCTTAATATAAGAATTAAAAATCTTAAATTGTTAAGAAAATATAAATATGTTATATTTAATATGAAGACATATAAGATACCAAAAGAAAATATATCTATATCAAAAAAAAAAAAAAAGCTTTCACAGTTTAAAAAACACACTTATTCTTATTTTAAATGTTCTTAAAATCAAGATGTGTTTTCTAACTTTAAGAATTTTATGTTCTCGACGCATTTTTTAGACCAAAATTCTTAGTTCTCCGATCAAAATCTTAATTTTAGAACATTTTTGTAATCAGTGTACTGATTTTATTGCAGGACATGCGCACATCACAGGGCTTTAAGCCAGGCCACAAATTGCACACACACACATTGGAAAAAGGGGGCTTGTAATGTGGCATGTTTTGTAGATGAGGCACAAGAATTGTAGTCGGAGTTGGAGTCGGAGTTAAAGGCTACACGAATAGTAAACACAGTACACAGCGTTACCTCAAAAACTTGGAAGATTGTCGTATCAGTAGACAAGATAGTTAGGGGTTGCTATCGAGTGTACAAGGGGGGTAACAGGGAGGGAGGGAGGTATTCGTGTAGATAGAGCATATGCCCCTAGAACCTTTGACGGCTGCTCGCTTCACTGTTTTTTTCTTCTTCTTATTTTGTTGGGTAATGTAGACAAATTTTTATCGCTTGCTAAAGTTTTGGCAGGGGCGTCGTCGAAAGGGGGGTTGGAGTTAGGGAGTTAGGCCAAGCTAAGAGTGTTGGTTAAGACTTGAAAGTGTGACTTTGCCTGACGTTAAATAGGCTGTTTGTGTCGTTAATAATAATAGTTATGATTATGATTATGTTGATGGTGATGAGTGCCGATGAGGCAAGTTGATAGCACAGCAGGAACACAGTTATGAGTGTGCTGAAGAGCAGAGGGTGAAAATGTGCTGACAACCAACAGAACAGCTAAAAGAAAAATCCAAAGTCTGCCAAAAGTTCAATGAAACTTATTAATTTAGTGGCAATTATGTATAATGAAAATCAAAGCATGTTAAAAGAGAGTCTTAAGAGATGGTGATATATAGATTAATAAATAGCGAGAGATATTGATTGGATTAAGAAGAGTGTGTATACAAATACGTTAAGTTTAATAGTATAAAAATGATAGAAGTTTAAATTGGGAGACATTAAAAAATCTAATAAAATTATTAGTTATTTATTTTAAATGTAAAAAAATTTAATTTACTGGCAATTATTTATAATGAAAATCAAAGCATGTTAAAAGAGAGTCTTACTAGATGGTGATATATAGATTAATAAATAGCGAGAGATATTGATTGGATTAATATGTTAAGTTTAATAGTATAAAAATGCTAGAAGTTTAAATTGGGAGACATTAAAAAATCTAATAAAATTATTAACTACCTATTTTAAATGAAAAAGAAAAGTTTTAAATATATTATATTTCAGGTAATTTTATTTATTTAGTTTTATTTAAATTTAAAGTTTATTAAAAAAATTTTAGTCTAAAAAAATCGTATTTGTATTTAATTTCAAATTAATTTTAATTTTCAATTGAATTTTTAAATTTTTAGCTGTACTTTAATGCATTTACAAAAATGATTTTCTTCATTTAACAAAAATTAATGAATATTAAATTTGCTGAAAGATTTCTGTGTTTAAATACACAAATCAATCATTAAAAAAGTTAATGAATATTAAATGTGCTGAAAGATTTTTCTGTTTAAAAACACAAATTCAATAGAAACTAAAAACTATATTTGAAGCCTGTTTCTTTAACTGATTGCATTACGGTTGAGTTCTTAACTGGGTTAGCAGTTAAGATTCTCCCTCTCTCGCTCTATTGGTCTCTGGCAAAAGTCTGGCCACTTTACCTTGCATGCAAAACAACAGCACACGATTGAAAATCAATTAAAAATCTTTGAATAAGCCCAACAACAATAAATTCAAAAAAAAAAAAAACAATGAAAAGTCGGCCCAAATTTGTAAAAAACAAATGGCGCACACACGCTGGTAAAGGCACACTCCTCTCCTTACTTCTCCCCTACTCTCCTCCCTTAATCTACAGCTGGCTGTCCCTAATCATCAGCAAACAAAAGTCAAATCAAAAGAGAAGCCAGAAGAAGCAGCAAAGATTTTAACCACAATGCGGCGCAACAGGGAAAGTGAGGTGGCAGCGGGGGTGTAGCCTAGAGGGGGAAGATAAAGCGGGGAAGAGGGGACCCAGAGGAGTGCAGCAGCTAATAAGCAAAACGTCAACGACGCCGACGACAACGTTGCAAGCGACTTCCAATTATTTTTTATATTTTTGCAGCAACAAAAGCAGCTGCAGCAGGGGGTGGGTGGGGGTAGAGGAACCCGAGGGGAGGGGGTGGCGACAAAAGTGGATTATGTGGCTGCTGTCGTATTTTTCCTGTGCTCTGTTAGAGGCGTGCGTGAAAAGTGGGCGCGGCAGCTCGTGAGGCGTGCACTCAACGTTTTCCCTCCGATTTTTTTTAATATTTATTTTTTGCTTTTCTTTTGCTCGGAGGGAGCAACGCTGCACTTTTCATTGTTGGTTACCACAGCAACGGCAGCAACAACAACTACAACAACTACAACAACTACAATATCATTCATATCATCGTGCTCTAATTGAGCAATATCTTTCGCTCTGCCTGAAATAAAACATGCAGCGAATATTAAAATAAATTCACATTTTTGAGAAAATCTTTTGCATTGCAAGTGCTTAATTAGAAGATGCAAATTAATTGCTCAGTCAATGCTAATTAGTCGATAATTAAATAGAACTTGAATTGCAATTGCAATTTACTGGCCCAGTGTGCACAGTGGGCAAAGTGTCATCAGTTGATGAACAGGAGCTGAGCACAAATATTGAGTTGTTCATGGTGCAAACAAAGCTTTTAAGCTTCGTTGAGTTTAACACAAATACACACACACATACACATACACGAACACAGAGCACGAAGAGCCGACAGTCGCCTCACGAATCGAGTCGTTGTAAACGAGTGTGGATAACAAAATTGGAGGGGGGGTAGGGAACAGAGGAGCAGGGGAGGGACAAAGTAGTTCATATGAGACACAGGGTGTCAGTTGACTTGATGGACAGAGGAGGAGGAAGAGGAAGAGGGGCAGGGCAATGTTGCTGGGCACACGTTGTTCGCCATATGCGGCACAGCTTGAGGGCAAGGGAGGGGGGGGGCAGCTTGAATCTTTGGCTTGTGGGCAGGGACAACACACACACACACACACACATACAGTGTGCCATTGCCTATAAATACAGTGGGTGAAACTGAAATTTATTTACTTATTTATATGCGACTAAAAGCAGTCGGCAATTAAGTTAAAATTAAACTAAAAATGAATAATTCTTTAATAAATAATAATAAATAATTATAATTAAAAACTGAAACGATGCACAAATTCTAGTCAGAAAATAATTGAAAATCGAGATATTTCTGTGGTATTTTACAGCACTGTCAATTATTTTTGAAAATAAACTATAGAGTAAATCAAATAACGATAGCATTCAATATATAATCAATTTCAATTTTAAAAGTAATTTACGTGAATAAATTATTAAAAATGCTTTAAAAATTCATTTATTGTTGGAACATTTAAATATAACGATCGTATTTATCAATTATCTATATCTGCAATGCGAAGAGATATACAAATTCTGAGCAGAAATTAATTGAAAATCAAAATTACAAAATTTTGAAAATAAACTATAGAATTTATTAATTATCGATTGTTTTCATCATGTAAAAAATTTTAATTTCAAATTAATTTACATAATAAAATTAATAAAAAATGCTTTATCAATTCATTTATTGTTCAAACATTTAAATATAACTATCGAATTTATCAATTATCGATAGCTTACGATATTTTAACGTTTTTAGAGTCAAATGTATCTAGTTAAATTAATGAATTTTTAACAAATTGACTTGTCAGCTGTATTTGGTGCCACTGTGCATGTAGCACGTGGCGTATACTTGACATTACATTCGCCCAACACATTCGAACTCACTCGCACACATGCTTATGCCACATGCACTAGCGCTAGCTCTCTCTCTCTCTCTCCCTCTCACTCACTCGCTCTTACTGTGTCGGCATCTCTTTCGCTCTTCCGCTGGGCTGCGTTTTGCAGACAAATTTCTATAAATTATGCATTGTGTGTGTAAACACGACAAGTTGAATTGAAATTACGGATTTAAATGCGAACCAAAGAAATTTTATAGCCACTCACCATGTACATAAATATATATATGTATGTGTGTGTGTGTGTATATATTGAGTATGTGTGTGTGTGTGTGTATTTCCCTCTTTATGAGTCTTATTGTTTTAGTTAATAGTGAGCCTGCACCCTCTACAACGGTCTAGCTCTAACCTCTGACTTTTCATCCTGGACAGTTGGGCAATTCTCTCTCCCTCTCTTTATCTCTCTCTCTCATTTTTGTTTCATCTGCCGACTCAGCAGCAATAAGAACAACAACAGCAATCTCATAAATTTAATTGTTTAAAGTGAATTTCGCCGCCGTTCATTGCAAAAAATTGTCCAGTTGTCAGTTGTCTCTTTTAGGTCCCCACTCTTTGTCCATTTCCCCTCCACCACCGTCATCGTTGTCGTTGTTGTTGTTGTTGCTGTCGTTGTCACCTTTTGAACTTCCGTTTTTTGCTTTTTTTCAACGTCGTCGTCGTCGTCGTTGGCGGCGTCTGTTGATACGTTTGACTGTCACCCCGCCCGACTGTCCACCCGTCCGTCTATCTGTCTGTTTGTCCAGCCGACAAAAGTTCACTCAGACGTAAATTTTTCTACATATCATTGGATGGGCTCATTGTTGAAGCTGTCCCGCCTTCCCGCCCCAATTTCCCTGCGCCCACCCCCTTTGACACCTTTTCATCGTCTGGCTTCAAGCTCGATTCATTAAACATTTCTATTTGTTGTCGCTCATTCGTGTTGTTGTTGTTGTTGCTGTTGTTGTTGTTGTTGCTGCTGCTGTGACATTTGTTTATTCGTAAACGTTTCGTCATCGTTGACATTGATGACGACGTCGCCAGTTTCAGTCGTTCGTTGTCTCAGCCCCTCCTCCTTCCCTTCCCTTCTCTCTCCCTCTTCCTCGCATTGTGACATTTGCTTTGTTTTAAACCGAATGTTTATTTATAACATTTCAACGTAGACAACAACAACAACAACAACAGCAACAACAACGACAAGAAAACAACAGATTACAAAAGAATACGTCAATGAAAATTCGCGATAACTTCAGGATATATTTTCCCGCTTAATGAATTATTATCGCAGAATTACAAGTTAAAAGAATTCAAGGTTCTACGAGTGCACAATCAATGGAAAAAACCAGGGACTGCAGCGATTGTACTTTAAATTTAAATTTAAAATATCATTGTATTTAATAATATCATTGCACTTTTCAAGTAAGGAGTCTAAACATATTTAATATTCAAATAAAAATGACTTATTCATTTTTATCAGAATACTATAAAAATATCGTATTTTTCATCTAAATAAAAAAGTTATAAATAAATCATTTTATTTTAAAAGTCGTATTAAACTTCATAATTTTATATTTTTTTGTAAATATTGTCATTTGTTGTTAAAGTCACATTTTAAATTTTATAATAACACAATATTTATTATATTTATTACTTTTAGTACTTTTTGGAATTTCTTTTATTTTTGATCATTATCGTAAGTTTCTATTTTTGGTATATGTATTCAATTTTTTTATTAATATTATAAAACATGAAAAATAACTTTGATATTTAAATTTTTGTTACAATACAATAAGAAAATGCAATTCTCCTTGGTCACATTACAAGTGCAAAAACCACTTCGAAATTACTTAATTAACTACTTCGAGAAGTTATTTAATTAGAAGACATGACAAATGAATGAATTACACATCTTATGACTATTTCCGAATACGAAATGAGTGTATCAAACAAAGGCAATCGAATAAAATCGAATCGAAAGCCCAAATCAACTTGTGTCTCTGAGTCAATGAGGTGCAATGAGTTGAGCCTCAGCATCGTAATGAATAAATGAGCATACAATCAACCACACACACACATACACACACACACACACATACACACACACAACACTGACACGTGTGTGACATGTATGTGTATATGTGTTTACAATGTATGTGTGTATTTGTGCAGTTAATTTGCCATTTCCGCTTCAGTAAAGTAATGAAAAATGTTTTGCTGCCTCTACGAAACCCTGATATGAACCCCCTTCCCACCCCCTTTCATCACGTACCACCCTTCCGTAACTAACCCCTTGTGCAAGTGGTCAGCAGTGCCCATTGTTCCAAGTTAGCCAACGCTAATCACCAGCTAAAAGGGTAGCAGCATACATATGAGCATCGAGCATTGCGCATACGCCGCATAAGCCAACTTTGAATGATGATGATGAAATACCTTCGACTCGCATTAAATGACAATCAGTTGACGTTTATTCATCAAAGCGACGATTCCCAGAGAGAGCTTAGGACTCCCAACCCCTTTTTTATACTCTTGTGCACTCCTTGCTAGACTCTTCACTTAATATTAGAAAGGAACTATTTGGTTTATTAGCTAATTTAATTATTCAAGCTAAGTAAACTTACTAAATTATATACATATAGATATATTTTTTATTACCAATCAACAATCGTCCATCTTTAAGAACATCTAGTACTCAGAGACTCTAAGAGCTAGACACATCAGACTTGATATTTAGATTCCTGTATATCCTAAGCAGATCAAGTTTTTATATACCAGTTACAATATATATATAAGTAAATTTTATATGTAATATTATAGATAATACGTAATATATAGAATATATACAGAGTCTCTCACAGTCGGTTTCGCTCTATTCTAGCCTTTGTCACTAGTTTTCTTTCTGTTAAAATGCAAATAGCTGGCATCAAAAATGTCGCATCACAGTTTGAACTAAGACAGCAGGCAGTCCATAAAACAAGTTAATTTCACTGCAGGTAAAAGCTACCAACAACAACAACGGCAAATCTAATGAAGAACGTCTAACAACAATTTTATTGTCACAGCGGTCAGTGGGAGTTCGAGTTGGAGAGGGACGAACGACAAAAGCGAGAACAGAGACTGAAACGACGCCTTCAGGGCGGCCATTTGGTTATTATGTTGTTGATGTTGTCACATGTTGCATGAACATTGTCGTTATGCCTTGTTATGATAGCAATCAAGCGTTGCCAGATGCTTCAAATGTGAAAAAATGCCAAGCGAAGACACAAACTAGACGTTAATTGATCAGAAATTAAGTTAAAGCAGAGAAAAGTATTTAAAATGTCGCAGATATATGACAAAAATTTCTGTAATTAGAAATAGTACAGTTTAATAAATTCTAGTATATTTATTTAACTTATGTTAGGATAAATTTGCGGTTTATTTAGCGATGTTTACTTTAAAAAGCTTTCTACGATCCTTTTTCACAATCTATTTAATGGTTTTTTTACGTTTATAGATTTGACATATGTTAAGCAACATCTCAATTATATGGAAAGTCAGAAATAAGCAAATTTCGTGCTGTTATCTTTAGCATATGAGCTTTAATGGGGCTTTCTTACAACTTTTTACATTTTAAATAACTGTCAACTTATGTAACATGTAAATTTAATTTAAAGCAATTAACTGTAAAATATGAACTTTTAATGAGTTTTGTAATAGGTAAGAATATTTTAAATCACGCTTTTCATAACAGATTCAGCTAATGTTAAGTAACATCTGAATTGAATGTTAAGCCACTGCTAAATATAATATGTTTCAAGCTGTAAAAGACTCAACTTAAGTAACTGTTAAGTAACATATAATGTTAAACAGCTATGCAATAGATAATTTACTATATGAGCTTTTAACTCCTGATCATTCAAATAATCTTTTACCAACAATATAAACTTATGTTAAGTAAAATTTGAAAATTATTGCACAGTTTGAGATGTTTTAGCGTACAAATATCCTCATAGACTCATAGGGATTGGTTGAGATGGCTTTGTTTGGGTTAATTTTACATATGACTGAATAGAATGGCAGCTTCCCTAACTTCAGGCCCCAAATAATCCCCGGGTAAGCAGGCAAAAGCTCATTTCAAGTAATCGACACTCGCAGATTGAGAGAAGCTCGACACAAAATGCACCGTGTGAAGCAAGAGAAATGAAGCTGGAGTTAAAGGAGAGGAAGATGGAAAATGCCGACGCACAATGGTAACTGACGTCTGGCGTCGTTGTTAGCATTCCTCCTCCCCATACTCTTACTGCGTATTATAAAGGGGGCCAAAGCAAAGGCGACGTGGGTAAAGCTGGCAAACGACAGCCGACAAATCGAATCCACACCAAAAAGTGGTCGATGGAGTTGAGGATTGCATTGAGGTTTAGATTGTGCTGTAGGTGGATGTGGATGTAGATTCGGATCCGGATCGGGATGTGCATGTGACTGGTCGTAGGTCTAGTGACAACATTGTCAGCATTTATGATTGAGAAATTGCGGTAGCTTGTGGTTTGTTTGGTCAACGACTTTCCCACATGGTTGGAAATAGCACTTAAATTGAACGTAACTCCAAAACGGATACGTGATTAAACATAGCTGCTGTTACTAACGATTCCCAATTAAAATTGTAACAAATATTGTTAAGAATACCAAATTGGGACAAAAAAGTTAGAAGCATGAACTATGAACTACTACAACTATGAACCTTAAAATAATGAGTAAAGAAAAAATCCGAAATTTAATTCAAAATAGATTTTATCCACAGTTTTCCTTATTTGAATTTCCTAGTGTGTTTTTGCCTTTTGTTTAATTTTCTTATCTCAATTTTGGTTTTATTTAAATTATATGTTGAAGTTTTGTCTTTGCTTTTAAAATTCTTATAATAAGTAAGCAAAAGTTACCGTAATAAACAGCACTAACAATAAACAAAACCGTTAAATTATTTGAAATTTTTCATTATTTATTTAAGTTGTGCTTAGTACAGTTTCGTTGACTCTAATCTAGATAAATCCATCAGGTTCTATCACGGAAAATAAAAAAAGGTGACAATCCCAAATTTTAATTGTCAGTTACAGACATTAAAATGAAGAGAGAAAAAAGACAGACCTTTGCTTTGAAGCATACAAATTTAATTAAATTAATTAGCTAAAATGTTAAGCGTAAGGCAAATTTATTGCTGAGCTACAAAAGCAACAGCCGCAAATTCAGATGAGAAGAGCTTTAAAGCGAGCTAAAGCGATTTGTGGGTCGTCAGAAGCGAGCTAGGAGGGAGGGGTGAATAGAGGGGGGTAAATAGGCGCATAGAAAATAAAAGTAAGTAGACAAATACATATACACAATACACACATACACAGAGAGAGACGCTGAGCGAGAGGCAACTTCAAAATGAGTTTATCGATTTTAAGGCAAGTCGAGGCAAGGGTAGTGTGTTAGGGGTTCTAGGGAGGGGTGGGGTAGGGTAAAGGTTGCCTGCTGTTAGCTTCTTTTCAGCTATGTATGTGTGTGTGTGTGTGTGTGTGAGGATGGCTTGATGTATGTAAAGGAGACTGGAAAGACAAGCGGCAGGTGCAGAGCGGAAGCTAAAGAAGCAGCCTCATTCATTTCACACACAACGGGTGTGTGTATTTGTATGTGTGTGTGTGTGTGACTACATGTGTATGTGTGTGTGTAAGCCCTCCACTTGATTTCCATGCAATTTTCAATAAATTCACACAACGTGCATAAAATAAAAGTGAAAAATCTGCATTATTATTTAAGGGTTACAATTTTAATGTATATATGTACATATCCATATATATGTATATATTTAAAAGGGGAGACAGAGCTTAAAAGCACAAAAACCCAACCCCATACCCTAAACCTAATTTACTGCTGGTGACTTTGCCGTTACGCCTTTGTCTTGTTTATTATTTTGTGGCCTGGCAACAAACGTGCAGCAATTAAAATGTGCAAGACAATTGGAAAAAAAGACTAAGTAACCGGATTTAGGGTATTGTATAACCAAGAGCTTTAGCTGTCAATTAAAACTAAGCTTTTTTCCTGTTAGGGGCTGTGTAAAGCTCTATTTGAGTACTCGCCTCAATTTCGTTGCTCAAAGTGCAACAGAAAATTGCATTATTAATATGCAATGAAATTTGCCAAACACAATAAATAAAAGATGTAAATTTTCAAATATGAATTTCATCCCCTCCCTCTACTACCCACGACTCTTCTTCACATCGTTTCCTAGCTTAGCTTGACTCAGTTGCTACCCTAAAAATCTCGTCTTCTGCCTTTACCCTTTTAGGCCACAGCAACTAACGCATGAAAGCCTTTGAAGTGCGCCAAACACACACACACACAAACACACATATGTCTTCTATGTGTGTCTTGTGTGTGTGTACTTGTATTATACGAACCAAATGAGAGTGCAATCCACCAGCGAGAGATATGCATAGCAAACGGAGGTCACCAGGTGAAAAGTTGCATAGTTGATACCACTGTGCACAGTGGTAAAATTCAGAAGTATATACAGCAACAAATAATCGATAATCCCGACTCAAAATTTCTTTATATTAATGTAGTAATTGAAAAAAAATTATATCAACAATTAAAATATTATATCAAACAATTCAAAAAATGAAAAATCCTTAATACGAGTACTATCGAAGCTTTCGTTGGAAGACTTAAGTAAACTATCGATATACTATCGATTTTGAATTTTTAATAATCAATTTCTTTAAAAACCGCATTAAATATTTATATATTTAACGTCAACTAAAAGCAGTTGACATACAATTTTCAAAATTAAAATAATAATTCAAATTACAAATATTGTAAACTGAAAAAAAAATATTAAAAAATTTATGTAATTTATTTGTAATTTAAATGATCTAACATTGTTGCTAGGATTGGGAAGAACCCAGAAAATACCCAAGCAGATCAGAAAGTATTAGTATTTTTATTAGTATTGATAGAAGTATTAGTATTAGTTTTAATACGGATAAATTTACTATTAGTATTAGTATGATAGCATGAAAGCAGCTTTTATTAAAAAAGTTTCAGTATGAACTTTAATGACATTTCTCAATGAACTATTAGCATTATTATATGATTATTTCTATTACTGAAAATAAGTCATAAACTATTTTATATGTTTTCATTTTAAAGGGGATTCTTAAAAGAGATTTACTTTATACCTATTGATGTTCGCTTGCATTCGAACAACTGCAATCGCTGACTTTGCCTTGTCAGTTTTATTTTTTGAGGGGTCTTTGCAATGGCAATGCCTTCGAAATGGGAATCGATTTTGTTAAACAACCAGTCGCAGTTCCAACAGTAGCAACGCCAAAGCTACTCAACTTCTTCTCAGCTCCCATTTCTGTGCTTTCATTTGCCCATTTTCCAAAACAAAAAATGAAGTAAGGAAAAGACACAACACGCAAAGGGGTGCGCTCCCAAGGTGCGTTGGGTGGGGGAACGGGGGAGCCGACTCAAGTGGAGGGTGCCATTTATTTGTTGGGGCTGTTTTCGGTCTGTAGTCGGAATCGGAATCGGAGTTGGAGTCAGAGTCGGAGCCGATGTCGGCTCGAAGATAAATGATGCATTTTACAAATTTGTATAACGCAAAAACATAAATTATGCACATTGTTAGGTACATTATTTAAAGGCTGGCCACGCCCACATAGGTCGCAAAGACACGATACGGTTGTTATAAGTTGAGCAATTACAAACAACCCATAAAGAAGCTATTTTAAACTAAAATTAAGCAAGTTGAGAGCTTAAGAATCTAGTTTAAAGGCATTCAGCACATATTCTAAAGCTTATTGAGCTGGACAAGATTATCTTGACTTATCCGGAAGAAACCGATTTTATCCGCAATCACTTAAAGTTTGCCGAAACAATAACAAACCTATCAAAGATATAATTTATCATTACGAGTATTTTTTTAAGTATCCAAAGCTTTAAATTATTTAGACTAGCACATTATCATTATCCAGCTTTATCCGCAGCTATCAGCAATTATCCCAAATTGATCGGCTTTTATTGTAACAAAGACAAAGCCAACCATATCATTATCCGGATTTATCTGGAGCTACTGCAACTGTGAGAAATTTTTCACAAGCATGCAAATTAGTCAAAGATTCAGTATTATCCGGAATTATCTGCAGCTATAACAATGTTTCCAAAAATATCCAGCTGCAGTCAAAACAAAGTCATGGGTTTCGTTGACACATATTATCAGTATCCGACTTTATCGGGAGTTATCCGAATTTATCCGGAGTTATCCGAAGCAACATTTCACAACAAGTGTAAATGTGAAGCAATTTGCAAAGATAAAATCGCAGTTATATATGTAGTGCACAAAGTTAAAGCACCTCAAGTTGCATAGGTAAACAATGCCACAACAATAACAACGCCGCTGAGTTTGATACGATACGCCAATAATATGTTGTCACTTGTCAATCAAGACAACAACAACAACGACAACAACTAGGCAATCCACACTTGAAACAACGGCACAGAAACTGCCAGACAACTCGCTCAGTTGGGGGTTGGGTGAGGGGTGGATCACTTTCAATAGGGTAAATGGAGTTGAGGCAGGCAAGAGAGTTGAAGGGGGGACATGCAATCTTTTTTTTAGGAACGCTTTGACTTCTTGACTGACGTCTGTCAGAAAATGCCACCACGTGAAGTGAAAATTGGCAGCAACAACAGCAACAAATGCAACAAAATGCAAACAATGAAAACGAAGACGAAACCAATAAAAAATAACAACGACAATAGCAACAAAAAGTAAAAGAAAGAAGGAAAAAAATGTGCAACACGCGACTTTCCCAAATAAAAAACGCATTATAAACAATATGTTTTAGTTTTTTGTTGCTTATGTTGTTTCTGTACTATTGCTGTTGTTGCTATTGTTGCTGCTTTCTTGTTTTGCATGTTGCACCGGCTGCGTCGACGTTGGCCGCCAATTGTTGGCCGTAATTTGCAGTGATTTTCACTGCCAACCGCAGCAGAGGCGACAACAACAACAACAGCAGTAAAAGTTTTCCAATTCCAAAATAGAAAAAGAAAAGAAAAGTGAAAAGCCTAGAGAGTTTAGATTGGGACCCCCTCTGAGCCATGGACGCGGTCGATGGACAGTCAGTCATTAATTCATTTGCGCATTTTTAATGCTACCTGTCGAGAGACGAGAGATAAACGGATGAGTGAATAACTGGGCAGCTGAGACGGGAGAAATTTCGAGAGAGAGAGAAGCTCTTCAATAAATATGAGGTCAACTAATAGGATAAACTTGCTTATAAGCTAATGTTCTATTCTATTCATCTCTATAGGAAAAAGAAAATTTAAAATATCAATAGAAAATGGATATCCTAAAAAATAAAATATTCAAATTATCAATTTGATAGGGAAAAACATATTAAAAGCATTAAAAAATATTTAAGTAATATATCATAGAGTTTCTAATACTTTAAAAATTGTCGAAAGGTAGTGAAAATAAGTCTCGAATATTAATTAATATTTAAACCCGATTAAATATATTTATTTCATTCAAATTTACTAAATTGAAACATCAACTCTACATTATGACACCTCAAAAGTCCATAAATTGTCGATAAACCATCTTAACAGATTTATTTCAAATGCTACTTATAATTAGACTCAGCTTGCGGTTTAGCGATAAGTTGGAAGCCTTTCAATGCGATTAATTATAGAGCTATTCAAAGAATAATCACAACATTTATCGCTCACACTGGCTGTACTTCTTATAGAGTATTTGTTAGAGCAAAAGCTCTTTTAATGTGATTCAGCTACAAAAATTTGCATTGCGAACCTGGGAACACAAACAAAAACAACGCAGAATATATAAAAATAACAACGAAAGCCTTTAAAGCCAATTAAAATTAAATAAAAAACTGAATCGCTTTAAGCGCATGACAAAAGAAGGAACAGTGGCAGTAAGCGAGGGGAGGCTGGGGGGCAGAGAGGAGCTACAACTGGCTGACTATACATATATACATATGTACATACATATATAAAAGTGAATGATTACCGGCCGCACATGACACAAATGACATTGCAAACGGATGCGGAAAAAGTGAACAGCCAGAAGTTGAAGTCGAAGTCGAAATCAAACTGAAACTCAACTTAACTCAGTTCCGCTCAGATCCGTTCAGTTGAGCTTCTAGATTGACTACTGGGCAGCTGGAAATGCGAATACCTCACGTTCTGCTAACAAACAAGAAAGTATAGCACTTTTTATTTGGGTTATCGAAGAGTTAATACCCTTGCGATAAAATTGCTGATATTAAAATAAAGAAAAAGAACACTTAAAATGACCTAGGCTGCTATAATAAATAAATATAAATAATAAATATCAGGGATTTAACTGGTAAAAGCCGATAGAAATTTGTAACCGTAACTGAAACCGTAACCGAAAATATATTTTTCCACTGTACCGAAACCCGTAAACCGAAACTCTTTAAATCGAAATATCCGTTTAGTAACCGATTCATTTATAAGGGTTAATTTCGGATCTGGACGTCGCGACTACTGAGCAACTTTGATATCTTTGAACCGCTATAACTTGGTCAAAACTCAATCAATTTTCATGCGCAATGTAAATTTGAGCATGATTTTACCTCTTTATTCGTTCTGCATTTAAATTTTGTTCATTTTTAAAAATTTTTGAAAATCGAGTTTTTTCGAAATTTTACAGTGTTACCCCTTTATAAATTTAATTTTTTTCGAAAAAATTAAAGTTTTGAAAATGAACAAAATTTAAATGCAGAACGAATTTAGAGGTAAAATCGTGATCAAATATACATTGCGCATAGAAATTAATTCAGTTTTGACAAAATTATGGCAGTTTGAATTTAATAAGAATCAATAAAATCGAAAAAAAACTGTTGCCCAATTTCCGAAAGACTTTTGTATATTGATACATATGTAAGAATAATAGGTTCGGAAATGCTTGCATCAATGCGTTAAGCATTTCGTAAGAAAGAGTATAATGATGATGCAGATAGAAGAAATAGAAACTCAAGAGTTTTAAAGTCTTGTAATTGCAAACGACAATGGAAACGATGACGATGAAGTTGACTGTGTAAATTTGTGGCAATTACACGGGGTCGAGAGAGTTGGTCTCTAGAATTGCAACAGCCCGAATAGTCAAACAGCCGAACAACCAAATGACGAATAACCGAACGGCCGAATGGCAGAACTAACAATTATATAAACTAGAGTTGCAATCAGTCAGTCAGTCAGTCAGTCAGTCAGTCAGTCGGGTCCGATGGCCGGTCGTCTGCCATGATGCAAGTCTAACCAACTGAAACTTAGCTAGAGATTGAGAATGAGATGGAGTAGGAGATGCATAGAGAGAGGAGACGAAGTTAGGGAACAAGAGACTTGAGAGTCTCTGGGCTTTTCAAGTATTCGACGAGAAAAATCTTTGGCTTACAAAATAATTTCAAGGTATTTAAAATGCACACAAGCCAAATCAGTTTGCAGTCCGAAGTATCTACAGAAAAATATGTATGTACATAAAGGCAACAACAGCACCAATAACAATAACAATAGCAACAACAACAACAAAATGTATCTTGTAGCTACAAGTTGGCAGCAACGAATGCGAATGCGAGTGAAACTGAACTGAACTGAAACTCAAAATAAAAAACAACAAAATAAATAAATAAATAAAAAAACAAAAACAAAAAGAAAAAAATGCTGACCTCATTATTATTTTGTGTATACTTATGTGCAGTTTGTGTGCTCGCGGGCTTCGCTTCGTGCACCAGCTCTAATATTGCGCCCAAAACATAATACAACACGAGTAAGACACAGAAAGAAAAACAGACAGACAGACAGAGAGAGAGAGAGAGAGATGCTAGTGTATCTGACAGATACACAGATACTTTTGTATCCATACATGCAAGGCATCTAACGTTACGACAATCTAAAGCTGAAAGCTAAAGAAGAACCCGGAATTGCACACATCCATGTGATTTAAATATGCTTATGAGATTTATTAGATCATCCAATGCTGATTTATCCGTATACGTAAGTGCACAGCGCATTATTCTTTTGCTTCTATTTCAATTTCAGCTTTATAAGTATTTAAATTTATCGTTTAAACAATCAGTCAACATATATATTTATTCGACAATCCAAACTTCCCAAAATACTACAAAAACTCTCTTATCCGCTGTTATACACAACATTTTTAAATATAAATGGATAGAAAGACAAATATAGGATATTTACTGCATTAATCGTTAGACTTAATACTTATCCAGGAGTCTAAAAAAAAAATTCAAATGAATGCAAATAGTTGGCATATAATAAAAATCCTCTTATCCGAGCTCATTTAAAACCAAAAATGTTTTACCAGAATTATCCGAATTTATCCGAAACTATCCGAATTTATCCGGCAGCTCCCCGAAGACAATGCATTTCATTTGACAGTGAAAATTAAATGTATTAAACTATGAAAGTCACTTATTTTGAAACTATCCGTTGACTATAAAACAAATGTTGAGCAAAATGCCATAAATAGATTGTCTGAAGAAGTAATACTGTACTTACCACATGCACGCTGCTCTGCAGCTGTCCGGCTAACATCTGTGTCTGTGTTTGTTGTTGCGTGTCCGGCAGTTTCTTTTCAGTCTTTTTGGCCGCACGCTTGTTCTTGCTCTCGAGAAAACGCTTCTGTAGTGCTGTTGTCTCCTGATTCTGTTGCTCGCAGACAGTGCTAAAGGTTTGTTCATATCGTGGCACGCAGTCCGTCTGTCTTCGTCGATAGTTGTCCATGCGTCGTCGCAGGCGTTCAACAATTGGTTGACGTTTCGTTGGCATCGCATCGTTAGATGCGTTGCTGTTGTTGCCGCCGTTGTTGCTGTTAATGCTGATGTTGTTGCTGTTGTTATTGCTGTTGTTGTTGTTATTGTTGTTGTTGGGTACACCGACATTTCCTGCAGACGCAACGCCGCCAGCTCCGTTGCCGCCAGCGACAAGGCCGCCGACAATTCCGCCTGTTGCTGCCAGGTTGGCATTGTAGGGCGAGTGTTGTTGCTGCTGCTGTTGTTGTCGCTGTTGTTGTTGCTGCTGCTGTTGTTGCTGCTGTTGTTGCACTTGCATCTGCTGCTGTTGTTGCGCCTGTGCATTGTGTTGCAGTTGCAATTGCTGCTGTTGTTGCAGGTGTATGCCCAAACTCTGTTGTTGCAAATGCTGCTGATGCAATTGGAGATTCAATTGTTGATGTTGTTGCTGCTGCTGCTGTTGTTGTTGCTGCTGTTGCTGTTGTTGCTGCTGCTGTTGCTGTTGCTGGGCGACGGCGGCTGCTGCTGCTTGGCTGGCGCTCTGGAACACTGGCAGGCCGCCCGCATCCATAAATGCGTCCGTGGTGAGGCTTTGGCTTGTTCTCGTTGCTTCGCGGCTCTCGTCCTCCGTCTGCGGCAAACGCTGCTGACAGGCGACGAAAATTCACGAAGTAACAAGACGACGACAAACGGGCAACAAACACGTTTCCAATGCGTTTCTCTCAGTGTACAATTTTCAATTACAATTCACTTGTTGCTCTCCTATTTCTCTCTCTCTCTCTCTTATTTGTCACAACCTAATAGTTGTTTGTGTTATCCAAATAATGGTATTGCTGCTGTTTGGAAGTAGTACGTACATATGTAGTTATAAAGATGCAAAACAGAAGAAACTCTACGTTGCTCTATGTGGCGGGATGTGAGGCACGAGGCAATAATAAAACGTTTTAGCAGACATTTTTAAGAGTGCCTGTAAATGAGAAGAGAGAGAAAAAAAGAGTATGTTATTAAGTAAGTTATTAACCATTAGAAATTCAAAATAATATATAGATTAACATTTGAATTAAACTTATACATTTCAATATTAAAAGTTAAAAAAGGGCAAAAGTGTGAGGAAATTCCTTAATTTTAATTGAACTAACCATGCAATTTGAAAAAATTCTTAAATTAAAACTATTGATAACAATCGCGAATATTTTTAAAATTAAATCAGCCAAAAATTAATTAAGTAATGCCAATAAATATTAATATATTAGCATTTGTTAATCATATTGAATTTGCACTGTATTACTAAAAAACGTGCAAAAATCTGCTATTATTTTTTGTTTTGTTTATCAATTTCTTGATAACATATCACATCAATTTCCAACTAAAACGAACTACGGAACAGTCTATTACCCATTATAAGCACATATTATGATAGTTTATTTGCATCGCTGAGAATTAAACAAATATTTGATGATCTTCTGATTTTATAATTGTATTTAGTATATAAGAACTATGATATGGAGATACAACTACACACATGTATCTTCAGGTGAAATATATAATAGATTCGTTATTTTGCATTTATTTCAACAACTTTATTTTAAACCTCTTTCTAGCCAAACTTTGCTTTATTTTTTAAAACTTTTCTCATTTTGGTTCTGATGGATTTCCCCGTCGACAGAATTGCTGATAAGACACGGACTTCCACATGAGTCAAAAAAAACTAAAAATAAAGGTGCTACGTGCTTGCAAGCAACTCACACACACACACACACACACAAACACACACACGCACAACACACACACATATGCAAATACAACAACAAATGCAAAGTGGAGCATAAAGCTTTGAAGATAATTTATAGTCGGAAAAGACACTGATAAAAACGCATCCAAAACAAGAAATGCGAATAAACGACAAGAAAGCGGACAACAATAATTACGCACAACAACAACAACAACAATGACAATTACAACAAGACCAACTGATTAAAGGAAATGCATTAATCGCTAACGAATCGCGAGCGTTTCGCGTGCGAGTGTCGCGCGACTTGAGAAAGAGATAAAGCTATAATAATAATAATTAGGGTATTCCATTAACAAATTCAGATTTAATTTTGATTATATTTATTTATATTTTGATTTCGTAAATTTAAAGAAATGGCGCGAAAACACAAAAGTTAAAACTATTTTTCTACGACATTTTAATAATAGTAGAATGTAAAATATTATAATTACATTGTTACTATTTAAGCTAAGCTGCAATTCAAACATTATCATATCTACATTGTCTTCGCCTATTTTCAATTATTTTGGCCCTTTCTTAGCTGCCATATCCATCTGAAATATGTAATTTTTAATCATTTTTCTACATTAAATAAATAGTTATTTAATTTTTAATACTTTATGTAAATAAATAGTTATTTAATTTTTAATACTTAATGTGCAGGCAACTTTCAACATTCTACATATTAAAATCACAATAAAATGTAAACAAACACCAAGTGTGACCAAATAATGTAATCAAAGTGAACGGTCGCACACATAATCAAATTATAATCAAATCAAAATATGCATCAGAGCAGATTTGGTTAAAACTTTTAGTATGACCAGATTTTCCTCGCATTTATATTTTTATATTTTCTGGTCACACTACACATCTGAATCGGTTTATGGAATACCGTAAATAAGTTAAGGTAAAGCTAAGTAAAGTAACTGAAAGACTGACAAAAGTTGAACTGCCTTGCACGCGGTCTGTTGAATGAATGAGTGAATGACTGACAAACTGAGTGATTGTGGAGCAGCTCCAAGCAAGTCGCTCTTGGGTCGCACGATGTGGGAATGGAGCTGTGGACACGACAGCGAATATGTTGGAGTTGTGAGAGGCGGATATATAAATATGTATGTGTGTGTGTGTCGCAAACCTTTTGCAACTTATGCCTAATGTGGCACGTGAACACACACCACACTGGGGGTAAAGAGCAAGGGATAGGGACAGGGACAGCGACAGGGGCAGAACAGGACAGGGCATAAAGGTAGGGGCAGGGCCCAGTCAAATTAAGCTGTAAACAAAACTGGTTTGCAGCAAGCTACGATATGTATGTACATAACTCTGCTGAGTCCGCCCGCCACAACAACAGCAATGGAACTGGAGAAACGTCGCGAGGCGACTACAATTTACTCGCGAGTCGCGACGACAACAACGTTCGAGATCGAACGAGCGACTCGCGACTCTGCAATACAAACGAACGGCGGTTTGGCCGAACAATTGAACAGGCGACCAGCAGCAATAGGCAGCCGACGCAGACTGACAAAACACACACACAGACGACTGGGCAACGTCAAGTGTTGCGGCCACAGCGAGATACAACCAAGAGAACGAGAGAGCGGGAGCGCGCACATACAAACGAAAACGTAACGAGCGAGCGACCGAGCAGCGAGTGCGTATAAACGAGACGGTTGTGTTTGCGTATTTGTGTGTGTGTTTGTTGAGAGAGCGAGTTAGCGTGAGCATTGTTTACATTTGACATTGTTGTTGTTACTCCCGTTGCTGCTCTCGCCGCCACCCACAGGTTGGCAAAGCGGAGAGAGGCATAGACTGAGAGTGAGAGAGTGGCTGTGAGAGCGGGAGAGCAGAGCAGAGTGAAAAAGGTCAAACTTTGAAGGCGAGCGATTTGTTTGCTGTTTTAGTCGCGTTCGCCTTTAATTAGCAAACAAAGCCAGGCATTTTATAGTAATCTCATTGAGATAATTGCATATGTATCCATATATTTAAATATGTTTATAATTATTTATTAAAACTGATTACTGGCAAAAGTAATTTGCACTGCATAACAAATTGTTGACATTTTGTGACGTCATGTGACGTCAATTGTTGCACAGCGTCTGTTAATTGAACCTTAATCCGAAATACCATACTACAGTCTAAATATAAATCGACAAAGGGGGCAACAAGCGCGTCAAATCATCCGATAAGAATTTTATGAGCTGCTCAGCTTTTAATTAAAAAGCAAGACTGCTTTATTCTTTGATTCGCATTAATTTCCCCAAAGCACTTTTTGACATCAACCTAAGTAAATCTCATTCTGGAATTTGCATTATTTTTTGGTCGATGGGGTGTTGAATAAAATCGATAACAGTCATAAAATTTCGTGCAGTAAAAATTCAGACAGTAACATTGCCATGGATTTCGGACTAGGGAAGAGATTTTTACAGTCACTGTAAAAACGAAAATGAAGATGAGATTGACTTCACTCACACACACAAACACACACACACGAAAGGCGCAACAACATCATTATGATCAACATTGTAATCATCAGCTGGCGGCATTTTGCTCATAATTATGTATTTGTTGAACATACACAAAATATAACAACAAACATGCAACAGACAACAGACGTCTTGTCGTCACGTCTCACAAGCACCAAAGAGAGAGAGAGCGCTGTGAGAGTGTGCGAGAGCGAGAGAGCGCAGAGCACAGAGAGGGTTGCGACTCAGGACTCAAAGGAAAAGAATTTCACACTGATACAAAATATGCAGTAGATTTAAATAATAAAATCAGGAATATTAAAAAGAGTTATTTTTGCAACTTAAAAAGTTCACTATAAAACACTATAAATGCGCTGTTAAATATTTAAAGCCATTTATAATTAATATCATTCACTTTTGCCACACTGTGCAACAATACACATATATAAAAGGAGGTCCCAATCTTCTCAGTTCTACAGTTACCCTACCCTAACCTACTTAATTACAGCTAACAAACTATATGAGCGGCTCTCGCAATCAATGCACAGTGTGGAGAGAGTGTGAGAGAAGGAGACTAGCAGCAGTGAGTTCTGTTAACTGAGCAGCACACTGTTAAGTAACAGTCGCCGCCGGCACAGAAATTGCAAAATCGGCGCAAATCAAAAATCGCCGGCGACGACAAAAACGCGTTCAAGCAACGACAACGACAATGCACAGTGGACAAAATTAAAGAATGCTGCCAATCTCTTAAAATCGTGCATAAAATCAATATCAAATTTGCTTTTTTAATATGAAAGTAAATAAATATGGGATAATTTTGCAAAATGAGCAGTAGCTAATCATCGGAAATCAAAAGAATTTGAATTTATTGATCTTAATGGACGCCTTTGCACAGTGTGAGTTTGTCCACTGTGCGACGACGACTTTTTAAGGCAAAACGACGGCGACTTACGTCGCGCGTCTATCGCAAAAACGAACAGGCGCCCAGCGATAACAGCAGAGGTTGTTTTTCGTTCTCTGCAGACCGAGAGAAGAGAAATACAGCGCATGTTAGTGTATGCGTGCGTTTGTGTGAGTTTGAGAGTAATGTGGCTCTGTTATTGTTGCTGTTGTTGCTGAGTGAACTTTTTGCCTATCTTCGTCTGCCTGTCTCGACTGAGTGCGAGTGAGTGTGTGTGTGTGTTTGATTGTGTGTTTCACTCTGTCTGCATTTGTTTTTACCTTATGCTTTGAGCAGCAGCAACAGCAACAACATCAATAAAAATTTGAATTGTTTTTGTGCCCTTGCAGAGACAGCGGCAGAGGCAGAACTGTTACCAAATAACATTTGTTGTGTTTTTAAGCGTTATTCTTAACGCCTTGAAGGCGTGCTTGTCTCACATAAATATATTTATGTACAATATGAATTACAGATAATAAATAATTCAATTTACAGTCAAACCTCACCAAACTAAGCAAAAATATATTCAACAGATACTTTGGAAAATGTAATAAAAAATCCATCATAAAATATTTACACCTAGTCCGTGACTTGAGAAAATATATGCAAAGCTAACATGGTAGTTTTTTAAATGTATCTCTCTAACTCTTTTATAATTTTAGCTTGTTCAAAGAACTATAATCAAGAAGGATAAATAACAAGAAAAATTTAAGAAAATGTATTTTTTGATTATTTAAACATACAATTTTTTATTATGTCAAAACAATTACTTTAATTAATATTTGGAATTTTTAAGAAAAGCGTTATACAGATAAAGTTCTTTATAATCAAAATTTTATTTTTAAAAGTAACAAATAAATACCTATAATTTTATTTTTCAGACACTATTTTATGAAAATTTTAAGGCATTTATTTGAAGATTCAATTACTAATTATAGTGGAATTAATTTAGGGAAAGTTCAACTCTTATTAAGCTATATACCATATTAAAGTGTTATCTTAAACCCAAAACACTACATTGTCATTTAGTTATTATCTATCTTTTAGAAATTCTTGCGATTCCCGTTGTTTAAGCATACATACATACATTCAGCATTGTTTTGTGGCACATGCAAATGGGGTAACAGCGTCGCGTAATGGCGGAAAACGCGCGCGTTTTTAATCGCCAACAGTTGGACTGGGATCTTTGGCTCCATGTGTGTTGGGGGCCAACGGCAACACATCTTATTGAGAGAAAGAGAGAGAGAGAGAGTGGGGTTGGCTTTCCTAGCTGAAATTCAAACAGAATCCATGTGCTGCAATGCTGTTGGCCCATTAGAAAACGACGCCAAACAAAATGGTGCCGCCGCCGACGCGGCAATCGCAACGACAACGACAACGTCAAACGGTACTTTTGTACGACACCAAACGACAACGACAACGACGACCGACAAAAAGTCAATTTTATCGGAATATAACAGGCAACAAGCAAATGGCATGCAACAAAACAGTGCAGGAAAAGCGTGCGCCAAAGTGTGGAAAATGCCTGGAAAAGCATGCCACATGGACATGCTGCATAACATCTGAGCGCCTAATCCAAATTGCGAGAAAGATCCGCTTTTAGAGCTAGTTCGAGGCATTTGAAGCTCACAGCTCACGACTCATACAGTTCGCAATAACAAGAAATGCCCCAAACAATCAGATACACCACACACATACACACAACATCAATGGCCAAAGGCGCAAAGAGAGAGAGAGAGAAGAGCGAGAGCACAACTATATGCGAGAGCAAAGCTCCTCATGGCATGCAATTGCAATGGGTGGTGGTGGGTGGTGGACATCGTGGTGTGGTGGAGGTGGAAATGTGGTGATGTTTGATTGCCAGAATGTGAAAGAGAGAGAGTAAGAGAGAGATTGAGTAAGGTGTAGTCAGACTCTCCTGCTATCTAGCACAGCAATTAGCTTAATTGTCTCTGTTGCTATTGCTGTACTCCTGCGAGGGCTGCTTATGCCATTGCGTGCTTATATAATCGAAAAATAATCAAATATGTTGTCCAAATTTAGATTATAATTTGTTGATGTAATTAAAATAAAAAAGTTTACAAAAACTACTTAATTGAAAAATAACTAAATATATTTGCTAAGCAAATTTGTTTTCTGTTGTCCTACAGCGAGGGTAGTTCATAATGTGTTGACGATTAAGCAACAATATTAAAATATAACTTTAAAATATATTTAAATAATATCAGTTTTATTAAAGAATAGTTTGAATTAAAACTGAATAGAGAAGAGATTCTAAACAAATGAATTAGAAGCTATTTTAACTATAAAAAATTAATAATTGTTTAATAAATAATTTAAAATAGCAATTAAAAATCGACAACAATTGTAAATGATTGAAAAGACCCTCGCAAAACGTTCTCAAGAGCTCATTTTAGACTTGGTCTCGTAGCATGTTCCACATGCCGCACAGTGTCACAACTTACCCCTTATTAGTGGCCGGGCTGCACGGCAAGGAGTGTGCAGGAGAGTGGGGGGGATGCCACAAAGTGTTGGCTTCTTCTTATCAGCAAACAGAGTTTTTGTGCAATCACAATTAAATTGTTAGCTAGGGGCAGTTGTTGCCATTCCAATTGGACTGCGGAATGGCCATAAGTGTGGCAGTCTTGGCTATAAAAAAAGAGAGAAAGACGATTAGGTGAAAATGTCAACTAGTGTTGGATAACATCAGCATGAATATGATAATTTGGCAATGGAATAAGTTAAATGCGCATAAAACTGTTATTGACTTAAGATTCTGGGATAAAAGCTGAGCAAATGAAAATTCACAATTTAAATGCTGATTTTTTAGCGTTTAATTGTAAAACATTTGGAAAAAGTCAGAGAATCAAATTATCTTAAAAGTACGAGTATTTTGAAAAGCTTAAAGTTTAAATTAAATGTGAAATAAAATCACAACAATTTATACATTGTTAAATTATCTTAAAAGTACGAGTATTTTAAAAAGCTTGCAATAAATGAGAATTAAAGTCACAACAATGCATCAAAATATATATTTAAAATAATGAAAGAATTAAAGATAAGTTTTTTGTAAAGTTTACATTAAAAATATCAACGAACTTTAGTTTTATAAGCATAACTGGAATTTAGAAATCTAAATATATTGAGCCTATATAACGTACATTTGACTCTCTATTATTAGAAACGAAGATTTCGCATATGTGCCTCTTCATTGCCTTGAGAATCACAGAGAGCGGCGCTTTGATTTGGTTCACACGACGAGGCTGGCGATCAGAAACCGCAAAAAGGAAAAGCCCCACAAGTATATCCAAAATGCAAATTGTCAGCGACATGATGACTCCAACTGTTGGCCAGCTGCAACATCCAGAGGCAGCAGCAACAACAGCAGCAGCAACAACAACAACAACAGGTTCATCCAACAAAAGTGAGGCGGCAGCGACAACTTGCAAAACAGATGTCAGTCTGGAGCTGCCACAGTTGCTGTTGTTGTTTCTGATGTTGTTGCCGTGTGGCGTTCACATGTGGCAGCTACAGCTCCAACAAACAGCTGCAACATGCAGCAGCAACATTTTGTTGGGCTTGTTGGTGGCTTGTGCAACAACTTCTTGTGCTGCTGCAACATTGCAGAGGGCGCCACTGTTGTTGTTTCGTGCCACCAGCGATGCGGCGCACAGCAACAGCAGCGGCCTCACAAGTGGCAAGAGTCGGGATACACAACAAAACACAACACAGCACAACACACAGATACACACAGCCTGGAAAATTCGCCAGCAAATAAGAAACAACAGCAACAACAACAACAACAGTGAAACCGGTTCAAAGCAGCAACAGCAACAACTATAACAACAACAACAACAATGAGCATAAAGAAACTAGCGCAAAAAGTAGACAAAAGAGTGGCAAAAGTGGCCACCACTTGGACCACTTGCCAACTTGGACTTATTTCAGACTTGCTGTCGATGTGAATTGTAAATGTAATTGTAATTGTAAATTGTAAATTGTGAATTGTTATTGTGAATGTGTCTGTGTCTGTGTCTGTGGATGTCGTCTCCATCATCATCAGCGTCTTCTTCTCCCGTTTGCTGTGCTCCCTTCTTCGCACAGGCGCCCAGCAGCAACAGCAGCAATAATATTATAAGACTTATCCCCACAATGTTATTGTTTACAATATCTACAACAATTATTTACTACGTGTACAGTCAAACTTGGCTAACTCGTCTCAGTAGCTGCAACTGAAAGAATTTCACTTTAAATGATTTTCAGTCAACTTAAAACTATTTAGAAAAATCTTAACTACATTTTTTTAGACAACTTTGATAAGTCTCAATTAGAGAAGTTTAATATAAAGAAGTTTGAGTTGAACAGTTTTTTTTTACAGAAGTTCTACTTAATCTTTGCTTTAAAGATAGCTTCGAGTAATTATCTAAACAACAAGTCTTTAATTGAAAGAATATCCAAAATTTGAGAAATAATCTTTATCTTTAATTAAAAGATTATCCAAAACTAAAAGGGAGAAGTATAAGTTACCGTTACTACAGTCTAAATTACAATATTTGTTTTTTTTCTATTTGTATTTTTTAATGTAATTTGGTGTCCGAAAAATGGGTTCGATTCCCACCCTGTCATGCTAAGGGAGAACAGTCATGAATATAAAATAAGATAAAAATATACGCACCGTCAATGTATCATGAATATATTTTTAAATTCATAAAGAATGAAAGGTAATTTAACCTTACCCATTAAATAATTTTAACAAAAAATCTTTTTAATTTTGACAATAATTTCTTAATATTTTTCGTGAAACTATTTTTCTATTAGTTAACTGAGACGCTAACAATGCAAAAAAGGTCTAAATCTCATCGTTTATATTTAAATTTGTTTATATTTTTTTGTATTATTCCTAGATATACTAAAATCTACACTACACTCAACGAAAAACTCGTTAGTATCTACAGTCTACTAATTTTTAAAATGCTCAAATCATTTAATAGTAATTAGTTTCAGCACTAACTTTGTTGCGATTAAGTCATTTGAATGCACTCAATTTAATATTTGCATTTAAGTCATACTTAATACATATAATTAGGCAGGGCTCAGGGTTATCAGCTCTGGAAAAAGTGTGACAAGATTATGAGCATGGCGAATTGAACGTGATCAGTAACTGATCAGTTGCTTTCAATCAAAAAGGAGAACCTCTTTCTAAAATAATAAAATGAATTCATTAACAACAAAAGAGAAACCTATTGAAAGTATTGAACAGTGTGGTTAAATGCCGTAAAATACTACTCAAATGTGATATTTAATAGAGTTTTAAAATTATTATAATTCATTTTGAGGAAAACATATATTTTGCTTTTAATGCAAGATATTAAAAAATAGTGTTAGGCTAGTAAAACATTACTGATAAATAAATAAATACAATTTGCAAGAATAGATTTTGGTATTAAATAGATAATTTGGTAGTCAGTGTTGAGAAAATCTGGAAAGATTCGAAATATATTTCTTAGCTCTAGTTCGAGGACTGCAAACATTGTTCTCAAATGTTTACTAATTGTCATAAAGCAGCTGAAATCGAACCGAATGATGACCTCATCCCGTTTCGAGGGGGAAACTAAGAATCTAAAAATAACGACAGTTCGAAACGATGCAGTGTCATTATTGTGCAGAAATAGAAAATTAATTAAAGTTAACTGAGTCCTTACAACGCTTGAGCATTTACTTATTATTATCCCTTTTTTTTCGGGGAAAAGTCACCCCTGTGTGTGTGTTTCTGAGTGGAGTGTACGGTATATGAGTATGTATCTGTATCTGTAGCTGTAGTATGTGTGTATCTGTGGCCGCTTGTGCGCGCCTTTCGGGTAGATACAAACACTGCATCGAGTGGTTGGCCGTAATAAAATGTTGTACAACATGGGTTAAACGGCGCAGCTGCGCCTACCCGGGTCGCATCACGGTTATGGGAATGGTAACGGGTACGATACCATTGGGTGGCAGTAACAACAACAGCAGCAACAGCAGAAGAAGCCCAAGAAGTTGCAGCCACAACACAAAACAAAACACCAACAGATCGAACACATTTTCAAGTTTGCGCTCTGCTGAGTCCACTGTGCAACTGAGGGGAAGTTCAACTTGGCCAAGGCGCTTGACCGTCCAGTTGAGATGTCGCAAATCCAACACAATATCCGCAAAGTAGATTACTCGATTTATTTTTAAGAGCTTGCATATGGCCAACACAATGGCCAAAAGGACTTTAAACACTTAACACTCGAGGGTTCGGCTCAAAATTGTTAAATACTTTGACATCTGCACAACTATAAAGGCTTTTAGCCTCAACAATGTTTTAATATATTCGCTAAATGTTGAACAAGTCAAGGCAGACCCGGCGATACCCTGTAATAGTTAAAGGATCGGTCTAAGAAAATATTTAACGTCAAAAATAGGTGTTATTTCTAAACTTAGGCAAGTACTCGAATTTGATAATATTGTATATAGTGTAAAGAAACTTTTCTATTTTCATAGGAAAAAAATCATAGAAGTTCCTTTATAAAAGTAATTTTAGTTTTTTAACATGTATTATTCAGGGATTAAAACCGGAACCGAATATCGGTTTCAGTTACGCTTTCGGTTATGCTCGAATTAAGGTTTTCGGTTTTCGGTTATGCAAAATCTTGGAGTATCGGTTTCGAAACGGTTATCGGTTTTTTGTAAGTTTCGGTTTAAAAATACCGGTATGGTTTCGGTTCACAAATAAAAAGAAATTAAGGTTTTCGGTTGACCAAAATAAGACGCTTTATTCATTGTTTTACATGAAAAAAGACGAATGCTCATTTTAGCCTGGAAAATAATGTTATCTGGTGACTGAAATGATCCAGTGTAATGTCGATTTTATTATAAATTGATCTCACATAAATTTGGTTCATTTGGTTTGAAAATTTGGAATTTTTTTGATTTTACTGAACTTTGATAACTTTGAACTGCCATAACTTTGTCAAAAGTCAAGCAATTTTTATGCGTAATGTAAATTTGAGCATGATTTTACCTCCAAATTCGTTCTGCATTTACATTTTTTTCATTTTAGAACATTTTTGAAAATCGAATTTTTTCGAAATTTTACAGTGTTACCCCTTTACCTTTTTTGATTTTTTCAAAAAAATTCGAATTTTCCAAATGAACAAAATTTAAATGCAGAACGAATTTGGAGGTAAAATCATGCTCAAATTTACATTACGCATAAAAATTGCTTGACTTTTGACAAAGTTATGGCAGTTCAAAGTTATCAGTACCTGCGACGGCCAGTAGCGAAATTATACCATATAAATCAATCGGTTACTAAACGGTTATTTCGGTTTAAAGAGTTTCGGTTTATGGGTTTCGGTACAGCGGAAATATACTTTTTTGGTTACGGTTTCAGTTACGGTTACAAATTTCAATCGGTTATTACCGGTTAAAGGTTACGGTTTCGGTTAAGGTTTTAATCCCTGGTATTATTAATTTGCTATCGACTGTTATATTTCAAAGTCACAGCAATGTTTCATTAAAATATCAAAAATGATATCGATTCGTTGAATCCTCCACAATCTTGACAATTTTTGATTATATCTTAATTTAAAAGTTAACAATTCTATTTTTTGATTACGAAAATTGCACAGAATACAAGAAACCGATATTTAGAGATCCTAAATCGATGTGTCCCGATATAGCAAAGAATCTAAAATTTTAATCTATATCTAATAATCTATTTTTATAAAATTAAAATATTTTACACCATTTAGTTCAGTTTCATTGTAAAATATAATACATATTTCTTATTAAGCCCACATCTAAGTTGACATATTCTAGTTCTTCTCTCATTCTATTTCGACATAAACAAAATATCTCTACATTTCATAGGCTGACCTCATATTTGAGGTTATTGTAAGAGACTAAACGCGGATTTAAATTTAAGTTGTCGCTGTTGCTTGAATAGCTTTGTTTTTTATGTAGATATAATGAGCAGACAAATGAATTAAATTGCCGAATAAAATGATAAATACCAATCATGATTATAGTACGATATTATAATACGAAAAGTGAGTCTGAAGTGAAAGTGTTGGTAGCAAAGAACTCTGGTCTTTATTTTGTGTTGGATTCCAAGAGTCGCACAGTCTAAAACTTAAGCTGTATTCTAGCTAGTTTTGTTGTTTTCTTTTTTTTTAACATTTTAATGTGTGTGGTTTGAACAATTAAAAAGAACAACAATAGCAATAACAACAAGAGTGTCATAAGTTAGCAAGTTGTTGAGGCGACATTTGGTGATTGTTGTTGCCATGCTACGAGTTGTTGTTTTTGTTGTTGTTGCTGTTTTTATTGCTGTTGTTGTTGTTGTTGCGCGTTGTCGTTTTCATGGCTCCGTCGACGTCACGTGTAGCTCATAAATATTTAAACGAACGGAGACGCTTGCGAGGGTAGACAGATGGAAAGGCAGACGGTGACAGAGAGCGGGGGGAATGGGACGTTTGGACCGGACCCCGGCGTTGGGTTTTATAGTTTTTCGCGTTCTCTGTGTGTTAATTTAGCAAAAAGCATTGCGAAATGACTCGCAATTTTCGACTTCATTACAAGCGCTTCGGGGTGGAACTGGAACTGAAACTGGCAGTGGCAATGGAACTGGAACTGAAACTGAAACTCGCACTGCCAATGGAATGGAAATGGATTTGTGGATAATACAAAATGCAGCAGCTACGCAGAAAGTTTTCAATTGCTTGCAGGATATGACAGAAGAAAGACACAAAAGCAGAGGAGGAAGAGACACAGATACAGAGACTAACACACACTCTCACACACCTGCCTACGGACAGGTAAAGTAGGCATATATTTACATAAAACAGAGACTCACACACATACACACACACACACACTTGAGCATACAGACTGTCTAAGGACTGTCTGAAAGTATCGCACTTTTGTACAGGTCTCGTCCTTTTTAACACAAAAAACCGGATTTTCTGTAGAATTTTATGGAAATTTCTAAGCTAAAAACTGACAACAATTATTTGTGATTGAACAAATATTCGGGCTATTGTTGAATTGAAATTGCAATTGAATCAAATCTATAACGATGACAATGTCTGAAAAGTTTCTTAATTAATGTGAATATATAAAAATTATAAATATTATGATGAAATCAATTTGTTTGAATACAAAACAATTTAAAACGATCAAAGTAAACGAAAAGGTAAAACAAAATTTGCTAATTGTATCTTTGACAGTCTTTAAGTTCCTTGAGGTCGACAGATACATGTTTACAGATACACTTAGCCTTAAAAGTTTGCCGTCCAGACAATTATAATATAATAATACAAAAATGATATAATACGACTTTAATTATTACTTATTTTAAAGATTAGGAATTGCTAAAATAAGAAATTAAATTAATAAATATGGTAAATCTTGGTCGTATAGATTGTTAGATATGACTATAAAAATATTGATTCTTAATATTTGTTATTTATAAAGCTCAAAATGTAGTCTTATTTAAGTTGAACCCAATTATAAACATTTTACCCATTTTATAGATTAGAAATTGCTAAAATAAGAAATAAAAGCTATCTTGAACTAAATATTAAATTTGTTAAGTCATGGTAATATAGTCGTGTATATAAATAGTTAGATATGAATATCAAATTATTGATTGTTAATATTTAAAATTTATAAACTTAAAATGTAATCTTAACTAAGTTGAAGCCAATTATAAACATCATAATTATAGTGCTAATCAGCTCTAATTATATAAATAGTTATCTATATGTGAGTATTTCTCTATCAAATGTCTCGTGCCATACGAATCCACTTGGAACATTGTTGTTGCTGTTGTTGATATAGTTGATGGTTGTTGTTGTTTTTATGGATCCAAAACTTAATTAACATTAATTAATCCATGCTACGAGTCGCGTTTATTTGTACAAATGACTAAACGAGACGATTGAATGACAGCCCCAAACGTCTGTCCACGTTTGTCTATCTGTCAGCCGGAAATGCGCACACACGCACACATACTAAGACAATTGTAATACACACACACACACACAGATACTATATATATATATACATATACTTATATATAGATAGCTACACCCATAACAATGTTTGACCCAGTAATTTACGCATGTTTAGCAGCAGCGCAGTTAATAAAGCTAATTAATGGACTGCAGCTCATCATCATTGGGCTTTGCCTGCAAATGTATCTGAGAGATACATTTAGAGTGCAGAGTATCTTATTGCTGTTGCCACTGCTTAAGTTGCCGCAAAACGGGCCTAGGTGCCCAGGGCCAACCTGTTTGTTGTTTGTGTACACAACAAAGCAATTTCATGGAAAATATTTTTAGTAGTTGCAGCAGCAGCAGCAACAACAACAACAACAGCAACAACAAACTACAACAACAGCAGAGAGAAAATTAAACGCAGCCGAAGACGGCCACAAATGAAGCGAGTAAACGACCAAATGACCGAACCCCGCCGCCCGTTCCCGCTAGCCGCATAATGCACGAAAAAAAACAACAGCAACAACAACAACAATGAGATAAACGCGTTGAACGACAGCAACAACAATAACATGAAAAAAAACGCATTCTGAGCGCAGCGTGGGAGTCTGTTAACAGCTGTACAACACAACGACGCTCTATCTCTGCTATGCTCTCTTTTACACTCTCCCACACACATACTCTCTCACATGCTCTCTCAGCGACTGTTGCGCTGGGCACGTAACAACATCCCTGCAGATGCGTCACACGTTGTCAGCAACGACGACGTCGACGGCGACAGCGACAGCAACTTCGGCTGCTGCTGCCTTTTTGTCACAGGTCGTTGCACTGCCGATACACACTCTCACACATACACACACACACCGACGCTCTGCCCGTGTGCAGTGACACATGCAGGCCACGAAGCGACGTCGACGTCGAAGTCGACTGCACATGGACGATGGACATCAGGAACATTGTTGCTGGCCTCTCTTACTCTCTCTCACTCTCATTCCACACATGTATTTGTGCAACTGCCGGCTGACCGGCTCCTATGCAGATATTTACTTTATTTTTGCCCTCTCTCGCAGCTCTGTTGGACGCTCTCCCTTTACCGCTCACACCACTCACATCGCCCTCTCAATCAAAGGAAGTATATTCTCTCTAAGTAAGCATAGCATGTTTATGCTATGCTAAAGCTGTAGATACACGGATAAAGTAATGCCCATTAGCAAATGCTTCTGTCATGTCTATCAACAGCATCTACAGTTATTAGAACTATAAAACTCGTTACTTTACAGCATGAATTACTAGGCATTCATAAATTGCAGTAATACGCTGTAAAAATATAATGTTAATTCTAGAGTGAGTATTATGTTATTTCCTAAGTAACAGAGTGGTTCCTTAACCGAATTCTTTAAATGGGATTAACATAGAGAAAAACATTTGCAGATACGTAAAATCGCTAACATAGACTGTAAGATGTTAGTATTTTCATTATTTATCGTCTGCCTTAGTAAGCTTATTATAATAATCTCTTAATGGGATTATCCAAAGTAAATATGTATTTTAGCTGTTATTAAAAATCCCATATTATGGGTATAATAAGAAGAATTACATTCTTATATTTAATTTTTTTCGTCAAAACATATCATAATTTTTAATAAAAAATTCAATTGGACAAATTTGTTTTTTTATTTAATTTTATTGCATAAGATTCATATCTTAAAATTCAATAAATACATTAAGAAATTTCTCTAATCAATTTTGATTTTGATTATTTTTTATTCCCAGCTAATTAATTTGTAAGACTTCTTTAATTAACTTTTGTAATCAGAATATTTGTTTAATGTGATATATTTGACACTGAACTTTTGACCCAAACTAAGTGAACAGTAAATTCCCACAATGTATACAAAAATGTTGTGCAAATTTTAAAATCCCCATAGATTATCTAACGTATAATAGTTGACAATCTATGTGTATATACAAATATGTAGTACGAGTAAATATGTAAGAATCTTATCTCTTATGTATTCGAGTTTAATTTTCATGTTGTACAGATTAAAGTTCCACTTTGATTGCTTAGCTAATATAAACAGAAAGGGAATGACAAGGGGATGGCATTAAAAATGAAAGAAAACATTCCATTTTATGTGTATTTCATCCCAATATTGTAATGCCTCAAGTGGACATCCTGGCGTATCCTTCACTCACTCAGTCGACCACTCGATTTGCCTTTTGCATTTAATAAATACATAAAAATGCCCAATTAAAACAAACGATGAGTGGAATCAGTTGGTTGAGTTATGGTTCTGGTATTTTTGGAGCGCGCCAAACCAAATTCAAGTGCTGCAATCCAAGCAGCAACAACAACAACAAAAACAACAACAACAGCAGCAGGAGGAGAACACGAAAATATGCTCAAGTGGCGCGGCGAGCATAAAAATTTGTGTATCTGTATCTCACAACATAAAAGAAAAGCGTTCAAATGAACTTTTCGTATACCCAGCACCATTTAGCTAACTAAAAGGGGTATATTAATATTATCTTGTGTAAGTTATAAACTTTGTTAGATTACTTTGTCTGCCTTTTTCAAATATTATTTTTTTAATTTGCCTTTCTTTAAAAATAACTTAATTTTTGTTGATTCTCAATAGTGTTTTAACTCGTCGCATTTTTATTAGTAATAAAATCACTATGTTGTAAGTTATAAATTCTTTTAGATACTTTTATTTGTCTTACTTTTTCAAATTATATTTTTAAAATTTTTTTCTTTAAAAATAACTTAATTTGTTTGATTCTTCATAATGTTCATCTTATTATTTTAAATAATAACAAAATAATTGATCAATTAAAATTTTATTATTTTATCTTATTATTTTTATTAATAATAAAATAACTAATCAATTAAAATTTTGTTTTTTTAGCTAAACTTTCATTAATTAGCTTATGCATTGCTTAGGTTTCATTAATAAACTAATGCAATATATGCAACGTATTATTTCGTTTTTCCTTTTAAAACTAAAGTTAATCGGTAAAAATTCTTTTCAAAAATTGCCCAAAATTTTCTTCATGCATATTAAAAGTAAAGTAAACTTTTCTCTATTATTATCACTTGCATTGCATTTTTCTAGACTTTTTTCGCTTAGTATTTAATGATGCAAATGCAGGGTATTTGTATGTTCGAGTCACTTGGGTCACTTTTAAGCGTTCTTACTTGTTTTGTTTTGTATTTTTCGTTGTACGTGGCACAAGTGCGGTCGCATGCTTAAGCACACACTAACACACACACACATATATATATACACTAATACCTATACATATATATATACTACACTAGCCAGGCACAGTGAGAAACGTGTTGAGTGGCCCCACCAAACAAGTCGCTTTGTCTTCGCCTCCCTCTCGCTCTATTTCCCTCCTCACTCTTTCTCTCTCTTTCTATCTTTCTATCTGTCTCTGTCTCTTTCTCTCCTATTCTCTATCTTTGTCGAATCTCTGGTGGGCTCTGGCAAACTCTCTGAGCTATCTTTGCAAAAAAACAAAATAAAGAAAAACATTTGTGACTCCGCTTGGGTCAGCGTACGTCCAATAATAAAAGTGACCCCCCCCCCCATCTTAACCTGCACCCCTTGCCACTGGAATGCCCACATCCTTGGTCACTTTGTTTTCCATGCAATTTGATTTTCAAATGCCCAACAACAACAAACAACAAGGAACAATAACAATACACAAAAGGAGATAAAGCTATGAAAAGGATATCATCGTGAAAAGGATAAGCCCATCAACGGGATTGAGCAATGATTGAATGATGGATACTTAATTCAGTTTCGTTTCGAGTTGAAAATTGAAAATTTTAAGTTTTGCGGCAACTCTGTAAAATGATTAATGCATTGCCAACGTGCGTACAATGATTGATTAATTAACGTTGACAACCAAAAAGGAGTAAAAAGCGCCGACAAACACACACACACACACGCACACAAACACACACACACACATAGTCAGGGCTGTAGTTGTAGTTGTTGCTGCTGTTGTTGTTGTTTATTTGTTGTCCAGTTTCGGGGCGACTTTTATAAATTGACTCCCATTTTCGTTGCAGTCTGTTTTCCCACATCTCTCGACTTGTTGTTGTATTTGTTTTACCCTACAATCATTTTCCAATGAAATGTGTCATGAGTTACGTGTGTGTGTGCGTGTGTGTGTGGCCTTGATTGATTTCGACAGATTTTTGAGGCATAAAAAGATCGTTTTATTCTCTTTGCTAAACTGGAAACGGTGTAGAAAAGGTGTGTACGCAATTAATTTAGTTGACAATAGAAAGTTATCGAATAGTTCTCGAAAATGTTTATCGGATGCAGCATAAATATTTGGTGTATTGGTATATGACTTTTGGAATACTTAATTTCAATTCTAAGCAACATCTGATAAACGTTAACGAATATATTTCAAAGAGAAACGGAAAATTATGTATATCATGAAGAACGAGAGATATAGTTTGAAATATATTGCATTGTCTTCTTAGATTTAACTTCATTATCTTGTCAACTGAATCAATTGCCTGTTAAACGTTTACGAATACGATGCAAAGAGAAACTTAAAATTATGTTGTTAAGAAGAAATTTAAATATTAGAATATTTAGTCTAGCGTGCAACAAAGTAAGCACTTTTAGTTTTCATTACAGTCTGTAAAATGTTTACGAAAACGATTCAAAGAAGAATTAAAAATTAAATGACACTTCTCGAAAAACAAATGATTATATATTTATTTCAGTTTTCCATTAAATTCAAAGCCCAATTGTCTGCAAAACGTTTACGAAAACAATAAAGAGCAGCGTAAAATTAACCAATTAACAGATTTGGACTTGGGGGAATATTTAAAACAGTTTACATTGTTTCCGTTTATGCAAATAACGTAACGTAACGTATTAGAAGCAGTTGAAAGGGTTCTAAATGCATCCAAAATGCGTTCAATGCATATGCAAATAGGAATAGTTTCCCAGTTTGATCACGATGCATATTCATAGACTCCAAGTTTGATTGCAAGAGTTGAATTCAACGAGCAACGACCTCCGCTCCTCCCCCGCTCCAAATTCCACAGCCCCTGTGTCTCAGACAATGGGCGGCCATTCATCTTTACGTAATTTCAATAAAAAAAAATACAAAAAATACAAAAACACAAAAAATGTTTGCTTGAAACAAAGCAGAAAAGTGAAAGTCTAACTGGCGCAGGTCGAGAGAGATATATACTTATAAAGTATACGGAAAGTCCCTAACCAAAAAAAAAAAAATGAAAAAATAAAATCAAAGATAATTACTATGCATCTGCAAAAGCAAAGCAAACCAAAAGCAACAACAACAACTACAACAACAACAGTCGAGTCTTTGGCATGCCATAAAATTAATGAATGAATATAAAAATCTTGAGCGTATCCCCTCACCCTCACCCCCACCCACAGCCCTCCCTCCTTCTACCAAATTGTATCTGAACTTTGGCTACAATTGCTGGCAGTTGCCTTAAACCAGTTTCTTGTTTGACTTTGTCGAGCCAATTTCAAATCAATAAAAAATGTGCAGGAAATTCGATTTAACAGAACTTTATTTTATTTAGTCTTTATGTACGAAAGATTTAAATAACTTTTATATAAAATCAGGCAATGAACGCACATTTTATTTCTTTATTTTATATAAAAGCTATAGATAAGAACAAGTTTATCGAAGCCTTCAAATACGCTTCTTTTTTTTTAACAGAAAGTAATATACTTATTTATGTAGATCTTGAGAAATATTGAGGTTAAAAAAAGGTTTAATATTATATTTATAAATGACTTGAAGGGTCAGACAATGAGATGAAATTAGCACATAATAGTTAAGTAATTACAGCTATTATGTTAATTGATCTAGTCGGTATAATTATTTGTCAATCATTATTACAATCAGTAATAATAAATTAAGGCTGTCTTCTATATGTCGAAGAGTTCATATTCTATAAAAAGTTCAGATTTTCTGCTGATAATACTTTTAATATGGAAAGATTCTTATAAAATTCTCAAAGTAACGAGAACAATATTAATAGAACATATGTATTTGCATTAAAATTTTCATTGAATTATTTAATACGACAGAATTCAAGAAGGTCTTATTTAAAATCTCAAGATCACATCTTAAAAATAGTTTCACTTGAAGTAAAAAATATCAAAAAATAACAAACTGATCTGTCAGTAATATAAGATAAATTTTATTCACATTAGAGTTTTCATTAAACAATTTTAAATTCGATTAGTTAAGTTTTATTTTTAATCAGCTTTTCAAAAAATAATCTAGCAACATTTTTTTTTCATTAATGAAATGTATCATGTCTGAACAAACATGACTACCCTCGCTTAGCTAGTGTATATTTTTGTTATTATTATAAAGATACTTGGTAAAGTTCCCACGCTAGGCAAAAGCTTAACATTTCACTTGACTTTGCTATATAGTTAAAATCTGCAGTCGAGTCTTATATCAGTTGTACATAAATGTGTACATATATAATATTATATATATTTATATATATAATTATAGTCATGATATTGTGAGGCTCTTCTGGTAATCCTAACACTTTGCGTATGCCTCATTTGGAAGCACCTTGGCAGGCCTTGGACCATTGCACAGTTAACGGGCCATGCAAAAAACTAATCTATGTATATGCATATAAGTATCTGTGTATCTGTACAGACATATCTCATCAGCTACAAATGTATCTGACAGATACGCGTGCCGTCGCCACAGTTGCCGCTGTCTCGATGTGTGTTTCTAAATCGTTTCTCAAATCTTCTAAGATATAATACACACACACAACAAATACATTGAAAGCAAGCGAGTTTCTTTATGCTGTACGTCTATCTATACATCGCACTGTAGGTACGTACATATATGTATATGTATCTGTATCTGTATATTTATATATATATGTATGTATCTCTGTGCGCCCAACTGATTTATATTAACCGAAAAAATGTACAGAGCAAATGCTGCTGTTGCTGCTGCTTCTGCTGCTGCTGCTGCCAACGCTGGCGTCGGCGCAACGCACGTTTGATGTTGTAGATACTTTTGTTGTTGTTGTTGCTGGCCAACCAAGTGCGAGTGTATCTCGGGCCTCGACAACGACAACGACGACGGCGACGACGCCACTCAGCACGTTCATTATGGCATTTTGTCAGATACAAAATTCAGATTCTCGGGCGCTCGCTTATGTGTATGTATGTATGTATGTATGTATATATGTAAAGTATGCACGAGTGTGTGTGAGTATCTGTGTGTGCTGCTGTTGCTGCTGTGGTTTGTTGCGCGATAAGCATACGGATATGTCAGTTAATTATTTGTTTATATTTTTTCCTTTTTATACTTTTTTAGCTGCCATTTTTTTTATATTTTATTTTATACAGATATTCAAACGAGTATATTATATACATAAGCACATATGTACATCTTTACTGCTTATGCATGTAAATGTAAGTACATAACATGAATTTTTGTCGCCATTAATATGTGCAGTAGGAAATGCACATCTATAAGATACTCTGTACTCAATATGTTAGACGCGAATATTGTTTAGTTACTTTTTAAGTAAATAATTTATTACCAACATTCTGAACATTTCGAATAATCTCTCATGTCTGTAATTTGTTGTAAAGTATTTGTACTTTACTTAATAATTTGTAAATTTGGATAAAATTATTACATTTATAATTTCTGTACACTCTATTATTTTCTTAAATTTACAGGGCATTATAATACTACTATCATTTAAAGAAATATATATTTACTTATATTCCCTTAAAACTTAGAGAGGAAACTTTGCATCAAAATCGGAAATCAATATTTATGATAACATTTAATAAAACTTGATTAAAATTAATTTCGCATATAAATCATTTTAGTTTCAACAAAGTTATGAGAATTTGGTAAGACAGCAAACCACGTTTAAAGCCGGATTACTTCAGCTAGTTGCATCATACAATTTATAAGTAGCTGATATGCAAAATGCTTTCGTAGAAAACATAACTTTTAGTTTTAAATAATAGAGAATAGAATTATTATTTTAATTTTTTAGTAATCCAACTAATAATATTTTAATTCTTGAGTGTCTAGAGTGGTTATAGAAAGCTTTTTATACATACAAACTGTAACTAGTGAACTTTAACCCCTTGCCTTCATATTAATGCTAAGACAAGCTTTTATTTTTTACCGAAAATATCAAATTTTTATAACAATTTCTTTTCTTTTCTTTCTTTTCTATGTGCAGATGTTGGTAGCAAGTGCAGCTGCAACTGTTGCCGTTGTCGCCGAGGCAGCAACGAAACAGGCGACTAGAAAGAAAGCGCAAGCAAAAGCTTCACACACAAACTGGGGAAAATTAACGTTGACGATGATGATGATGATGATGATGAAGAAGAAAGCCACAAACCGGTGCGGGGCAATAGTTGATTGTCTCTACGTTTTGAGTTTCGTGCAAAAATGTGTGTGTGTGCAACATGCAGCAATCGTTTAGTTGCAACTGCAGCTGAGCGCCTGTTACGCAGCGTAAGCCAAACACCTGGAATGGGGCATACATATTCGGGATAGCCGAAAAGCGGAACCAGAAAACAAACAGGCATCGCAACGAATCGAATCGCAAAATACCCGATATCAACTGACGACACAACATTGCATACAGTTTTGTTTAAGGGCTGTCTTCATCATGATATTGTTGTTGTTGTTGTTGTTGTTATGATTATTTGAGGGGATGTTTCGTTGCGAGAGGGTTCACTGTCCCAAAACTGTGGGAGCAGCAACTGAGACAACGACAGCGGCGGAGGCGGACAACAACAACGACAACGCAGCAAAGCTTTGCGAAACCTGTTTGCTCGCAAAGCAGGCAGAGGGCAGCGAGCAGAGGCAGAGCAGTTGGCAGCAGGCTGAGAAGCAGCAGCAGCAACAGCAGCATTGACCTCAACTGAGTCAACGACAAAATATGCCAAGTCGGACCTCAGGGATCAGGCAATCGAAATAATGCAGAACATGGTGCGAAATATTTAATACAAAAATGCCTTGGCCCAAAAGGCTGCTGATGTTGCCCGTTGTTGTCAGTTGTTGTTACTGTTATTGCTGTTGTTGTTATTGTTGTTGTTGCAACTGCAACCTGAAACCTGTTTGAAGCGAACTATTTCGATGGCTCGCATCTCTTTCGAGCCCACCTACATTTATTTGGGCTTAGACGTCTAAGCCTAAGCTGAGACTATCTCATGTCTTAATTGGGTCATTCACTTGCTCGACTAAACACACACACACACACACACAAACTTACAACTTTTGAGCTACAACCACTTCCGGTACAACAAGACCGAGAGAGAGAGAGAGACAGAGAAGCAGAGAGCACACACACACACACGATTTAGGTAAAAATACATACGAAAGTAAAGACATAGAGAGAGAGAGACTCAAGTTAAATTCAAAATAAAATATATTATCGGTAAATCGTATTTAATAAATGCTAGCACAAGTCTTTGTTCTTAGTAACTGTGTTTAAATTAACAACTAATATGTTTTAAATGTTTTTTAATGAAAATTGAGGAATTTCAAAAGTACTTTGTAGGAATTCGTTTGCTTATAAAGTAGTTATAACTAGGAAATAGGAAGATTATAATTAGACCCATTTTTGCAATGTCTAGTTAAGCGTTTTGATAACTATATAAGAGATATTTTGATATAAAATGAATAGATATTATTGTAAAATTTGAAAATACCCCTTTGATAAAACTTATATCGACTTTGATAAAACGGCCCTGAGAAGGGAACATCAAGTATAAGTTATAACATATAATAAAGAATAGATATATTACATGGTAAATAATAAAAAAACATCGCTTTAATCATTTTCTTAAATCTTACAGAATATCGAAAAATTATCTGTTGATTAACTTTCAATAATTTTTCATTTATAATTAAATTTATAATTATTTTTTCCGTTCTAATCAATCAAATCGTTTTCTTGATTGATTTACAATTAATCAGCTTCAGCAAATATAACTTTCTCTCTCTGCCTCTTCCACTCTCTCGCATTTCTCTCAGTCTCAACAAAAAGGATCAAGCAAGGACTGCACAAAAGCAGCAGCATCAGAGGAAAAGAGCGAGAACGAGAGAATGAGAGAGGGAGCGAAGTAGAGTCAGCGATGGCAACAAAAACAAGACAAATAAAATGTTAACCTAACCGAAGCAGTAAAAACTCAACCGACAACTTTTCGAGTCAGCAAATGCTGCCGCTGCTGCTGCCAGCGTTAACTTCGACATCGCAGCGTCGACAGCGACTTTGGGCAGAGCAGCAGCAGCAGCACATCCATCATTCACAGTGTGCAATGCCAGCGAAAACTCTAAAGAAAATCCAGGCAATTGTTTCTAGAGAGCAACAACAAGAACAACAACAACAACAAACTGCAATCTCAGTTTCGCAAGCTGCGATTTACTTTGTTACGAGGGCTGTTCTAAATGTTTACAGGCGATATTCGTAGGTATATTTACATTTTAAAGTATTTTGTATTAGTTTCAGTACCAAGATACGAGGGCAGTTTGAAGGGTTCTGATATCAAAATGTCATTTCGTGTTTTTACTTTGTTACGAGGGCTGTTCTAAAGGTTTATTATGTTTAATTGCAGGCGATAATCATAGGTGGATTGTTTTATAAATTACTTTAAATAGCTATATTCTTTTTAAGTATTTTCTAGTAGTTTTAGTACCAAGGTAAGAGGGCAGACTAAAGGGTTTTGCTATCAACTAATATAATATATTTCTAAAAAGTGATTAATGCATAACTTGTAATAAAAATAATAAACTATTACCCAAAATTAATCTTACAAACTACCCTCGTACTATTTTGATAATCTCATTGTTGTATTTGTTACTTTTGTTGTTGTTGTTGTTGTTAGAGTTAGAGCTGCCCACCCAAACTGGTCCGAGGCTTGATCTATTTATAGGTTAGCTGAAGCTTAAAGCTCTTGCAAAAGTTCAAAATCGAAACGAAACAACAAATAAATAATGGCTGCCAAGGTCTTAATTCGGGTTATCGTCCACCCACACATGAATTGTAAGGAGCAGCATATTTATGTACCATACATACATATGACTGAACGAATAAGAAGCTAAAGAAGAATGTAAGGCATACGATTTTGTCACTTACCAAGCATTAGCACGATTGGAAGACACTGTAAGAATATTGTTGCGTCTTGCGATAATCCAATTTGATATTTTCTTTAGTTAGCCATATTTCAATGAAAGCGTCGCGCACAAAAACAACTACAACTACACATTTATTAGATTGCAAACACGATTGCAACAACAACAGCATTAATAATAATAATAATAAAAACAACAACAAGAGCAGCGCGGAAATCAGTTCAAAATTTTATATGTGTTTGTAAAAATCAAAACAAAACACGACAAAAACACACACACACACACACTCATGCACATGCACATACACGAGAGCGGCGACTCAATTTGATGAGCGTGAGCATAACACAGAGAACGAAAAACGAAGAGAGCAAAGCATAGAAAGAACAACAAAGTAATGAAGACTATGGATCGCTGTAGTGTTGTTGCTGTTGTTGCTACTATAATTATTGCTGTTGTTGTTTTTATGGATGTCTTTTGTTTTGAGTGTTTGGCTGCAACATGTTGAATGTTGCATCCAAATTTACACACACACACACACAGACACAGTGGCACACACACACACACACACAAAGTCAAAAGACTGGCCCTAACGGTAAATGCAAATATAACTCAAACAGCGCGTAACTAAAACTTGCAATATGTAAATATCTGCTGAGCTACAACTTAATTATAATTAATTGAAATAGAAGCAATTGCACATTGCATTGTTAACCAGCGGCGGTTTTTATTTGAACTGATAAAAAGGACGCGCACAAAAAACTTCAATTTTGTTTGTAAGACGAAGGTTGAATAATTTTGTATATTATTTATTGCTCACTTTGAATTGTTTAACATAAGAACATATGAACGCGCACTATTATGTTTGTTTAATGTTCATTCGATTAACGTAAATATGCCCGAGAAATTCACGGAACACCAAAAATTTATAAAAACACCGCGTACATGCTCTGCATACAACAGAAAAAAAAGCGGTACTGACGTAGTGTGACCGTATCTGTTAAACCAAAAATGGCTCACATTAGGATGCCATGCTTAAAAAATGCCAACAAGCGAAACAGTGCTGTAAAGTTCCATAATGATGGTACTGATAATTATAGATTACAGCTGTGCCGTACAGTTCTGTAATGCCACTGTTAAAGAGGTGATCGGCAACAAACTCAATTCACATTTTATTACTTACCCACTGGCTGCGCAGACGAATGCAGCAAATACAGAATGTATGGATTGATCATAGTAATTTGCTTAAATTGTAATAGTAAATGTCTACAAATAAACGAATTTAAAAATTATGTAGATGGCCACACTCATGTAATGTTAATAATAGGAAAATACCAAAAAGCGACAGTCTGGCAACCTCATAGCTATCAGCTGTTTCGACCTGCGAATTTACTTTTTGTTTGGTTTCTGTTTTTTTATGTTTACTTTTTTGTGTTTCATTGCAATTAATTTGTCATGAACAACGACTGGCCGGGCGACGACGACGAACTCGACTTGGCACTAAATGACGCTGCGCTCGAGAAATTATTAAACACGGCGTCCAGCGAGTTGCAGCAACAACAACAGCCAAAAAATAACGAATCGGATTTCAATGGATTTAATGAGAGTGCTGGAAATACTTGGCTGTATCCGAACAATTTGCCGCTGCGTTCGTATCAGCACAGCATTGTGCAGGCGGCCCTGTATAGGAATACACTGGTTGTGCTGCCGACGGGACTCGGCAAGACATTTATCGCAGCGGTTGTGATGTACAATTTGCATCGATGGTATCCAGATGGCAAACTGATATTTATGGCACCGACACGTCCATTGGTCTCACAACAGATTGCCGCCTGTCAGAAGATTATGCCCTTTGCACCCGAGGATACAGTAGAGCTCACAGGTCGACTACCACGTGCCAAACGCGCCGAGTTGTGGATGAGCAAGCGTGTCTTCTTTGCCACACCGCAAGTGGTGCAATCGGATATGCTGGACACCGGAGACGGACTGCAGTTCCCATTTAATGCTATTAAGCTGCTGGTTGTCGATGAGGCGCACAGAGCCAAGGGACGATATGCATATACTCAAGTAACTGAATCTATCATGGCACGTAATCGAAATTTTCGAATGCTCGCATTGTCCGCAACTCCTGGACGTACCATGGATGATGTGGCGAATGTGTGTCGCAATCTGTACATTTCGCATCTGGAGGTACGCTGGGATCAGTCGATCGATGTCCAGCCGTACATTCATCAGCGTAGTTTGCGCACAATTGTCGTGCCGCTCAAGGATGCAATTAAGGAGCCACGAGCTCGTTTGCTACAGATCATCGATCCCTATCTGCGTCAGCTCATTGCTGTCGATGTGTTGAAGCGTGCCCGCGGCAACATCTCGAAAAACAATTTGCTGTTCGATCAGAGTCGCTTCCAGGAGCAGGCCAACATTGGACCACGTCATCCGGAGCACAGCATCATTGCCAGCAACTTCTCCATTTGCATTAGCATGTACCATGCCCTCGAATTGCTGGAGCGGCATGGATTACGCGTCTTTGTCAATAACTTCGATGCTGACGATCGAGGACGCGACAAGTTTGTGCTACGTGATGCTGCCCTGAGGGATCTTGTAGAGCAAACGCGTCAACAGCTGGGCGCCAATCCCTTGGACATTTCGACACGGCCCATGACCAACGGCGAAGTGGCCCCAATGCCCGCTAAACTGGACTTTGGACATCCTAAATATGAGCAGGCACGTCAGGTGATGCAGCAACACTTCGAGGTGAGCAATAATCGTATTTTTTAAGTATTAAAAACATATTTTATTTTTAATACAAAATTTAATGAAATAGTTAAAAACAGGGATAAAAACCTTAATCGAAACCGTAACCTTTAACCGATGAAAACCGATTGAAATTTGTAACCGTAACTGAAACCGTAACCAAAAAGTTTTTTTCCGCTGTACCGAAACCCATAGACCGAAACTTCTTAAACCGAAATAACCGTTTAGTAACCTATTCATTTATAAGGGTTAATTTCGGTTCTGTCCGTCGCAGCTACTGAGCAACTTTGATATCTTTGAACTGCCATAACTTTACCAAAAAACAATCAATTTCCACGTGCAATGTGAATTTGATCATGATTTTATCTCTAAATTCGTTATGCATTTAAATTTTGTTAATTTTTAAAATTTTTAAAATTTCGAATTTTTTCGAAAAATGTATGTAAAATTTCGAAATTTTCGAAAAAATTTTAATTTTGAAAATGAACAATTTTTAAATGCAGATCGAATTTAAAGGTAAAATCAAAATAAAATTTACTTTACGCATGGAAATTGATCGACTTTTGACAAAGTTATGGCAGATCGAAGTTATTAAATATCAGAAAAATCAAAATAATCGAAATTTTCAAATCAAATTATCTAAAACAATGAATATTTATTTTTTTTGTAAACCGAAACTTATAAAAAACCGATAACCATTATAAAACCGATACTCCAAAATTTTGCATAACCGATAACCGAAAACCTTAATTCGAGCATAGCCGAAAACCGTAACTGGAAGCGATATTCGTTTCGGTTTTAATCCCTGGTTACAAATAATGAGAAAAATTTATAAGCAAAATTCTTATTCTTTTATATAAACGAAAAACCAGATTATAGGTTAAAAAAAATTTAAAAACCAAATATTTTCAGATCGTATTTAATGCTAGCTATAACAAAATTTTCTTAATATCAAATCCGTTTTCGACAGAATCATCTATATACAATTTTGGTCAATGCAAATTTCGCTTCTTTCAAATGCTATCCGTAAATTTATAACAATTTTAGAAGTACGATAGTATATAATTTAATATTGACCAAATAGCGTTAACTGTTTTATTTAATTGATCTTTACGAAAGAAACTTGCATTATCTGTAACAAAATGACAAAATCGCATTTCCTCAATAAATTGTTAATTGAAATATTCCAATACGTCAATTTTATTCTTTTTGTTTTGTATAATTATTTTGACGGAGAATAAATTCAATTTATTAAATTGATTTTGTTAATTATATTGAAGTTATCTGACTATTTTTTAAATTTAACGAAAGAAAAGGCGTTCGGATAAAGCTGATTTTAAATACTATATGAATTTTCTTTTCCTTTCAGTTGCATCCCGATTCACGTGCCATTGTGTTTTGCGAGTATCGAGAGTCCGTAATGCTGATTCAACGTTTACTCCTGCAGCATAGACCTTTGGTGCGTCCACGTTGCTTTGTGGGTCAGAGTAGCAATGGTGGTGGCATTTGTGCCCTCACCCAAAAGGAGCAGCTACAGATAATGTCGGACTTTCGCAATGGGATTAGCAATGTGCTTGTGGCCACCTCCATTGGTGAGGAGGGACTGGATGTGGGTGAGGTGGATCTGATTGTCTGCTTTGATATATGCAGCTCGAATCCAACGCGCTTTGTGCAGCGCATTGGACGCACAGGACGACAAAGACGTGGCCAGGTGGTCATGCTGGTCACCGAGGGACGGGAGCAACAGTTGCTCAAGGAAGTGCTGGCCAACAGGGATCAAACGAATCGCAAGCTGCTGCAATCGACGGTGATAAAGAGATCCCTCTATGAATATGCACCGCGTCTGGTGCCGCCGCAGTTTAATCCCAAATGTGAGCAGCGTTTTATGGAGCCACCACCAGCAGCAGCAGCAGCAACCACATCCAAGACACCTTCACCCAAGTCCAAGGCACGCAAACAGAGCAAAGAACCAGCGATCAAGTGTCACGATCTGCGCAAGTTCTTTAAGCAAAGTGAGGATAAATTCTTGCAAGGAGAAGCGGATTATCAAATAAGCGAAAAGTCACAGCAAATGTTGCAAAAACAGATGGAAAGTCACAAAATTAATGTAAAGAATTTCCTAGTTGATACACAGACAGCAACTGGTACTACTAACATCACTAGCACCACTAGCACTACTAACATCACTAGCACCACTAGCACTACTAACATCACTAGCACCATCAGTTGTAGTCAGGAGGAGACACTGCGTTTGAGGAAGCTTACACGATTGTTGCAGGCGAATAAACCTTTGATTAGTGACTCGCAGCGTAATCAGGATCTTGTGGCACAGTTGCAGGACAAACAGTTGCCACATTCACTCAAATTATATTTGCTTAAATCGAATTTATTGTTTGTGCGTGAAATTCACGAGAAGATGCAACAACAATTGGCACTGCAGCTGCCAGAGTCGCGTCTCAACTCGAGGCAACAACGCACACGACGCATCCACGAGCTGGTGGAGAATCTGTGCAATGGTCAAATGGAGCAACTGCTGCAACCAGCATCCTATTGTGCGGAGCTAACGCTGAAGGATTTGCAACAGCCGTTGGATGTGCGACGACAGCAACACTTTGAGGCAGCCTGCTCGGATATCTTTAAGGATCTGCCGGAGCAGGGACTGTGTGCGGATAATCATGAGTTGGTGCAGCAGCAATTGGAGCAGCTGGAACTGCGACAATTGGAGCAGACAATGAAGGAACTGGAGGAGCTGGGCAATGAAACATCCTGCAATTACGATCAATGGCAGGAGGAGGAGGAGGAAGTGGAGGATGCGGAGGAGCAGTCAAGGGATGACAGTCAATGGCAGGAATTTGCACACAGCTCAACGCCAGTTCGCATCAAGCAGCCGGAGCTGAATGACAGCTCCATTGTGTACTCCAGTCAGCTCAGCGCCAATTTAAGTCGCTTAAATTGCGTCATGAGCGCGGCGAGCACTCCACTTCATCAAAAGCTGCAAACGCTGGCCAGGAACTCTATGTTGGATGCACTCGATGAGAATCTGTCTGACTTTGATCAGCTGGCGGAACAAGGAGATCCGCCCAAAGCGGAAACGGATGCCATGTCCACGCCCGATGCGCTCGACATAGATCTCAATGATTTCTTGGAACCACTGCCGGAGGAGGAGCAGCTGCTACTGCAGTCCCAGAAGACAAAAGAAAGTCAAGCACCCCCTTTGGAAATGGAAATAGTTGCAAGACCGCAACGCAACAATTCGCCGGATCTGTTTGCCGAGGAGTCCATGTCACCCTGGAGACCAACAACCGCCGTTCCCGCCAAGAGTTTAGCCGCCAAGTTGGCAGCTAAAACAACCAAAGTTGAACCAGCTTTACAGTCACCTGAGCGAGAAGCATTCAGTATGCCCGTTGCAGCGGAAAAGTCGCCAAGCATATTTGAGAATTATTTGCAGCGCATGCGCGGACGTGGTCAGCTTTCCAGAGCAGCACAGAGATTACATTCCATGACGAGCTCAATCCCTACAGCGACAGCCACGCACAATGAAGAGGAGGATTCACCAATTATGCGTCGTCGGCCAGGCAAACGTAAGATTTATGCCATCTCCGACGAGGAGGAGGAAGAGGAGCAACAGCAGGAGAGGAAACCAGTTCCAGACACGCAGCTACTTGACGATGACAGTTATGAACAGGTGCCTGCCACACAAATGGTAAGTTGCTTCACTTCTTTTACAATTGATCTTATTTAATTGGAATCTTATTAATCCAGGAGCTGTTGACGCCACCACGACGCATTTCCCGCCGGAAACGTCCCAAATTCAACTCATTTATACTGCAAGAGGCGAATCAAAGTGGCTCCGATCATGAAGAGGATGAAGATGCGGAGCACACAATTGGTGGCTATCTAAAAGACTCCGTCATAGTATCCAGCGGGGAGGAGGATCACAACGACACCAATGCGCATGCCATGTACCTTCAGGCAGTCAGGAGTCCTTTACAGCGTCCTGGTGCATTTAAGATTCCTGCTCCGCGTGTTTATGAAGATGAATTCATTTACTCACAACCCGTGGAGGAAGAGCCATCACAATATTATCCCAGCTCCTTCATTGCGAATGATGACAGTGCGGCCCAAGAGGCACACGACATCTCCGAGTGCCCCTTGGAACGTGCGGAGCGCATTCTGAAGGAGCAGCGACGCGAGCGAAGGATGCGAAAACGTGGTGTAGCATCAGCTCCAGCTCTCGCCATAGTTGTGGCAAAGAGACGACGTGCCATTCACACAATAGACGACTCCAGTGATGAGGATATACAATTATAATTCAAGTACCAGTCAAGCTTTATGTCCAGTGTTATTCTAATCTTAAACATCTTCCGACTTTCATTGTAAACACATTGTTTATTCCTTTTAATAATTTAAAACCGTGTACAGTCTCAGGTTTATATGCTTAATTTATTGTCTATATTTATAACGTTTAAGTTGAAGTACTTTAATTATAGTTTTAATACTTTGGTTTCTATTTGCGGTGACAGTTCTTCACTGTAAGGGACGCTGTAAGGAGAGAAAAACAAATCATCAGTTAACTGACGTAATCATGTACCTCAAAAATTTCTACTGTGCCAGAACTGTATTAAATTATTAAATGTTTGTACCTTTTTTGATATTAAAGCATTTTTATAAAGTTTTCTAATTAATCTGCGTTTTTATTGGACTCAGAACGTGTTTTAACAGTGGGTTTGATAAGTGAATTATCAATTAGCAAATAAAATCTTTTTCTGAAACTATCTGCAGTTTAACAAAAGGAAAACTGTAA